>OX465482.1:15005000-16255000 GCA_950022335.1 Eurois occulta | reverse complement strand
GAACCTAATCGTAGTGCGATAAGAACCAGTTTTCGAGAAAGTGTATTGAAAAAGATATTTTGCATCATTTATTTCATTACACGTTTTGATAAATACACACGTTTTTTTTTGTATCTAAAATTACTATTATTTTGTCTCTAATCCTAACTAGTTCAACACAAACATTTCCATACGCATACTTTTTTTAATAACCACTACTATCAACAATCACGAAGCCAAAACCGATCATTTGATTGCTTGATAAAATAACAATTACCAAACAAAATAGACCACTCGCTTCCATGGATAAAATCAATTTGTCATGCTAATTTACTCACTAAGACCACACACCATTATCACCATGACAATCTTCCCAGCCAATAAAATTCAATGGATCTAACTAGGCTAATGTAGGTACTAGGAGCAGATGACCGGCCAGGCTAGCACTACTTAAAGCGTTGCATTTAAATAAAATTGGCCTTGACCGACTAGCCCCCAACGTCTTGCCAAACGGAAATTTACCAGGAGTCCAGACATTTACGGGAGCATGTGAATTAGGATATAAGGGACGTGAACGGGAAAAGAGTTATGAAGTTAATTCGGCCACGGATGTCGGCCAGGTCAAAGGAGGTTTGTTTGCTTGGTTTAGCCATAAACTCGTTAGCAGGTTGGGATGTGTGTTAGTCAAATGTCTATTGTTGTAATTTTTATGGTATGATGAGAAAGATAAACGTTTCTAAGATGGCGGCTTATTGTTCAAACTGAGTAAATTGTAAGGAAACGGTAACTATTCGCTTTTGTACTAATAGAGCTAGCTGCAGCTTTCTTTCTGTTCAGATTCCATCCAATTCGATATGACCCCCATATTTACCATACTATTCAAGTTTTTAAACTCAAAGCCAACAAATTCATCCATTGCTTTTCTTTCATCTGGATCAAAATATAACTTTGTTTTTAAAAATAATGTCCTAAAAGAAAAAGGCATAATTAATCGGATTATGCGCAAGCTCCTTTTGAGGTTATACAAGGAAGGTTCGGATTTTAAAATTCTGTGGACGAGTCCCTACGATTATGATATGGAAGAGATGACCGCCTTATTCTGGTCACGTTTGCCAAGCTTTGTCAGATTTGGCTGCAGGTAGCTTCCCTGTGCCTCTAAGTCCATTGTTTTTTTCTTTTCATTTTCTGAGATTTAATGCAAACATTTTGGGAGCTTATCTTTTTTTATCTTAAGATTGTGTTAGATAATGCTGGGTGTATTGGCTACTTCTTGAAAAGTTACGAAATTAGAAACGTGTTAAATTTTTTAAAGACTTGTATAACTATTTGTTATGTTCCATCAAAATACTTCAGAATGTATTCTTTTACCTGTCGTTCGGAAGGACAGCGCCACTTGCAGATTAGGTTCAATACAGAGTGAAAAGACAACGTATGCACGAATGCTTACTACGTATACAGTATATCATTCTGAACCCCCGCCACATAGAAATTTATCATCGATATTTTTTTTTTATCTGCCTTTCCATACTTTTTAATCGTGTAGGTATTGCACTTTTGTAGAATATAGCTCATTTAAAAAAAATACCGACGAAAATTTTCGATGTCGCCGTACGGTATGATGTTTTGAATAGGTGGTAAGCGTTTGTCTGTTGATGTCCCTTCCACCCTGCTTATGGAGATTAGGTACATCAGTAACTATGTTAAGTGTCATAATCATTTTCTTGCCCTTGTCCCAATTCATTTGGGGTCGGCGCAGCATGTCTTCTTCTTGCATACTTCTCTATTACTCGTCATCTCATCAGACACCTCTTTTCGTGCCATATCATTCTTCACAGAGTCCATTGATCTTTTCTTTGGTCTTCCTTTGCTCTTATACCCATCCAAAGTCAACTATGTTAAATGTACTTCCTAATAATTTACACACAGTGCCGCAGTCAACGCCCTAGTACACGAAAAAGTTGCATTCCTTCGTTGGAAAACCTTCAAACCAGCACGAAACCTTTCCGTGTCTAATAAGGTTATACTAGTGCGTGAGCTACAAAAGTTTGTATACAAAATAGTGCGAAGTCTAATCCAAATTAACACGCACTTTTGTTTGTACGGAATGTAAGCTAAATACTTCAGATTATAAGCTTTTATTTTATTTTACTTGGTAGTATAAATTCTTGCAAGTTAGTTTTGGAAATCTTGCTTTTGGTCTATCAAGTTGAATCTTTCTAAACTTATTCCATTCGGATGACGATACATTTATTCGACAGACGATCTAAATTAAACCTTAATTTATGACCCTAACTGCTGACTTTCCAATGAACTCTAAAACGGGTACGAGATATTGTCATTCGTTGACACTGACACTTAGCAACACCTGAATAATTGCCTAAATACTATTGCATTGTTGAAATGTCAACTTTCGGTTCTGACTCAAGCGATGGACATCTAACAGTGCCCTTTTATCTAGGCAATCACTTAGGTATCACGACTACTTAGCTTAGGTATCCATTTTCACTAATCATGGGTTCGAAAAAACGTATGTCCTAAGTCATGTATATTTTTCAACAACTCATAACTATTTTAATCAATCAAAACATTACTGGCCCTAGTCGTACTTACCAAAGGTTATACATTACCGTTATATCTGCTTACACAATCCCCCTTCTTGGCGTGATTATAAACGCTGTTTACATTTCTTTGTTTTCGTACACGCGATAATGTGTGAAAGTCATATACTTGTAGCAAATGTAGAAGTGTGTATATGTGTGTGTGAAGTTTGGGTTAATAGTTAGGGAGACCTGGCAGACTTCATCGTTGGAAAAAAGAAGCAATCCGAGGGCTCTTGCAAGAGCGCGCAGCGTAAACGTTACGTAAATACATCGATTTTAAAATTAAAATTCCCTTAAACTGTCACTTACGGGATATCTTCCGTGATTGTTAATGATGTTGAGCTCCCGATATTTCGACGCTGTTGCTCTGCTGTTGACTGGAGAATGCGATGCTTGCAACAGCGTCGAAATATCGGGAGCTCAAAATCATGAACAAACTCGGAAAATATCCCGTAAGTGACAGTATAAGTCTAGTTTTAAACCGTGGAAGCTTAAAACAGTGTTCATAAATACCCGTTTCTCAGATAATATTTTCATAATTATAAGAATGTATTCATATTTATGGATGATAGTGCTTATTGCAAACAATTTAACTAAAATGCTACAGGATAATTGTGTTTTCGATTCAAAAATTTACGTATTTACGTTACGTTTACTCCGCTTGTGAATACTAGGGCCTCAGCACATTTAAACTGCGTTTAAAAGCTGTCAGTGTCATCATAATGGATTGTTTACAATGGCAGCTCATGAACGCGTTTTAGATGTGCTGACTGAGTTCGGCTCCATTTGTGATTTTCGCTCTTGGTAAAAATTGGTCACTACTGAAAAATAATGTGATGTTGCGTAAACTGCGTATCTATGTATGTTGTGTTTTGTATTGCCACTCAGTGATGAGTCACTTAATAAACTTTTATGACTGTTATTATCCTTTTTAAGAAAAGTTTAATATCATTATGTTTGCAAATTACTCTCTAAAGATAATGGTACTGTTTGTGTAAACTTTGTTTTTGGGTGTTCGTGATAAGGGTTAAAATAAAAAAAATTGGTTATAGCAAAAATTATCACAATGGCTTTATTAAAATACATAAATAGTATACTCGTGACTTATATGGACATTTATTTACAATCTATATACAAATTCACATAATATTTCTACAGCAGTCTTATAGAATGTATTTACACCAACATTATGAAACGCCCTTTGTAACGGCGAGAAATTACAAAAATAGATTAAAATCTTAATTATTTGGTAAAGCGCGCGTTGCGATTAATACAAATATTCACAATGAAGCTTTGACTAAATGATTTTACATGAGTTTTATGAGTAGCGTAGACTAGACAAGGTAGGCCTGACCTGACGACTGAGTGTCGATTAGTGGCGGTGGAGGTGGCCAATGCCTAAACTCTCGTCTTCTATTAGGATTGTTTGCACCTAGCTCTAATGATGAATAATCGGAATCTATAGAAGAATATATATGATCTGAAGGCGGTCTACCGTCAGGCCCATATGACCCCGTCTGAACTTGCTGCGGACGATTTTCTACGAATTCCGGTGTTGTACTCACACCGTCCGCAGACCCTCTCATTTTCTCCGTGAAGGAAAACGACCTCATCGTACCGTTCTGCATACCACTTCTCATCGTATAAGAATTGATATTGTTTCTGTAAGTAGTCGATTTAGATTTGTATTTCTGATCCGGCATCGCATAACGCAACTTTTCCCAGAATTTGTTTTGGCCCCATCTTATCCTTGAACTCGTTTTCAAATATGGTCTCAAATCGGGATCGCATTCGGCTTCGGGCAATACGGAGCTTTCTTCTATTATTACTAAGGTATAAATTCGAGGCTTTAGTATTTCGTATAATGCTTGGCGAAATTCGAAACGCGACCATTCTGTTTCGATGAAGTTCCTTGTGAGGACGATTATAATGCGTTTAGATGCTTCCGCAGCCTCAGGGAGTGGCAACGTGCATTGCATGTAAGCTACATTGTGCTGTGGTATATCTCTGTAGTGTAAACAAAGATGATACGAAGGGCTTCCATTTTCCAACTCAGCAGCCAACGTTTGAATAACAAAATCATCATCTTTAGGGCTGTAGCAAACATAAGCATCGTATAATTTATCAGTGTCGTCGTACGCTCCAGTGAATGGGAACAATCTTATGCCGCAGCTTGTATAAAGCCATATGCGAATCGTGTCTCTGAATAAGAAAATCATAAGGATGACTAGCATAATCAACATGAATCCGGAGAGCGTAGTCACCATCATGGGCATGTAATTTGAAACCAACATGTTATCTATAACAGAATCTCCGGCGTAATAGTCGCTACAAATTGTGCCATTCAAATTCAGCTCCTTCTTTTGTGTGGATTTTGGGTCAGTGTTCCAACACCAAACATCTGTTATATCGACTACTTTAGCAACATTATCAGAAATATACGATGTGAACTTTTGCAAATATCTACATTTGCACGACCACATGTTGTTACCTAATGTGAGAGCGTTCAAGTTTCTGTTAATATTCAAACTCCATACGTTAAAATCTACTAGTCTGTTACCGTCTATTCTTAAGACTTTCAATGAATTCAAAGTTAGGAACGTCGAGTTCGCTATATGGCTGATAAAATTGTCTTGTAAGTAAAGCTCGTTAAGCTGCGTCAGATGTTCGAACTCGTAGCCGTTTAAATGCTTTAGTTTATTGTTACCAAGATGCAGCGTAATGAGGGAGGATAAACCAGCGAACGTTCTATTTTGTATGTTCTCAACTTCGCTTGAATTAACATACAGAGATCTCATATTTTTGCGACCAATGAATGCATAATTCTGTAGTTCTTTAAAGTCGTTGCCGTCTAAGTATACCTCTGTTGCGTCCATTGGAATTTTCTCTGGTATTTCGATTGCACGTTGGCTGGAACAATCGACCACGTTTTTATTCCAAGTCGGATCGTGATAGCAGGAACAATTATTCGGGCACGTCATTTGGCAATCGCATGCTACGTAATCACAGCAGCGGCATAGAGTGAAACAATGAGTTTCGTATGTACACAAGAAATCTGTTGACTTCAAATTGCTCAATGGAACGTGTGTAACGCCTCTAGTGTGTGTCATTTTGCACATTATATTCTCAAGATCCATTATTCTTGGGTGCTGTCTCATCGCAGTCATATTGTTTATCAACGGCAGCCATTCCATGGAGCAATCACAGTTAAACGGATTTCCTCCGATATAGAACTCAGGCAACGACTTGTTCAAGGGGACTGGAGACAACCGGAGGCTGTTGATATCTAAATGAGATATCGCATTTGCGTAAATATCAACTCGGGTGAGATTACGCTTCTCCATAAACGTGTTCACTTGAATACTGTTTATGTTGTTATTGTTGATGAACAGTAACTCCACGCTGTTAGGAATCGCCATAGGCGAAATATCTACTATACGGTTATGGCTTACGTCTAATGTTTTTATGTGAATTTCATCTTGGAGTTTGTAATAATTTCCTAAATGTTCAATAAAGTTACCATGCACGTCGAGCCATTTCAGATTAAGCGGTATAAAAGCGTAGTCAAACCAAACTAAATGATTCTCCGATAGATTGAGCCAAAGTAAACTCAGTAAGGTCGAAAAAACTCCGTTGATATCTGATACGAAATTGCCGTCTAATCTGATCGCCTCTAACTGTTTGTTATTAACAAAAGTGCCTCTTTCTATGGCTTGGACTTTATTCTTAGCCAAATTGAGCACTTGTAGGCTTGGCAAATCAGAAAACATACCGACTGTAAGGTTTCCGATTTGATTGTCGATTAATCTTAAACCTGTTAATTGGTCCAAGTTTTTGAAGGAGCCGTTTTTGATATCTAATATTTGATTCTCGCCGAGATCCAAAGTTTTTAATAGAGATAACTCCCAAATGGCTGACGGGACGTCGTTTAACTGGTTTGAACTTAAATCTAACTCTTTAAGGTCGGAACAGTTCTTAAATGCCTTCAGATCTATATTGATTAGTAAGTTATTGTTCAAGTTTAATTTGCTAAGTACAAACAATCCGTTAAATAGGAACTCGTCTATTGTATGTAAGCGGTTTTCGGCTAAATTCAATGTATGCAAATTATACAATGGTAGGAAAGTATTCTCCTCAATGTAACCTATAGAATTATTTCTTAAATCTAATATTTGTAAGAAGAACAAGTCCTTGAAAGTCTTGCCATCTATCCTCGTCAACGCGTTGTTAGATAAGTTCAGAATGACTAAGCGTATAAGGCCAATAAATGTACCACCGTCTATGTGAGCGCTCGAGAGCTGATTATTCGATAAATCTAAGACAAGCAACTGTTCTAATCGGTGGAACACGCCTCTGGCTAGTTCAAATAACAAGTTATTATTCAAATATACCTCTCGCAACTCCTTCGTGCTCGCGAACGTACCCTCTGGTATAAACTGAAGGTTATTGTAAGAAATATTTAGTATTCGTAGCGAAATAAGCCCATTAAATGTTTCACCTGAAATATCTGTGATATTATTGTGTTGGAGTCTTAACTCCTGAAGCCGTTTTAATCCTGTAATTTCCGATTCCTCGGAGAGCGTCTTGAGTTCATTGTGGCTTAAATCTAGGCTTCGCAGACCGGAACCACAGCTTTTCCCAAAGCCGAGTCGATCCACACTTTTGATCCTGTTGTGAGTTACGTTTAGCACTTGTAAATTGTCCAACGGGCAGAAGACATCCTGTGGTATCGCCTTCAAGTTATTTTCACCCAGATCGAGTGTTTGCAATTCCCGCAAACCGTTGAAAGTTCCGAGTGAGAGTTCTAAGTTTTTATTCGGGCTCCAATCGTAGTTTTTAGATCGAACCGACAACTTTTTTAGTTCTCGTAAGCCTTCGAACGCGTTGCCGGGTATTCTCAAAAGTTTGCAGTTCTCAAGTGATAGTTCAGCAAGCGTTGAAAATCTTTGGAAATAGTTCGCTTCCAGATAACTTTCGAAGAGAAGCAGCTGGTTGCATTCTACCGAGAGTCGCTTCGTGTTCTCGGAAGATGCAGATGTTAAACTGGATCCATCGGCGTTTAAGGTTCGCACCCGGCACAGCGTGCCCGCGTCACCTTTCGATAGGCGACTGCAGTTATCTACACCTCTTGGAGCATAAGCCGCATTAACACCCAAAGTCACTAACAAAAGAGTCAGCAATTGAAACATTTTCTAAACACATTTGTCTATACTGATTTGATAAAAACGGTAACTGGAAACGGTCACTGAGTTTGAGTCAATATTGTATTATAGAGACATTATTAATGTGTCACTTCACAGGTTAATGTTTACGTCGCGGCGCACGTACGTTCGTTGTCGGAGGCGACGCGGACGCGTGCCGTCCTCATCGTGGTTCGTGTGCGACTGGTGAAGCGATCGGTCCGTCAGTTCGGCGAGAGTGGTGGCGTTCTAGCCGCCCCTCTGCGAACCCCCCGCACCCTCGCCACCCCCACATAGTTACACGTTCCCTCGCATGGCGCCACTTGCGCGCCCGACAGCTCTCGCACAATTATGTAATGTTTTCTTAATCGAGCCACCGCATCGGGTTAAAAAAGGAAACCTGCGCACCGTCTGAGAAATTATGGTAATAGATGCATGGTCGTGTCTTTCTTTGAATGATCGATGAGTTATTGAATAGTTTATGAAAGAAATCAACCGTCTTCGTTCCAATACATAATGTATTTTTTTATTATTTCTTTTATTATGATGATGAATCTATTTGAGTAATGACCTAATTTACTTTAGCTTCTGAATGAAACAAATTGGTTGTAAAAGTTTATGAAACAGCGACAAAATTAAACATCAAAGTGACAATCGGACCCAAAGTGCAGGTTACGTTATCGCGGGTAACCCTTAATTCGTTTCACTGTCACTTATTGAATTCCCAACTCGCATACTTTGGCGAAGATACCCAATAAAGCTTGTTTGGCGTCGCGTGCCCCTACACATATTTTTGTCTAAAGAAACGTACAGAATTTTCAAATAGTGAAGGGCGACCGTTTTCGGGCAACAAATTCCGGTATCTCGTACGGACTGGAAGAGGTGCGAAGTTGGTAGGAGTTGATAATTTGATTTCCTTGTTCGACACGTAAAGTCGTTTACGGGTCTAACTGGAAGTTAGTTACGAACAGAATACGGCCCGAGTTTGGAGGCAGGCGCCGGGAATAAAGATACCGAAGTTGTTTGTTCTCGATATATTAGCTTTGATACTATTATGAAGTTACAAGTTACAACCTCCGGGTGAGAATGTTAAATCTTGGGGTAGTTTAATGGAGAAAGTTTTACAAATAGCAGTTCTGAATATTAAAAAGCAGAGCTATGATACAACACTAAAAGCATTGTAAATAACAAGAATTCCAGATGCATAAAATAAAAACTACGAGTTCCTTTATCTAGGTCGCGGTTGACACGACAGTCGCGAGCAAAAACTCCGTAATGTTAAGAGGAAAGTTTTCGAGCTTAAGTGATAAAACACGTTGAAGACATCCTAAAAACACTCCGAGTACTATGATATCCTTATTATTAATGTCTAGCGCCAGCGTATCCTGTATCAAAAGTTCTCCCTGTCGAGAGTTCTTAGCGCTAGCTTGATAAATGACTTCGCCCACTTTTGTGAAAGTTGTTCGTGTATTATTTTTTCTGTATATCTGGAGGCTGCGTCACAGGCTGGTGTAGGACGTGCCATGACTGCCGATGACGTTTCACTAACGCGACCCGCGTATTATCTCGTCCTGTTATTTGGATCGGTGTCGCTTTTAAAACTTTTCTTTTGTTTTCTTTCTCGCAAAATATTTAGAGTTCTTGCTGAAGATTTGTTTTGATGTTCGCGCGATTTGGATTGTTGTCTCGACTGCTTATTGTATCAAGAAGTTTTGTGTATTCTTTTGAATTTCAAAGTCGATTATTGTAATGTTGCTGGGGTGCATCACTTGAATAACTTTAGAAAAGTTTATTAAATCTTTGACAAAATCCGCTAGATCACGCACAAAAGTCATCCTATCTACACTCTTGGTTGTATCGTGAACTACAATAAAAGCAAGAACTCACTTAACGCGATCAATTAAATAAAGCTGAACAACTTTACTGTGCTATCTTCATCTCAAGACGCACAATAGCAAAGTAATCGTTGAGGATTTTATCCGAACCATTAAGAATAACGACTGCTCCTTGCATAATTCAGAAGCAAGAAAATGTAATTAAAATGCACATTATTCGAGGCTTAAGAAAGTTGCTTCTTTTGTTCTGGGGTCGTCTTACGAAATATGTCCGAAAAGCTTGTTATCAAGCAGGCTGTTAGATTTTACGTATTTCTTAAGTGTGTGATCTTATAAATAAAAATCGCGTGTCACGGTGTTTGTGGTCGAACTCCTCGAAACGGCTCCATCTATTTTTATATTTTTTTTATATAAATAGGTAGGTATATATAAAAAAAAACATAAAAGTCGGTTGGTTCGTGGATGGGTGACCACCCATTACATACCGAGTTTCCTCCGTGTCTCGGAAAGCACGTTAAGCCGTTGGTCCCAGCTGTCATTTGTAGATCTTTGACAGTTGTTACAGGTAGTCAATGGCCCGAAAGTATGACAACCAGTCTTACCAAAGGGTATCGTATTACCCAGAACTAACTGTGTTGTGGAGGTCAGATAGGCAGTCGCTCTCGCTCCACGTAAAATACTGGTATTCAGCTACATCCGGTTAGACTGGAAGCTGACCCCAAAGTAGTTGGGAAAAGGCTAGGCAGATGATGATATTTGGTAGGTATGAGAATAGGTCGTAAAGTATATTTCACACCGCTAATTTCATGCGGACGAAGGTCGCGACACACAGCTAGCATTATAATTATGTAATGTATTTTTTCACTAATACTAACTAACCCCGTATTGAATGCGTGAATAAAACGCACTGTACAATTTTCAATAGTATACCGGTGCCGTAAGATAACAGTACACGAGCTGGTGCCCTGGTGGCTGAGAGAATGTCATACTCACTCAAATGTCTTGCTGATGGTGGCAGGTGTGTCGGGTCATTTAGTTCCCTTCATTATGGTCGAGCTGAATAGGGCTGATCCATGCGTCATGTTTGTGAACGGGCGCTGTCATTTGGGACTGGTCATCTTTAAGCTGCTACGACTTATTTTAACTACTTTGTTTTTAAATAATTGATATAATCTTTTACTCTGGACGCTCCTAATGTGCACGTCTTTCTACATTGTTCTCACATATATGTATAATCTCAACATGAATGATAGTAACCAAGATCTTGTAACAAAATTTTGATTGAATTTGATTGAAGAGTGTCCATGGAGTTTCTAGCCCATTCTGCTCTATAGAGATCTACGCTTTGGAATGAGCAACTACAGTACATTCACAAGTTATTATGCCTTGTGTCTGTGACTGTAGCTTCGCCATCTTTGTTTTTCTGACATTCAAAAGCGCCTGTAATGGTCTCATTGAAATTGAGTTTCAGTTTGGGTACCCTACTTGTTTAAAATAAAATACCATCCAGAGACAACCTAAAATTTTAGATTTTATCCCACAGTTTTACAAGACTAAAACTGAGCTGACATTCCCATCAAAAAACAATCCCCTTTTTTATTTCTAAATTATTTTAAAATCCTTTGTGATTCCGAATGCAGCCTGCATAATTTAAGGTTGGTTGCAAAGTATAAACCCTTATAATACCGAGAGATGAAATTCCATCAGAGCAATAATATTTTGGCATTAAAGTAGGTGTCGATGTTAGTAGTAGGGTGGACCTCGAAGACGCCCCAACAAAGCAAAAAAATAAGAAATGAACAAAAAATATATTAAATTTTCCCTTCAATCTTTTATTGCTATGTACATTTGTGGTATATGTATGCACATGTACGTATGTATAGCGCGCGGCGCACGGGCCGGCGCGCGCGCACCTCGTCGTTACTTCAGTAATAAACTAGCTTGGACGCCTCCTTGTCGTTTGATTGCTTCCTAAACATATCATTTGGCGACGAGAATAATTGCGCACCCGCGTGTGTCAGAACATAGAAGATGAGTTTTATTGGATCATTAAATGTATTTGACCATAAAAATCAAGAATGGCAGATATTTTATGGAAAAATAAACCATTTCATGAAGCTGAATAAAATAGCAGGGGGAGACAAAGCGTCCTTATTACTCACGCATTTATCCGATGAGACATATCGTCTGGCAAGGAACCTGGTACATCCCAAGGAACTGGACACAGTATCCTTCGAAGAATTAGTGTCGAAGCTCAACGGTCATTTCAAACCAAAAAGGTCGACTTTCGTAGACAGAGCCAAGTTTTATGACGCGGTAATATCCGAAGGCGAAAGTATCGAAGACTGGGCGGCGCGTTTGAGAGGACTCGCCGTTTATTGCGAATTCGGTGAGGAGTTATTGGACACCTTGCTACGAGACAAGTTTATTTTAGGCCTAAGAGAAGGGCGTGAACGGGACCGTCTATTCGAGAAGGATTCGGCAACTTTAACTTTCGCAAAAGCGGTGGAAGTTGCTCAACAGGCGGCATGTGCACGTGGAGCTCGCACCCATGTAATTGTGGATGGCGGGCCAGGAGCGGCGGCTGTGAAGGAAGAACCTGTCTACAGGGTTGGGCAGGCTCGCGAACGGCGAGATTCATCAGCGGCTACTACTTCGACTGCACGTGGTTCCGTTAACAGTGTGCGTTGTTCAGTGTGTGGTTATAAAAATCACGAATCAGTGAAGTGCCGGTTTAAAAATTATGCTTGCCAAAATTGTGGTGAGAAAGGACATTTAAAGAAAATGTGTAAAGCTAAAAATGAAAAATCTAAATTGCATCACCTAGTTAGTGATGAACAGTCTCACAAATGTGAAGAATGCGAACTGTTCAATATGCGGTATGTTAATAATGATCCCATTATTATTTCAATAGAGATAAATAAATTGAAATTCGATATGGAATTAGATTCTGGTTCAGGTACTAGTGTAATTTCAGAAAAGTTTTATCTACAACATTTTAAAAATTATAATTTAATTAAAACAGATTTGAGAATGTGTTTGTACAATGGGCATAAAATTGTTCCTATAGGCTATTTCATTTGTACGGTTTCATATTTTAACACGTGCCAGAACATTAAGTTTTATGTTATACAAAATGGAGGACCACCGTTACTAGGCCGTGATTTCATGACTAAGTTTAGAATATATTTTTCATCAACGTATGTAAATAAAATCAAGGTTGATAATCAATGTTCAGGGGAGGTGCAACAGCTGTTAAATGAGTTCCCTGACGTTTGGAAAGACGAACTAGGATGTTTTAATAAGTTCGAGATAGATTTTCAGCTCAAAGAGGGGGCGAGGCCTATTTTTTTTAAGCCGCGTCCTATACCTTTTGCCCTTAAAAATAAAGTTGAAGATGAGTTAGTCAGGCTCGTAGACTTAGGTATTTTAGTTCCCGTCACCTTTTCTGAGTACGCGACACCGATTGTTCCAGTATTGAAGGCGAATGGACAAGTAAAAATAGCTGGAGATTTTTCGTGTACACTGAATAAAATTCTAAAAATTGATAAATATCCATTGCCGCGCATAGAGGAGGTATTTGCCAAAATTGGGGGAGGGTTGCAGTATTCTAAATTGGATTTAAGTAATGCTTATAATCAATTCAAATTATGTAGTTCGTCACAGGATCTCACTACAATTAATACTCCTAAAGGACTATTTAAATATACCCGCCTAGTTTACGGTCTTGCTAATGCGCCAGCCATTTTTCAACGGGCTATGGAAACGTTGTTAGCGGGTATAGAGGGCGTTACTTGTTGGTTAGATGACGTCTGTTGTACTGCTCCCACTCGTGAATTGCATTTGTGTAGGATTAAGGAAATTCTTAAAAGGATGCAGGATGCGGGATTACGATTGCAAAAGGACAAGTGTGCCTTTTTCCAGGACAGTGTCACGTACCTAGGGTATGTAATAGATAAAAATGGGCTTAGGACGTGTCCTAAGAAGGTAGATGCGATTTTAAAAGCGCCGCGTCCAACAAATGTTCTTGAAACCAAAAGGTTCTTGGGCGTCGTTAATTATTATCGTAATTTCGTTCCGAACGCTTCTTCTTTATTAAACCCGTTACACACATTACTGCGTGCAGGCGTAATATGGCATTGGGGTGAAAGTCAGCAAAAAGCGTTCGACAAAGTAAAGGAGGAGTTGGCCTCTGACCGGCTGTTAGCACATTTTGACCCATCAGTACCATTGGTACTTACTGTGGACGCGGGGCCGTCGGGTTTAGGTGCGGTTCTTTCTCACGTTGACAATAAGGGCTGCGAGCGTCCAATTGCTTTTGCTTCTAGGTCGTTATCAGTTAGTGAGAAGGTATATAGCCAGATTCAAAAAGAGGCAACGGCAATCATATTTGGTGTTAAACATTTCCACCAGTATCTTTACGGTAGGCAGGAACCTTTCATTCTTAAAACAGACCACAGACCCCTTCTATCCATTTTTGGAAAGAAAAATGGCGTGTCCGTAACGGCGGCCTTAAGATTACAACGATACGCAATTATATTGTCTGCATATAACTATGTAGTACAATACATTACTGCTAAAAATAATTTAGTAGCAGATTATTTTTCTAGAGCGCCATTACCACAGTCACAACTCGTCTGTAAGGGGGAAGAGGAGAACAAAGATATTCCTTTTCTATTTCTTGACGCCACTACTCAACCGCTTTCATTCGATGATATCAAGCAAGCCACTAAACAGGATACAGTGTTAGCCACCGTGGCAAAGTATATGAATCATGGTTGGCCACGTAAAATTACATGTCAATCCGTATTGCCTTATTTTTACTGTAAAACTGATTTGGAAATGAATGATGGGTGTCTGTTTAGAGGGCATAGAATAGTAATCCCAAAGATTTACAGGGACAGAATGTTAGATGAATTACACTCGGCTCATTTTGGCATTGTAAAAACCAAAAGTGCAGCCCGCAGTAGAATGTGGTGGCCGGGTATTGATAAAGACATCGAGCGGTGGATAGGTGAATGTAACGAGTGCTCGCGAGTTCGGAACGCACCGCCCCGCGCCGTCCCCGCGCCGTGGCCTCGCCCTTCTCAGCCGTGGTATCGTATCCACATAGATTACATGAGTTTAGGCCAGAATGTTTATTTGGTTGTGATTGACGCGTTTAGTAAATGGCTGGAATGTATTAATATGAACAGCGGTACCTCCACAAATGCATTGATTATGAAATTGAAAGGCATATTTTCAACATTTGGAATACCAAACGTTATAGTATCTGATAATGACGCAAAAATTCGATCCACCGAATTTCACCAGTTTTGTAATAATAACGGTATTAAGCATTTAACTTCTCCTGTTTACCATCCTGCTAGTAACGGTCAAGCGGAAAATTCAGTAAAAACTTGTAAAAAGATGTTAAAATGTATTATAGATAACAAAAATATCTCACAGCGTGAAATACACGAGAAATTATTGAGTTTTTTGTTTGAATATCGTAACACTGTACAGTGCACAACGGGAATTACTCCAGCTATGTTAATGTTTGGCAGAAATTTACGGTCAAGGTTGGATGTGATTTTACCTTGCAAAAATGAAAACATTAGTGACGATACTGTTAAATTAAAATCAAGCAGAAATTTCCAGGTGGGGGAAGTTATAAGGTGTAAATGGTTTTCAGGTAGGAAAGAGCTATGGGAAATAGGAAAAATAATAAGAAAACTAGGTAAAAGAGTTTTTGATGTGTATATAGAAAAATTTAATGTTGTATGTAAAAGACACCTTGATCAAATTAGTAAACAAAAAGGAAATGTTATTACTAAATCATTAGAAAATCATTGTGATGAGTATTGGCCAGCTGAGACTTCTGAATGCACGGAGTCCCAGCAGCAGCAGACAGTGTTAAGTTTGCCTACTAATGAGTCATCAGCCGCACCAGCATGCCCACCATCACCCTCACAGTCAGGTATTGAACTCCAACGTCCACACCAGACAGGGGGAAATATAGAAATTTTAGATGGACGGGTAGAAGAAGGGTTGGATGTTGTTGCGGGGGATGGGTTAAAGGAAACTGGAAGTACCGAGCCGAACGATCTGCTGATGCGGTATCTTGTTGTAACAAACAAACAGAACCGGGCAGTGGGACCTCCGGACTCGGTCGTTCCGTTAGGGAAAGAAAGGAGGTATGTTATAAAAAGTTCTTTTAAGTTTACCCACATGTATGTATTATTTATTGTTTTAGAGTATTTAACGAGTAATGGTGGAGGAATGTGGTATATGTATGCACATGTACGTATGTATAGCGCGCGGCGCACGGGCCGGCGCGCGCGCACCTCGTCGTTACTTCAGTAATAAACTAGCTTGGACGCCTCCTTGTCGTTTGATTGCTTCCTAAACATATCAACATTATATACAGACTACAAATAGAACTAAAATAAATATAAAAAGAAGACTAAAATAAAGTACATACCTATATACAACGTGTCCCAGAAATCAACGTCAAGCCGAAAACGGGCAATAGGCCAAGTCGTGACAGCTATTAGAAAAATATAAAAAAAAATCTTGGTCATGTACTTTTCGAATTATAAGCATTCAAAAATAAATCTCAAAAAGTGACACCCTGTGATGATTTTTCAAGTCCTGTGACTACATTATTAACATTTCGGTAGTTTTTTTCTCTGTGATCTAACCATGAATAACCCTTCTGTAAATTACAGTTAAAAGTTAAAACGTAACTGCCTCAGTTTTAAATTAAATGTTAGATTTTTGCCCAATATTGAATTCAAAATAATGACATCACCCAAATTTAACCGACTGTACTGAAAAAAAAATCTACTACACTATTTTGGCAAGTAACTTTAAAAGATGGCGCGTTTAGTCAGGATTCCAAAATGGTATAACACATACTAATTGCTACTTCTTAATTGAGGAAAAAAAGTACATTGTTGGTTTTAGGTGCATTTGAAATAAAATTCAGTCGTTGGATTTCTTTTATTATAATTTTTATTAAATCAGATTTACGAAGTTTTATAACAAATGTTCAAACTGTTTTCCTTCAGCTGCAATGCAAGTTCTACATCTCTTTAAAAATGATCGCGTAATAAGACGGGCGTATCTTCTTGAGTTGATGTATTCAGCGGCTTCTGCAATTCTTTGGCGCAGCTCGTCTAAATCTTGAATTGGCTTAGAGTACACTTTATCCTTTATCGTACCCCAGTAAAAAAAATCTATGGGGTTTAAATCGGGTGAACGGGCAGGCCACGAAATTGTACCACCCCGCCCAATCCACCTATCGGGGTATTCTCGATTGAGAAACTCTCGTACAGTGAGAGCATAATGCGCTGGGCAGCCATCTTGTTGATACCACATGCTGCCGTAAATGTTCAGTGGCACTTCTTCCAATAATTCTGGTAATTGGTTCTGTAAGAAGTTCAAATAACCCTGGGCATTTAAATTCTCCGGCAGCTCGATTGGACCAATAACTTTACCATTCAAAATTCCCGTCCACATATTTACTTTAAACTGGTACTGAGATCTATCTTCCCGCATCAAATTTGGATTTTCCACGTGCCATTCGTGCAAATTGTGGAGGTTCATGTAACCGTCCTTTTTAAATGTTGATTCATCGGACCATAGAATTCTTTCAAAGAATCGCGGGTCCTCTCGGTGCCTCTGCAACATCGTTCGACAAAATCGTACTCTCTCTGGGTAGTCTCGGGGTAGCAGACTTTGTACTCGTCGTACATGGTATGGGTGAAACTCGTTCTTTTTTAAAATACGATGTGCAGTACTTTTGGGGACTCCTATGCTCTGTTCAATTCCACGTACTGAGATACTTCTGTCTTCTTCAACTGCTTGCAAGACTTCGGCTTCGTAGGGCATAACGGGTCTTCCCTCGCTAACCATTTGGCTAGGAAATCGACCCTCTGATAATGACCGATGCACATTAATAAATACTCGATGATCGGGATGACGCTCAGCATTCGGGTATCTCTCATGATACACTCTTGCTGCAGCATTGGCGTTGCATAAGCATTCTCCATAAATGAGATGCATGTTGGCGTATTCCTGTGCGGTGTATCGAGATGGCATGATAAAACACTACACAAACACGGGGTTGCGGTTAAAACAAGTCCGGGGTTGTCAGAAACGGTGCAGATAAATCCAAATCACAATGCAAATCAAGTCCAATAAACAAAGCCACAGTTGTAAGTACGAAGTCAATACGAATACAAAAAGATGTGCAGTCAACGAAAGAGCGTAACGTACTGCAGTATTGCACAATTTGCCGATGCATCCCTGTTTAGCCAGAGTAGCGTCTCTATCTGTTTCACTCACACATATGAAATGATGTGTCAATCCGTCTCCCTCTTAGTTATATAAAAGTAGCGTCACTATCTATCTCGCTCCCACTTGTCAAAGTAGCGTCACCTCACATTAGTTAAAATGAATCTTTCTCGCTCACACTAGTCAAAATAACGTCACTCTTCGTCTCAATCGAACTTTTATGAAATACGGCTTCATAAAAAAAAAATGTTTTTTCTCAATTAAGAAGTAGCAATTAGTATGTGTTATACCATTTTGGAATCCTGACTAAACGCGCCATCTTTTAAAGTTACTTGCCAAAATAGTGTAGTAGATTTTTTTTTCAGTACAGTCGGTTAAATTTGGGTGATGTCATTATTTTGAATTCAATATTGGGCAAAAATCTAACATTTAATTTAAAACTGAGGCAGTTACGTTTTAACTTTTAACTGTAATTTACAGAAGGGTTATTCATGGTTAGATCACAGAGAAAAAAACTACCGAAATGTTAATAATGTAGTCACAGGAATTGAAAAATCATCACAGGGTGTCACTTTTTGAGATTTATTTTTGAATGCTTATAATTCGAAAAGTACATGACCAAGATTTTTTTTTATATTTTTCTAATAGCTGTCACGACTTGGCCTATTGCCCGTTTTCGGCTTGACGTTGATTTCTGGGACACGTTGTATATACAACGATGACAATAGGACACGTCTTAGGCGTCAAAGTACTCCTCCGCATTGCTATCATCTGGAAACGTGCCCAGAAGACTGGCAGCATTGCCACGTTGAATGGCAATGCTAATTCTTTGCCCAAAGAAAGACCCAACCTCTGGTCACGCGAAGTGTCGACTAGTCGGCGAGAGATTTCCTTGAAAAGGAGACGCGCACTCGGGCCCCATGACCCGAGCGTTTCGACCCCAAACGGCTCAAAACTGTAGTTACCAATAAGGTTACAGTATTTCCCTTCAAGGATTTTCAGTATCTAAATTGTGCGATAAAATAAAATTACTTACTATTAAGGCAAAATAAAATCCATATCAACATAAAAAATAGCTACACCAGAAAACGTACTAAATTCCTCGTAACAATATTCTAGTCGGCATTAAGATCAATCTCACCGCTCCATAACTAAAATATTCCAAAATACGAAATAATATCGAAACGCCTATAAAGTGTCTACTCTAAACCCGATATTACATTACAATGTTACATAATAATCTAGAGCATGTTGTTTACAAAGCTACGGGTACCTACCTATCTAAGTAGAGATCGACTTTTTGTACATAGTAGAGAAAAGTGCAGAATGTCAACTTCGCAGAATGAGCGAAAACATGTGCAAGCATCGTAGAGCGTGCGTAATACGAAGGGTTCCGTACCATTAACTATAAAAACGGCAAAAAAAAACATGTCTGTTGTATGGGGGCTCCCATTACCCTTAAATATTTTATTCGGTTATTTAGTATTTATTGTTATAGCGGCAACAGAAATACATCATCAGTGAAAATTTCAACTGTCTAACTATTAGCGTTCATGAGATACAGCCTGGTGACAGACGGACAGACAAACAACCTGACAGCGGAGGCTTAGTAATAGGGTCCCGTTTTACCCTTTGGGTACAGAACTCTAAAAAACAACCGTGACTAGTGCGCTTGCACTCGCTGTACATACGGCGACACATCTAGCTATACATTAACATAACATAGCCTCGCTTTGTATAGATTTCCCGTATGATGAGAGATCCGCATAAACTGGTTTTGTACCTATAGCTTGAAGCATGGCTGTGTGTGTGTGCTTTTTCACTTAAATGGAGCAGATCTTCTGTACCTATATTACTCGTATTTTATGATACCGAACACCTGAGTCGGTACCGATTAAAATCCGTTTGAAATATTATATAGCGACAATCTAATTTTCTCTAGACATGTCGAAATATCTAGGGCACTATCGAAATGTAAATAATAATTATGGAAATTCTTATTTTAAGTGTGAAAGAAAACTGTCAAATGCGTCAAAAGATTATGGTCTACGGAAGTATTCATACATAATATTACAGTAATATCTCGAACATGTTCATTAAGATTGGAATTAGTGTCGTGGAACTATTTGAAAATGATAAGACAACGGTGGGAATAAGACACATGAAGAGAAACTTAATGCTAAATTGCAGTTCAACCATCATTGACTATTCAAATATCTGTCAAGTCTTGAGTTAGTAGGTATTGTAGCAGGGTACAGACGCCAGCAGATCAAGTTACCCAATAATGACAAATTTTCCCAATCAACCTTGAACTTAATGCTTTTGCGATGAAGTCCAACATCTATTAAATTTTGACAGATTGTAGTTACCTGATGTGTTGGCGTCTGTACGCAGTGTACGCATGACTCATCAGCGTTAAATGAACGACGGCAATAGAATTGCCGAGCGTCAAGTTTATTTACGTGGGTCGTTTTGAAGAGGCCTATGCCCAACAGTGGACTGCACGATGATAACGATGACTGCGAACATAACAGTAAAATTCTTTGTACGAAACAGCTTAAAAAAACATAACATCATCACGCCTGTAAACCCGGAAGGGTGAGCCAATGGTGTACTTAGTAGTACACCCACATTTCGCCAGTTATCATTTAAGTCCCATGTAATATGAGGCGAGCCTATTGCCATCCTCCTGGCACAAATCCAGACTCCGTGACTGCTATTGAGAAATTCCAGATAGGAAAACCCAATAACACTTTGCCCGACCCGGGAATCGAACCCAGGACCTCACGCTCAGCAGTTGCTCTTGCAACCACTCGAATGCAGCAGACGAGGCAGTCACAACGAACCATACATTAAAATTCGTTGTATAAAGGAACTTTAACAAAAAAACAAATGAGGATCAATCTGATACTGATCATTTCCAAATGCTACCATAAAACCAATAGCTTACGTACCTATTTCTTTTGCTTTAATTTCCTCCCAAACAATAAGGTTAACGTTCTCCAAGATACATAGCAGCTTACAGCAATCCAACCAGCATCCAACACAATCCGAAGTTAAATAGTATTGTAGACGTATGTATGGAGTTGCGTGTCCCTATCTATTCAGAGATCTACTCTAATCGCCACCTGAGGCCTTTTGGCGATACTATCCCATTCGGTGCCGTGACAACGGCCGATAGCGTGTTCTATTCAAATCGCCAACCGGCTTTATACGAGGACTGTAGTCAGTTTATTCAATAAACTGTTTTGGTATTTAAATGGTGTTGATGAAGACTAGATAAGGAGAAAAAATTGAACTGGTTTTATTTTTGCAGATTCTAATAAGTATTGGAATGGTGTATTGGCAGAAAATCTTATCGGAGTAGTTGAATACGTCTATGTGAAAAGAAATATCATACGGTACCGTTTGTTTAAGTTATAGATGAACTTGTGAAAAAAAAAAAAAAACAATTTTTGAAGATTCGAATAATTTTTCATGATAGAAAATTCTCAAGATATATCAATAAGAAAATCTGATTACTCAGGTTTATCATCATTTGCGATATAAATAATAAATAAATCACTTATTTTAGATTCATCCTAAGATAAGTAGGTATACATCCATAATGGTTAGTAGAATTGCGAGCTTACAAACAAGTGTTAGTAATAATTAATTGATTTTCAAACATATAATAAAAATATATAGTTTAATTAAATAATATACAAAACCATTGAGAAATAAAACATTTTCTGCTTTATAAAATAAAAGTTCCTATCCAGATTGTTTTCATTTATGTTTGGTTTCTATCTCTTATTATAGAATTGTAGCCGACTACTTAAATCGGCCAAGTAGGAAGATTTTAGGCATTTATTATTCAGAAATCTTTGAAAATCTTTCCGTTAGTCTTTATTTTTTGTTTTGTTGATAACACACGGGATTTTTCTAAGGAAAGTATAAAGTATGGTTTATTTACGTTCTAGATTTTAAACTGGGATTGGAATCATATCTACAAGAGGTGAGGTCCTGGGTTCGATTCCCGGGTCGGGCAAACGTTATTGGGTTGTTCCATCAGGATTTTTTCAATAGCAGTCACGGAGTCTGAATATGTGCCCGGTTGATGGCAATAGGCTCGCCCCCTCTTAAAGGAAACTTTAATATAAATAATGTGGGTGTACTATTAGGTACACCTCTGCCTAACCCTTCGGGGATTTCAGGCGTTATGTTTATGTATATTTTACTTTACATTGTTGAAAATCTCATTCATTTCCACGCTGCCTTTTTATTGTTTATTCCTCATACATTTTTAAACCAATCCCAGTTTCCACAATAATCCGAAAATCAAAGAGATGATTTTAAGAATTGCATCTGTATTTCAAGTTATCTGTAAATTATTCGTTCCCAGATATTGATGTAGAAGGCTTCGTAGAAATATAACATTTTTTTTTTATTGCAAAATGGGCTTGCTCTTGACCTCGATCACGCCTGATGGAAAGCGATGGATGAGGTCTATGATGAAACGAGCGTGCCCAGAAGATACCTGTTCACTGACTCGTGCTTTGAAGTTGCTTTTGTTTATTTCTACTTCTTAATAATTTGATGTCAACAATTCTCTATTTAGATTCTTAATCAAACGTAGATTATCTCTTACTCTGTTTAACCATACATATAAAAAAGAGAGACCGAACAACAAAATGTGCTCTGAACACTAAAATTAAATTTGCAAAATATTCACGAAAAAAATAAAAACTAAAATTCAGCCATATAAACCCAATTTCACCCAGGGCAACACAATACCACATAGATATGGCGCTCGGAACTAAACAGACAAAGCAGTGAAATTTAGAACCAAATCTATTCGAATGGAAATCTCGCAGTTAACTATAAATGTTCTATTGTTAATAGGTTTCAGACTAGACGTAGATACTACTGCTTTGTGTGTGCTAGATTATATTTTTTGTGGCACAAATAATGTTAACACGACCTAGGTGTTTTAACAATAGTCACTTATAGAGTGAAACTGAGTGAAAAAGTTATGCTTAGGTTTCTTATTTGATTTTTTTTTAGATATAATTTTACTATATCGTATCGATGCTACGATTTATTAGAATTCTTAGGCCCATTAGGTGACCACATCAATCGCGGCGCCAGTAGCATTCTTCAAGGCCTCCAATGTGACATGGACCAAACCACGTGGTTTAGTACAACTGACTGACTTCCAACATTAGTATCAGTTGATTATAAAACTATTCTTATGTTATTGACAACACACTTCTATTGCACTGTGCAATACAAGATTATTTTTCCCAACTCAAAAAAAAAAATTTGTTAATTTAATATTTCTACACCGGCAACGGTAGTGTATGTGAAACTTTTTAATATTAAGATCTTAATATATGTAAAATATACTCAGAAATAAATAAATCTATCGATAAATCTATATATATCTATCTAACTCACTTTATTCTCACCACGTACCACACCACTCGAGATTACCACACGAGATAGCATCGACAACAAATAGTGACATGCATTGTTAAACCAGTAAGCTTCGAACAGCCTTACATGAGGAAATTAAAGGCACTGCCGTATTGTAATTGAGTTCTTGCGAAGGATATTAGTTGAAGATTGCTCGTCAACCGGCGTTCTCGCTTCAATCACTTCGAATAGTTCCAATAGTTCCAATCCGGGGCGTTGATTAAACAGAATCGGTTCAGTGGGACAGCTTGGTGTGTCAACCTATATACCTACCTTTACGTACTTACCTGTGCGGATTTGTTCGGCTAACTTGGGACTTTTAATTAGATGGAAAGATGGTGAAATGACGGTATTTGTTTCATCGGCTGGATGTTTTTCGTGCAATTTTTGTGTATGGTAGTTTTAGTTTATATTTAGAGAAGGTAAAATTTTAACTAGACGTTTCAGAACAAGTAGCAAGTTACACTTTGATTCGCTACACGTCATAATCATTATTTTTGTGACCGTCATCAGCATCAGCCTAGCCAATTCCCAACTATGTTCGGGTCGGCTTCCAGTCTAACCGGATACAGCTGAATATCAGATTTTTACATGGAGCGACTGCCTATCTGACCCCTAGTTAGTACCGGGTGATACGATATCCCTTGGTAAGACATTTTCGTAACCGTATTGGAATTAATTTTTATGTCGGCGTTGTATGTCTTTTTCTTTCGTATTTCTCAATTAGTCATATCATGAGTCACCTCCTTTATAACGTTTCATTACACGTGGGTAATTTAATCTTATTATAAAAATGGATAGTATTGTCATTGATTATTATTTATCTTAAAATCTCTCAAGTAGGCACTGCCAGTTATACCTTAGGTAGTTACCATTGGTATTCCGAAACTCGGAAAAATGAAGAAACTGTTAATACCTAGTTGTCATTGTTTACTTAGAGACTAAACTAATAGGTATTTGACTAAATAACACAAACAAGTATGTCAATTAATACTTCCCTTTCAGCAAAGTTCTGATTTCTGACATGGATAAATCGACATTAAATATTTACACTGAGGTTACTTAACTCATTCGAGATGAAACATCATTAAAACTTTATAGGTATAAGTTAACTTACTCTGGGCGATATCAAATGTGATGCCGTTGCATCACATTTGTTTACTGAAGAAATTATTTCTTCATTAAGATCTTAAGCGACTAAAATGCTGCAAAAAACATTTCAGTATGATAAATATCACTTAAAAATAACGCATTTGCACTTTCAAATAAAGACCTCTTTCATATTAATTCAGGGTAATTTGTTTTATAAAAATTAAACACTTGAAAAAGTCGGACATTGCATATTTTCCCTAAATAACTTAACCCTGCAGTTGCTATTCATGACTAGGAACTGGAAAATCTAATTAAGACTAGTGTGTACATGAAAATGGCATTAGGGAGTGAGATGAAAAATATCTGACTTCATTATTTCTTGGTTTACTACCCCGACTGGTATTCAAATTTTAACCTTAAACAAGTTCATAATAATAAAATTGTTTTACTGTCTGATAGAGCAAAAATGCTGATAGCATCGTGTCATGTAGGGAATGTTATATCGATGGCTGAAAATGATTTGTATTAGATAACTTGATATTTTCTTTCCTCAAAAATAATGTAACGTCACTTTTTACTCTAATAGAAATAAAAGTGTGTCATTTAACCAACTTATTTTAGGTTGAACAATCTCCGAAAATAATAATTATGACTTGCAAAAACTCTTCGAGCACCATTTTACAGGCCCACTCAATGATTCAAGTTCCTCTTAAGCAGACGGTGTACCTATCCGATAGATATTATTTGCTAACAATTTTCACCGATACCCCGAATGTTTGACTTATCACCACTACAGCGTAGTGTTTGGAGTTAATTATGGTAATGGACTGCAACGCAAACAGGTCTAGGAACGGTCTACCCAACCCTACCGTGGTCTCGGTATTTGACTTTTGGCGTTTGCCGAATGCAGCGTTTTAGTGTTGCGAATAGAATCTGACTGTTGAATGTCGACTGAAGTTTACGGTAAGTTAGTTAGGTATTTGCATATTTATATGAGCTTAAAGTAGATTTTGCTGACATTTAAACTTGATGTGTAAATGGGTCGAGCTCGTGGCTAAATAAGAACAGCCGCTCGTGTCGATCTTTAGGTTAAGCCGTGCTTACCTAGGTTGGTCCGTGGATGGGTGACCACCCATTATATACCGAGTTTCATCCGTGCCTCGGAAAGTACGTTAAGCCGTTGGTCCCGGCTGTCATTTGTAAATCTTTGACAGTCCTTACAGGTAGTCAGTGGCCCGAAAGTCTGACAACCAGTCATATCAAGGGGTATCGTATTACCTAACACTGACTGGGTTGTGAACGTCAGATAGGCAGTTGCTCCATGTAAAATACTGGTATATATTCTGCCTTTGTATAGATTCTTTTGCCTTTGTATAGATTTTTTTTAACGATTGTTTGTGAATGTGTGAACAGTGTAGGCCTTGTAGATCCCTAGATGTGTGTTAACTTTCGTGAACCTGTTATCTTGTTTTCCGTTTTTGTGTAGTAAGCATCGACTTATTGTCGGGCCTATGCTGTCCCCCCATACTTAAGTACTAATGCTGTAACATGATAATATTGTAAAACCAAATCATTTTAGAAAAGTAACCATGGAGTTTCTTGCCGGTTCTTCTCCATAGGAAACGACCAACCCGAACCGTGCACCTTTTTGTCGTCGTTTTATAAGTGCCCATGTAGGCCTATGTGAAATAAAATATTTTGATTTTGACTTTGATTTGGGTATTCAGCTGCAGCTTCCGGTTAGACTGAAAGCCGACGCCAACATAGTTGAGAAAAGGCTAGGCAGATGATGATGCTCCGCTCCTATTGGTCGTAGCGTGATGTAATATAGCCTTTAGCCTTCCTCGATAAATGGGCAATCCAGCACGAAAATAATTTTGCAATTCGAACCAGTAGTTCCTGAGATTAGCGCGTTCAACCAAACAAACTCTTTAGCTTTATAATATTAGTATAGACTTTTTGTGTTCCATAATTAAATTATATTACATATTAAATTAGAGAGGATTAAGGATGTGTATCCTTAATCGTCTCTAATCACACGTCTACAAATCGATTTTCAGTGTGGAACAATCATCATTCATTATCATCATTCGCTTGCTCTACATCTACATCACATCTTACGTAATCATACATCTTTCACATCTAACACAAATCCCACCCAATAAAAATTTTACGACAATTCGAAAAAACAAAACACAACACAATACATACAATGTAGCTTACCTAACAAAGTACTATCGATTCACATCCCTAACCAAGTAAGCTCCTATATCTAGGCCCTTTATTAACAACTTGGTCCAGACCCAAACATTAGCAGGATCAAAAAGTTCAATTGTACGAAGAACTGGGTACCCAGATAATGGCCAATCGTGCGTAGATTATTCCAGTAATTCACAAACACGGGTTCGCAGTACCAGCGATATCAGGAATTTGGGTTAACTTGTAAATTCGTGGGTATGTAGAGGGTTAAGCTCAATTTTGGTGGATTTAAGTTTATTTGTCGGTAACAGACGTAGTTGGGTAATGCCGTAAGTCGTGCAAATGAGTTTGGTGTTATTTGCCTGTGAGTTCGTATCATAGATATAGTTGGACCTAGATAACGCAAGACCACCTACTTCGCGTACACCCGGTTTAAGCATTTTATGCTTAACGTGGCTACTGTCGCACCACGCTAATGTGTTTAAAACAACAACATCAGAACTCAAGTACTTAATTCTAGACATTTCAAGAACAAAAAACGTATGAGTCTATTTTGTATGGTAACTTGTTTGTATCTTTAATCTATACAAATAAATAAAATTGAAGTGTCTGTTCGTGATATCAAAATAACAGCTTTTTACTGAATGCATACTTATAACAAAAACATACTTTTTTCCATTTTTGTCTGTCTGTCTGTTTGTTCCGGCTAATCTCCGACACGGCTGGACCGATTTTAACGGGACTTTTACTGGCAAATATATGATGTTATAAGATCTAACATAGGCTACTTTTATTTTATAAAAATAATTGGGGTCCGTGCAAAAAATTAAAACCCTTGATATTGGTAACAAAATTCGATTGAAAAAGGGAAGTAAGTAACGTTTTTTTTTTAATAATAATTTTACGCGAACGAAGGTCGTGGACAACAGCTAGTAGTAACTAAATAGTGCTTATGACGTCATAGTGAGCAGTAAAAAATGGCAGCTTAAATTTCATACTTGCGTTATGGTTCACTATCCATTTGCATAAAATGTTAAGACCTAATATAACTTAGCATAATTTTGTTTGGCATAATTATATTTTCGCATAATATAATTACGCATAACAGCTTACGCATAATTTTTTAAGCATAATTTCTCTAACCATAATAATGATGAAGCATAATATTCTAAAGCATAAATTTATTAAGCATAAAGTTCTAAAGCATAACTTTTTTATACGCCCTAGCTTTTTTGCCCGAAGAGGATAATTATACCAATTTATTTCGACGATTGGAAAAAAGCCATATCTCCTGAATCAGGTAATAAATAACATATTAATATAATAATTATACCGTATTGAACAATTTTGTGGGTTTTTTTTCGCTGTAGGAAGCATGAAGCAAGCAAGCATACAGCATGCAAGCAAACATACAGCATGCAAGCAAGCATGCAAGCAAGCATGCAAGCAAGCATGCAGCAAACAAGCAAGCATGCAGCATGCAAACAAGCATGCAGCATGCAGCATTCAAGCGAGCATGCAACATGCAGCAGGCAGGGTTTCTGTCACGGCTCCGGCGCTGCGGGCCTCCGGCGGCCCCACGCGCCTACGCGATTTTAAATTACACTCTAGGGGTAGGACAAACAAGACTACGTGGAGTCGGTTTTGCAGCAATTCGGTTCTGTCACTAACTTTTGTTGCACAGCATATTAAATTTTTAACCAACAATATTTTGTGTGCCTAAATATTATTATGCTAATAGTCATTAGGCCTACTAACGTTATGCGAATCAAATTTATGCCAAAACAAATTAGTCTTTAAGATGATTATGCCAACATAAAATGTATGCCTAAAAAAATTATGCCGAAGTATTATTATGCCAAAACAAATTGTGCCAAAATCGTTATGCCGAAGTATATTAGGACAAAGAACATTATGCGAAAAGAAGGGATCCCTAATATACATAAGTAGTATTAACAATATTGCAGCTCACTGCATTATCCGCATGTTAACAAAATTAAGATAAGGTAAAAAGTGTCATTCGATTAGCATTACTCAGTTAAATAAAATAAAAAGAACTACTTAATTGATTAATGTATTAAATACAATACAATTAATTAATTATTTCAAAAATAATATTTTTTTTTTTTAAATTGAGTAGATCGTGAAAGCCACGGGCAAATGCTTGAAAGAAAATGTAATGTTTTGTAATTGTAAACGTAATTCAGCTCAATAAAATTACGTATTTTTTACCTTTTTGAGGAAGGTTTTGTAAAACCTACTTGTTAACATAACATAATGTATGTTTTTAGTTACGTTGCCAAATATAAACCTAAATAATATTTTGCTTCTATACAAATAAATAAAATTGAAGTGTCTGTTTGTAATATCAAAATAACAGCTTTTTACTGAATGCATATGAAAATATTTACGGCACATAACAAAAACCCATTTTTTTCAATTTTTGTCTGTCTGTTTGTTCCAGCTAATCTCCGAAACGGCTGGACCGGTTTTTTACTGACTGAACTTTTATTGGCAGATAGCTGATGTTATAAGGTCTAAAATAGGCTAATTTATTTTAGAAAAATAATTAGGGTTCCGTGCAAAAAAAGTAAAACCCTTGAAATTGGTAACAAAATTCGATTCAAAAAGGGAAGTGCCTATAATAATGCGGATTTTTATAATAATTTCACGCCAACGACGGTCGAGCAGCGGTGGCCCAGTGGTGGCGGCCCCGATTTATACACAGTTCGAACCCAGGCAGGCATATTACTTTGTGTAATTTATTTTATCAAAACGGTGAAGGAAACATCGTGAGGAATCCGGCATGTCCTTGTATGAAAAATTCGAAGACATGTGTCATCTACCAACCCGCACTGGGCCCGCCCTCTCTGGAAAAGGGGCCGTGTGTCCCAGTAGTGGGAACAAAAGAGGCTGATTATGCTACGAAGGTCACGGGCAACAGCTAGTTAAAAATAAGTTTTGAAACAAATTAGTAGGACACTGTTTTGTAAACGTAATGTTTTGACAGTAGGTATCACGGTATAAAATTAATTTTACAGTGTAATTTTAGCAACAAATATTCTAAAATGATGCTACTAAACTAACTTAATTAACGTCCACAAACTTCCATATGTTATGATAAAAACAAATTGATATTTGCATTTGGTAAATCGATATCTAATATTCCCGCTGCTTAATAATTATAGTGGAACTAATATATTATTATGTACTGAATGGCAATGTATGGAAATGCAAAGTTAATTTGGTTATTATGATAAATCGATTGGTCAATGATAATATGTGCTACTAGCTTATGCCCGCGGCTTCGCCCGCGTGGAGATCGGCAATTTTCCACAGGTATATTGAGAGATGATTTTGGAACAGCTGTGATACACGTTTCTTATAATTTTAAATGAAGAGTATGTACACAAATTTTCAAGTCAATCGACCCCAAGAAAACAAAGTTACACAGAAAATTCAATCCCCCATTTCACCCTCTTAGGAATTTCGAAAAATCTTAGTGGATACCTACTCGTCACAAAAAACACACCCTCCAAATTTCATGTTTCTAGGACCAGTGGTTTGGGCTGTGCGTTGATATATCAGTCATTCAGGACTTTGAATTTTATATGTATAGATTTGATTATTATAGCATCTAAATATGTTATTACTATTATTATTTGTTTGCATTGGATTGCAATTTTAGAAAATAGACGTTTGCGGCCTGTTCCTAACCAAAGTGATAGTCGCAACCAGTTGGATCGCCGAACAGGAACACTATCGCGTCGCTGCTGGATCTTTCGAATTTTCCGAATCATCAAGTGACTTATTATGAAGGCGTCGACGATTGGGTAATCGCGCAACCGTACAATTTAGTTAGGACGACGACGGGTAGGTACGAGATTTTTAGTTAAGTTTATTCGTTGATATTGGTGTCAATCCATTGTCTGACTTTCAGACAGCCACAGTTATATACAGCTGCAGTATAATAATATTTTCTCCCACAATGTAATAAAAAGTACACATTTCCAGTTTAATATGGCCTCGCTTTGTATTGATTTCTCCTACAATTAGAGATCCGCATAAACTGGTATTGTATAGCTTAACTGGTCGTCGAGCGCACTACGAACCATCGTTTCGTAGGTACTTATAAAAAAACAGGTTCTGTCCTCATAAAAAAAACGTACCCTATGCTGAAAACCTCAAAAATTGCTGCATTTAATTTTCTACGAATAGGCATAAACAATCACGGACCGCTCCAATTTTTCAATATTTATACCAATATGCAACGAAAAGCATCCTTTTCCAACTATAAACACGAAACATACAAAACTGTACAAAATGTGAACGATCTTTCATATCGGCGAGACTGAACAACGTTTTGATTTATATATTAACGTTTTATAAACGCTATTGGGCTCCGGTAGTTTTGTGCCATACATATTCACTATTCATACGCTCACACGTACGTAATAGAAAAACTTTGGAGACTCGCTGGAGTTTTTTAAACGTAACCTTTGGTAATTTCAAAGTGTTTGGCACATTACGAGTTTTTTTGTTATGTGTGCTCTACGGATTTGTTGTTCTGTTTATTGCTTACATTACATGCCTAGTAGACAAGTGTTTAGTAATATTGTTGCTGAAAAATGTATCTGGGTTATTGAACACAGTCAAACAAAGACTCGAGTTGCTGGTTTTGTATTATGACTGTTTTATTTTTATGAATATTATTGAACTTTTGTTTAAATTGATGAGCAACTGTAGTTCGACATATGTATAGCTTGAGGCTACATGGTACTGACAAGAAAGTAAGGAAATGAGATCTGTATTAAGAAAACAGACAGAGAAAATATGTTTTCCTTTACTGTAATAATTTACCACGTAAATGCAATGCTGACTTACGATCTTCCTTTACTACGCCAAGCAATGTACTTACTTAATAAAATGTGTTTTTTTTTAAAGGGGGAGAAATCTATACAAATAAATAAAATTTAAGTGTCTGTTTGTAATTTCAAAGTAACAGCTTTTTTCTGAATGCTTAAGAAAGTGTATGCGGTAATTTAAACGGTACAGTTTAATTTTTTGTTTGTCTGTCTGTCTGCTGCTGAGCCGATTTCGACGGGACTTTTACTGGCAGATAGCTGATGTTATAAGGAGTAACTTAGGCTTTTATTTAGGAAAAAGAGTTAGGGTTCTGTGCAAAAAAAATTAAACTCTTGAAATTGTTAACTAAATCCGATTCAAATAGTAAATAAAATATTTTTATAATCATTTCACGGGTACGAAGATCGCGGGGAACAGGGAGTTTGAAATAAAAAAAAGTGATTTTAATATCCATGAAATTAGTTTTATTTGACTGATAATTTTATGCCAAATATGTTTGAATATGACATTGGGCAGGTGGCCACCGTGGCTTCAAATCTGAACCAAGATAGATAAGATTTAGAAAAACTTTACGTAACATTCACTGAAAAAATGTGACATGTGTGGATGGCATAAAAAAAATCTAATCAAAACTGTCCCCATTCCTTTCTGTATCCATGTTTGCCAGAGCGCTGACGTTAGGTGACGACCGGCTGCCTGTGACGATGAAATATTGATCTAAAACTAAACAAATCTACACGACTCTGCCTTTAAATATGCCATAACTTTTTATTACATTTACTCCAAGCTTTTTTTAATAGTCAAAATTCAACAACAACTTTCTGAACACCGGAAAAATATTCAATTTAAAATGTTGTACCAAAATGTCGAACTAAAAAATCAAATCATGTTATGTACCGTAATTTTTGTCTTTGCGCTTTTTGCGACTACCCTACCCTACCCAAACTTGGACGAATAAACTATACAGAAGCGGACATACACAGTGAAAATAACAATAAAAATTATGCGCATTGTTCCATTCCGATTACAAACAAAGATTCGTGAAACAGAAACCACCCAAAAAACCAGCATCGATATAACCGTGTCATAATATATCTCAGTTACCGTGGCTCGCGGTTAAGTGTGAAATATACTGTTCTTCAATATTTATAGGAATTTTATTTGTGTTATTTATTCACAAGGCACGTTTGTCGTTGAGACAAAAGGCGACTGTGCCTCCGTATCTTATTTTTCGTTAGTATCTGCATTCGTTTTGGTCGTCTTAGGGCGTATAAATAATGCATTATCACGCGTTGGGTCTCGCCATGGGACCGGTCAGTGGGAATAAAATTATTTGTTGTGGCTTAGCACTTATACACTTATACAAAAAAACAATTCACTGTCGCACGTTGTATAAAATTATTTTATTGAGCTTTGAAAAATAAATTGTTAAGCTGCACCGGACGTGGAAGTCTTGCGTAATCTCTTCCGAGGAGGAAATCTTAAGAAATAGCAACTTTGGTGTAGAGATTTAGGTCAGCAAGCAACACTTATATATGGCTATTATTTTTCGCATTAATATAAAATCGAGCGGAATACCAAATTTACTGTTTTTTTTTTTAGAAAAAACAGTAAATACGCGTATGCGTAGACATAGTTAGCTATGTCTAAAATGCTTTGCTGCAGCCTGATCACAGTGTAATTCCACACAGAAGGAACGAAACCATACTTCTTTATCATCACTGTTCAACAATTATTAGTATAGTCATACACTGACTTATATCAGACATAACAATTTAACATTGACAGGGGCCAAATTGTCGTAGCAGTAAAGATGGTTTTTGTAGTGCAAGAGTTACCATTGATATGTGAACGACTATACAAACAATACTTACAATTTACAATACTAAAGTCGATTCTCACGACACCTTCCTCAGTCGGGAAGCCACAAAGCTTCACAGCATATTGTGAAAACATCGCTTTCTATTCAGGATCGTCTAATGGCGACGTTTCGTGAAGAGCGTCGTTAGTTTCTTATTGGTTGTTATTTCTGTCAAGTTCATGTACTCTTGAGGCTTTGTGTTCCTGGTAGAATGTTGGAGGATGCTCTGTGAGGTAGGCCGATCTTTTGATGTGCTCAAGCTTAAGGTAGATCAAAAGGACGACCTTGATAATGAATCTTGAAAATTGAACAACGAATACGAAGGTCAGGTGCGTTGTAAGCATCCGGTGTGCAAGTATGACCTAATGTCTGAACGTAAACAAGATGAAAGCTAGTTAATAGAATTGTTTGTAAAAAAGGCGTGTGTTTAATGTTTATTATTCATCATTATCATCATTCGATTATTTTATTAAATAAAGTAATTGATTTAATAGTAATTATAGAAATAGATTGACATCGTCTTTCAACTCAACTCAACTGTGATCTCTTCTTTCAAACAAAACTTGTAAGTGCGAGTAGCTTGTGAATGAGGCTCATAATTACCAGTACATGCATCGGGGCTGGGTTCAGATTGCGCTTCAGTTGACACCTTAGAAAAATACTGAATAATTTTGCATTATCGCGTTAAAACTTACTATATTTAGGTGTGCGCCCACCTATTTACCCAACAAAAAATCTTATCAAAAAGATTTTTTTAATAATTTAATTTAGGCAAGCTTTAACTATGCTCCGTAAAAGCTAAAGTACCTCCACCAGCCTTCAGACTATACAGAAACTTTAGGTAAACAAACTGAAGTACTTACAAGAAGCAGCCAGTATTTACAAAATAAGCCAATACCGGGTGTCTTGTTTTAATTAGAATGCAAATTTAATAGCCTAGAGGAATTTACATGTCAATGGTTGCCTAAATAACGTAATCTAGAGTACAAAGGATTCGACTCCCGTCGTACGGCAGCTTACCGGCTTCAGAATATTGATCTACAGTTTATGAGACTCCAAGCGCTTATGAATGCCAATAAGTGTTATAAGGACTGACTACCTTGAATAAATTTAACCAAGTTTCTTCAGTTACCGCCACCGAAGCTTGCTAATATGTCTGATTGATTGCGTGTCACTGAATACGGCGCACTGAAAAGATTCAACATTTTATGGCTATACTTTACGATGTAGACGAAATGGGCTCTATGCGTAATTCAGGCTGAGATTGAATTTTGATGTTTCGCGGGATCGTTTACATAGGAAAGCACATAAATATTTATTAGAATTATAGTTTTTGTATTATGTGTTTACACGTTCGCGTCTCTTCAAAAGAGTATTAAGAGGAAATTTAAATTTTACGAGTTCGGTTCGCTGTACTTACTAATGGTCTAACCGTTTCTGACAGCATCTCTTACGATCAGAAATACTCAGGGCTACAGAAGTGGTATTTTTAATAGAAATTCTGTAATCTGTTGGAAGCAATTTGAATATGACAAAGAATAACCACAGGAGCACGATGTAAAAGGCTGTCTTCATAAAATGTTGGTATAGCTATATATTTTATATGGAACTATCAACAGTATGAAAGATTTGTTCATGTTATACATTTAATATAATAGAATCATGTTTTGCCAAGAAAAACGTTTAGGAATATTATTAAAATCTTTTTTTAATTTTTTAACAAAATAAATTATTGGTTTGGCCAATGTTATGATGAACACGTTTAGCATAATGGTAAATTACTAAAATACTCCAATTCTAAAATAGAGTATACAAAACAGCAACAAAAACTAAAAATAAACGCTCTTTCGCACAATTAACTCTTGTGACGTTTAAACTGAACTTTTCTAAGCCAAAAATAGATAACGCGACGTCATTCACGTCAAACATGACGCATATTCAAGTACATACATTTATACGTTGTTGACACGAAACGATCGTTTAACAAAACAAACATAACATTAGGTATGTAATCCCTGAAGGTTTAGGCAGTGGAGTACCTAATAGTACACCCACGTTTCGCTAGTTATGTTCAAGTTCCATGCAATAGGCGGCGATCCTATTGCAATGGACCAGGCACAAATACAGTCTCCGTGGCTGCTACTGAGAAATTCCTGATGGAAAAACCCAATAACACTGCTCGACTTGAGAATCGAACCCAGGACCTCATGCTCAACAGTTGCGCTGGCGACCACTAGCCCAACGAGGCAGTCAACGAGGCAACGAACGTTCAAATAGGTGCATAAAAACCACTTGTAGTTATTACTCTTACAAATAGTAAAGCAGAACTTTTTAGTATACATAAAAATTAAAACAATGCAGCACTCCTTAATAAATAACGAGTTTACGAGAAGCTATATAATAAAGACATGCGAATGCCATTAGTATTATTACACTTTTATAGCGGCTTATAGCAGGTGTATCAAATGCAGGGATAACAGTGGCGACAGAAAATCTCATTACTGCTTAGGCGTAAGTTATAAGAGGAGCGATTAGCGATGGCTACAGCAATTGTAACCTTGGCTCTAATTAAATATAAATTTTCCAAGAGAAAAACCCTTTACTTTCCTCATAAATTAAAGCTTTTTGTGATTAAATCAACTTTTACTATGGGACGAAACCTGAAATCGCGAAAAAAAAATCAGCTGTTCCCTACATTTTGACGATTTAATCGATCATAAATGTAGGGAACAGCTGATTTTTTTTCGCGATTTCAGGTTTGGTCCCATAGTAAAAGTTGTTCATAGTGATGAGTACAATGACCTCTTAAGAGGTTTCTGGTGTTTTACAAATAACCCTGTATAGTGTACAAAGATTACAATAGAATGGGTATAATAGAATACAATAGAATGAGTATTATTACATGGAACGACTGCTTATCTGACCTCCACAATCCAGTTAACTAGATAAAGATACCTCTTGGTAAGACTGGTGGTCAGACTTTCGGGACACTGTCCTGTAACGACTGTTAAAAATCTACAAATGAGAGCAAGGCACGGAGGAAACTCGGTATGTAATGGATGGTCACGCGCCTATGGAACGACCAGGCAAGCGCGGCTTAATCTGTGCGTCTGGTATTATTGAGCAAGCATAAGAAATCGCACTGTCCTTCAGTTTTTTTTTTCTTTTTTTTAATTATTATAAGTTGCTCAGTTCTTTTAACTTAAACCATTCACTGAGCTCATGGTGTCTGCGAGTGTCAGGAATTAGTTTCGTGAGTGATACTTGATTATATGGGAGGAAATGATTCAGTGAAAATTAACTGCAATTAGGCTCTGTTCGCGCAGACATCAGCAACTTATGTCCGATAAATTATATGCCTTGATGTTATATCTTGATAAGTTTTTATCAAATTTGATGAGAAGAAATTTTAATTATTTTTAGTGTGTTATTTGGTTTCGATGTTTTTAGTGTTGCTTGTTTGTGGTGAATTTTGTTTCTAATTATTTGATACAAAATGTTGCTGTGAGTCATTTAGTGATTTGATTGCAGTGAGATTGAAATTTTGGTGTGTTTGTTCTTTGATTGACCAATTATCGTATACGTTAGGAAGCTCAAACGCATTTTAGTTATTATACCTTGCAACAACTGTAAGTAGGTCCTTAGCCTATATTGTCCCACTGCTGGGCATAGGCCTGGCCTAAAGTCCTTCCACTCTTCTCTCCGTGCGGTTTTCTCCGGCCAACAAACGCCTCTAAATCGTCGTTTCCTAGGCTTACCTCGGTGACGACGCCCGTCTTCTGGTACCCACTGCGTGATGACTCTGGCCCATCGGATCTGATGCATTTTACAGACATGGCCCGCCCCGCCCACTTCAACCTAGCAGTCTCATTGCGCACATGAGCGATTGCAGAGTTTGAGCGTATTATGGTATTGGGAATTCTGTCACTGAGCTTAATACCCAGAACTCTACGCTCCATCGCCCTGTGGAAAACCTTCACTTTAAGCAGGATGCGCTAAGGTAGCTTGCGAAATTCATATTTTTTACGTATTTTTCAATTTGCAGGTCAGTGTCAGGTTGTATGTTGATTAAAAAATTATTTGCGACCGTAACAAATATAGTATAACAGAGACAAAATCATTAAAATCATCAAAATACAACCCTCTAAGTTCATTTAATCCCATTGAGTGACTATTTCATGAAAAAGTAAAATTATTCCATCAAATAATGGGATTAAAAACGAAAGATTTTGAATTTCACGTACTACCCTGGCACTTCACCTTTAAAGTATGCATTGTATTATATTAGTATATATTATTGTATGCATTTGTATTTTATGTACCTATGTGTGGTATTAGTTGTGTTTTGATGTTATTTGTTTTGTAATTTTTTGTGATTATTAGCTCTGATTTATTTTGATTTCATTTAATAAGTTTTATGTGGTTTTTAATTGATTCAATGTGATTAGTCTGATTTTATTTTTTATTTGGTTTTATTTGATTTTATTTAATTCTATCTTGATTTTCTTATTTATGTCTTGGGTGATTTTTATCAATTTATGTGTGGCAATGGGTGTAATATATCTGAAATAAATGAATTTATTTTATTTATTTATTTAAATAATTAGGTTTCTATGAAATCAGCTAAGAGGTGAGCCTTATTCAACTTTATATGTATATTCAGCTTAAGTACAATAGTAAATAGATCTGTAACTGAAATAAACTTGGGTACAATTTACTTGGTTATTTAATTTGATTCGAATCGCAACCTTTTCATCTTGTCGACTTGTAGCCGCTTGTAGTGAACGTGGAGTTAGAAAAAGTTTAATATAAGCAAATATTTTTTTATTTCAATATGAGTTGAGTTTGAGTATTGAATAAGTCCTGTTGATCACAAAATATTTAAAAGATGGTGTTAAGCGAAGTAATTAAATGCTTTATATTCTAAATAAAAACTATAATATATAATGTGATTATAAGAAGAATAAAGTACCTGCTTTTCTAACCCATACTGCACAAAATATACCTAAGTGAGTGGTAATATGTGCATGAACTCAGGTGTTGATCAATGAGCGAATCCAAGCTCTGCAAAAAAGAGAATCACTAGAGCACAAAAAAATGTTTTCACAGACAGTAAACAGTCCAGTTGAAAAATATACGTACATCGTTTATTAAGATAATAAAAAAGCTGTTGAGTTTTTTTTAACACTCTGAACTGAAATCATATTAACGGTTGGTTGCAATTATATTTTCCAGTTACAAAAATCTTTTAATCTTTTTTTTACATGAAATGCCGATGGAGTACAGATATTTTGTTTTGCGAATATTTGACGGGTGTTCCGCCAATGCTTTTGCTAATTGGTAGGTAGACAACCTACAGTTGTAGCAAGCCATTAACCAAACGATCACTACTCAATGACATTATAACAGTGCACAAGGTGGGATTCCGAGATGCGAAAGGTTCTAGACGTAAAAACCACACGCTTAGGTACCAAATAAGGGTATTATTTCCTCTTGTCACCACACTCACTATGCGGGTTAGTGACCGTAGACTTAGCTTGCTCGTACAGGTGACAAAGATTGCGATAGCGTTCTCTTTAAATAGTTACTTACTAAACATAACCATAAGCCTTTAATCCGCGAAGAGTTAGGCAGAGGTGCGCCTATAATACACCCATATTTGGTCAGTTAGTTCTATCCCATGAAATAGGAGAGAGAGAGATGAGCCTATTGTCATCAATCGATCCTGACTCCGGTTTGCTCCTGAAAAAATCCAATAACACTTTGCCCGATTTGGGAAACGGATGCAGCACTAGACAAAAGAGGTACTCCTTTTACTTCAGTTCTGTTTTACAAATTAAATATTTCTACTACAAAACAAACTGACACAAACACAAGACAAATTATACTGTGTATTCCTTTCATTTGGTTTCACTGTAATTCATCAAAAAAATTGATAGCAGGCACATAAACCCAAGCATGAAAAACATTCGTAAAAGTATTGACAGGGCCTAAAAGCTGACACTGAACTGATTTATTCTACAATATTCTCGTTCTCTTAATTTAATTATCATGCAGTCTGTCAACAGGGTCCAGTCTAATCCATCAATTGCAGTGGCTCCCCTCTGTTTTTCTGTGTTGCTTTTATAAATATTTGGACTCAGCATGGGATTTTACATGGACAATGTAATGGAAAAAAGAAGTTGTGGCTATATTTTAGTAATGAGCTGCTTCAGGACTACATAACAGTTCGAGTACATTACGAGTACATTAGAAGTCACTTACTTTTTTTGTACTACCATCATATTGAAGCTATTTTCAGAACAACATCTTCACGCACTGCTAGGTATAGGCCTGTATTTGCTTGTACCAAGCTCCACGCTCCTGACAAGATTTTCCGGACTAGTAAAAAAAAATCAAATTATGATTTTATAGGGTTGCCAGTCAGTTTTATTTTCGGCAATAAGGGGTTGTCTTTTTGAAAAGTATCCTGTAAACACAGAAAAATAAATTCTTTAAAGCGACAATTATCCCCTTACCCAACCCTCTCTCCGAATTTTCATTAAAAAAGCAAATAATAAAATTCCTCTGAATTGCTGAAACTCTTAATTTCCTGAATTCAGTATTACTCCAGTTCTAAGCTTTCTCAACTCGACGGCCTCCGTACGCCGATTCGATTAAAGACAACGATCGCGTTTCCTATTAGGTTCTGTTGCAACGGCTCGTGACGTCACGCTCTTCCCTCGGTGCTACCGAGCTTTTTAGGGTACCGTATCGAAAAGGGGAAAATGGAATCCTATAGCCTACTAAGGCTCTTCAACGTTTCATTTAAGTGTAAATAACATCATTTTCCGGCCCTTATCCCTTAAGTGTTAACAAATTGAAATATTTTTTTCTCTATTTGTCTTTCCAGTATGGCAGAGACGCCCAGGGCATCTTTAAAAGTGTAATACACCGACAGCCCGTAAAAAAATTCACATCATACGTAGATGTCATCGTCGTGATCATACTATATGGCTGCTGTGATATAATGTCAAGTGATTAAAAAATAGAAGTCATAATCAAAGACCCACCACTTTGAAATGACTTGAAAAAAGAAAACCTTTTTTAACCTGTTTTTCAGACACGTGTAGGGAACCCGTAGTATGCCAGTCAGGTTTCCACGTGCCCAGCTTTTTTTTGCAATATTCTTTCCAGACCACTCGAATGCTATAGCCGTAATTGGAGTAGTGAATATTGTTCCGTTCAAGTTTTATGAGTTTGAATAGCGGAATTGCCTACTCTTTCGGCCAGTGAATGCACTTTTTCTGAATTGGTAGCAATAGTTTTCGAATAGGATTTTGGAGCTGAATTTTTGTGTTTGTTCCTTGAAAATTGGGCCAAATAGTGGCCCTGATAGATTTTATTTTTTAATTTGTGTTCTCATCCCAAATATATATCGAATACGTCCAAAACTCTGCTAGTCTACATAGTTGAATAACCTGAGTATATTTATTCTAGTAAAGATATCAATAAAGCATTATTTCTCAGTAATATAGGACAGCAAACAATAAATAATATTCACAATATCAGTAATATTTACAATTATAGCTCAATAATTAGCCTTTATGTTTTGCCGAACCCGAAACGCAAATAAAGGTGTTTTCATGAATTAATTTCAATACAACACGCTACTATAATATTATATTTATCACACTTTCGTCAGAACCGCGTGTGTAATAAAGCTATTTATACCAATTAAGTACCTACGTTCTCAAAAACCATAAATACGAAAATATCACACTACCGTAAAAAAATACGCCGAAAAACAATCAGATCGCATAAGCTATCCACAGACAAAATAAAGGAGAAAATTAAAATAAAACAGATCTAGGGAACCGCGGGCGTGCCGCAGATAAGCCTGAGCAAAAAGAGATCTCATATTATACGTCCCCATATCGTGTTATTACAAGTGCTGAGTGCTCATCGCGTTTCTAGTGAAGCAGAACACCGTATGTGGCTTTTAAAAATTATGAAGGTGAAAAATAGACCGGAAAACTGTTCGAGTCGTGTGTGACGGGTGAATTATACTGGATAGTTGAGAAAGACATAATTAGACATTAAGTTTTAATAATTATTCAAACTCAAACTCAAAGCATTTATTTCATTTAGACCATTACAGGCTCTTTTGAAAGTCAAAAAAAAAGCGAAGCTAAGCTACAGTCACAGTCACAAGGCATAATAACTTGCGAAAGTACTGTAGTTGTACATTCCAAAGCGTAGATCTCTATGTAGAAGAATGGGTAAGAAACTCCATGGACACTCTTTTAAATCAAAATATTGTTACAAAATGTTGAGATTATACATAATATGTACATAATACTCGTATATTATACGAGTATGTGAGAACGAGATGTAGGAAGACGTGCACGTCCAGAGTAAAAGTAAAAGCAAACCAACAATTTAAAAATAAAGTTTAAAAAAAAATAACACTTTGTTTGGAGTCTGTTTTACATTTATTGGTAACCAAAACATTGAATTGTTGCACGTAAACGTATGAAACAGTTACTAAAACGTTACTAAAACTATGAATGAACTATGAAACAATGTTAATAAACTATGAACTCGGAGAGCAAGCTATGTTAACTCAATATTTTTTCAGTTAGATAAATCTTTGCTGAAAACGGAAACGTACAAATAGAATTCGAAAAAATATTTGATTTTTGCCGAAGTGAAAAAACTATGCGAGTTTATACAAACCAATCAAATGGTTTAACGATGCAGCCGGTGATTTTCATAAAATTATTATTTTATGAACAAAGTTTTTTTTAATAAAGTTTTTACTTTCAGGGGTTGGACCCGTCGATTTTTGTCTATCATTATTTTTTTGCTATTCCCATTAAAATTCATGTCGTTAAAAATTTTACCAAATTAATGCCATTAAAAAGTTTTCACTTTGCGAAGCAGTAACTATGAATGTTAAAAGCTTCTTCGTTTACGGCGCTGGTAAAAATACACAAGGATGTAAAAATGAGATGAAATTTTACACATTTCAAAATGGTACACCCCTGCCTACCCCTTCAGGAATCACAGGCGTGATTTTATTTTATGTCATGACATGGAATCTCATAATTATAATAGTTTTTACATAAACCGCTGTGTGAATGGAATAAAAATTTCAGCTTCAAGCAAAATCATCATCTACCTAGCCTTTTCCCAATTCTGTTGGAGTCGGTTTCCAGTCTAACCGGATGCAGCTGAATACAAGTATTTTACATGCCTATCTAACCTCCACAACCCAGTTAGTACTGGGCAATACTATATCCCTTGGAAAAAATGGTTGTCAGACTATTTGGGGCACTGACTACCTGTAACGACTGTCAAAGATCCGGGACCGGGACCAACGGCTTAACGTGCTTTCCGAGGCACGGAGGAAACTCGGTATGTAATGGGTGGTCACCCATCCACAGACTAACCTAGGCACGGTTTAACCTCGAGATCGGTCTGAGTGGCTGTTATTATTTTGCCACGAGCCCCTCACACAATCTTCAAGCAAAACATGGAATGAAATGTCCAAAATAACTTTTTCGTAAAAAAATCTGACCTATTTCAGGAGGTCAAACGTGTATCCAATAATATCATAAAAATACTACCCATATCCTGACTTCATAAATACCTATATAGAAACAGAGTGTCTTCAATGTCAATTGGGTTCGAGAGCATCCGGACACAGAAATCTTTGACAAAACGCTGAGGGCCCTCACAGTGGCGTCATGCATGACTAGGTATATGATGTAACAAAAAATAAAGATCCGAAATCATAAGTAAAGCAGTTTGTGTAGTATGAAAGGGATACTGTCTGAATATTTGAACTTCCACTCAATAACACAATTAAGTAGCTGCACGTGTGTTCAATACACGTGTTGTTATTCTTCGAAAACGGAATAAAACATCGAATTTCTGATTCGTGTATTTTATTTATCATGAAGATGCATCACAGTTTTTCCGATAAGGTTCATTTTAAATAGAAATATAATATATAATGGTGTATCATGAAATAAACAAAAAAACCGGCCAAGTGCGAATTAGACTCGCGCACCGAGGGTTCCGTATAAACTAGTAGGTATTATGTTATTAAACTACAATTATATAATTAACTATATATATTTACGATTTCAGATTTTTCCTTTACATGTGCTGTAAGACATTGCTTCTTGCAAAATTTCATGATTGTAGGTCAACGTGAAGTACCCTATAGGTTTTGATTCCCTTGTCAAATCGCAAAATATATATTATGATTTTTTTCACTGCTGTAAGGGGTAGCAAACTTGGGTATCGTCTTGATACCTCAACGCGTTCATGAGAAAAAGAGTCTTGCCAGAGGGACAGACAGACAACAAAGTGATCCTATAAGGGTTCCGTTTTTGCCGACTGAGGTACGAAACTCTGTCAGCAAACCGGAGGGGGTCCGCAAGGGCCAATGCCTGCCAGGGCTGCGGGACTGTTCGAAAGAGATACCGCGGCCCTGGAACATAAAGGGCAAAGGAGGAACGTCAGTACAAGTCTGACACTCCCTTCCGCTCCGCCCAGAGCGGGAGGGGGGGGGTCTTTTGATTATTTCCCATTTGAAAAAAAAGGTAGGGAACCCTAAAAAACTCAAAAAAAACGATCACTAAACAAAACAACCAACCAAAAATAGTGTACCCAAAACAGAAAATCAATTAGCAATGTCAATTAAAACATCACGTACTGCGTTCTCACTTACAGCAGCCGCCGAGACGCGGGGCTTACCTCGCGCCAACGCGAAGGTTTATCCAAGACAGTAATGAATATTAATTCAGAACTACAAACCTAACAGTGTGTGCTATTGAATTAACTATTGGATACCCCGGAGGTCTATTTTATAGTCAAGAAATCAGAATAGAAAAGTCAGTATTTTTTTTAGATGGATGGAGTTTAGACCTAATCCAATAAATTATGTGAAACTATTACCTATTTTTGTTATGATGATACACAGGACTTTATAGACCTAATCTTTAATTTAAAAGACGCTGTCACTCATTCTCATTATTAAAAAAACACGATTCGAAATTTAACTTTATTTCAGACGTACCTACGTCCATAAATTTTTACACAGAAAGCGTTAGTCCTGTTCAGACCGAATTGAGGCTCGAGGAGACCCTCAATTCGACTCTTTTGAAGTGGAAGAAGAAACTTTTTGGAAGTGTAATTAGTTTGATAGTATAATTTTATTGTAATATTTCTTACTAGGTATAGTACCTATGTCGAACATAATATATCTTTAGAGAAAATTAAAATATCTTATCTTATCTTACATAGACATCTCTAATATAACTGAATGCAGGCAAGTTACAAGTTCCATTTTCAAAACCCTCACTCACCTACAACTAATTTTGAAGAATAGACTGTATCTCTCAGAATTTCTAGTTCCAGGACTTACGTTTATCACCATGAATCACTACAAATCCTTCTGTGGTTACTGATGAGAAACTGTAGTTAGCAAACTAGTCGTCTGCGATGAATCTCGTCAATACAACGAGCTCAAAGCAACCTGTAAGTATTAGTGGAAATGAAGGGAGCTTATTTGATAGATGGAGGTAATTTTTAGTAGTATTGTTAGGTTCAAGTTTTTTTTTCGATGAAAATTTCCATGAATCGACGAACGAAACTTACTTTCGAATATTTTTCATATTACACTCGCTATATTCATATTTTTTTCAGAAAATTTCCTTTTTTTTGCGTAAGTTATAATTCTTATTACTAAATACACTCACAGGCACAATTAATCGCCCATCTCTATCATTCCTCGTCCTGTTTGTTTACGTTAACTATGGCTTAGTAGTATCTACTGTTTTATTTTTTGTCAAGTGGATACTCTAACAATAAATTAAACACTTATACCCATATTTCGTTTCCTAAATTTGAGTCACAGACGGGTTTTTGGAATTTAGTCGTTGTTTGACATTGTTGCCCTTGCGTTACCGTGTTAACATTTCCAGTTTTTGTCTGCCATAAGAGTACCAACCCCTACGACCCTAGGAGAGCTCGAGACGGCTGTGGTAGAGGAGTGGCACAATATCCCCCAATCGGATATCGAAGATATCATGGATGGATTGCCAATCTGGCTCCAAGAAGTCATCAGAGCCCGAGGCGGCACAACCCATTATTAATTTTTTTAATTAGACCCCTTTATTCAAAATAAAAATTGCTAAATTTTTATCGAAGATTTTCAGAAAATCTATTATTGGTATAAATATCTTTTAATAACCGACTTTTTTTTCAAAACTTGTTTTTTTGTTAACTTTTAGGTAGCTTTCAATGTACCTCTCATAAAATGTGGTCTTTTGATGATTTCTGCAAATTGAAAGAAATACAAGGTGGCTGTGCCTGTGAGTGTAATATGCCTAATATTGTAACAATGCTGCCAGAGAGAGAGACTTCCTTAATCTGTGAATAATTTTTTGGTATCTTCAAAAATTGAGGTGAAACTTGGTGGCCGCTTTCGATCTTTTTATAAGTCTATCAGTTGCAGCAAAACTTTTACAAACTAATATATTTAAATCCATCTAAATCTCACCATCAAAATAATCAAGGCAGGTACTCTAACCAATCTCACATCATCGTCGTCTGACGAGTTTGCGACAACGCCGTCTATTTGTCTGAACCCAGCTCCCTCGAGATGCAACGTAATGAATATTAACATCCAAACGTATCTACCAGAAGGTTGCGTACCTTCCTCTGAATGCTATTCCCCTCTATTTGAAGTTATGTCTATTGATACCTCGACAACTGGGAAAGGTCTTGCTTACCTCCGATAGAACAGAGTCGGCCGACTTATCGGCCAACTAGTCGGATGATAGGAACAGTTAAAGGCAATAAATCTTTCGTTCTGAGACTGTCAAAGAGATTTTATTGAAAAGAGTTTTGATAAAAGCTAAAAGGTGGTTGTGTAATGGTATGAAGTTGGAAAGGGTTTTTAATGTATTGATTCGCAGAATGAGAGTTCCAGGTTTTTATATTATTTAATGTAGTGTATTAAACCCGAATCGGTTAGTGCAATGAATATTTAACTCGACCTAAAGACTTTTAATAATCTTTGAATAGACACACACTATTTGAAATAAAATGGGTAGGCACCATCAGCTGTTGAAGCAACTTTCAAAAATAACAAAACCTTATCAAATACGTATTATTTCTAAGGATCCAAAGCTGCATTATCTAAAACCAGTTTCAATCCCAAACCACGTTTCCAAAACTCACTCTAAAAACGTAACACGATTAACGGGTAACGCTTGTTTGCATAGCCTGCAGCTGCCGTCGCATTAAAAGAAAATTAACGGAATTTGATGCACGGATTATGCAAATCGAAGCATATCCGCCAACGTTCTTTGTTATCACGTACACAAAATGAGTTTTGATGGTAATGTCCTAGACAATTTGTGTTTCTTGCACTACTTTTGTCTGTGCCTTAATTAATTTTAGAGCTGGTTTTCAGGATTTGCGGAGTTTACTCTTCTTGGAGTGAAATTATTACGCTGTTAGTGCATTCACGCTTTCTAAATTGCGATTTTCGCACTCAACGAGATACTTTTATGTACATTTTGTTCGGTTTTTGCAACGTTTTTGCAGCCAATCAGTAGATGTGCTGGCGGCTTAGTAGATGGAGTTGGATGTCGCATCCCTCCTGTGACCGGCGTGGTATAACGTCGACTGGTGAATCATTCATTTATATATATATATTTATTTTTTATATCAATCATTTGATATGCACCATACCACGGCACAAACGTTCGCGCTTCATTATAATGCGATTATCTTAAGCAATTTAATGCAGTCATCATTTTCTTGACCTTGTCCCAATTCATTTGGAGTCGGCGCAGCATGTCTTCTTCTTCCATACTTCTCTATTACTCGTCATCTCATCGGACTCTTTTCGTGCCATATCATGCACGCAATTTAATGCAGTATTCGTTAAAATTCATAAATAAATTAAACAAGAAAAAACAAAAATATAGATAATTGTGTGGTGCAACCGTTGGCATCTGGAGATTGGAATGTGGTATCAAAATGTACTTTTTTAATCCAGCTAGTCAACCAAGAAGTGTCCAATTTGACGTTACAGACGCGTCACTTTACTTGAGTGATACAATGTATCCATCCGTAATACCAGCTTGCAACTGTCTCATTGCAAGGCAAAAGCCTCTTCTCACGCAGAGAAGGCTTTTGATAGCCAGAAATTTCAATGTCCAAACTAGTCTTAGATCAGAGAATACCAAGGCATTGAAAGCCGTTCAGGCTTTGAATTCGCATGAATCAGCTGAATATAGACTTGATTTGCTTCTGCATCAAGTAAACATTTGAATAACAAACAGAGGGCTACCAAACCACCATCTCCTGCCAAATATAAATGAAAACAAATTTATGAACAGGCTTTCCTGAAAAACCAATTCAGTCCCCTCAAATTACAGTATCGTAAAACAATGATTGAAAATCTCGATATCGGTCTTATATTTCCATTAAGTTAGGGGAGTGAGTAGTCATGCAACTGTTATCAAGGCAGGTATCTATAGCTTGATTTGATAATAATAACTTGCAGCCGGGAAATGTGGAAATCGGGGGGCGAGCCCGACTGGGGCGTGAAAATGTTTATACACTTTCATAATTTTGAGGGGATGATATCGGATACAGTACAAAGAGGGGTCGGACAAGGAAAGGGCTTTCAACAAAATACTTAATACGGAAAATACGAGGTAGAAAACCTGGTTATTTCTAGCCGATGCTATTATTTGGGCGTTGATGTTATGCGAGGATTTGTCTGGAGTATTGCATTACCATATTTTGGTGGCGTTCGTTCCCTTGATGTATTTTTTTTTGTTTGTTCATTGTGAGAGCGTGCTGCTTAGTGATCGTGTTTGTGAGTTTTATGAGATGAATCATGTTGGTATTGGTTCTGAATTTATGTTTTAGATCTGACAGTAATGAGATTTATTTGTGTGATTCACTATCAATTATGATTTAACTAATGAAACGTAATCTAGCAACTAAATGATGAAGAGCATAATTATTATGAGAAACGTCTAAAAATAGAAATAAATTATTAAAAAAAAACCTTTGGATTATTAATTATTTTGTCACTACGGAAATCAGTGCAACTGACCGACACATGACGGAAGCGATACAATGTAATTAGCACCGATAATCGCATAACTTTCAATATCCACCGCTATCGTTATCTCTTCATGCCAAAGCACCGTCAATGTTAATGTAAACAGGGCCTTATCTCGAATGATTACCAAATTCTTTTTTTTAATTAAAAGGCCGTTGAACGAAATTGGATCGGCACTCTTTGTTCTACGGCTTTAAGGGTATTTATTCTTGTATTTTTTGCACAAATTATTCAAGCTTATTGAACATTGGACGTCAGAGAGGGCGATCTATCACAGGGATAGGAGGAATACGAAACCCTGTAAAGAAAACTCGACCCGAATAAGTGGGTCACAAATCCTTTGGAAGTTGGACCTTTAAAAATTGGTTTTATTCGTTCGTATGTTTTTGGATTACGTAAGGTTGATATAACTTATGAGGTAAAAGAAATACTGAAGGGGCTTGTGAGTAACGAATAGACGTTAAAAATGAAAATCTAAAGGAAGTTGAGAAAAGCATTTTTTAGGTTGGGAGACAAGATTTAAATCGTTGAATATACCTCACTTAGTTGCCGTAAAAAATTGTTTACACTGAAAAGATTAAATTGTGCTTGCAGATCCCGCATATAATAATAGATATGACTAGCTAATGTCCACGTGTGGAGTTTGGTAATTGTCCCAGGGTACTACCAGATATAAATCTTTCCTATGTGTTGTGTGTGTCTGTGTGAGAAATTTCATCCAAATCCGTTCAGTAGTTTTTTCGTGAAAGTGTAATAAATATCCATACATACCTACATCTATCCTCACGAAATTTTGCATTTATTATTTACTAACACTTTCGGTATAATATTTTATGTGATTAAGACTACACAGAAACGTGAATATTTTTTAAAGCGGTAATATAATCTAAAGATTTAAATCTTGGTTTGGAAACGCCAAGGTGCAGTTTATAAATGGATCTCAAAGTAAAGCATTCATAACAATTTTGTGTTCAGTCTCTATAAAATTCTGAATTACTATACTCTTTTAAAACCTTCCTTCACGTAGAAGTAATGTAATAAGAGCAACGTAAAACTAGAAATTCTTAGCGTTCCACCGTGGCAGAACTGAGTTACAAAAAGCGTACATTTCATGGAGATGCATTGCATTTTTAATCCGACTCAGCTATAGCAAAGAAAAGTCTTGTTGTGACATATTTTTAACTTTTTGAGAATTTTATAAAGTCATTAAAAATGCTTTTTACCCAAACAAAAACAACAACACACAAAAACCACAAAACGCAAACAAATGGACAAAATCCATGACGTAATATCAGTTGATTTACGTCTTATGTAAAACACTAATAATGAAGGTGGCAGCCATAAGTCCTCCACTAAAAAAAACCGAAATTATTTTAAAGAAGAGTTTAATTACTTCAAAATTACAATATTAGATCTTAAGTCTAGACTTGGTCGATACTTGTACCGAAGTGCCCTATTAATTATTAAGAAAAATATATTTATAAACGAAGATTCGAAGTAGGTGGTCGGCCCGCGGCGACGACACGAGGCATCGAGTCAGCAGAATCCCTGTGTTGCAATTTTATGTGGGAAACATCCGTTGTACGAAAATAGCTATCATGTCGCTATTCAGCCGATTTGGTTTAGGCAGGCCACGTCACGGACTTGAGACTAGACATACTCGTGTGTCTACTGCCAATATCTGAATATAATATCTAGTTATCCTTGAAAACTCTTTACAAACATACATCTAGTAAGCATAATCAGCCTATAATGTTCCCACTGCTGGGACATACGGCCTCCTCTCTATGAGAGGGATGGGCTATAATCCACCACGCGGGCCCAGTGCGGGTTGGTAGATGTCACATTTCTTCGAATTTTTGCCGGTTTCTTCACGATGTTTTCCTTCACCGTTTTTTGAGAGCAGTGGTAATGAAATAAATTACACAAAGTAATGCGCATGCCTGGGTTCGAACCCACGACTTGCTGTTCGTAAGTCGGGGCCGCCACCACTGGCCCACCGCTTCTCTCTTAGTAGGTCTTTTTAACATACCCTAAATACAAAACCACTCGTTCCATAGCCCAGCTTAACTACATACACTATACTTCAAGTGTAAATCCTTAAAAAATCCCGACCGCCGTCCACAATTTTGAGACTAAGAATCAATCTCCATTACATGGTAGTGGTGTCATTCGGGAAAGCAATCCGCGGACATAGAGGAGATTACCTTATACGGTGTAGTGGTTACATATCAGGCCTCCGCAGGCTTCCATCGACCCTCATTCCCTTCGGATATCCTGGGCACTTTTATTGCCACTGTAAAACATGGAACGACCGGCCAAGTAAGGATTTCGTAGCAGGTAAACGTTTTCGTAACGCTAGAGTGGAGAAGATTTAATTTTTTTAAGTGTTTTATTTTTGAAACATTTTACCAGTATTCGGTCAATGTTTGTGTAAAAGTCCTTGGTTTTAAAGTCACATTATCTATAAGCGTTTCTGTTTTTTGAAATCTGTAATCATTTTCTAAAGATGGCTGGCTGGGACTAGTTCGTTGAATGTTCAGAGAAAATCAGGCTTTGAATAATGTGAAATATGTATTCCGCTGACACTGACGTCCGTTCTAAACAATCATAACATATAGCGGGAAACATTAATTCAGAAACCTACCTCATCAGCATTATATCAGCTAATTTTAAATACTTTTGTTGTATCCAACTGTAGTCGCATCTTTACATTCAATACACCCGTATCCTATCTAGCTTGAGGTCAAAGGCGGATGGCGGCCGGCCTGGGTCGCCGGACATCTAATAAGAGAATTGCTGGAAACAATTTTTCCAATCTCTTTGTGCGGGCAGCGGAGGCTCGACGATAAATTTTATGACAAATTGAAACCCTTCGACTGTGTCAGATTACGACTTTAGTTAAGTTAGAAGCGGCTGGAGAGAAGGTAACGTAGAAAAAGAAAATTCTAAGTCGGCAAAGGAATTTGGGCATTTTATACGCCCCAAAAGTGATAGGCTTGGAAATTGTGCGATATAAAATTCTTGGAACATCAGTTTCACATATAAATGAAGTATTAATTTCCATAGCCACTACATACTGTCTAAAGAAGCAGCTAGATGAAATGAACTAGATAACTAAATGAACATGAAACAAAAAGAGTCTTATGTCTAATAGTAATTGGCAGTGATTTTTGCTACTCAAAGCGGTAAAGAAGAATCTTTACCGCTTATGACTTGGGCTCAACTAACATTGGCACCCGTGCGTGTTTCTAAACGTGTTTTTCATCCGTTAAACGAAAATAATATATTTTATTTATTCGTTGCTTGAACGATTCCATTTGAAAGGTTTTCTTTCACTGTCCGTCGATAATATTTTCAGAAATAATATTTTACACGTTTCGTGTTGCACGTAAAAGAAGATTTTTCTGTAGGAATTGCAACAATAAGTTATTACTAAAATCATTGACTTCATTTGAACCAAAAGGCTTTCAAAGTTTATGATACATAATGAATGAGACTTAATCATTATTTGAAATGTTGAGTAAACTTGATTATTCAGCGATGGTTGCTTTCAAATGCAAAATTATGTCTGCTGAAAGTAGTTTTTAATCATTCAAAAGAAATCTTTCTATTACTCTGTGAGCGAGGCTTTTTAATAATCTAGGTAGGACCCACATCCAAAAAGGACCATGGGCATTTTTCTATGAACACTGGGCGTAAGACCAATAGAATTGTCATATTATGTCAAATAGTAATTTTCAGTTAGGGCTTCACTTTATTCTAAAACAGCAAATACTTAATTCATCGGAGAACAGAAATAGAGTCACTTGAAATATGTTGATTTTTTTTTTATATTTTGCCAATAATTTGACCTACTATTCAAACTAATAATAAACCTAGTTTTTCAAGGTGGTTCCATATCACAGCCTCTATAGTCTACAGACGCTTCTAGGACCTCACCGGCCTAGCTCGGATTGATACATACTGTGTGCTGAACTTTAGCACAATGTATTCAATATGACATAGTTTAAAAACAAATGCCTGATATATCATTAAAATACGTTGTTTAAGGTAGATACTTAAAAGCTAAGAAGGCCAACTGAAAATTGCAAAATTTTCAGTTGGCCTTAGCATCAGGCATTCAATTAACGATAACTAGAATTCTGATACTGCCTGGAGATATGTCTCCAGACAAGACCTGAGGCATTAAGCTTATGAGCTTAATGCCTCAGGTCTTGTCTATCTTTAATTAACTTATGAAGGTTATAAGACGAACTGTGTTCTTGGAACTAAATGGCAGAAACGGCTGTGTATCGTCGCAAAATACATTTCTAGTTTAGTGAACCAATTTGTTCGCGTTAAATAATGTAGCTGGGACATAATTTTGCTTCTATTTCGACAATTAGCAAATTATTATTGTATAATAAAATAGAGTTTTCATTTGATACCCATGACCATGGTGTAACTAAGAAAGTAGGTACTACATATATTTTGTGCTCACAATTTTAAAGTAAAAAAAATGAAATATTCTAACGGATATACAAAATGCCTCGGAAATCGGTAAATACATGTTACAATGTACACGTACTAGGTCAATATAATTAAAATAAATAAGGAGACAAGTCAATCAAGTCAATCCTCTAAAAACTAAAAATAATCTTGTTAAAAGTATTAAAAGGTTCCTAGTTCTTGAAAATAAGTATCAGCCCACCCGACGGCGTTGAATTTTATTAGAAATATAATCAATTTTTATTATGAAAGCGTATTAAAATTACCCACCAATTTTAAAAACAAAAACACGAAACTCCATTAAGGACACCAAGGCGTCGAAGAAAATAATATAAAAAAATAGAATTAGCATAAATGAAATACATTAGAGTGGGATCCACAGGGGATAGGGAAACAAGAGAGATTTCAATTTTGGTACACCGGACTGCAACAAATTCTTTCGGTAGGGTGCAATTTTAGGAATGCTTTTATCATAAAAATACTCGATGAGACTGAATTAGCCTTAATAGAAAAGGGAGAGTGAATTTGATTCCACTATCATCGTAACAGGTATTTTTATTAGCAATATGATAACACTGTTTATCAATACGTAGAAATAAATAGAAAAAAAAATCAAAACATTTTGCATGAATTGTTTCACTCGAAAATAGATACTGAAATAGATCTTCGCTTCAAAATAATATTTGACTAGCGCAAACATGTCAAAAAAAAACTTTCTGCAACACCATTTTCGTACGTACGAGCAAACACGCTAAAGTAAACAGTAACCCCACACGGAATGTTTACGCATGCCATAAGAATATGAAGCGAGAAAAAGCTTGCTGCACTCAACCCCAAAATAGAAAGTCTCAGAAGGTTTGCTCCACACAACGACGAGCGAAAACGCACGCACACATGAAAACGGTTCACGTTTTACTGAGTTCACTGACGGTTTGCTACTTTTCACCCTTAGCCCAAAATAATAAGATTCAAAAGTGGTCGACTTTCAATGAACTCGGTAGTACCTTTATAGAGACTGCATTCGCAAAATTCTTTTTTGCCATTTTAAGTAATGATCAGTACCTGTTTCTGGTCGGGCACAATTGGATTAATTCATCAGAAATTTCTGAACATCACAGCCCGGAGTCTGTAATTTTGTCTGGTTGATGGTAACGAAATATTAGTGTTCTTTAAGTAAACCTCTACCAAACCTTACAAGGACTACAGGCATGATGTAATGTTGGAATAAGATCATCGTACGCACGCGTCTACACAGGCTGCACTAAAAGTATCGGGAATGGAATATTTCCACTGTTTCTGTCATGTTAAAATATTTTTAATTGAAAACTCCTTGGTTTTAAAAATCGAATACCATTTATTTATTTAAAAAAAGATTCTCGGTCTTGTCACAAGGTTTTGTCAAACTTGTGTAGTCGTTGAGAAAATGGAATTGACTCGAGAAAATTCAAGAGCGATGATTTATTATGACTTTCGAACTGGTTTAACACAAAAACAGTGTGTTGACCGGATGATTTCTGCATTTGGTGATAAAGCCCCAACCAAAACCACAATTTATCGATGGTTTGCTGAATTTCAACGTGGACGTGTCAAGCTCAGTGATGATCCCAGTCAAGGTCGTCCAAAAACTGCAGTCACCCAAGAAAACGTTGATGCTGTGCGTAAGCTGATTGAGGAAGATCGACATGTGACATACCGCGAAATTCAGGCAACTTTAGACATTGGTATGAGTCAAATACAAATAATCTTGCATGAAAAATTAGGTGTAAAAAAGTTGTTTTCCCGATGGATACCGCATTCGCTCTGTGAAGAGCAAAAAGCGGCTCGCGTTACTTGGTGCATCAGAACTCTCGAAAGATTCCACGCAGGATCCTCAAATGCTGTATACAACATCGTATCAGGTGACGAATCCTGGATATATGCGTACGAACCCGAAACAAAAAACCAGTCACGAGTTTGGGTGTTCGAAAATGAGTTAAAGCCAACAAAAATTGTTCGTTCACGGAGTGTTGCAAAAAAAATGGTGGCCACGTTTGTCTCCAAAACCGGCCATGTTGCGACTATTCCTCTTGAGGGACAAAGAACGGTTAATGCAGAATGGTATGCTAGCATTTGTTTGCCCCAGGTCGTTTCTGAACACCGTAAAGAGAACTGCAACCGCCGCATCATCCTCCATCACGACAATGCGAGTTCTCACACCGCGCACAGAACAAAAGAGTTTTTAGAGCAAGAAAACATAGAATTATTAGACCATCCGCCGTACAGCCCCGACCTAAGCCCTAATGATTTCTATGCTTTCCCTAAAATAAAGAATAAATTGCGTGGTCAGAGATTTTCATCACCTGAAGAAGCTGTGGACGCCTACAAAACGGCCATTTTGGAGACCCCAACTTCCGAATGGAATGGTTGCTTCAATGATTGGTTCCATCGTATGGAAAAAGTGTCAAATTTTGCGGAGAAATTTGACAAAAAAGGAATTTTTCGAAAAGCAATAAATACATTTTTAAATAGTAATGTTGTGTCACTTCCTTGATTCCCGAAATTTTCAGAGCAGCCCTCGTATGTGTGCGTGCACCAGTTTTTTCTCATTGCGTGGAGAAGACTTTCTGTTGCTATCTCTTTGTGACTCAAGTAACAGTTTTCTTTGCGCCTTTCCCGTCTCGGACGCTCTTAATGCAAATTTTATTTATTCATGTAAATTAATATCTATTCTCTGGGACACCCAGTGAGGCGAGAAATTGAGTACGTGCAAAAATAATGCTGGCTAGCACCCTCCCGGCTTATGCAAACGCCGTCGCGTCGATGGTTACCAATTAGGTTGTGTTGTGTCGTTGTGTGTTTGTTGTTAGTGCAGCAGAAGATACTGTGTCGACACGGTGCAACACTTGTAAGCTGTTTTGTGCATCGAAGTGTGTGATTGAATTCTGTTAGGCTATGTCCGGCGGTGAGATGGGCAGATGACAGTGTTGCCTTCGTGGGTAAATTCTGGATGAGGTCGGAACAGGAACGTGGATATTTACACAAACAAAGAGAGGTTATACCCTTTTTTTTTTGGAGGGTGGGAAATCATCAAATGACCCCTCCCGCTCTGGGCGGAGCGGAAGGGAGTGTCAGACTCTTACTGACTAAAAACCACCCATGTTCCTTCTTTGGCCCTTTATGTTCCAGGGCCGCGGTATCTCTTTCTAACAGTTCCGCAGCCCTGGCAGGCATCGGCCCTTGCGGGCCCCTCCCGTTTGCTGACATCTCTTTGAGGCGCGCGTGGAACACGAACGCGCCGTCGACACGGCCTGTCGTCATACGACGGACGGACGGCGAGCTAGCCCATTACTCACCGTCCACAGGCCCGAGAGGTTATACCCTACAGGGAGAGGGGTGGAGTCAGGCTGTAAATGATGATGATGTCCAAAAGACAGTGGTTAAAATCTAGAAGAAACCCAGTATCAAAGGTATCTGAATCTATTAAACAAAATACCTACAATAATTCCACAGATACTCTTTTCAATCTACCAAAAATAAAGTAATACATCACCACACACGCAAAGAAAAACATCGGAAAGAAAGTCAAAGCTCCCAAAACAACTTAACATCAAATACAACAGTAACATATCCAAAATACCGAACGAATAACACAGCGATATGATAAACTCATAGCCCGATGACTTGAGAAGTTTTTCCACGCACCATTTACTGTGAAAGGAATATGAAAAGGGTTGGAAATTAATTGTGATGTCGTGACGTCAGATGCCTCGGTAAGCATCTTGGGACCCGAATTCGGGTCTCTTTCTAGTTCCATTATTGTTAGGACATTTTTTTTCTGTAAGTGAGTTACGGGAAATATTTTTTGAGTACTTGATGGATGTAAATCTGCATCATACGTCATCTCTTCTAGGTTTTTATAGGGATCTTTTTTGAGTGTTACAAGAATAAAGTCTTACATGGGTTAGACAGTTTCTCAAGAAATTATTTTGGGGTTGTTATTCTCGGAAAAGTAAAGAATTTTTCTCAGATAAAAGGTGTTTACTACCAGAACATAATAATAATATGAATATCATACAATTTTAATTATATTTTGTAAAATCTAACATCCTGGCCAAGTTTAAATAACACCGATAAGCTAATAAAATTAAATGTTGAAAGCTTGTAATACCTATACGGGAATTACACAAAACATGTTAGTTTAACTTTTCCTGAAATATGCAAGAGATTAAACGTCACAGTTTACATTTATTCTATACCTTTATACATACTACAGACTGCCATTAATACCCTAACCAAATAACACTGACTGTCATTTCCTATGCCAATTTCATAACCAATATTATGACAAATCTAATTTGCTTCCTCTATCGAACATCAACCTCCCTAATCAACCCTAAACCGCGGATCAACTGCATTTCGGAGCAAATACTGCAGACAGGCTAATAGCTCTCCAACACCTAACTGATAATTTGATACACGGCATAAAAACAAACAAAAATAAACCTTGAGCCATCGCAATAAGGACTCATGCAAAGCAAATAAATAAGCAGACGAAATAGGGGGTACTAATGGAAGTGTGAAATACGATAGCATTGAGCGAATATATTATTTAAATTTTGTAACAAGGTTTTTATTATGTTTTTCATTTTTGGTGCGGTAAGAATGTTTGGAAGTTTTTACGCCTTTTTTCGTCTGGGAGTTTAAAAACAGTAAAATAATTTATCTGCACCCCTGTATACACCGATGTAAGGATACTTGTGAGAATAATTAGTATACTGGTATTATTAACTTCTTTCACGTCTGCTGAGCATGAGGTCCTGGGTTCGATTCCCGGGTCACAAACTACTAATGGGTTTTTCCATCAGGAATTTTCTCAGTAGCAGCCAGGGAGTGTGGATTTGTGCCCGGTTGATGGCAATAGGCTCGCCCCCTATTAAATGGGACTTAAACATACAGGCGTGATGTTATGTTATGTTCCTTCAGATTTCATTAATAGATATTCGTAAAATCCTCTTCTCTATTATAAGTGTTCTTGTTCATCTTATGGAAATGTATTCGTATTATTTGCTGAAAAAAGAATGTGTACGGAAAGCCATTTTTTTTTTTGGGATGGGAAATTATCAAATGACCCCTCCTGTTCTGGGCGGAGCGGAAGGGAGTGTCAGACTTTTACTGGCTAAAACCCATCCATGTTCCTTCTTTTGCCCTTTGTGTTCCAGGGCCGCGGTATCTCTTTCGAACAGTCCCGCAGCCCTGGCAGGCATCGGCCCTTGCGGGCCTCTCCTGTTTGCTGACATCTCTTTGAGGCGCGCCTGGAACACGAACGCGCCGTCGACACGGCCTGTCGTCATAAGACGGATGGACGGCAAGCTGTATACGGAAAGCCTTAGCCACGTACCACAACCACACCACATCGCAGCGACTAAAGGTGGTCAAGCAGTGGTTACGTGTGATTAGTGTCGCAGCAGCTTTGTGCAGTTGCGTTGTAGTACCGACAAAAAATAGACGTGGTTGCGTTGTCGCTAGTAGTTACGATGTGGTTACGTTGTGGTCAGTGTTTGTAGCCGGCAGGTCGACTCTGGCTTTTGGAGAGGCTTTTGCGCAGGCTTTCGTGGCGTTGCGTCGACGCAACGTTGTGTCTGCGATGTCGGACGCTGGTTCACGGTATTTATTTATTAATCACAAAATCGCAATCGCAATCGCGGTATCGCTGGTGGTTGCGTTGTGGTTGCATTCTGGTTGCGATGTGGTCCGTATCATCCACGTGGTCGACAATGACGGCAAAATGTGGTCCGTGTAAATTCTACTTTTCATTTTCAATACAAAATTACTCCCGCCCACGTGGTGTGCTTGTGGTTGTGTGTGAAACCAGCCTTAGAAAACACTGCAAGATGAATAGATTGCTTCTACCACAACAGAAAACAGCCTTTTTTTTTTTTTTTTTTTTTGGGGGGTGAGAAATCATCAAATGACTCCTCCCGCTCTGGGCGGAGCGGAAGGGAGTGTCAGACTCTTACTGACTAAAAAACACCCATGTTCCTTCATTGGCCCTTTATGTTCCAGGGCCGCGGTATCTCTTTCGAACAGTCCCGCAGCCCTGGCAGGCACCGGCCCTTGCGGGCCCCTCCCGTACAGAAAACAGCCTTGAAGTAGAAAGAAGAGGCGAAGTCTGTACCTACCCCACAGTTTAACAGTACAGGAAATTTTAATAATAATAGACAATTAATAATACAATCAATAAAACACTAAGTGGAAAAGTGAAGAGTCTTCTTTACTTTGTAGGTAAAATCGACCACCTGCAGTAAGCTCGTTTCGTATTATTCAGAATGTTCTTAGAAACATTCTTAATACTACGAAAAATGTAAGCAAAGTAACGCAAAGCACTTATCTCAACTTGATTGCCTAGACACATAAAACATAACGGTAAGTCTACATTATGTCTTCATTACTCAATTTACGACTTTTAGCCAGTCTAGCTCCAACGATCGACATAATCACTCGAGTACTTTGCAACTAAAAGCTATCTCAACATAGTATCAAACCTTTACTTTCTACTTACCTTTTTACTGATTGACTTAGTTTATATCCTCTTTAAAACTACATGGTACTAAGATGGACCGACCGGCATCCAAATTCTACACGGTTGTAAGAGACGCGCTGGACAGAAACCGGTGGAGGCAGATCATCCGCTCCTGATGCAACTCTAATGCTGACCACGAATCTCAGACATGTGGGACCGACCCCAGAGAGAGAGAAAACTAGTAGTTTAACATGCAGCGTGGTGCCAATGCGTGGATACTATGTAGACGCCGCGTGAATCCCACGTAGAAGTCGCATGAACCCAACGTAGATGCGATAGGACCCTTAGTAGACGCCACATGGACCTTTCGTAGACGCCGCGCCGCTTCGTAGATCAATACAATTTCCTACAATATTTAAGGTACTTACCTTCCGTGTGGCATAGCCGTGGGACACCCTGTATGATAAAAAAAGTTAAATCGACAGCGAAATCTTTCACGTTACTAAACTAAAATGCTGGAAATAAACAAAGTAGTTGAAAAATACTGAAAAATCTAACTGAATAAACTGATAAGCGTAGTTAGTTTTTTCATTATTCACAGATCATCAAACCCGATTCTCGGCCACTCTCAACCATATCTATAGTATTAGGAAGAAATGAGGTTTTACATACGTAGCACATGTTAGTTCTATGGAAAGGAGTGACAAATATTGTCTTTACTCTTTGGGAGAGTCTTGACGAGAAATTGCTCAAAGGGCTGTGAGATTTATAATTACCTATTTTGTGTACTTTATACTATTTTTGTAAACAATTACGTGTTAATCGAATTCGTTATAATTATTTGTGGCGGTTAACATCTTCGTTTCTGTTTGCTAAAAATAGCATATCCTCCAAACCATTTTGAAATAGTTATATCTAAGGCATGAGAAAACCGTCAATGTTACAATGTCATTGCATGTTTTTCCGTCATAATATTTTTCCCACGTCTACAAATACAATGCCGGTTTGTTTGGCCCAAACAAAAGTAGGTATCCGATATCCCTTTTGTTTGATAACAAACACAGTTCCCGCGGAAATTCTTCGTGCTTCGCAAACAATTTTTTTGTCATCTTCACAATTTCTTAGTAATTTTCATTTTCTTGCATGTGCAATAAGCCTTGCTCTGCCCTTAGCCCTGGTCTTTTAAAAAACCTGGGTTCACGCTATGGGGACATTATAAAACATGATAATGGGTGTAAAAGTACCCATAATAAAGGCGAAATGCACTTTTTTCCCTGTAACTTCGATCATTGTTTTGTTCTAGCTAGACCATACCAACCTACTTTCTAGTTACAAAGATCATAATTCTTTTCAAAATTTTCGCAAGTTTTATTTTAAATTCAAGTTTTTAATATTATAACTTTACTTTAAATATCTCCACAACCCCCGTACTATTCAATGCAGCACAATGTTTTGAGTGCGTTATTTGAGTCCTACCATAAAACGTGTTTTTCACCCAAAAAAAAATGTTTTCATTTTTTTTAAATTACTGCTTGATGTAATTTCATGTACAGAGCGGCTGGTTGACGGCTTCGAGAAGAGTCCGTTTACACCCTGTATGTTTTTTGCATATTTATGTTTATGTAGATAGGTAGGTACAGTAAGCCAGTACACTGTGACCTTGAGCTAGCCTTACATGTTACTGAAATTCATCACAATACGAAGCCATCTTATACTGGTTTCATAACCACACTCACGTGCGGCCTTTTGTATCAAATTATTAATTTTCTAGGGCTTTTATTAAGAATGTTTTATGTGTAACCTTTCCTTGTTTTCTTTAATTTCGGAAAGTTTCTCGTTATTAGGGAAACTGTTGATGTTATTAGGTCCCTTTTCTCGTCGGAATGGCGGGTTGGAACATTTTTAGATTATTTTTGATATTTCATTTCTGTTTATTTGAACACTTTATGGGAATTCAAGAAATAATATACCATTATTATTTTCTTAAACCATAATGTAGAAAAATCTTTTGGGGCGATTAATAATACCTCAGTAGTAGCCACGGTGTTTGGATTTATGCCGGTTGGTGGCAATAGGCTCACCCACTATTACATGGGACTTACAACATAACTGGTGAAATGTGGGACAATTTGGAAATATTCGGTACGCCTCTACCTAACCCTTCGGGGATTACTGGCGTAAGGTTATGTCATATGAATTGTGAATTACCTTTAGTTAATAGAACAGGAAAATGGCAATAGACGGGTTACTCAAAACTCCAAACATGCCAAGGAAATAGTCACCGCTTGGGTTTGTAACACAATTAACCACATTTGCGATTCGGTCGCCATATTTATTCCATTTTCTAGCGTTTTCCCCGAGGAATTATCTCATTAATGGGAACAACACGTGTGTGCATTGCCGAATGTAATAGTAACTTGGTAAACTGAAATACATTGGAATTTATACCTTATGTTTTAAGGAATAGAGTACTCCAATTTTGTATTTTTAGGGTACTGGAGGTTAGGGCGATATTTGCTGTGGTGTACTAATAACTTAATACATACAGTCACGCAATATAGCGTACATTTGTACAAGTAGTGCAAAGTATACATGATTAAATAAATTGATGTATTCAACATACGTGTTAAGATCATTAAGTACCGTCTCTATTAGGCCTATTTCTTTGATGAGAATAGCGGTATAATCTTATAGTCAATGGTATAATTTTCACAAGCGTTATAATAAATGAAGTTTTTTAGCGTGTTTTTATTGCTCTGCGATATGCGATTGCCTTTGACTGATGTATAGTCAAGTTAAAGTCATTACTTGAGCTTAAGTAATTACTTATGCAATAGACAAGAATTTAAATTATGAACCGTACCGCAAAGCTAACAATTCTAACTTTTGACAGTCTTAACTTCACGCAAATACTAAACTACAGAATAAAAAATCGTAACTTACTCGTAAATAATGACTTTTACTCAAGGAACGACTGACTTTTTTATAGATATGGGTGTTAGAGTTGGCCCAGCAAAATCAAAGACATCTAAGTCAGCTATAATGCTACGACTACTACTTTGACTGCCAATGCAACGCCAGACCTATTATCATTGTCTTTGGGCTATCATTCGATTGACTGATAGGACCAGCCTGTAAACAGGTATTCTAATAATGAGAATATGAGTTGTCAAAATACATTATTGTCATAGTAACTGAAATAAAATATTTTTCCCGACACGTTCTTCATCTTTAAGAACACTGTGTTCTATAATATAATTTAGTTTGTCATACAGGAACTTATTCCCCCCAGTAAACATGCATCGGTAAGTGTTAATGGTCTGTCATTATGAGTGTTTATTTTAGCCAACTCCGAATGTGGAAATTGTAGTGTTTTGTTTGGATCTGCTCCCTGTATCGATCCACAGTTTTTGTGTTACAAAAAATACGCAATTGAAACTGGTAATAAGGGTTTTGTTTACTGTAAATTATAGGCTAGTAAGACAGTCTACGTCTAATAATGTTAAGTGGCCTAAAAGAAGATAGCACAGACGCTGCCCAGCTATTTTTACTTTTTTTATTACAAAAACAGGTTCTACAAAATAACATTACAGAAAAGATACGAATTTCGAATATCTAAATAATTTTTCCACATGAGTTGTATATAACCATGATCAAAGAGAAAATGATGATACTAAATCACAATGATTGATTACATAGATTACTTACAAAAATGAAGAATCGGAGTGTGAAAATCCAAATGAAAATCATTATACAATTGTAATGTGGGACCCAGATACTACCCAAGATGACTATCAAAAAATTAAAACGATCTCGTGATACCAGAACCCACATTTGTATGCAAAATTCTTGAGCAAACAAAAAAAGGAACATTCAATATTATCACGCAACAAAATCGTATGGAAACAATAGAAAATTTCGCAATAGTTTCTTACAAGTAACATCGTGCAATATCAATGCGGTGCACGCCATGAATCCGATTAGATGCTTCGATAAACCAACATTTTGCACTAAGTTTCACACAGCACGATTCAGTGTGTGTTTAGTTCATTGTTTTCCATGCTTACTTCCACCCTTTTGTAATGCTTTGTTGCATAATTCAAGGGTCTTTTATTGGTGCTACCTATTTCGTAATATGGTGATAAGTGGTAATAGTGAAATTGGATGTGATGTGTATCTGTTTCGAATTAGTATCGTTTGTTCCGTGTAATGTGTTTTTTTGTGGCACGCGCTTTTTGTGTGGAACCTATTACTACACTCGTGTGGTAACAAGTTGAGAACACGCACAATGAGTAGGTTGTGCAACGTGTTTGACGTAAAGTACTATCTAGCACATGTACTTTTATGTTTAGCCCTTCGCCAATTTTACTATTTGTTTTTTCGGAAGAAACTGAATAGCCATGACACACCGAAAAAGTGCCAGAAGTGGAGAGATTTGGAAGAGGCGACTCAGCATTGGGTGGCCAAAGATTGACGAAGACAGGAGAAGAGAGACTATTTGTTTTCTGCCTAACATGCTGGTATTTGTTATCAGGTACCTACGGAACGAAGAACTTTAAATGTTTGTTTATATGTATTTGTCTTTTGCCTAACACGGTGTTCTAGTACCATTAAAAGTTACCGAAAACCCTAGAAAAACGACACTGAAGTCATTAAGAAAGTTATCATTAACACTAGAAACGGGATATTTACCATGTACTGCGCCGAAATTTTGGGAACTCAAAACAAACAGTAACATGGTAAATATCCCGTGTCAGTGTTAATAATAATGTTAGTGACTAAGACAGTTTAAAAACTTATGAAGAAAGTTTTCAGTGAATAGAAACAAGACATCTTTCTTCCACCATCACAATTAAAACATAATATCAAAACGAATAAAATTTTTATGATTCAAGCACCTAATTTATCAAGACGGTAAGCGTCCATAAGCCCGATTTAAACTCGCAAACTCATTTCAACATTTTCGCGCCACTGAGCACTAATCTGCGAAAGGAGCCATTCTCTGGCTCGTGACGGTAACATCAAAAATAATGTCAATAACAGTTACGTACTTGGTTCTCACTCGCTCTCCCTTTCTACTCATCACAATAAACGCGACATTAGGGCTCGAATTAAGTGCCATTAGTTTGCTTTTCTGTTCTGTTAAAAATTTCACTTCACTCGGTTACGAAATCACGTATACGAAGTTAGCTCGCCGTCCGTCCGTCGTATGACGACGGGCAGGCCGTGTCGACGGCGCGTTCGTGTTCCACGCGCGCCTCAAAGAGTTGTCAGCAAACGGGAGGGGCCCGCAAGGGCCGGTGCCTGCCAGGGCTGCGGGACTGTTCGAAAGAGATACCGCGGCCCTGGAACATAAAGGGCCAAAGAAGGAACATGGGTGGTTTTTAGTCAGTAAGAGTCTGAAACTCCCTTCCGCTCCGCCCAGGGCGGGGGGGACATTTGATGATTTCCCACCAACCAAAAAAAAAAGGGTTCGAATTAAGTGCCATTAGTTTGCTTTTCTGTTCTGTTAAAAATTTCACTTCACTCGGTTACGAAATCACGTAAAGTATACGAACGTTATTTATTGCATCGTTTGTCGTTTCACATTCAACCTCCATAAATTCAAAGTTTCGTTTTGTTTTTTTTTTTCTGTTCTAATTTGTTTCCTTTTGCATAATGTTTTGTGTTAGCTGGCTGCGCTAAGTCTTGGCCATATGAAATGGGGGAGGTGTAATCAGTTAAAGTGGAGAACGTTTTCTTGAACATAGGCTGAAACTCTATTTTCTATTTAATATGATTTACTTTGCTGATGAATGTGCGCAAGTGGATGGGTTTCTCTGACAATACACTATATTTTTTGAACAAACAAAATAATTCTTAAGCCAATTTCATCATCAACTGCCTAGCCTTTTCCCAACTATGTTGTGGTCAGCTTTCAGTCTAACCGGAATTAAGACTATTTATGTCGTACTATTATTTGATTACCTACTATTAGTTTCCAAACAAACAATCGTAATTTACTCCATGTAAATCCAAACCGTTTGGAATAATTAGTAAAGTTTTTTTAAAAAAAAAGGAATGAACCTACCTCGTTGGTCAAGTGGTCGCAAGCGCGACTGCTGACGCGGTCCTGGGTTCAATTCCCGGGTCGGACAAAGTGTTATTGAGTTTTTCCATCGAGAATTTCTCAGTAGCAGCCATGAATTTATGCTCGCATTAGGCTCGCCCCCTATTACATGGGACTTAAACATGACTGGCGAAATATGGGTGTACCTGTTAGGTACACCTCTGCCTAACCCTTCGGGGATTACAAGACGTGATGTTAGGATATGTGAATGAACCTTAAAGCCCTATTTCGAACATAACCCAAATTAAAGAAAAGTGCATTTATTTTTCATGCTGCAAAATTTTTATCCAACTCTAAAGATTATTAATTCGAGACCCATCCTAGTGAGTCATTCATTATACAAAGAGCAGAATACCGACTAATAATTTAATTTCTTGGACGCCAGAGGGCCGTCGTTTTCTTCTTTTTTAACTTACAACATTCGTCCATAGTCCGACGATGTATTTACGACTATTGTAACAGATGATTTCGCTCGTTAATACAACTGTGATTCTCTTAAATCGCACTAATTGTATGAAATAAATCATTGGTCGGTTCTTTTTTTATCTATGAATTTATTTAATGTGACACGTTTTGAAACACTTGATTTGTGGGGACGTTGACAGTGTTAGATGTAGGACTCAGATTTGGTAAGAGAGCATTGGGACAGAATCTTTGGGCATTCTCTTTTTGATTGGGTGTCTCACCTATGAATATGGTTTTTTCTCAAGTACCAAAGGTGTTTATCATAGAAGATACTAAAATAAGCAGTTTTTTTTTTCAAATGAAATAATTATGCACGTGATGAAACATTTTATCTTTGCAATAAGAGCGGCTGATTAAAATTAACGGTTATTCGAACTTATCAAAGTTTAATCTCAATAGAATCTTTCAAATCTTAAAGCTACCGGTTTTCTACTTACTCCTACAATATTTCTTTCTACACCCACTGCTCAAAATAAAGGTTTATTAAGGCATAAACTGCCAAACAACTGGAGAAATATTCAAATCCGGAGTGGCTGCGACTATTACCCCAAAAATATAGAGCTCAAATCTTTCGAATTGATTTTGAAACTCGTACCGCACCGATACGACATAAAATGAAATCGTAACTTAAAATAAAACACAACAGAATTCACTTTGTCGGTCATTTCCGAGTCATTAGAGGCCTCTGGCGAGAATTGGCTTCTTAAGTCCCGCTTGATAAAGCACGCCACATGGGACTTTTTACGACGTGGCTGTAAAAGTATATGTCGTCTTAAATGAGACATAAACACTGGGACGTGTAAACAAATGTCGCACATTTATTTTATTAGCGTCATTAATTCCTACGCTTTCGGCGCGTCCGAACGCGGTGGACGCAACATTGATACCAAGCTCTCTTTTTGATATTAGACAAGTATTGTTTGAAAAAAAAAAGCTCGGATTTTTTCTATGAAACACTTGTATAATTAATTGCTAGATAGATGCCTTCGCTATAACTGAGTTTCACACAGTGCAAATGTTTACATTGTTGCAATTGATTAAACCGTTTAAAAATTGATGATCCGGATCTAAGCGTTTGACTTTGTGAATGGAATGAAATCGAATACGACAGAACCATTCGATCATGAAAACTCCTTGTTACAGTTTTTTGAAGTAAATATATTTGTTTACAGCTGTCTGTCAAATGCTTATTGACACAATAACCCCTTTTGGGCAACCGTCATTTATTTCTCATCACGTATGTTTAACGTTCATGACCTATTTCATGTTTTCACTTATCTACGGTACGGTATTAAAATAAAGTATCAACATACACGTGGATCGTAAAAGGTAATAATGTTGAACAAACTCACACAGAGGTAACTTAGGCTATATGTAACAGGAACCGTTCTTGTTCCAATCCAACCTTTAGCCTCTAACTGTACATTTTATGTAGCTGGTGCTTTTAGTTTTAGACTAAACTTGGCAGTTTTCAAGTGTCCATTAAGACAGCAAGTAGCGAAATCCGCAAAATCGCGTCGTTTCTGTGTCTGTATTCTGTTTGCGAGTTATTTTTGTTTTCGTTTCACTGTCACTTGGAAATTTACTAGGTATGTTAAAAGTCAGGTCTCTATCGTCTTTCTTTGTCAACATTATATTGCACTAAGCTTAAAAATGGTATTAATGTGAAGTCAATACTTGCGTATACCTACTTGCTTTGGCAGCAGTAGAATTTTGTAGATTTTTCCACTCTCTTCATTATCGTGTGGTTAGTGCCTAAACTGATGTCAGAGATTTTATGCCGCCCATGGGCCTCTGACTTGGCTTTACATGCTGTCGAGAAATATCTCTCAGACATGCTGTTTTGGTTTCCTTGCGATTTTGTCGTTCACCGAAGCAAATGATAAATATGCAATTCGCACATGAAGCCAAAAATGTATTTTTCCAGTAATATATAAAAAATAGTATTATATAAATAAAAAATACACTACTCTCTACTCTACTCTTTCACGCTGACAATATCCTAAAGCGCTGATAAATCAATCAAGCAATTAGTATTTTTAATTAAAAAATGTCGCGATACTACAACATTCTCGACACGTTTTACCAGAATACAGACACTGGATCACTTATCTGCTCTGAGTGAAGATCGAAACAACGAGAACAGATGCTGATAATGCATCTAACTCGTGAGTGCACTTCTTTACAAAGCTTTTTTTTCATTCTCCTACAAAGTTGTGATTTTGTATTATTATTGGAGTATATTTTGAGTGTAATATCGTTTTCTATCGCGTTGTTAAGAATAACAATAAGAAAGGGTTTTGTTAGTGCTAAAAGAAATTGTATTTGAATTCAGTGAGCAGACAATGATAAGACATTGCACCCGTATTATCTGTATAAGTAGGTTCTTTTCAGCGTCACACTGTGTAAATCCGAAATATATTTTGGTTTTAACAATATTTTTTAAGCAAAAGTGTATTTCTAATAAAATTACGTAGACAAAGTCAACTCATAGCTTTGATTTTTTTGGGGTTGAGTTGGATTTAATATTATATCTTTGTTTATTCTGAAAATGTTGCTGCTTTCGTGCAAAAAAAAAACAGTTTTATTCAAGTTCATATTACTATAATAATCATCATCTTCAGCCAATGGTATTCAACGAAAACCATATCACGTAGGTTTCATATCATTATCATATTTCCACAGCAAGCCAGGACGTAAAATCCTAACTAGCAAAAACGCCCACTCTGCTTAATAATTTGTGATAAACATCTCACATGGACATAATCTCTAACAGATTTATATTAACAGATGAATCCTCTAACGAAGTACAATCGCGTGCAAGAGCTTTTCATTATATACAGTACAAAATAGACAGTTACAGAAGGTAAACTCTGTACAAAGAGAGAAAACGCAAGCATACTTGTACAGTACAATCGTGCTTCACGCAAAGCAAGTGCTCTCGCACTTGTGACTGGCAATCCGTTGTGATGGCTCGCTTGAAACATAATATATCATCGTATGCCTGTACCCGTAGTCAATGTCGATAGACGTTGAGTGCGCTGTTAGATAATATTATGCAACCTTCGGCTCATCGCACAAATTTGAAAATCCAGTACGCTCGATGCCTCTTACGACATTTCTAATTTCGTCCGTCAATACGTGCGAGCCCGTTTCGCTCATTCTATGCAGCCAACCTTCTGTGTCTTTCTGTGGTGCATACAAGGTGTGCGCGAACGCTCGTGAGTTCCATATCGGGATTGGGCTTAAACTACAAAATATTTACTGCTGTATATAAACACTGATACGTGCCCGAACGTTGTTTAAAGCATTCATAATTTTTTGTACGCAGTTCAGTGAAGTAAAAGAATATTGTTTTACTCCCTTTATATGACGTTCCGTTTCAACTGAATATAAATGACGTTCCGTTTCAATTGAACAAACCCATGTCTGTCGAGCGGACTCTAAAATTAATTACAATTAAGTAAGATCAGTACACCAAATCGATTTAGTTTGGTTTATTGTTATTTGCAACAAAATTGATTTTCTCAGCCTAAAGATTTTGATTTATCGATTACATCCCTAAATCCCGACTAGTTTATAGCACTTACTATACTCTATGGTTTATAGTTATCTTATCTGTGGCATCTGACATTTGTACTGTACTGACTGACTATTGGCAATGTAAAGGTCTAAAATAAAATCGAGTTTCAGTCAAGCATACTGTGGTTGTTACTTTAACTCGTAATCCTTACTAATATTAGTGTATTACGCTGTTTTTAGAGCAATAATGTAATGTATGTGTGTTAAAATACGTCGTTGGTAGCGTCGAAAAAATAGACCTACTTTTTAGGTTAGTTTCGATTTTATAAAATAACTCTGAAACGCGGGTTTTTTTTTCAAAAATAATTTTTGTAGGAGTTAATACGATCAGTGTAGTCTATAAAAAACAAGGTTTGGTTTTGATGCAGCATGGTACGGGATTCCATACTTCCATGAGCATTCTCTTTTTATAGTTTGTGATTGAATGTGTCACTTTAGTAATGGAAATTGCCAGATTGCCATGACAAAAAGGACAGTAAAGCTTTAAATTAATTGGGATTTTTCGCGGAGTGCCAATATTGTCTCATACTTATTTATTTTTGTAGGGAACAATAAATAAAGTAATGGATTAAAAAACAATGGCATAATATGTTATCATAATTATTAAGAGAGCCTTTTTATTAAATTAAAAAGCTGTTGAATTTTAATGATGATCTTGCGTGTAGGTGACCATAATCATTTTAAAATTCGTTATTTAGTGTGTCTTCGAATAGGGCTTCAGTGTCAGTATATCTCCTAGTATATTACTGTAGAAATAATGGTATTAAACTACAATATTTTTCACGCTTTTCCCCTCATTTCTAAATATGCCTCGTTGGTCTGCTGAGCAAGAGGTCCTGGGTTCGATTCCCGGGTCGGGCAAAGAGATATTGGGTTTTTCCATCAGGAATTTCTCAGCCACGGAGTCTGGAATTGCGCCCGGATGATGGCAATAGGCTTGCCACCTTATTAAGTGGGACTTAAATATAACTGGCGAAATGTGGGTACACTATTAGGTACACCCCTGCCTAATCCTTAAGGGATTGTAGGCGTGATGATGTGTTATTATTACTGTAGAAATAATGATTAATGGTGCCTACCTACAATATGTTCGCGGTTTTCCCCTCATTAAATAACATGCACCAAACCGATGTATCAATAAATCACCTCGCTATGCATCTTCAGCACTTTCCACTCACCTTCAGCGATAATCCAAAAACAACTTAAACAAAATAAAAAGTCACCGTTACTTTTACGTTCCATACTGTAATAACGTCAAAAATATGACGTACGATATATCAGTACGGCACCCCACTATATTAACCCGTGTAACGCTTGCATCGGCTAAGCCTGGCTTATTTTTCAACGTCATTAGCCCCGTCAGAATGTGAAAGGATGGCGCATTATTTGCCGTAACGTGATTATATGCGTTACGAGGTATGATGGAAAACGGCCGTCGCGTTTAGAGGGTTGATTTTAAAAGGAAAACTGAGCTGTTTTGTGTTGAATGTTTTTGTTTGTCATGGTGATGAGAACGTGTGAGGAAGTGTGAATGTGCTTGCTGAAAAAATACCTAGAAAGCTGATGCAAGTTTTTAAGTTGGCAAATGTTTTGTGCAAATAAAGGAGCTCGTGGCTAAATAATTAGAATTACAGTCGCTCGGGTTTATCTTCAAGTTTAGCCGCGCTTGCCTAGGTTGGTCCGTAGATGGGTGACCACTCATTATATACCGGGCTTCCTCCGTGCCTCGTAAAACTCGCTAAGCCGTTGGTCCCGGCTGTCATTTGTAGATCTTTGACAGGCGTTACACGAAGTCAGTGGCCCGAAAGTCTGACAACCAGTCTTACCAAGGGATATCGTATTACCCAATAATAACTGGGTTGTGGAGGTCAGATAGGCAGTCGCTTCATGTAAAATACTGGTATTCAGCTGCATCCGGTGAGATTGAAACCCGACCCTAACATAGTTGGGAACGTTTTGTGCAACTAATAGTCAAACAAGCAAATAGTTTTAATAGGTTATCAGACAACCTTATGTACTGAGACCGAGATTTATGCACAAGTAAACACTTCGTACATCGCCCACATAATTCAAAATACAACTTCCTAACATTATTACTTGCGAAACTCAAAATACTTAATCAAAGGGCAACTTGGCATCGCGTGTTAGCATCCACAATAATACTAAGTAATGTGAATATAACATTCATAAACCACCACGATTTCTGTGCAGGCTCAATAATGTCGCTTGATCATGCGAGTGCATAGTTATTTGTAACGAGGTGACAAAATTTATAGGATCGAGTTCAACGACTGACATTTTTTTTTGTAACGTTACTAGTGTATCCAGAATATTTGGTAGCGTTTGCAGGATTGGGGTAGTTATCACGCGATTTTTTGACATTGATCGGTTTGTTTGCCAGTTCGGATGCATGTAAAAATCAAATGTATTTAGTTCTATGTGGTCGTAAAGAATTAATAACAGCCGCTCGGGTCGATCTTCAGATTAAACCGCGCTTGCCTAGGTTGGTCCGTGGATGGGTGACCACCCATTACATACCGAGTTTCCTCCGTGCCTCGGAAAGCACGTTAAACCGTTGGTCCCGGCTGTCATTTGAAGATCTTTGACAGTCGTTAAGTAGTCAGTGGTCCGAAATTCTGACAACCAGTCTTGCCAAGGGATATCATATTACCCAATACTAATTCGGTTGTGGAGGTCAGATAGGCAGTCGCTCCATGTAAAATACTGGTATTCAGCTGCATCCAGTTAGACTGGAAGCAGACCCCAACACAGTTGGGAAAAGACTAGGCAGATGGTGGTGGTCGTAGAGAGTTAAATGTATCGTGCTGTGTAACTTTCAGGCTGAAAAACGTTATTTCGTCCTTTTTTAAAATAATTATAAAATCACATTTTGCTGAAACTAACAAAAAAGCAATCTAATGAGTTGCAAATTCGTCCCAAATGAGTACTCAAGTTGAAACGTGCCAAATGTATGACAAGCCGAAACTTTCAAACGCTGTGTTGGTAGGTATTAGAGATTTTATGTAATTAATAAATAATTAATTAATAAAATGACCCAAAACATACAACACAAAATCTAAACATCACTAATTACCAAAGATACAACAAAATCTGTAAACAACCAAAAATACAGTCAGCAACAAAATTTAAAACGGCGTTAATTAAGGCTATTTTAAAGGCCCTGTAAAAAGCTAAAATATATCATCTGTAAACGGCGCATTTACCAGTTAAGTCCTTGTTTACGTTTCCTTTTGACCGGGCTCTGCCGTTATTCTTCCTCAACCTAATCTGGATTACAAAAAACATGTCTTGACGCTTATAACCCTGTGTAGACGGGCGTTAAAGACGCTTTGAAATTGGAAAATGACTTTTGTTTCTGTTATAATATAACAGAAACAAAACTCATTTTCCAATTGCATTTTCAAATGTGCATCCAAAGGAGTGGAGACCTGGTGTCCTGTAACATAGGCATTTCGTTTAGCTTAGGCATCAGTCTCCCACAGTATAATAAAACCATGTATTGTTCACCGAACCTAATGATATATCTAGGTACTTATTGTGGTGAGAAAATCTATCTGTAATTGGCCATATTGTTGTTATTAACGAAACTATTGTGTCTGCCTAGCCATAAGTTTCTGAAAATAATAAAATAAAACAAAATAAATCTATATCTTATTTATGTTTAACTAGATCTTGCCCGCAGCTTCGCTCGCGTTAATTTATAATTTGACAATCAATTCGGGTTGTACTCTGACTGTAATAATTCAATAATGATTCGAAAGACACGTGGCGCCATCTATTATCATTTATTATAAGAACGTTATTGTTGTTTTCCTCGGGAACTGTATTTTTTTTTCGGATTGAAAGGTACTTTATGTCCGTTTCTGTTCACCTGACAACGTATATGCAAAATTTGCGAATCATCGGTTCAGTGATTTAGGCGTGAAAAGGTAACAAACAAACAAACAAACTTACTTTCACATTTATAATATTAGTAAGGAAGTAAGGATAAGGATTATTTATTGTCGTGGACTGAACATGGACTGGAGATCTAAGGATTAGTTATAATTTGTTTGATTTAAACCCAATAATAATTAAAAAAAAAACTGGGCAGCTGTTTTTTCTTTCAATTAATGGCGGTGCATCAACGTCCTACGAAAAGTCAGCAAGTCAACGCAACTTCGAGTCGTTCTCACATGAGTTGTCCCCATATGCTGAACGAAATCAATTTTTCTCGGATGTGACACTTACTTTCTTTCCACAATGTTTAGTTTTTGTTTGTGTAGTTTTATTTTAATGCGTCATAATATTCGAGATAAAGAGAATAAGTCTATCTAGTTTTTAATTTATGTTGCGCCTAAGCGTAGATAAACTATCGATCTTTGTTTCTTCACTGCCTGAACACTAATTACCTTTACTTTTCCACATTTTATGAACAGAAAATGGAACCCACGGTTATAAGGAAGCCTGTAACATGTTCATCGAACAACGCGCTCACAATGCTGGGAAAATGCGAGGCCGAGGATGTAATGGAGGTAATGACAATTTTAAAATATACCCACATACGTTAATTGCTGGATAATCACATCCTAGAGCAGAGTTCTCACGTACTTTAGAAAATAAACTGATAGGTTAGCTACCTATCAGATCTGCCGCCGTTCTTAGTGACCCCAGTAATTACTAAGGTTTATTTATCTTTTATGGGTGTAAACTGATGGCGAAATTGCGTTGTATTTAAAATAATGGCACACTTAATATCAAATTATGGTGATTGTCTTTCGGCAGAATATACGTTGATTGGTTAGCAAGGCATTCTGATTACTTCAGTGTTTTCAAATGCCTTAATGGTCATCAACGGATTAAATTATTGGATTGGCTTTATAAAATGAACATACTGAAATTATTAGAAACGGTCTGATTAATCTAGGTAGATAAGCAATAAACCTTAAAATTTACTGATAAGTTTTGACGTGTCACGTTGTTTTGTTAGTAATAACTCATTATTTATTTATAACAAGCACGCCAACAGTACAATCACTTCAACTCAAATAAATATACATGTCATTGATATTATATCTTTGTATTGAAATTTTACATATTATATATTATTTTCTACTGTCTGTACATAAATAAATAAATAAGTTGACTAGTAGAGGCAAATAAGAACAGTTAAAACAGAGAAATCAACATAAAGGACTATGTAATATCCAAATTGATTTGAGTGTCCATCGACTTTCTTGTCCAGTCTTCTCCATGGAACTACTATTTTGGAATGGGCAACTACAGTCCTATTTGGAATAAATGCTTAGAGTTTGTGTTTAACCTTACTACTTAAAAAACACGCTCGTCTACAAAACAGTAGTTATTCTAGCGGCAGAATTCTCAGCTACACTCGCTCGTATTCCACATTTTAGGTCACCACCATACTGAAAGTACTGAAGAAAATGCGAGTAAATAAATACATAAATGCGTTAAATACATTCATTAACATGCGAGCCTCGTTAAAACATACGGTAAAAGAATAAAAATATGATTGCAGTACAACACGACTGTTCATGGGATTCCTTCGTATTTGAATAATTCTTCTTTTTCTTTGTTTTTATTTCTTAATTGTTTTTCTTTGTCTGGACGTTGTTGTATGATATTTCAAAGCAATTTTCTGTGCTTTTATTTTTAACTTATAATATAATTATATTATTAGACGATTAGTATTATAACATGCCTTTCTATAAAATATAAAACATCAATGTTTTAAGTAGTTTTCGTAGTATCTTAATGAGTCTCGTCTCAATTTCGTTTTGTGTTACTAATATTTTTAGACAACTATGTCAATAATGTGTCGGTAAACAGCATTTTATATTGTGCTCTGACCTTACGAAACGTATACGATGACGAAAGTATTTTACCATAATTATAACTAAAAATATATTTTAATTTTGCGGTATTAAGCAATAAATCTCTACACCCTAGTAAGTAAGACTAAGATTATTTATCTCTTTTTTACAGGAAATAGTCCTAACGACCCATACAAAAACTAATTAAAAAACTCCATAAATTAGGGATGCATACTTCAAAAAAGAATACCACCCTTTTAACTTAATCATACTGCGCCAAAATACCCCGCTAATTTAAGCTCTGTGCAAATTTATTTTCTCTAAAAGGTTAATATTATAAATGAAGTAAAAATTCATAGTCGTTTATAATACAAGAGATAGGTATTATATAAACGAATTATCGTTATTCCAAAGAGGGCGATGGAAAGAAGGCTCTATAATGGTATTGCAGGGGTGCGTCAAGTGACTGTCTTGATGCCATCCATTATAACAGTGTCCTTATTCTGTGACAGACTGCGTACTCAGAGTACTTACGTACGTACTACGTATTACAAGGTAAAGTTGTTGTGATATTATCGTCAGAAAATGTTTTGTGAACAACATAATTCAAGTACTAAGAAAATCTTTTAGGAAACATGTTTTGTATTTAGTGTTTCAAGGTAAATAAATTATTATGATATTATTTTATCGTACCGTATAAGACGTATCTAAGTGGTTTACCTAAACAACAATAAATTCTTGATAGGTCTTGTGGGCGACGAAAGGGATTATTTTTTGAGAATAATTGAAATGTGATACTAGAAGTAAAAAATAAAGTATCATTACTGAAATCTGTTTGCTGGCAAAATCTTAATGAGAAGAGTACCTAAGTCAGTAACACAAAATTAAACATAACAAGAAATTCTGTTAAAGGTAATGAATTACGGACTCAGGACACGTGACGAGGTTTTAATGCCTAGTGAAAATCTAAAAATTTAATGAAAAAGAAAGAAACTTAATTTAATATAGCAAATACACCATACCAATTTTTTTTGTGATTTATGCTGATGTATGTTTTAGCGAGTAAGTCGTTGAAGTGCCATATTAATAAACATTTAAATTACAAAAACTAAGATCGCAGTATACAGAATAAGGACACAAAAGACGTTGCGTACACATTGCCAGGAGCTGCATTCATTAACTAATGTATAGACTTTCAAAATATTTGCTCATAAATTTTGCTTAAGGGAAGGGAAAATTTGGCGGAGAATGTCGAGTGTATAAAGGATGGTTATTTCGGGTTTATTTTTACATATTTTTTTTGCATCCATTTTAACTTAAAGCCTTGTTGGATTATTTTAATGGCCATTACGGCAATTCAAAAGTCATTTGTTAATATTTATATGTTTAGTTACAGGCATAGACAATAGGCTCGTCCCCTTTTACATGGGACTTAAACATAAGCCACATATATTACATGGCGAAATGAGGGTGTACTAAGGTACACCTCTGCTTATCCCTTCGAAGATTACAGTTTTTAGATTGTAGGGAAAAGTTATCAGGTGCATATTGTTACACTTACTTGAACGCCTAACAAATTAATTATTAAAAAGTACTTATACTCGCAGTAGTTATAACATTTAACATGCACGCAACTCAGACGCAGCTCTCCGGGAGTTACTAAAACACATTATAAATTCAAAGTAAGTTCTTCTAGTATTAGTAGGAAGTACTATTTCCCAAACTTTCAGGGAAAATCGTAAGCAAATAGAAGTTTCGTAGATTAATTTGTTGGTACATTCTGAAATATAATTTGAAGAATTTAATTTTAATATATTTGCTTTGAAAACGCTTTAAGATACATTTATTAAATTACAATCTAAAGGTTTTATCGACTAGGTGTAGACAGATTGACCAACTGTCTCCGGACACCTCTTCGGTACGTTATCTGTCAAGTTCCAGTCGTGTCCGCAATTTTTTCATAACAGTTTGAGCCTGGGTCTGTACCATGCCCAACTATGTTGCTTTACTTATAACAACGTGTACTAGCGTGACCAAAATTGTGCTTTATTTTATAATCACAATTTCAGTGAGTAATTATACCACTTTAATTTTCCACAAGATTATATGCTTAAAATTAAAGGTTTATAATGCTTTAGTTTACCTACTTAAAAGTAGACTCTTTATTTATTTATAAAATTGTAATATTTTAATGACCCATGCGATCGGCTCGCCCCTATTCCACGAGATTAAAGATAACTGGTGGTATGTAGGTTATCTACAAATATAAGTACACCTCTGCCAAACTCTTCGGGGATATACTGGTGTAATGTAATGTGTGTGACGTGGGTAGATGTAACTATAAAAAAATCATACATCAACAAATAAAACTCATCATCTGCCTACCCTTTCCCAACTATGTTGAAGTCGGCTTCCAGTCTAACCGGATGCAGCTAAGTACCAGTATTTTACATGGAGTGACTGCCTATCTGACCTCCACAACCCAGTTAGTACCGGGTAATACGCTACCCAATACCCTTGGTGGACTGGTGGTTGGTTGTCAGACTTTCGGGCCACTGACTTGTTATAACGACTGTCAAAGATCTACAAATGATAGCCGAGACCAACTGCTTAATGTGCTTTCCGACGTATGGAGGAAACTCTATGTAATAAAAATAAAATAAAAATCATTTATTTCAGACAAAAAAGTCAACAATTTCCTTGCCGCATTTCAAATTAAATGATAAATAATGAATGAAAAGAAGAAATTAGACACACCGTCTTACTCTGCACAGAAGGCTCATTGGTTCTCGCAACACATGGGTACTGACCAGAACATTATCGGTTCTCTTGCCAATCATCCTCAGGATGCTATTCGGGCTCCCCCGTACTCGTCGCACCACCAACGTAACTTTTTTACGCATAGAAGTCAATTCCGCTGGCGTCAGTAGACATGCCTGATGCACTGCAATGTCGAGGGAACCGAAATTATATTGGACGCGCAAGGCATTAATTGTAATGGGTGGTCACCCATCCACGGACCAACCTAGGTAAGGACGGCTTAACCTAAAGATCGACCGAGTAGCTGTTACTATTTAGCCGCGAGCCCCTCAACAAACAAAACTAACTATACTAAATACGAATGTAATTCGAACAAATAAAACTAGCTAAGTACTAAATACGAATGTAAATCGAACAAACAAAACTAACTTTAATAAATACGAATGTAAATCGAACAGACAAAACTAACTTTACTAAATACGAATGTAAATCTAGTCTACCAACAAACTTCTTGCAGAAACTCATGACACATTCAAGTATAATTTTTTATCATAATCTTTTAATTCTTCATGAATTGAGTTAAATGGGTCCGTCAGAGGCACAAAGACAAGCTTTAACCGCGGTTTTAACTTAGATAAAGTCATTTGGAGTGCACATTTTAAAACTACATTAATAACCTGCTAGATGGAGACGGGAAACAATCTCGAACTCAAAAGTTTTGACGAGGATGTTTAAACTGACTAGATGTGCTACTTAAGCATTTGTGTGTGTTACGTATATACACAAATATATACATATAAGTAATTAATTGGTAATAAGCAGCAACCAATTAAACTGGAAGTCGATCAGTACTTCGTTGAGAAAAGAATGGGTAGATGATGATTAAGACCTGCTTGCACAATATTATACTTGCAGTACATACACTGACACACACACACACACTTGCATAGTATCACACTTACATACTTAATTGAATTCATAACATAACGTAACATCACGCATGTATACCTAATAGCACACCCACATTTCGCCAGTTAAAGAATAAAGAATTTACTAGGCTGATAATTTGTTATTAATAAATATTATTTGATTTAAAAGTTTGTTTTTAAACTGACATGGGCATTAACACTATCATTAACACTGAAAACGGGATATTTACCATGCTTACTATTTGTTTTGATTTCGCGATATTTCGGCGCTGTTGCAAGCACCATAATCACGGATAAACTCAAAACAAATACTAAACATGATGAATATCCCGTTTACACAGTTCTGGTTTATATCTCTGATCAATTTGAACTAACATATTGGATTCCTTTTGAGCTCAACATACTTTGTTACTCAAATGTGTGTGTGTGCTAAAATTAGTATCAAAGCATTATTTCTCGTGTAAAAAGAAAATTAACTCAAAACACAGACATATACATACACTTCGTTATTTTATTTATTAATCCAATTTATGTTTAATTACTCAAAGCAACGAAATTATGAATTAACTATGATGCCAACTTTCAATGCACCCAATTAATTATTTTATAATTTTCCAGAAACAGGACAAAATTAAATCATCTTAAGGTATGAATAGACACATAAACACGCAACGACAATAAGGCGACACTCTGACCAATTAGTCTTCGGCCGTTACCGTTGACACCATAGCCCACCACCAAACTCCTCAATAAATTTGTCATCATTTCCAGCCTTCTAACTCAATGTTTACGAGCAACTGCGCAGAGACAGTGCAAGTCTAATATCTCAGGGCGTCGAGACAGCGCGGTGCAATCACGCCGCGTCCCTGACGTGTCAGGCCGAGTTGCTTTGTTGCCTGACATTTTCTTGTTAACAGCACTTCGCTTACTGCGCCTTCCAGTTATGCTTTACAACTATTTTTGTCAGTTGTGTTTGGTAATTGGTGTTATAGTAAACGTAGTTGTACTAAATGTAGTGTAAATATAGCAGCATAATTGGTTTTTTTCCACCAGGAATCTCTCATAGCGGCCACAAAGTCTGGACTGGTCTGGCCCCTTATTACATGGGACTTAAACATAACTGGTGAAATTTGGGTTATGATCCTCGTTATGGTCACAGCACACATATCAACTCGGAAAGGGATCGGCACCGTATCGCCTTTTGCCTCGCCGTCAAAAAGGCGTCAACCTAACGTAAGCAAGCGGATCAGCAGCTCCGATACGTCAACTCGGCTACGGCTAGGCGACGTCGTGCTTACGACCGCTGCACCGTAACTTAAACAACAGCTTCAAACTAATGTTTTGAGTGGTGAGGCACACTTTTAATAGTTTTTAACAAATCAACTTAGTATTAAATTCTCCAAACATTCAAACTTATTTACTTCAATCATTTTCGTAAGGAAAAAACCAAACAACAACATAAACCTCCGAACAAGTCCTTAGGGCAACAAACATACAATATAAAAATACGAACCTCAGCTTGTTATTCAACCGAGTCTTACTACCTTATTTTCTATCATAAAACCGCGGCCCGTTTAATAACGTGTTGTGATATCGTAATACGGCATTTCCCGTGTCATGCCATGTCAATTAAAGTGACGTTAAAACGTGTACAATGACGTCACAACATAACAAATCCCTCGTTATTTACCGAATTACGTTCTCCGTATGAAATAAGCTTAATTATTGAATATCATTTACCTTTGCCCCAAATTTTAAGTTATGTCATGAGATTTGTTATGAAAGCTCACTCGTGTAGAAATCTGAACATAATGTAAAAGTTTTTTCATCATGTATCATGTCAGACTTTCAGAATTATCTGTCATGTACGTTACTCAACTCTCCGCGTACAAAGCTGATTGAAATCATCGTACTAAATAAATCCCGAATACGCTCTAACAAACACGTTGAAAATCCAGCTCAGCGAAATATTCTAATAGAGAAACATTTCAATTCACCATAAAAAGCTTTATCTTTTCTCACTCGAATAACCCTTAAATGCGGATGCGGTCGCTTCTACCCGCCGCACGCCGCTTGAATGAATGCCGGTGGCAGGCCAGTCAGGGCGGTGGCATTGTCCGTCACTCCGCGGGAATACGAACGGCGCGGTCTCGGACGTCGTCTGAGGCGCCGCACCGACGTCCACAGACGTTATTTAGGGCTTCATTGTGCCATTGGCCATTCAGATCGACAGTCGCGATTTGACTGTTGATAAGCGCGGATTGTTTCGACTGATGGACTGTCACATTATCTCTTTAAAAAGCTTATTCAAATAACGAACGAAAAAAAATCAATTTAAGATCCGTTTAAGCGTTTACGAGACATCATTTAGCTGTCCTCATCGAGTATATTTAGTGTCAAATTAAGCGGCAAAACACATCATCACTAGTGAATTGATTTTACAGGCTCATTCATCAATCTTTTCGACTTATTGATTGATGATTGCAAGTCCCATTGACGGAAAGTAATTAAAAAAACTACGTGCACAGCATATCTTCGTATGATGGTATATTTTTATGGCTGGTTTAAAATGACCTGGGGCACCGCTTTAAGGTTTTGTTCGGTGTACATGTAATGTTAAGGTTTTGGGAGAGTGTGAGGTCAATTAGAACTGGTGATGCATACGTCGTTGGAGTCAAATTATTTTACTATCAAGTGTACAATCGAATAACTTGAATGTTGTCTGCGCCATTTTGCGATGACAGGTTATTTATTTTGTACGGAATACACAATGCGATGTCGGTTAAGGTCGAGTGAGATTGCGAAGGAGTCTTCCTCTGCACTAATGAGTTGTTACGACATATCCTATTTTATAGAAATCAATAATGTTTTTGTAGTGTTACTCGATATTACGCCAACACTATATTGCGTAGCTTCGGTGTTAAGAAATAAAGTGCGCCTTGTTTTATTCACTACCGGGTAGAACGTAGTGTAGGTAACCGGTCAAACTTAGGTGTAGCCGCGAGACTGCTTGTCCGTATTATGGAATATTAAATTAATATTGCCAATAGCGTTGTATCTGAGTAATTTGTCAATGAAAATTGCGTGTCCTGCCTTTCCTCATTTATATCAATTTATGATTTAATTGTTTTTCATGTCGTGTTCTTTTATAGGAAACGGCGCATTAAAAAATGTCTACAAATAATTATGATTTGCTCGTAACAAAACCATCCACATAATTATGTGCATTTCTCCATTATACGTATACATGTTTTATTTTTCTGGTAACCCATGAAAAGAAATCGCTTAAGTTTTTTTTCTTTTTGTTTAAAAAAAAAATATTAAAACTTACATTGTCTACTATAGAAAGAACCAACGCACTCATAATATCGCTGCTGAAGTAAATAAGAAGATTTTCTGCAACCTAATTTAATCGTCGAAAGTAATTGAAATCATGACAGCCAGATTTTCAAATGTTTTTGAGTAAAAAAAGGATTAAGATTTGTCTTTTCTTTTTATTCCTTTTTAAAATATAAAAGAATCGTTCATAATTTACTTGAATTGTCTAACTTTTCAGACTTACTAAACTAAGTTTTAAAGATTTTTTAATGGATAAGCGACATTCAAAGTTAAATTATGTTTATGACAGGTGTTAAAAGTTTTGAAATTCATAATTTATAGAAGTTGACGTGATATATGATGGGCTAGAAATAGTTTTTGACTGCTTGTCAATAAGAGCTAAAGATTATAAAAGTTATCTTAACATTACATTTAGGTAGATTATTTTATGTTATTGTTGTCCTGAAATCCATTAAAGTTTATGTCGTTAAAATATAAAGAATTTAGACCTACTAAATAAAAAAGGCACAACTAATAAGGTTCATTATTAGGGTTCCGTAATCAACAAACAAGGAACCCTTATAGTTTCGCCATGTCCGTCTGTCTGTCTGCAGCTTAGATCAAAAACTCTTAATACTAGAAAGCTGTAATTTGGCATGAATGTACAGATTATATAGTTACGCCGCCAAAGTGGTAAAATAAAATCTCGAAAAGTATTTTTTTTAGGGTATCTCCAGTTTTTTTCTCGCATACCGCGTAGTGTGGGATGTCGTTGAATAGGTCTTTAAAAAAAATTGCGAGTTTGTTGAAATATTTAAGCTAAAAAGTGCTAATTTTTGTTAGACTCAAGTCAAGACATACCTAACCGTTTAGCTGGTAGAAAGGGGGAGCCCCTTCTACCAGCTAAACGGTTGTGTTAGGGTAAGTGAAAAAATTTACGGTCTTAGTATATATAACGAAGTTAAAAGGAAAACTATCACAGATAAGTAGGCTTTACAAGTTTACGGGTAATAGTCGACCAACTTATAAAATATACTTAGATAACATATAATGATCCCATACATAATGTATGGGAGCACAGGTTTTTCACCTGCAAATGTAAGTTTGTTTTTATTATACAATAAAATCATCGTTCGGAGACAAATCCAACCGTAGGAAGTATTCGCATATTTTGATGGGCAACTACGGAACCCTACATTGTGCGTGGCCCGACACGCAATTGGCCGGTTTTTCTACACTATCTTTGGTCAGATGCAACCAACAACATTACAATTTTAGCACTGGAGACGTTCAAACAGGTTATTTATCACACAAACATATCAATAATTGCAACACAATATCACAATTTGACGACACGGTTGGTGCAGTGGCTGAGCGATTGGCTGCTACGCTGAGTGTCACGGATTCGATCCCCGCACGGAATCAATATTTGTATGATCTACAGGTAGTTTTTCCGGATCTGGCTGTTTGTGTATGTCAGTTTAATTGTTTTTAAACCTACCCACAATACAGGAGAAATTCCTAGTGTATGCAACGTTTTAAAATATGTATATACATATATATAACTAGCTGTTACCAGTGACCTTCATTCGTTCGTCATTCATAAATTATTATAAAAAAATATTACTTCCCTTTTTGAATCGGATTTTGTTACCAATTTCAAGTTTTTTTTTCCACAAAACCCTTATTCTTATTCTAAAATAAAAGCAGCCTTAGTTACGCTATATAACATCAGCTATCTGCCAGTAATAGTGCTGTCAAAATCAGTCCAGCTGTTTCGGAGATTATCCGGAACAAACAGACAGACAGACAAAAATTGAAAAAAATGTGTTTTGTTATAAGTGCCGTATATATTTATTTCCATATGCATTCAGTAAAAAGCTGTCATTTTGATAATACAAACAGACACTTAAATTTTATTTATTTGTATATATATATATATAGATAAGACACCGCGCGAGTATGTCCAGATATTTGAACGTGAACGAAGCCAAAGGAGTAAGTAAAGATCGTAGCAGGTGGGGTTCTGTAGTTTCTGCTTACCCCATTGGAAAGAAGTGTGTTTATAAATACGTCTATAATAAAATTATAAATCAACAACATTATCCTAATCCCCGCAATATCTCCTATCGCTGAATCTCCTCACTACTATACAATCAGTAATCTACAAACATACAAGGCTCTATTAACCTAATACGTGTTCCTATTTATTACGTAACGAAACGACTTACTCCTTATAAAAGGTTGTTTTGATAACAACCGGTAGAACTATAGACTCGTATTCGACTGCTCGGTTTACTGTGGAGCTTTGAAACGAGCGATTTTGAGTGTAATTGCTAGCAATGACTATGTTGTATGTAATTTAAGCGAGTTATAAGAATTATGATACTGTTACACAAAACAGATTTTATAAGGCAGAATTATTTAAGTCTATGGTATTAACATATTGCATACACTAAATAATCCCATACGATAAGTCTGTTCGGGGTGAGCTTAACAGTGTCTTTTCCATAATAGATTATTGTATAATATATGAATATCATAAATGCGAAAGTTTTGATCTGTATGAAATTTGGCACAGAGATTATAGTCTGGAACATTTCTCACACATCCACACCAAAATTTCCGCGTAAACAAAGTCGCGGGCAACAGCTAATTCTTTCATAAAAACACTTCTGCTCTGTGTAGCGTAAATTAAATTCAGATTTTTAGCCTCAAAGCCACCCGATTAGCTCCGATTACCTGTATCAAATACAAATAAAGCAAAACCTCACCCGAAATCAGTTTCAATCACACAGACACACGGTGTCTCTTACTTTCTGCCATTCCTTCAAACCCGCAGTTTTCATACCCCCACACAACACCGGTCAACCGCCCGGGCCGTGTTCAATTAAACCAGTGGCGAGATACCCACCGTCACGTACCGAGCCACCGTCGATTGTATCTTGTCACATCTGTACCTACGTACTGTATGACCTCCAGTTTTAATTAGTGCGCATTTCCGTCCCCTCATGTAGTGGCAAGAGTAAGGACTATTGGCCAATCTGTTAAGGTAATGAATTAATGATGTTTCGTGACGTGACTTTTTAAGAGTATCGATTTTGGTAGGGCTCGTTTGGTTTAAAGAATGTTTGGATATTTTACAGATTCTTTATGAGGAGTTTCTGTTGATTTTAGATGTTTGAATTGACACCGCAGTTCATACTGTACGATTTTATTCTGTGTTCTTTGCTCACAATCTTAGCCCATAACTGATACGGATCGGAATCTGGTAATTTAATACACAAGGGGGGCTTTTGATAGAACAACGTAACATCACGCCTGAAATCCCCGAAGGGTTAGGTAGAGGTGTACTGATTAGTACACCCACATTTCGCCAGTTATGTTTAAAGTCCCTTGTAATAGGGGTCGAGCCAATTGCTTCAACCGGCTACCAAAAACCAGACTTCGTGACTACTATTGAGAAATCTCTGATGGAAAAACCAGATAACACTTTGCCCGACCTGGGAATCGAACCGCAGCAAGCGGAGCAGCGGTGGCGATCCCAACTTACGAGCAGTAAGTTGTGGGTTCAAACACATGACGCATTACTTTGTGTAATTATTTCATCACTGCTCTCAAAACTGTAAAGGAAAACATCGTGAGGAACTGTCCTAGAAACCAAAATTCAAAGACATGTGACATCTCACCAACCCGCACTAGGCCCGCGTGGTGGATTATTCCATTCCCTCTCATAGAGAGGAGGCCGTGTGTCCCAGCAGTGGGAACATTAAAGGCTGATTATTCTATCCTTCCTGTATCTAAATATTATGTCGACTCTATTAAACCTGCACTTGTACCGATCTTTCCGTTGAATTAGTTACAGAAACTATGAGATGAATGAACTAGATTATACAATAACATCTGTAGTGCTATGACTTCAAGTTTTAATACTATACGTGGCCCTATTAGGAGTTTCCGTTCACCGATGTGCAACAACTTTTTGCAATGTTACGTGTTTATGTCGAATAAAATACATATAAGTATGTATAATCTATTAATAATTGAATTAATAAAACATGTTGCAGGATACAGCAATGAAAAATAAAACAATTATTTTATAAAGAAACCTGCTATAGATGATATGAAACATGCTTGATACCTACTCGAGTTTGATTTAAATTATGTAATGCCTTTAAAAATATCATATCTGTTGGAACTATTTCCGCCATGCTTCGGTTCGAGGTTCACCCTCCAAGCATAATTCCGGTGGACGCGCCAGTTTCATGATTAATTGTATTGCTTACTTCACCTTTGCACTAATGGCACTGTACACCCTTAAATTTCTGAAAACTTGCTTTAATACTAAATTTATTTCACACCGCTGTCACCATGAAGAGAATGATACGCAGATTCGATCAAGACTGTTATATTTATTATTACAGGTAGTACAATAAAATTAGTTTTCTTTGAATACCCACGTATCATACAATACTAAGGAATGGTCTGACCATCCTTGATCTAACACGCTCCTAGTGTTTTCCCTGCTGTTGGTTTATTTAAGTTAAAATTTCTCTTAGTGAATAAAATCAAACAATAATTTCTACAATTTTCTCACAAATTACTCTCTAAATAAAATACCAGTTGCTATTAACATTGTTGCCGAAAATTTCGCTACTAAAGTCCAATCTTCTAATAAAACTCTAAGCAATTCCAAAATTGCTTTTCTAAAATAGACAAGAAGGTTCCAATTATTATCGAATCCAATAGATTGCTTATTAACCCTAACAATGCTGATTGGTCGTTATCGGCTAGTTTGCAAGCAAATTGCGTATTTAATTTTATATTAGGTTACGACTTGGATCGATTTAAAAAGCCCGTGATTATACCGTTGAATCTTGTTTTCGAATTATAAATGGCCAGTGTTAGTAAAAAAGCGTTGTGTTAGTTTGTATTGCAGATAGTGAAGAAATAATAATGTGGGAGACGTTTTTGCAGCTTGTTTTAAGTATACATCTACCTACCATCACATGACTGTGAAGTCTCAAAGGAATTGTAAAGAAAAGGACTAACTCACGTCATAATTAGAATTATAATGCATGAGAAAAGCTTGTCAGTTATTCCGTAACTTAAGGTCCATCCATCATCATGCACAGCTTCACCCACTGCTGGGTATAGGCCTATACCCACCAGTGGGTGAGTGGGTCTCTTTGCTTGTACCAAGCTCCCCGTTCTTGTGTCAGCCTCATCCAGGATATTCCCGCGATGGCAACAATGTCGTCTGCCCATCTCGCCGCCCGGATGACCAATAATTCTCTTTCCAGTCCTAGATATCCAGTATTAGACAGGTACTGATTTTATAAAAAAGTCATGTCTGAAAATAGATTTCTTGTTAAATAATCGCTATTAAATCAACAAAGAACAACATTTATAAGGTAGAACTTATTCATATATCTTAGTTTCAATATACCTATAGGCATCATAGGAAAACTAATAATTGCCCATGTACTGTGATTGTGAAATTGGTATATTGTTTAAAAAAAACAACCCTCTCTCAAGGCGCACGGGACCGGACCCGTGCCCCTTGAAAGAGGTCTACGTCCCATTAGCGGGATAAAAACTCTGACACCAGGTTAGACACTAACCACACAAAATAAGAAAGCTATTTTGTCTAAATTTATTTCTGCATGTCAAATAAAAATTCTTGAAGGCAATCAAACGATAGCATGACAAAAGTAGTTCCACACTACTTACCATACAAATAGAGCTGTAAAACATTTTACTTTTCAAGTAAAAGAATAGAAATAACAGCTTTGAAAGGACAAACTCTATGTTAGACATTTTTATAGGCTCTTTCACCTCAAGTCAGTAGCTAGATTTTATAGCACTTTTGCTAGCGGTTGCGTCTGCGTATATTTCAATTCCAGCTTTACTACTTCGGTTTTCTTTGGCTATAAAACACTTTTCATTCTGTTCTTTCCTTTGAGCAAATGTGTAGTGAACACAGCACTCATACTTTGCTTTGAACGAAGTCTGCTGAGTAAAATTTAAGGGGTGCTACAGACTTGGCACATTTGTGATACAGCAGTATTTTTAAACAACAAAGCTGATCCGAAGCAATTATTACTCATTTTCGGCTCGGGTCGATCGGCAAACTCCGTTTTCTGATAAGTATCGCTAAATTGGGTTTTTGTCGGCTCACCACCATCTGAGCTAAGCCGAGCGGCTTTTCCCGATAGGTACATCTAAATAATTATGTTGACCCGGTCTGAGCTAAATCTGGCCCAAATATGTGTGTAGCATCCATAGTACTTGTATTTAGTACCTACCTCTGAGAGTAGGTAGTGCCTATACCATACAGTTTTATTCATAGCTTTGTCTTTCATTTCAGTAAAATATTTTTCTGTAGCTTGAATCAAAATCTCATAATAAAGAATAATATTATGTTTTATGATATTGATAGACGTTAAGATGGTTTCAAAATTTTCATGCCAATTCCCAATTTCCAATGAACATCGACGGGTTTTCTTTTTATTACGTCATGCTCGTACAAAAATATTACTTTTGCTACAAAACCGTTCACACGAGAATGTGGCCTACCGTAAAAATCATATTTGAAATAGCAGGCTATGAAATGGTTATTCAGCAAAAAAGAAGCCTAGAGCTTTGAGGCATTTTTATTTTGTTTTATATGGCATATTTTTATTTTTATTCTGACTGGGTTCAAATAACTATGATATGAAACATAAGGGACCTTGGCTTCGATGTTGCTCGCGTCCATACGAGCGAAAACATAAAAAACATGGAAGTTATTTTTAGAAGAAAATTCACTTATGCGGAGTCAGGCACAGGAAGAGATGGCGGAACGCAACGCCAACTCTTTTCTTTAATGTTGACCAGACTCAACAATAGATCGGTATAATTGGAAGGAGGGAAGGCATAAGGGCAGGAGAATGATGATGGAAGGAGGAAAGGTAGACTCTTGCCCAGCAATGGGACACAAAAGGCTAATAATGGATAATCATAATAATTCGCTCACAACTCGATCAATACCCGAGGAGGCTTTCGTTATGCAACTGGAACAACTTGATTGAGAAAGCGGTACTCCTTGACATGGCTTGTATTGTTAGCAGGTTCATCTCTCTAGAGCCCTGACCGCCGGTAGCATGGACCCTGTTCCCGATACCCGTAGATTTTTTTAAGATTTTTTAAATTTAATTTTGCAAAGCCGTGGGAAAAAGCTAGTTTTAACTATACCAAATATTTAAAACTAGCTTTTGCCCGCGGCTTTGCTCGCGTTAATTTAGAATATGACAATCAATACGGGTTGCACTCTGCTTGTATATAATATAATTCAATCATGATTCGAAAGACACGTGGCGCCATCTATTATCTTATGAACGTTATTGTTGTTTTCCTCAGGAACTGTACTTTTTTCCGGAATGAAAGGTACCCTATGTCTATTTCTGTATACCTGACAACGTATATGCAAAATATCAGGATGATCGGTTCAGTGCTTTAGGCGTGGAAATGTAACAAACAAACTTACTTTCGCATTTATAGTATTAGTAAGGAAAGGATGTAATCAATGTGTAGAGAAATAAACAAAGATCAATAAATTTGCTCACATAAGTATTGCCTAAATTTTCCTGTTTTTGTTTTTTGCCTAAGCTATCCTACTCCAGGGCAAAGGCCACCCCTCATCCCTCCAGTTCTCTCGTTATTGCCCTTCGACATATGTATACGTGTAATAATCTTTTATTCCTATCCATTTTATTAGGGTTCCCTACCTCAAAAAGAAAAATCACTTTGTTGTCCGTCCGTCTGTCTTTCTGTCAAGACACTTTATCTCGAGAACGCGGAGGTATTGAGTTGAAATTAAAATCATATACTCAAGTCTACAGTCTCTTGAAGCTGTAAAAAAATCAAACTTCTAACGTAAAAAAAGGTACGGGTGTTTATGCCGCAAAAAACGTATATTTCGACACTATTAAAGGAATCATATAGGGCAAAAATTTTACAAATTTGGCAAGAAGCTTTGTCTTATAGCACAAGTAAAGGGAAAAATGAAAAATATGTATAATGCTGAAAACAAAATACCTACAAGTTTATACGGAACCCTCGGTGCGCGAGTCCAACTCGCACTTAGGCAGTTTTTTTATTACCAAGATCACTCATAGATTAGGCTATCAAACAAAAGTATATAAGGGAAAATGATATGGGGAAACTAAATAAAACATACATAGGTATGTGCCATTAAAGCGCACATAAAATTCAAGCGCGTTTTTGTAAGCAGCCCACGTTAGACGATATCTTGGAGATGGCGCTTTTATAGTTCACCGTCTGGTTATGGTGGAAAATATACTTTTGTATTTACTTCAGATATGAGGACGAAAAAATCTTTTCGAGGGAATTGTTGGATGATTGTTGACATTTGAACAACTGATTCGTAAATGTTTCTCTCTTTAGTTATAATTTCGTAATGATATCTCTTTTTCTGTTTACAGGTATCACCTGGGATGTCGATTATAGCTGATAAAGAGAAACTCGAAAAAAAAAATGTGACAGCACTTTTTTGAGTGGTTTTTCTTGAACATCATAAAGTTTTTAGATTATTATTATTTCTTGACGGAACTTGACTATTGTTAATAAGCCTTCAAGATGATAATATAAAAACGCGTATATAAGCTAGAAAATGTTACAGTTAGGTAATTAATTACTCCTGGTTCAGCATACCAATTACAACGCACTACCTAACCATCATAATAATGTCTTCCTTTAAACCCCCAATATTTCTTCAACCAAATAACTAAAAGATGCTTGTTAGTTCAGTGTTCTTTTATAAATATGCATGTGCTTGTATCATATTAGAAGCATACCACGAAAAGGGGTGGTTCTACGGTGAGTTATAGGAAGGGGCACTAACCCCTTGCAACTTATGGGAAAACTTTCATGAAACATGTTGTGACAGTTATGTGTATACGTGTGTTTACGTGCTTTGTGTAAGGTTAAGGTTTATTTGAAATTGTATAATGATGTATGGAGCTGATGGAAAAATAATGAAAGTTGTGTTTGATTTTTTCGTTGAAGTTATTTTGTGCCTTTTTGTAGTAGTCCTGCGTGCTTTACATGTAATCTTATGAACAAAATTGTAACTATACCGATTTTCAAGTTTTTCTCTTGATAAAGTTATAATAGTGGGACCACCACCATCACAAACCAAAGAACATAATCCTGTAAATTGTACAGATAAGTTTATTCATATCATGTATGTAAAATTTTTTATACAGACGGTTCTATTTATAGGAAAATAAAACGCTTGAAATCAAAGACAATCTTTAAAACGTGGATGGATTTAAGTGGTCCATGACACTAAAATACCAACTACCGATTTGGTACTTTGGGGGTATGAAGAACAGGGTGTAAAGCTCTTCGACCCCCGTAGAAAAGGGAGGATCCTCCGACCAGACGGCTACAGTACTAAAGTTCCAAACAAATCCAATAACAATCATTGAACTGAAAAAAATCCTTCAAATACTCTGACACGTACACCCAACTGCGTTTGTTTCTACAAACGGAGTTATTAAACCAAAGTACAGCATTTTGCAGGACATATAAATTTCAGTAGCATGCTTTCACCCAGACAACATCCATCATCCAACGTACAGTGTGACGTCAGAATTACAAATTCAAATATTATTTCAAGCGAAAACTTTCACAAATCCACATATAACTTCAGTATTTTATTACACGAACGGGAAAGACAGGGGTATGTTATTAAAGGGTGATCTAGAAAAACAGACATTCAGGGTTTATGACATGGGCTGCGGGACTGTTCGAAAGACATACCGCGGCCCTGGAACACAAAGGGCAAAAGAAGAAACCTGGATGGGTTTTAGTCAGTAAAAGTCTGACACTCCCTTCCACTCCGCCAAAAAAAAAGACGGTTCTATAAACGAGTAACTAAACTACCCAGTAGGTGCCAGAGTACCAAATAAATCCGAAAACGATAACACCCACAATTTCTCTGTACAGCACAACAATACAGATAACCAAAGTTATTAAACCAAAGTACAGCATTTTGCAGGACATATCAATTTCAGTAGCATGCTTCCACCCAGACAACATCCATCATCCAACGTACAGTGTGACGTCAGAATTACAAATTCAAATATTATTTCAAGCGAAAACTTTCACAAATCCACTTTGCATGAAAGCGTTCTTTATGATACGACACGCCACCACCCCAAGGGTGTTTCACCCTTAGTTTTCAATATAAACATAGATGTAGGCATCTTATTATTTGCCGCGGTTAGCACAGAAATTGCTTTTCGTTGTATTTTCTTATCATGGCGGAGTCTATGTTCTATGATAATACTTTTGCTGGGAGTTTCAGGACTCAAAATTAAGATGTTTCAGTTTGTAAGATAGTAATGTTGTTATTCGAATATGTGAAAGATTGACTAAGGAAGATTTGGATTTCTCAGAGTTGAATCACGTTTTAAATTCTTAGCGTTGTCGACTTCAATATTTTATAATACTTGATTTAGTTACATGTTTTCTTAGCATTCAATCTTGATTACTTCTCTCAATAAATATTCAATCATCATCATCTGCCTAGACTTTTACCCTTATTGGGGTCGGCTTCCAGTCTTACCGGATGCAGCTGAATACCAGTGTTTTACATGTTATCAAATAAATAAACATTTCAGTGCACATGGCTAAATAATAACAACCACACTGGTCGATTTTCAAGGTTAAGTCACGCTTGCCAAGGTCGGTCTGTGGATAGGTAACCATCGTTACATACCAGTAGTGGACTAGGCATGCATTCAAATGTCATGACATTATAAAATCAAATAAAAGTTCAATCAAGTTGTCAATTTAATATGTATATTAGTATCAAATGACATACATATATTAAATTGATAACTTGGTTGAACTTTGACTGGGAGCCGACCCCAAGGTAGTTGGGAAAAAGGCAAGGCAGATGATGATTAGTATCAAATCATGCCAACCTTTGCCAGAAAGGATTTTATACTATTAAAGATTATATAGAGGACAAAAAAGCTTGGGATTGAACTGCTCCAATTTGAATTGACTTTACTTATACCTATTTTTATTTTACTTTTTTACAATTTGACATTTTATGAATTTTCTTTATACACATGACATTGTTTACTTTTTCAAGTATGATATTATTTTTTTTTTGACGAATATTTACATGTTAAATATTTTTTTTATTTTTTATTTAGTTTTCTGTATATTGACATTTAATGAATTGACATGATTATTTAATATGACAAATATTTTATTATTTTTATATTCTGAATGTGAGGACCATGTGGGTCTTTTTCTGATTTTGACTATTGTCTGGCAAACTGCCGGACAATGGTTAAAATTAGAAAAACAGTGCTATAAGCGACCCACCCAGATGTCCTTTCTTTGGTATTGTTTGTCGTGATGTTGAGCTCCTTGAGTTATAAGTCGAGCTCCACGATAACTGGCAAGTGCTTGCATTGACTGAACGTTTGTGAATGTGTGAACAGTGTAGGCCTTGTAGATTCCTAGAGGTGTGATAACTTTTGTTAACCTCTTATCTTGTTTTCCGTTTTTTTGTGTAGTAAGCAACGACTTATTGTCGGGCCTATGCTGTCCCCCCATACTTGAGTACTAATGCTGTAACATGAAAATATTGTAAAATCTAATCATTTTAAAAGAGTAACCATGGAGTTTCTTGCCGGTTCTTCTCCATAGGAAACGACCAACCCGAACCGTGCACCTTTTTGTCGACATTTCATAAGTGCCCATGCAGGCCTATGTGAAATAAAAATATTTTGATATTTTTTTTTTTTTTAACCAACCAATACCTGCCTAATATTATGTGTTTTGCCCCACGTATCAATTCTGTATCAATCGAATTTCTTCCGATCTACCCTCGATTTTTTATTTATTCCTGTGAATAAAGGAAAATTTAAGATTCAATAAAAAATAACAAAAATAGAACCAACATCTCTGTACATACAGTTCTATATACTAACATAAAAATGTCACAATTCTTGTTGACATTACTCTAAGGGCCGATTTTTCAATACTCAGATAAACAGTTAGATAGCACTTATTAGACAGATAACCAAATATTGCATTTTTCAATCGTCAGATAGGCTCTATCTGGGCAATAACGGCCCTAACTGAGGAATAAATCTATCTGCCACTTTGACGGCCAGATAAACGTCTATTCAATAGATACAACTAGATCCAGTGACGTTTAGTTTGAGGTTATTTCATCTTTTACCAAAGTAATATCAAAATTATGGAAATTTTCGATACTGTTGACGATCTGGCAATTGAAGAAGAGGCAATAATGTATGAATATTTAAATACTGAAAGGAAACAAAGAGTAATTAGACCAAGGCCCGACCAGTTTGCCATGTGGGATTCAAAAGAATTTCATCGCCGTTTCAGACTTTTAAAAGAATCTGTACTATATTTGCTTCCCCTGATAAGTGATAAAATTAAACACGAAACACAAAGGTAAGTTCCACCTAGTTTTTACAATAAATAATAGTGATCTAAGTAGCTATCTATACCTTCCTACAATATACAGTTGTAAATTGTAATGTCCCTAACTATGAAACACTTACCAACACTTTATTATTGTTTTAGGAACCAATGTATCTCACCTATGTTGCAACTACTTATTTCTCTACGATTCTTTGCCACTGGGAGTTTTTACATCACTGTTGGAGATTTTGGTGGCATTCATAGCTCTACTATGTGCCGTATTATAAAAAAAGTTGCTCAAGCGATAGCATCTTTGAGGCCAACATTCATTCAATTGCCAAGAGGTAGTGAAGAAATAAGAAAAACTCAGGAAGAATTCTATAAAATAGCCAGATTTCCTAGAGTGATTTCAGCCATAGATTGCACGCACATTAGAATTCAGTCGCCCGGTGGAAACACAGCAGAGGAATTTCGAAACAGAAAAGGGTTTTTTTCCTTTAATGTTCAAGCTATGTGTTCAGCAGATTTGCTATTTCAAGATATAGTAGCACGTTGGCCCGGCTCCAGCCATGATAGCATGATATTTGCAAATTCATCGGCTAAATTTCATTTTGGAAACGGTGAATTTGGCAATGGAATTGTACTTGGTGATAGTGGTTATGAACAAAGTAATTACCTATTAACACCTTTTCAAGACCCAAATACACCAACTCAGAGTTTGTATAATGAGTCACAAATAAGAACACGAAATGTAATAGAGAGATGTTTTGGTGTGTGGAAACGACGCTTCCCAGTTTTAAGTATTGGTTTAAGATGTAAGCTACCACTAGCACAAGATGTTATTGTAGCCTGTGCAGTATTACACAACTTGGCAAGAATGAAAAATGAAGAGGAACCACCAGAGGATCCAGAAGTAAATGTTCCACCACAACCAATGTTTGCCCCCACAATAGTCAATCCCACTGGTGAAGAAAGGCACATGACTAGAAACATTGTGCTAGAATATTTCAGTTCCTTGATTACCTAAATTACAGAATTTAAGCTTATTATTTCAAAATTAAACCAATTTTACTTTCAACAAGTCTTTATTTTCTTCTATGTATTACTTATAAGTATTGCCATTGAAAACAGGTCCTGTAGTCCTTAATTTGTCTATAATCAGTTCATGAATTTCTTGCTTTCTTGCCTCATCATTAGCAAGATGTATCATTTTTAATTTGTGTTCATCTTCTATGAACTGATGTTGCTTTAGCGTAGTCTCCATTTGCAAATTTACTAGTTCCAATCGGGCTGCACTTAATTTATCAAGTCTGCCAGTGACACTTGTTTTTGTAACCGTGTCTGGTTTTAATATAGTTGACACCCTTGATTTCAGTGCCTTTGGATGCCATTTTACCCATTTATTTTCTGAAAACATAAGTTCAAATACCATCAAACAATATTAATATCACACCTACTCATATTATTTTATTTCCTGTAAAGTCTGCAGTTATGAATGATAGCTTACAGCACTTGTGTTAATAATTTTGCAACTTGCTACTTTTTCTAATATTAATGTTGCAAAAGTAGAATAGTACCTTTTTGAGATTCATTATCCTCTTCATTTACTTCCAGGATTAGTGACTCGTTCATGTCTAAAATAATAAAATTTATTAAATAACAACGTATAAAATAAAATGTTACATTTACATATAAGTCTGTATGCTGTTTGCACTGCTATAAATTAGCTATTACTGCTGTTGTAAGGTGTGTTACAATTACAACATGTACAGAATGGACTATCTGCTTGAAAGTAGTACCTGTAAGAAAAAAACAGAATACAGACCTGGCATTTTAATATCAGCATGGGTATCGCTCTGTACTTCCTTTTGTTCAGCAGAACCTAACTCTAATTCAACAGAGTTTATGTCGTTTGCGTTCAGCACGATGTCGTCATAGACAGAAATTGTCGGCACTGGAAATCATTAGTAATATTTAAAACGTGAAGTTTTATGTAAACAGATATTAAGAGACTAGAATGAATTCCCAATGTTTTTCAAGTAATGAATACATACATGTAATAGTATCACTGTCGTGACGCGCTTCCAGGCCTGTGATATTAGAGCAAATGCTCAGCACCTTTTCTTCAACTTCATTGAACTCTGGAGCATGTGAAGGTCCTCCTCCAGTTCTATACATCTCCTGCCGTTGCACAGAGGACTTCTTTTTGGTACTTTTTTTTATACCTTCATACTTTAACTTCAATGTTTTCCATGTGCGAATACTAGTTGATATTCCACATGAATTAAAAGAACTCTCAATTTTCTTCCAAGCCGCATCTTTATCTTTATTAGTGACTGCATCAGTCTTTTTATTTTCCACAATATGTTTGTGCTTGTCGACTAGACTAACGAGCAATTCTACTTCAGCAGTATTGAAATTAGCAGCGCGCTCTCTTTTCTTTGATTCCATTATTATCGAAATAATAACAAGTCACTGACAGTAAACCAAACTACAAAATCACCACACACGAGAAAATAAAAGATGCAATGCACGGGATGCACCATGAAAAATTTAAAGGTTATATTTAAACGTCAAATAAACGAATGTCAAAGCATTTGCTATCCTCTTCTAACACACATTACACCGTATGCGTGTTTCACGCTCCCACAATATTACAGTGAAGTTGGCCACTAAAATCCACAGATAACTATTCGCTTGCTATCTGGCCATTGAAAAATGCAACAATTTTATTTGTCCTTTTAACAGTCAGATAAGTTAATTCGCTAGTTAGTTATTTGTTCAGTTATTCGATGATTGAACAATCGGCCCTAAAAGTTTCAATTCCTTTCAATCTACCCTTTTCTTTTGTTAGACCTCTGCCAGCATGTTTCTGTTAGACCAAACTCCAAAAGGTTTTCTGAACAAAACAATCTTTTTACACGAGTTGTCACTAAACTTATGCTTTACGTCCACTAAAATATTGCAACTACACACGAATGTGAAATGCATGCGATGACTTGAAACATTTTGGTTTTTGAAAAGGTTTATGGTTTTAGGGATCGTTTAGTCAGTACCTAGGTTTACAAAATATTAATGTAGTTATGTATTTTATTAGATACGTGTCGGAATTCCTTATAATTATAATTTCGTTAGTCGAGTAGTCGCAAGCGCGACCGCTGAGCAGGAGGTCTTTGGTTCTATTCTCGGGTCGGGCAAGTTGTTATTGGGTTTTGAGATCAGGAATTTCTCAGTAGCAGCCACGGAGTCTGGATTTGTGCCCGGTTGATGGCAATAGACTCGTCCCCTATTACAAGTGACTTAACCATAACTGGCGAAATGTGGGTGTGATATTAGGTACACCTCTGCTGACCCTTTGGGAGTTACAGGCGTGATGTTATGTTATGTTGTGTTATAATTTCGCTGTTATGGAAAGAAAATTGAAAGTATCGTGATACATTCAATATTCATTTATCACGGTGTAAAAATTATGTAAACCAAACGTAACATCACTTACACTGTGCTTAAAAAATGTGTATCTATTAGTGTTACTCGTATGTAGAGACGTAGGCAGTTCTCCCAAAAAACCCTAAACAATGAATGATAATGTCATTCACTACCTAAATAGAAATAAAACATGACGTAGTTTTCTATTCTCAGCTCCGATCAAGTGTATGGGTAGAATCTAGTAAAGAAATAAAGAGTTTCAAACATAAAACCTTTGACTGTAATTCTCTTTACCGCAGTGAATATCACAGGCTTCCTTTTGGAGTTTCATGGCTTCAGGAGTTGATTGTTCGTGTAATGTATCGTTTTGTACGAGCTTAGAATACATCAAATGTAAATAATTATGTTGAAAATGTGTTTTTGAGTTTTGTCCTGCCCTTTTTCACGTACCATTGTGTACAGATTCTTACATAAATAATTTGCATTATGTCTATAAAGTTCTTTAAATTCTTAAATATTCCACAAAATGAAAACAACATAAAAAAAATGTTTAAAAATTAATAAAAAAATATTTTTATAAATTAAAAACACGCCTGCTATATCAAAAAGTGAACTAAAAAATTTAAAACAAGTTATATGATTTTATTGTTGGCCACAAGGTAGGTACTAAAGTCGAAATCGAAGTCGGGGACCTGTAAAGAACTATTCCAAGGAAACGTCCCCCGACTGTAATGAAAAGATTGGTTTTCAGTTTTCCACTTTTAGTCACAATGGCGTTTTAATTGCACTGTAAATATTATAATCTATTTAGTACCTACCTTGTGGCCATTCAACACTAAAACCATGTAACTTGTTATTAATTTTTTAGTTCACTTTTTGTTAAGGCAGGCGTGTTTTTAATTTTGTAAATTATTTGTTTTTTATTTAGAGCTTATAGTGATAAAACAATATTTTTGCAAACGCACAATGTGCTACAAAAGGTAACTTTTATTTTTAGGAAATCAATATCTCGCAAAAGATAACTTATTTAATTTCTTGTTTTATTAGTGAACGAATGCATATTGAATACTACTGTTACATATTTTTGTTATAATAATATACTCGTACTAAGCAAGCTCTAGACGATGATAGTATACAAACTATATAGTCAAATTTTCATGAAAAAAAAACAAAATATTTCCGTTTTTTTCAGGAACCATGGCTTCCCCTTTATATTTTTTTTTAATTTTCACTAGCATTATGTTAACCACAATAACTTAACGCTTTTAATTATGCCACATACATTGAAATCGGTTAAGCCGTTTAGAAGTTATGGTGGAATAAAGAAACTCCCAAACATACAAACATACATGAACCCTGAAAACATAACACTCCTTGTTTTGGGCAGTCGTGTAATAACAGTCCTTTTTTTGGGCAGTCGTGTACAAAAATTAAATCAAATATTATTTATTTAATAATCTTTCTGAGATCAGAGTGACCTATGGACCTGTGGACTGCTGCAGGATGACTATGATCATTTTCTTGATTGATTTTAATGTTTTTTATGAATCAACCAGAAAATAGACTTACGCCTGATTATTACGTTTTTATTAGTTAACAGATGCATGTTGACACTAGAATTGATGTTTGATACTAGAATTTCAGAATAATATTCGAAAATCCACATAATCACTTAGTTTCAAAAAGCACGAAATCGCGAAAAAACCAACCGATAAAAAACAAAATAAATAGGAGGACACGTGAGAACCAATCGTAAGTTCGAGGTGCAAACCGTAGGAGGCGTCGAGTGTCAACTTTAATTGGTACTGTATTTCAAGCCAAGCAACAGTTCGTGCCAGTGCATCCAGGGTAGGGTACGGCCAAGTTGTAGCGGCAAATGCAGAAAAGTGTAGCACGGTAAAATTTTCACAACCAAAAATTTTGGAGGAGAAAATGAAAATACTATTTATTACTATCCTAACTAATCTATACTAATATTATAAAACTGAAGATTTTGTTTGGTTGAACGCGTTAATCTCAGGAACTACTGGTTCCAATTAAAATATTATTTTAGTGTTTTTTTTTAATCTTTATTTAAAGAGTTTTTTCGCTAATGCGAATATGACACTCTGTATGTAAAAATAAAAACTTAAGAATAAACAAATAGGTATAACATCATCAATCGGAACGGATAGCCCATTTATCGAGGAAGGCTATCACGCTACGACCAATAGGAGCCAAGCAAAAAGAACAAGTCAGAAGCGGCGGGTGAAACCGCGAGGCACAGCTAGTAATATTTTTATAAATGCGAAAGTAAATTTGTTTTTTACATTTTCACGCCTAAACCACTTAATCGATCATCCTGAAATTTTACATATACGTTGTCTGTTGTATAGATACGGACATAGGGTACCTTTCATCCCGAAAAATAGTACTGTTCCTGATTAAAACAACATTAACGTTCTTATGATAATAGATGACGCCGCGTGCGAATCATGAATTATATTATTATAAGCAGAGTTCAACCCGAATTGATTGTCAAATTATTAATTAAGGCGAGTGAAGTCGCGAAAGCTATTTTATTATAATAAGTTAATACTAAGATTATGAAAACAGGTGTTCTTTGAACACACACAAATCTTTAAATGCGTTTAGCCTCATCTGTCGTTATTTTGTCTTTGTTCAAAAAATAAACTGATAAATAACGATGTTTAAAGTACGTTATAATATGTGATAAACGCATTCGGGGATTTATAGTGGAAGTGGGCCCAAAGAAAGTACTCTTTTCTAGGTAGATATAATTTTTTAGAGGCACTTTTAAGGTTTCTATTAAAAATGATGCACGCTCGACATGTTCCTTTAAAAGGTTTATAAAATAAACAAAAATTTGGTTACTGAAGAAGATAATAAAAGTAATATTGTACAACAATATTGTTCAGCGTTGTTTACTCTTGCACCGAGACCACACCCCATGAATTTTTAACGTGCGATATCGAAGGTTCTATTGTACGTTTTTGAGTTTCACTCGAAAGTGCGTCTAATTGGATGGCCGAAGGCTGAAGAGGAAGGATTTCCATTCCTCTTTTAATTCCTTTTTTATCAAAACAATGCCTCAAAATCGAGAGGAGAGTGAAACTTTATTGTGGTAATTTTCCTGAAGTTGTGCCAGCAAAGAGTTGGATTGAATACATTTTTAATGAAATAAATGATTTGATTTGATTTGATTTTAATGACTTTTGATTTATTATCTATTGGATTTTGGAAATTTTGAACATGTTAGGAAAATAATACGGCAATTGGATTTATGTGGTCAACTGTAAGCTCAAACATCAGGGCCTAAATACAGTACCTAATATTCTACCAGCAATAAAGATCTTGAAAAAATGAATTTTATTGTCATACTAACTAACTGCCTCGTTGGTCCAGTGGTCGAAAAGACGATTACTGAGCATGAGGTCCTAGTTTCGATGCGCAGGTCGGGCAAAGTGGTATTGAGTTTTTCCAACAAGCACCTTATTACATGGGAGTTAAACACCACTAACGAAATGTGTGTGTTTGTTTAAAGATAAAGATAAAGATGCATTTATTTGTATAAACATGTAACATACATGTACATGTAACATGATACATAGATATATGCACATATGGATGGAAACGAGTTTAGATTGCTGGTTCAACATGTTTTGCCATAATCGGCGTACAAAATTGTTTATAATAATGAATTGGAAATTACAAATTAAATCTTCTTTAGATTTAATTTCTATATAGTCAAAAATTCAATCAATTCAAATACATATTAACAGTCAATACAAAAATATGGTCAAAAAAGAATAATTAAAAACAAAAAAGAATAATAAAAATGAAATCGCATATTAAATTACCATCACCACCATTGTTATTTTGTAACCATGCAGTCAATTTATTGGAGTAGTCATAAACAATCAACAAATATAATTATGTATGGTCTGACCGCTCCTCAAAATGTATTATTGATGTGCGTTGAGTTGGTTTATTTATCACTAGCTGTTGCCCATGACCTTCGTTCGCGAGAAATTATTTTATAAAAAAATATAACTCCCCTTTTTTAATCGGATTTTATTACCAAAAAATTTCAAGGGTTTTCATTTTTTTGCACGGAACCCTAATTATTTTTCGTGAAATAGAAGTAGCTTAAGTTAGCCCTATTACATCAGCTATCTGCCAGTGAAAGTCCCGTCAAAATCAGCCCAGCCATTCCAAAGATTAGCCGGAACAAACAGACAGATAGACAAAAATTGTAAAAATGTTATTTTGGTATAATATGTACCGTATGTACATTCATATGCATGTAGTAAAACGTGGTTATTTTAATATTACAAACACACACTTCAATTTTATTTATTTGTATAGATGCATAGATTAAATTTTGCTCTTTTTTTGCTACGAGTAATCGGACATATCCTTAAGAAGGCAAAAAAAAACCTGTTTATTTAATAAAAAGACTTTCGAAGTAGTTTTGGGGGTATGAAGAACAGGGTGTAAAGCTCTTCAACCCCCATAGAAAAGGGAGAATCCTCCGACCAGACGGGTGTAATTGTCTGGTGGGCTACTGCCCGACAGTTGTTGTCGGGTTCTTCTATATAGTCTTAAGTCGCGAATAACTTTACTTGCGCGATGCAGCATTTAGATGTAGGTATTTCGATGTTTAGTTTATCCTCTGCGTCATAGATGGCGCTGTAGTACTTTTTGTTCTATGTTGCTGTAGTACTTTTTGTAGTGCCGCTACATAGTCATTTTTACGTTATCTAAAAATGCTTTACTTTCGTATAATGAGGTAAAAATTATGCACATCGATGTCCAAAGATACCTATTGAAATTGTATGTTCTTTTAAAACCTTTCACTTAACTTAAAATTTATAAAAAGGATCCATGGCCGATATTCTCATAAAATTTCTCCGTAAAAGTAAAGTAAGGCAGTGCTCAAAGCAAAAGCTTTCACTATAAAAATCGTTTGTACTTTATTACATAAGAAAGCATCAAAAGTTTGATTAAACTGACAGGTCAGTGAGTGTCGTAATGTTCCCTTAATTTTCGTTCGAAACGCGTCCAAAAAATCGTGGATCCGATAACTCTCTGTTCGCGGGCTTATTCTATATTGGCTTAAGAATATTCGACTTTTCTGCCGAAAAAACCCAAAAGGAACTCAACCCTGCATCATTTTCCATAAAGTCCAAAATTACTCGTGTTGTCTAAAAGGATAAAATACAAAGAGATCAGTAAGCATGTTTGCAGGCTTAAGCTTTAGCTGTGAAAAAGGTTACCGAGCCCGCGATGCCGATGGTGGGAATATTGATTCGTCTTATCAATATTGGCATAATGTTCCCTGTACAATGTTTACTGACGAAAAATTTAAAAGGGAGAAGACAGATTTAATATGACAATGTGTGAGATGTGTCTTATATGTCAAGTTCTTTTGTTCAAAGCTGATTGATTAGCATACATAATGATTGGAATCTTTTTAGAAAATGTTGTTTAGCCACGTGAAACAAACTGATCTTGTTGAGAATTGACGGCACGGTTGGCGAAGTGGCTGAGAGATTGACTGCTGCGTTGCGTGTCGCGTGTTCGATCCCCGCACGGTATAAATATTTGTATGGCCTAGATAGTTGTTCTGGGTCTGGCTGTTTGTGTATGTGAGTTTAAATGTTTGTAAATGCACCCACGATACAGGAGAAATTCCTAGTGTGGATCAACTTTATAAAAACAAAAAAAAGAACAAAAAAAAAAAAAATCCTTTTCTGAATATGTAATAGAAGGTGTGTTGAAAATATTTTGTAAATGCAAAAAGCTTATCATCATTCTCCTGCCCTCATACCATTTTATTTGGGGTCGGCGCAGCATGTCTTCTTCTTCCATTCTTCTCTATTACTCGTCATTTCAGCAGTCCCCTTCTTTCTAGCCATATCGCCATTCACACAGTTCATCCAACGTCATACTAATATACATCTTTATTCACCACACCTTAGGATGTAGTGTTGTGACAGTTGTCATAATTATATAGACGTTCCGGAACTAACACATCCGCTTAAGACCTCTGGTGATCACCGGTGGTGTGTTTCCTGTAATTATTAAAAGTAGACACTGATTTGCCTCATACAATTTGCTGTTATTACCTTTTAGGTATGTAATTTCAATAATTGGTAAATCATCTTTATGCATAGACTCAAAGCACAACAAAATGACCCCAATCAATATTTCTATCCAAATATTCTCCTTTCGAAATATTCTACTCATCATCATCTGCCTAGCGTTTTCCCAACTACACTTCTCATCAAAAAAATCGAAACACCTCGCAGTTTATGATTTTTTTTTTTTTTTTTTTTTTTTTTTTTTTTTTTTTTTTTTTTTTTTTTCCCTGGACATTTCACACAGCACCATCTAGTCCCAAGCTAAGCAACCTAATGCTTGTGTTATGGTAACTAGATGGCTGATAAACTACATATATACATTTTTTTTTTTGTAAATACATACATATTATAGATAGAAAAACACCCAGAGCCGGAACAACTACTTGTAGGTCATACAAATATTTGTTCCGTACGGGAATCGAACCCGCGACATGCAGCGCGGCAGTCAATCGCTTGACCACTGCGCCAACCGTGTCGATTTGATAAGGATTATCAGAAAAATGTGTACATTTAGGAATAAATGTAAAATGTCATTTAATAGTGAGTAGTATGAGGTTTTTAAATCCTAATGTTATTGTTCTAAATTCAAATTAAGTCTTCATAGGTTTCGTATTTTGTATAATGAGTAATTTTTACCCTGTATGGAATATGAAGGAAATGGGTAAAACAACACGCGTAAATGAAAAAAAAAATGTAAGAAACGTTTATTTAATAACTTGTATTCCCTCCGCGAGCTCTTATTACTGCTTCCATACGGTTCTTCATCGATCGGATGAGAGTCACGATCACATGTTGTGGTATATTATCCCATTCCTCTTGGATTGCATTTTGCAGCTGGCTAAGTGTTTCTGGGGCTGGATCTCTTGCTCGAATTCGTCTCTTTAATTCATCCCATAGATGTTCAATGGGATTCATGTCCGGGCTTCTTGCTGGCCATACCATAATGGAGATACCGACTTCGGTATCCATAATCTCGTACGACGCCCGCGGTGTGAGCTCTAGCATTGTCGTGCATGAATATGAAGTCGTTGCCAATAAAATGTGCATAGGGCATCACATGAGGTTCAAGACACTGTTCGATGTACCGATGAGAGTTTAGTGCAGGCAGCCGTGGCCCAGACACAAAGGCAAGTTCTGTCTTACCGTCGGCGCTGATTCCTCCCCAAACCGTCCACGAACCGCCACCATAGCTGACTTTTTCTTCAATGCAGCATTGTGCAAAGCGTTCTCCATCTCTTCTGTAGACCTTGTTCCTTCCGTCGTTACCATACAGCATAATTTTACACTCATCAGAAAACAGTACTTTGCTCCACTGAAGGTATGACCAAGTTAGGTGCTCGCGTGCAAAGTTAAGGCGCGCTCTTCGATGGTCTGCAGTTAATTTCGGCCCATTCGCTAGCTTATGCGGTGCCAATCCGCGTTCCTTCAACCTTCTTCTTATTGTAGAGTCACTTACAGCTACTCTTCGTACAACGCGAAGCTGCTGCTGCAGTTGAAAAGCGTTAAGGCGTCGATTTCGTAAAGAAGTTGTTACAATAAATCGATCATCTCGCTCAGAAGTGACCCGATTCCTGCCAGATCCTGAACGGCGCGTGAACGAACCAGTCTCCCGATAGCGTTTGTAGACTCTATGAACAGATGATAAGCTTAGATGCAATCTTGCAGCCACAACACGCTGACTAAGTCCAGAATCCAGCAATGCCACCACTTGGGCGGCTTCTGCGGGCGAAGTATCCATATGTTTTAGAAAAAAAAGTTTTTTCAGACGTCCCAAAGTCACAGTAAATGAAATAAGAAACAAAAAGTTTAAAGACAAGCGCTAATTTTTAGTTTTTAAACGAGAAACGTACTCCAACCCTAAATACACATTTGTCTCAAAACAGTGATTAATTTCATTTATAGGATAAACAAATGAAATTCTAATTTCGAATTTTGATTTTTTTCTTCTTACTGTAATGACCAAACTGCCAGCTACACAATAATGTTTTTTTTTCATGGAATTAATTCTCTTTTGTAAAAAATTAGGACAAAAACAATAAAAACGAAAGTGTTTCGATTTTTTTGATGAGAAGTTTATGTTGCGGTCGGCTTCTAGTGTATCCGGATGCGGCAGCGTACCAGTATTTTACATGGAGCGACTGTCTATCTAACCTCCACAACCCAATTAGTACTAGGTAATACGATATTTCTTTGATAAGACTGGTTGTCAAACTTTCGGCCCACTGACTGACCTATAACGACTGTGAAAGATCTACAAATGACAGCCGGGAGCAACAGCTTAACGTGCTTTCTGGGGCACTCGGTATGTAATGGGTGGTCACCCATCCACGGACCAACCTAAGCAAACGCGGCTTAACCTAAAGTTCGACACGAGCGGCTGTTATTATTTAACCACGAGCTCCTCTATACCTTTTAAGTATGTAATTTCAATAATTGGTATATCATCATTTCCCTTCGTCTCAAAGCACTAGAAAATGACCCTAATCAAAATTTTTGTCCAAATCATCTCCAGAAATACTGAACTACGGGTGCCTAATTTCCAAACAGAGATTTACCTCAACTTGAGTCGTGTTCTCATTAGTAAGAACCTACACCGTCAATTCCCTTCAGCCATGATATTGCGTGTTTGTGGTTACTTCCGGAAATGATTGACGTTTAACAGATCGGCCGACCGCCAAATGCCAAACGGAAACCTGGTCGGATATATGCCACCTGGAGATTAACTGGCCTAACGAGCGGTTTGTTCAGTACCTAGGTTTGAAAGGCGAGCTAGGTGTGAGCTCATTTTGAATTAAATATTATTTGAATGAATATTATAAAAAGACTGTTAATACTAGTCTGTATAATATTCTTTTATTATTTAAATATTGTTATTGGATGGACACCTTTTTCCAGAAGTGGGTCTGAGCAGGCTAAGAAAAAATTAAGTTAATATTATTCGCATTTGTACAGTGGTAACATAACTGGGTTGTGGGGGTCAGATAGACAGTAGCTCCAATTAAAATACTGGTATTCAGCTGCACCTGGAAAGACTGGAAGCCGACTCCAAGAACTTTGGGGAAAAGGCTAGGCAGGTGATGATGTACAGTGTTAACATAATATCACGCCTAAAATCTACGCACTCACATACCTACCTATAGTATGATGTACCCGCATTTCACCAGGTTATCTAAGTCCCATGTAATAGGGGAAAGGGGGCACGCCTATTGCCATCATCTGGGCATAAATCGAAACTTCATGTTGCTGCTGAAAATTTCCTGACAGAAAAATCCAACCTCGGGATAAGTGATACTTATTTCAATTAATTAAATTAAATAATAATGTATGATTAATAATAATATAATATCCCTGGACATTTCACACAGCACCATCTAGTCCCAAGCTAAGCAACCTAAATGCTTGTGTTATGGTAGCTAGATGGCTGATAAACTACATATATACATTTTTTTTTTTGTAAATAAATACATATTATAGATAGAAAAACACCCAGACCCGGAACAACTACTTGTAGGTCATACAAATATTTGTTCCGTACGGGAATCGAACCCGCGACATGCAGCGCAGCAGTCAATCGTTTGACCACTGCGCCAACCGTGCCGTCAAATTGGATTGTGCGTTAACTGGTTTACCGAACTTACATTCTTTTAATTTAGCTTATTGCGTTTTATGATCTTCAACCTTTTTTCCGCAGTCCTTTGTGCCAGTTCTTTATCTTGTTCCAAGTGGTCCAAACATACTAATAAACAATATCCTTAACCACTACAACATAAACTAAACCCCATGACACCGTAATAAATTTCAATTTTAAATCTAAACATGCATAAAAGCTTTGTACCTAACGGTGCTGTAAAGTGTTACCGAATATGGCGCAAATAATACGGCAGAGTCGTAAATACTACGTCTCTCCGACATTAGTGTGGAAGCGTGAGACTGACGTTAGCCGCAAAAGCGAAGCGTGCGCAGATTTTTATTGTTTTGTTGTGTAATGGCGTAATGTATTGACTGGCGATAAATATTGTGTTTAAGTACGTTGTTAGTGTTGCGTGGTTACCTTTTGTTCAGTCATTGGGTGTAGGAAACGTTAAAATAATTTGTTACTGTCAAGCTTCTTCTTTTAGTTGATGTTATTTTGAGCTTGTTATCTGTTTGTCATCAGCTTTCTCAACATCAGCCTTTAACAGTCCACAGTAGGCTATGGCGTCTACAATTGCATCGCATTTGTTTCCGACAAAATTCCGCTTCTATCAGCCACTGCTCAAAGATCATCACTTCACCTTCTCAGGCAAGAAAACCTTTGAGACGTGGCACGTTTTGATTGGCGTCAAACACGAATCGCACTCTCAGTATTTTGAACTAATTATGAGGTTTTTTTTAAATTATTAGACATTTTGTTACACTCTGGTGTAAATTCTAGTTTATCCCTTAAGTCCAAAACCAATGCTTAAACCCGTACAATATTTCAGACTTTCAATAAGCCACGCCTGATTTAGCTGACGTCCACCAATAAATCGAAGGCTGGATGTAAAATGGCCAACGTGCAAAGATACGACCAACTCGTGAGCGAAATACACGTGTTAAAAACAATGTGAATTCTTTTGATTATTTTGAATAATTTAATCTTTACCTCACGCTTTCCCTGAGGGTTGATACTGAGACCTAAAGTTTACGAGTAGTCGATGAACAGTTTGCGAACCTAATTTATTGTGTACCTTCTTTGTACTAACTGCAGTGAAGTGATTTTCCTGTTTATGTATGACCGTTTGTGGTTCTAAAGTTTTGTTGGTGATAATTGATTATATTTTTAAACTTTCAGGAGTCTTGTGAATTGTTTTGAGAGTTTTTTAAAGGTATTACTATCATTTATGTTGTTGGGAAGTTTGCTGACACGTCTCCGGCTTTAACACTAGTAAGTGGCGAAAGACGGGTGTTTTGGTGGACTATCTTATGTTTAACGATCAAAACGTCGCAGTATTAATACTCAACTATTATTTATGTAACAATATTATATACTTTTATAAATTAAAATAACTTAACAATAAACTTAAGAAATGGCACGAAAGTAGTTGAAATATAGGGTATTCAGATCATAGATCCGAATACCCTATATTTCACAGTTCGACCATTCGAGTATCCCTATATTTCACTATTCAAAATGAATGCTGCATTCAGATCGAAATGAGACATCTTTTCATAATTGTCTATTTAGAATACTCAATGATAGATTTCTTACATTTCTAATTATTTTCATTTTTCACTGAACTAAGTAATAGAATACAGGTCAGTTTATAGCTTAGACATTCACACTTCGATTTATAAGATTATTCCAGTAAATCATTTCAGTTTATTCCTCTGTAACCTCTTTATTTAATAATTATTCAAAATGCTCATTTCAGTTTATACCTCGTACTTTCAATCCAAGCCACTTGTAACCATCCTTTCTTCGTCAAGTCTTAAAATGGTCTAGTAACAATATTCTAGAGTTGCCTATTCAAAAACATTTTTTTTTTAATTAAAATCCTGTATAGTAGTAGTGTAGCATACTCATCAACTACATACGTTCGTGTGTGTAAATAAACAGAGCAGTTCAATATGAACTGCTCATTATAACAAGCTGTTCAGTATGAACTGCTCTATGAACTGCTCTCGATGTCGAACTATTACATGCGGTTGGCAGGCTGTTAACAGTTGTATTAATATTGTTAGTGTTTAAGTAATAAAACATATAGGTCAGGTTTAAATATTTATTTCTACATAATTATAAAAATATTATTTTGTACACATCATTTTATCAGTTTTAGGTACTGGTATAAAAGCAATGATACATTTCTTACATTACTATTATTTACATTTTCACAGAACTAAGTAATAGAATACAGGTAAATTTATAGCTTAGACATTCACACTTCGATTCATAAGTAGGTTTAACATTCTATATTCATTAATATCTACTAGGATCGTTTTTATCTTATCTTACTGACAAAACACTTTATTTTCTTCACACCATTTATTTAGGCAAAACACATTTTTTAAGGCACATATATTGGTGTGATGTAGACAACTTATAATCTCAGATGAATCTGAATAATTGCTATATAATGTTACCAAACTTGGACAGTTTTTACTTTCTAAATTGTATACATTATTAATTTGGAATATATCTTTTAACCATAACACTTTTTCGTTTCCTTTAGTAAATATAGATATAGTATCCCCTTCTTTCGAGGTGTATTTATGAGAGATGAATTACCAGATGACCCATTACCATTAGAATGTGGAGTGATTAATCTTGATATTTCTAAAAACTCTGGCACTCATTGGGTAGCCTATGCCAAAATATACGATCACATTGAATACTTCGACAGTTATGGTAACTTAAAACCACCCAAAGAATTTATAAAATATTTAGGAAACAATATTCAGTATAATTATGAAAATGTACAACATGATCACTTGTATAATTGTGGGCACTTATGTTTAAAATTTCTTAAGTTATTTTGGAAAAGTAATAAAGGAACATATTAATTAATTAAGTGATTTTTTATTTCTTACGACTCCTTTCGTTAAACAAGAAAAATATAAATGACGTTGCTAGTTCATGCACGTGCATTCTTCGGTTGTTGGTGATAACCATCACTAGTGAGAGTTGGAAAAGTATTTAATTATTATTTAAAGTAACCTCCTCCGTTTTATTCGTACTAACCATGCTAGTTCTTAATAAAACTCCTAGTGAGAGAGGGAAATATAACATAAGACTACCAATATCCAAAGAAGTGAGACGTGCCGGTGCAGTGAAAATTAAAAAAGTTTCAAAGGAAAACAAAAGATTTCTTCAAGACATTGGTTTTAAAATATAACATGCTTCAAATTACAGATTTACCGCAATATGAGACCTCTATTGAGGCTTATGAGATCCATAGCTACAATCCATATAACAATAGCTTTAAAGAAAATGATGAAATTAGAATACCCATACAACAGCAAGATTTATATGTATTGCCATCAGGTAGTTCCATTTATATAGAAGGATATGTAAATGTGTCAACTAGAGATGCAGCGGGAAAATTAATAAAAAAAGATGTCGACTTTATAAACAATCCAATTTCATATTTGTTTCAAGATATTAGGTACGAAATAAATGGTGTTGAAATCGATCGCATTAAAAATGTTGGCATTACAACAACCTTAAAATCGTATGTCTCTATGAATGAAGGTGAAAGTAAAGCTGCAGCAGTCTGGGGATGGAACTTAGGTGGTACGAAACTAAGAAACGGATATTTTAGTGTTATCGTGCCATTGAACAGAATACTGGGATTTGCAGAAGATTATAACAAAATAATAATCAATTGTAAACATGAACTTATATTACAACGAAGCAGCTCGGCATTGAACTGTGTGCTTATAGACAAAAATGATAACGTAGAAATGGACATACAAAAGATACAATGGCGTGTGCCGCATATTAAAGTTTCTGATCGTAATAAATTGTTATTGCTTAAAAGCCTGGAGAGAGATCGTTCTATACAGATAGCATTTAGAAATTGGGATTTGTATGAATATCCATTACTACCAAAAACAACGAAACATTCCTGGTCAGTAAAGACAACTTCCCAGCTAGAAAAACCGAGGTTTGTTATATTTGGTTTGCAAACAGCTCGAAAAAATAATAAAACTAGAAGTTCTTCGATATTTGATCACTGCAATGTAAACAATATTAAATTATATTTGAATTCTCAATACTATCCGTATGACTCACTTAATTTGAAATTTGATGAAGGTAAATTTAGTATATTATATGAAATGTATGCTAATTTTCGTCAGTCGTATTACAACTTAGGCATTGATCCATTGCTTAGCTTAAACCAGTTTAAAGAAATTGCTCCACTTTTTGTGATTGACTGTTCAAGACAAAACGATTCACTTAAAACTGGACCAGTTGACGTGCGATTAGAAATTGAATGCTCTGAAGATATTCAAGATAATACAACTGCCTATTGTTTAATAATAAACGATCGACTGTTCGAATACAAGCCATTAAGTAATATTGTGAGAAAACTATCATGAATGTCATCGTAGATGTTCAAGGGTTTAAGAGTGAAGGAAACGAGTTTATTCCAAAAGAAATAGCAATAATGTACAAAGGACATATACAAGTACTGTTGATAAAACCACCACGGCCATTTTATGATTTGACGAAGAAAGAACGGTTACAAGTGGCTTGGATTGAAAAAAACAGAGGAATAAACTGGGACGAAGGCTTTGTACCATATTTTAATTATAAAGCAAACTTTGGCAATTTTTTTAAAAATAAATCTATATTTACTAAAGGAAACGAAAAAGTGTTATGGTTAAAAGATATATTCCAAATTAATAATGTATACAATTTAGAAAGTAAAAACTGTCCAAGTTTGGTAACATTATATAGCAATTATTCAGATTCATCTGAGATTATAAGTTGTCTACATCACACCAATATATGTGCCTTAAAAAATGTGTTTTGCCTAAATAAATGGTGTGAAGAAAATAAAGTGTTTTGTCAGTAAGATAAGATAAAAACGATCCTAGTAGATATTAATGAATATAGAATGTTAAACCTACTTATGAATCGAAGTGTGAATGTCTAAGCTATAAATTTACCTGTATTCTATTACTTAGTTCTGTGAAAATGTAAATAATAGTAATGTAAGAAATGTATCATTGCTTTTATACCAGTACCTAAAACTGATAAAATGATGTGTACAAAATAATATTTTTATAATTATGTAGAAATAAATATTTAAACCTGACCTATATGTTTTATTACTTAAACACTAACAATATTAATACAACTGTTAACAGCCTGCCAACCGCATGTAATAGTTCGACATCGAGAGCAGTTCATAGAGCAGTTCATACTGAACAGCTTGTTATAATGAGCAGTTCATATTGAACTGCTCTGTTTATTTACACACACGAACGTATGTAGTTGATGAGTATGCTACACTACTACTATACAGGATTTTAATTAAAAAAAAAATGTTTTTGAATAGGCAACTCTAGAATATTGTTACTAGACCATTTTAAGACTTGACGAAGAAAGGATGGTTACAAGTGGCTTGGATTGAAAGTACGAGGTATAAACTGAAATGAGCATTTTGAATAATTATTAAATAAAGAGGTTACAGAGGAATAAACTGAAATGATTTACTGGAATAATCTTATAAATCGAAGTGTGAATGTCTAAGCTATAAACTGACCTGTATTCTATTACTTAGTTCAGTGAAAAATGAAAATAATTAGAAATGTAAGAAATCTATCATTGAGTATTCTAAATAGACAATTATGAAAAGATGTCTCATTTCGATCTGAATGCAGCATTCATTTTGAATAGTGAAATATAGGGATACTCGAATGGTCGAACTGTGAAATATAGGGTATTCGGATCTATGATCTGAATACCCTATATTTCAACTACTAGAATTTTATTAGTAGTTGAAATATAGGGTATTCAGATCATAGATCCGAATACCCTATATTTCACAGTTCGACCATTCGAGTATCCCTATATTTCACTATTCAAAATGAATGCTGCATTCAGATCGAAATGAGACATCTTTTCATAATTGTCTATTTAGAATACTCAATGATAGATTTCTTACATTTCTAATTATTTTCATTTTTCACTGAACTAAGTAATAGAATACAGGTCAGTTTATAGCTTAGACATTCACACTTCGATTTATAAGATTATTCCAGTAAATCATTTCAGTTTATTCCTCTGTAACCTCTTTATTTAATAATTATTCAAAATGCTCATTTCAGTTTATACCTCGTACTTTCAATCCAAGCCACTTGTAACCATCCTTTCTTCGTCAAGTCTTAAAATGGTCTAGTAACAATATTCTAGAGTTGCCTATTCAAAAACATTTTTTTTTTAATTAAAATCCTGTATAGTAGTAGTGTAGCATACTCATCAACTACATACGTTCGTGTGTGTAAATAAACAGAGCAGTTCAATATGAACTGCTCATTATAACAAGCTGTTCAGTATGAACTGCTCTATGAACTGCTCTCGATGTCGAACTATTACATGCGGTTGGCAGGCTGTTAACAGTTGTATTAATATTGTTAGTGTTTAAGTAATAAAACATATAGGTCAGGTTTAAATATTTATTTCTACATAATTATAAAAATATTATTTTGTACACATCATTTTATCAGTTTTAGGTACTGGTATAAAAGCAATGATACATTTCTTACATTACTATTATTTACATTTTCACAGAACTAAGTAATAGAATACAGGTAAATTTATAGCTTAGACATTCACACTTCGATTCATAAGTAGGTTTAACATTCTATATTCATTAATATCTACTAGGATCGTTTTTATCTTATCTTACTGACAAAACACTTTATTTTCTTCACACCATTTATTTAGGCAAAACACATTTTTTAAGGCACATATATTGGTGTGATGTAGACAACTTATAATCTCAGATGAATCTGAATAATTGCTATATAATGTTACCAAACTTGGACAGTTTTTACTTTCTAAATTGTATACATTATTAATTTGGAATATATCTTTTAACCATAACACTTTTTCGTTTCCTTTAGTAAATATAGATTTATTTTTAAAAAAATTGCCAAAGTTTGCTTTATAATTAAAATATGGTACAAAGCCTTCGTCCCAGTTTATTCCTCTGTTTTTTTCAATCCAAGCCACTTGTAACCGTTCTTTCTTCGTCAAATCATAAAATGGCCGTGGTGGTTTTATCAACAGTACTTGTATATGTCCTTTGTACATTATTGCTATTTCTTTTGGAATAAACTCGTTTCCTTCACTCTTAAACCCTTGAACATCTACGATGACATTCATGATAGTTTTCTCACAATATTACTTAATGGCTTGTATTCGAACAGTCGATCGTTTATTATTAAACAATAGGCAGTTGTATTATCTTGAATATCTTCAGAGCATTCAATTTCTAATCGCACGTCAACTGGTCCAGTTTTAAGTGAATCGTTTTGTCTTGAACAGTCAATCACAAAAAGTGGAGCAATTTCTTTAAACTGGTTTAAGCTAAGCAATGGATCAATGCCTAAGTTGTAATACGACTGACGAAAATTAGCATACATTTCATATAATATACTAAATTTACCTTCATCAAATTTCAAATTAAGTGAGTCATACGGATAGTATTGAGAATTCAAATATAATTTAATATTGTTTACATTGCAGTGATCAAATATCGAAGAACTTCTAGTTTTATTATTTTTTCGAGCTGTTTGCAAACCAAATATAACAAACCTCGGTTTTTCTAGCTGGGAAGTTGTCTTTACTGACCAGGAATGTTTCGTTGTTTTTGGTAGTAATGGATATTCATACAAATCCCAATTTCTAAATGCTATCTGTATAGAACGATCTCTCTCCAGGCTTTTAAGCAATAACAATTTATTACGATCAGAAACTTTAATATGCGGCACACGCCATTGTATCTTTTGTATGTCCATTTCTACGTTATCATTTTTGTCTATAAGCACACAGTTCAATGCCGAGCTGCTTCGTTGTAATATAAGTTCATGTTTACAATTGATTATTATTTTGTTATAATCTTCTGCAAATCCCAGTATTCTGTTCAATGGCACGATAACACTAAAATATCCGTTTCTTAGTTTCGTACCACCTAAGTTCCATCCCCAGACTGCTGCAGCTTTACTTTCACCTTCATTCATAGAGACATACGATTTTAAGGTTGTTGTAATGCCAACATTTTTAATGCGATCGATTTCAACACCATTTATTTCGTACCTAATATCTTGAAACAAATATGAAATTGGATTGTTTATAAAGTCGACATCTTTTTTTATTAATTTTCCCGCTGCATCTCTAGTTGACACATTTACATATCCTTCTATATAAATGGAACTACCTGATGGCAATACATATAAATCTTGCTGTTGTATGGGTATTCTAATTTCATCATTTTCTTTAAAGCTATTGTTATATGGATTGTAGCTATGGATCTCATAAGCCTCAATAGAGGTCTCATATTGCGGTAAATCTGTAATTTGAAGCATGTTATATTTTAAAACCAATGTCTTGAAGAAATCTTTTGTTTTCCTTTGAAACTTTTTTAATTTTCACTGCACCGGCACGTCTCACTTCTTTGGATATTGGTAGTCTTATGTTATATTTCCCTCTCTCACTAGGAGTTTTATTAAGAACTAGCATGGTTAGTACGAATAAAACGGAGGAGGTTACTTTAAATAATAATTAAATACTTTTCCAACTCTCACTAGTGATGGTTATCACCAACAACCGAAGAATGCACGTGCATGAACTAGCAACGTCATTTATATTTTTCTTGTTTAACGAAAGGAGTCGTAAGAAATAAAAAATCACTTAATTAATTAATATGTTCCTTTATTACTTTTCCAAAATAACTTAAGAAATTTTAAACATAAGTGCCCACAATTATACAAGTGATCATGTTGTACATTTTCATAATTATACTGAATATTGTTTCCTAAATATTTTATAAATTCTTTGGGTGGTTTTAAGTTACCATAACTGTCGAAGTATTCAATGTGATCGTATATTTTGGCATAGGCTACCCAATGAGTGCCAGAGTTTTTAGAAATATCAAGATTAATCACTCCACATTCTAATGGTAATGGGTCATCTGGTAATTCATCTCTCATAAATACACCTCGAAAGAAGGGGATACTATATCTATATTTACTAAAGGAAACGAAAAAGTGTTATGGTTAAAAGATATATTCCAAATTAATAATGTATACAATTTAGAAAGTAAAAACTGTCCAAGTTTGGTAACATTATATAGCAATTATTCAGATTCATCTGAGATTATAAGTTGTCTACATCACACCAATATATGTGCCTTAAAAAATGTGTTTTGCCTAAATAAATGGTGTGAAGAAAATAAAGTGTTTTGTCAGTAAGATAAGATAAAAACGATCCTAGTAGATATTAATGAATATAGAATGTTAAACCTACTTATGAATCGAAGTGTGAATGTCTAAGCTATAAATTTACCTGTATTCTATTACTTAGTTCTGTGAAAATGTAAATAATAGTAATGTAAGAAATGTATCATTGCTTTTATACCAGTACCTAAAACTGATAAAATGATGTGTACAAAATAATATTTTTATAATTATGTAGAAATAAATATTTAAACCTGACCTATATGTTTTATTACTTAAACACTAACAATATTAATACAACTGTTAACAGCCTGCCAACCGCATGTAATAGTTCGACATCGAGAGCAGTTCATAGAGCAGTTCATACTGAACAGCTTGTTATAATGAGCAGTTCATATTGAACTGCTCTGTTTATTTACACACACGAACGTATGTAGTTGATGAGTATGCTACACTACTACTATACAGGATTTTAATTAAAAAAAAAATGTTTTTGAATAGGCAACTCTAGAATATTGTTACTAGACCATTTTAAGACTTGACGAAGAAAGGATGGTTACAAGTGGCTTGGATTGAAAGTACGAGGTATAAACTGAAATGAGCATTTTGAATAATTATTAAATAAAGAGGTTACAGAGGAATAAACTGAAATGATTTACTGGAATAATCTTATAAATCGAAGTGTGAATGTCTAAGCTATAAACTGACCTGTATTCTATTACTTAGTTCAGTGAAAAATGAAAATAATTAGAAATGTAAGAAATCTATCATTGAGTATTCTAAATAGACAATTATGAAAAGATGTCTCATTTCGATCTGAATGCAGCATTCATTTTGAATAGTGAAATATAGGGATACTCGAATGGTCGAACTGTGAAATATAGGGTATTCGGATCTATGATCTGAATACCCTATATTTCAACTACTCACGAAGAACTGATGATTATTCTCAGCCTAATTAGAATAATAATGACTTTTGATTTTCATGCGTATCACATTAAGCATAGATCTATAAAGTACAAAAAACAACAGGGACGTTTACTAATTAGGTGATTCTCCCGGAGTAATAAAATGTTTAGCTATTAATGGTAACTTTTCAACTAAAGTTGTCTGCACATGACTCGCTTTATGGTAACTCCGAATCTTGCTTGTAAAAGAAACATATTATTTAATATCAAACTTGAAAGTAACTCACAATTAAATGAACTCTAGTATGACAGTCATAACTTGCACGTGCTATGCAATCTATCACCACTTTCGATCTTCTGCAGACAATTCAATTTGCCATACCTGCACGTATTCTCCTCCTACTTTGTATAATACCTTAGTTCATTCTTACATAACTAGCAAATTACATGTATCATTGATAATAAACGATTTGCCATCAACGCCACACAATGGGTTGAATGAAAAGAAATTTTTTAATCAAAAAAAAATATTATCGGCCCCTATCACTTTGCCAAACGTAGTACAACGTTCGATGATAGCCATAATCGAGTCGGCAAGTATCGATTAATTGAAAAGGTTTGGAGAAAAATACAGTAATTTAATCGAATTCATGAGCGAGTAATCATTGGTTTGCTTGCAACTTTCTTCCGATATAATTAGGTTTTTTGAAATAGGCTGCGACGACATTTAAAGTGAAGTGGACATTCTTTGGCAGAGTGACTTGCAAGTAGTGACTTTTATACGTAACAACTAGGAACTTGATGTGATTATAATGATTTTAGACATGGTACGCTAAGGTCAAGATAGGGAAGATAATCCCTCCCTACTATATTATAATATTCTAAATGCGAAAGTAACTGTCTGTCTGTCTGTTACGCTTTCACGTCTAAACCACTGAACTGATTTCAATGAAATTTGGTACAGAGATAGAGTTGACCTTGAAAAAGAACATAGGATAGTTTTTATCCCGGACTTTTGAAGAGTTCTCTTGGAAACGCGATATAACCGAACTCGACGCGGGCGAAGCCGCTGGCGGAAAACTAGTAAAATATAACTAACTGATGAAATTAGTGACAGTGACTGGAAAGAGAGACTAGAAGAAATATATTATAAGCATAGGAGTTTATTATTAGTATTAGAGAAGCAAAGTAAAATATTTTGCCTTGCAGTATTAAAATATTGGACTGCCTCGTTAGTCTTGCGGTCACAAGCGTGACTGCTGAGCTAGAGGTCCTGGGTCCGATCCCCGGATCGGGCAAAGTGTTATTGGGTTTCTCCATTAGAATTTTTTCCGTAGCAGCCACGGAGTCTGGATCTTTGCCCGGTTGATGGCAATAGGCTCGCCCCCTATTACATGGAACTTAAACTAAACATAACTGACGAAATGTGAGTGTACTTAGATGCCATCACCTCTGCCTAACCCTTCAGGGATTACTGATGTTATGTAAAATATATTGAAAAAGAAAAAAGTAGGAACTTGTTTCTTTTTTTCCAAGTCACTGATGCAATCTAAAATATTCACTTTCTCAAACTTTAAAGCCAAATTCACCAACAGACAGTTACATCGTACGTACGAATTTGATACACAATTTCGTTACGATTACCAAACCATAACCTAGAGCTATTATTTCGACAGCTGTTCTATTGTTTCTGTTACAATTTCGTAACATTTTCTATCGTATTCGTTGATGTAAGTTAAGATTACAAGTTGTCGCTTATTATCATTGCGATTACAAACAGTATTTTCAAGGATTGTTTTAGTTGTTATTTAGCTTCTAGGTCAATGAGAAAACGATAATGATAGTAGTTTTATTTTAATGAAGGGTTTTATGATCCTGTATCGTGTTTTTGCGTTCTATAACGTGTTTTAGTGTTTAAATTGGTCGTTGAACTCTGTGGTTCACTGTTTCTACAAATGACTACCTACCTAGTAATTTCGTGTCATGGTTATTATTTAGTGTAATAAACTAGTAGTTTCAGTATAGTACTACCTACAGGATAAATATTGGACATCACAAGAAATGATTCACACAAATAAAAAATAACATGGACATTAATTTGTTTGATAAAAAGTTGAAATTGCAATTGTCTTTAGGAACAAATTACTGTTGTCAATCGTTCCTGTAATGAACAAAACGAAATTCCAATGTATGTAATGTAGTACTGTATAAAGTTGTAATAGATTAAGAACATCTCCTCACCTTCAGGAGTCGCACTCCAAAAAACAAGCATAAGCATAATCAGCCTGGAACGTTCAAACTGCTGGGATATAGGCCGCGTCTCTATGGAAGCGAGTGGGCTATAATCCACCACGCGGGCCCAGTGCGGGTTGGTAGATATCACATGTCTTCGAATTTTTGGTTCTAGGACATGTGATATCTACCAACCAAAGGTTTCCTCACGATGTTTTCCTTCAGCGTTTTTGAGAGCAGTGCTGACGAAATAAATTACACAAAGTAATGCAACTGCCTGTATTCGAACCCACGGCTTAGTGCTCGTAAGTCGGGGCCGCCACTACTGGCACCACATCGCTGCTCATAAAACAACTGAGGATTAAATTATTTGGATTATAGTAACTACCAAAACAACCGGTTTTGGTAGTTAAATCCGTAAAAATACTATTTCCATTTGATAATTCAGTGTTATATTTCAGGAAAGATGTCTGAAGGATTCGTGCTATAGTTAGTTGTTGATTTTATAGCTATGAGATGATGTTGCACCTTGCCTTACTCGAGGAAACAGTTTGGCAACAAGCATCAATTACTTATAAACCTACCTACGGCATCGTAAATAACGCGCTTGCTTATAAATGCACATCCAATTCCATAATAAAAGGTAATAAGACATTTAAAACGCTAGAAGCAGTAAAAAGAACAAAGAATTACCTTTTTTCGTAAACCCTGAGTATAAAGAGGACGTAACTTCAGGCACTTTAGAAATTACATACATTGACATCGGTCGAAGCCATCTGTAGTACTGGAGCACTTAAGTTCAGGTACCAACTGGTTAATGAGGTATTTAATAACTGGTTGTTAACTCATAGCCTAAGAGCATAACCTAGTTAATGTGCTTGGTTGGGAGGAACAAGCAGATGGTGTGACATCTGTTTATTTTAAGGTTACAATCGAAAATACGTTGTAATTACGAATTTTGCCTTTTTGCGAGTTCTTGTTGCATAACGACACAAACTTTATCAGGATAAAACAATGAAATTAACCGACTGATTGTTTAACACGACGCAATTTTTCATACAGTTGATATTATTACTTTGATTAAAAGTATTGATGCCCATAGTAAAATAAATAATCTTCTAACAGTTATGTAATTTGCTTTCGAGAGAGCTTGGGGCTAAATAATAACTGCCACTCGGGTCGATCTTTAGGTTAAGCTGCGCTTGCCTAGGTTGGTCCGTGGATGGGTGACCACCCATTACATACCGAATTTCCTCCGTGCCTCGGAAAGCACGTTAAGCCGTTGGTCTCGGCTGTTATTTGTTCGACCTTTGACAGTCGTTACAGGTAGTCAGTGGCCCGAAAGTCTGACAACCAGTCTTACCAAAGGGTATCGTATTACTCAGAACTGGGTTGTGGAGATCAGATAGGCAGTCGCTCTACGTAAAATACTGGTATTCAGCTGCATCCGGTTCGTCCGGTCCGGTCCGTCCGAAATAGTTGGGAAAAGGCTAGGCAGATGATGAGTAATGTAATTTGCTTTCTGTGAAGAAACACAAGCATCATAACACAACATAAGTAGCAAGAAGAGTAATAAAGTTTAACATTCGAATACCAAAACAGACTAACACATTCAATTTCAACGAACGAAAGACGTTCGTTAAAGAGGGCCCGAAAACAATTACCAGAACTAATTATCAGAGAAAATATTAAAAATTTTTGAACTCGTTTTAAAAGTGACAAACAAATAGATTTCATTTTTGGATAGCACGACACGGAATGGAAGTTACATCGACGAGTTTTTAAATATCGTCAGGTGTTTCCGGTCATCTGTGCGTGTAAATGACGTACCCACGTTTAAATACGAGTATGTGTTGCTTTAAAGTTATGAGTGGATGACTTTATTTCTGTAGGTATTTAAGTTTTTGCGAATTGTTGCTTTTATTCTTGTTTAATGAATCAAGTTTTCACTTCAGGTATGCGAATGCATGTGACACACCTTAATAATGATGTTAAAGGAACAGAAAATGTGCGTAAGTTATCATAAAATGAAGAATTGAATTATTACTCCATTTTATTTGACTAGCTTATTAACACGTGACTAAATCTAAGAGATAACTTCAAGAACATTGATATCAAATATCGCTGTAACACTGATTTATGGCACAATAAAGTTAAATTTCTAGTCATTGACGTCCTTGGTCCATCTGCAATATGTCCAGTCACGAGCAAATAAAAGTATACACGGAGGAACTTTCATGTGTTCTTCTGCTACTGTATTGATTAAAGTTTTCACGAACGTGTTTTTTCATCAGCCACACTATCACCAAATAGGTCTCCTTATCTTAAACTAGATACCGTTATTTCACTATAAAATTGGAATTGAATTTTTCTAAGTGCATACATTTCATTGCTTGTGACTGCATGTCATTAATTACCAGAATTTGATCCTTAATAGCAGCGCTACCAAATAGTGTAATAATACAGTGTGTGTTTTTTTCTAAAATCAATGGGTTCAATTATTCCTGGCTAGGAATATTGATTTTTCAAAAATCGAACGATGCAGTTTTAGTTTTCATCAAAATCAGCCTCGAGATTCGTTTCAGTATTTTTGCTATTCCTCGTAGTTTTGGATTTGGCCAACCACGCCCACTTGAAAAATTCAGCCTGTATTTAAAGAAGACACTTAAAAGTAAGATGTCTTTATTTTAATGCCAAAAATTCCTAGACTTGTCTCTCCCCATCTCCCTGCAATATCTAAGTTACGTCTAACGTCCACAGTTGACTGTTGATTTAACAATAGCAATTACGTCGGCTGCACTCGGCCTCAGGCTGGCGACTATTCTTTAACATGACAGATGCCACAGTGAATAATTGCCGCCATTTATAACATGAGGGGAAGTATTCGTGAATTAGTCTTGTAAGTAAATTCTGGAAGTTATCTCGCTATCTCTATGGCGATCTTCTTGGTGAGTCTTTGATTAATTGTTTTATAGATTGTAGAGTTTTAGTGTTGGGTGTAATTAAGTGGTTTAAATATTTGTGTGTTTTTTTAGCTGTTGGGTCGTACAGCTCAGGTTTGGTGTTCTGAAACAGTACTACGGGGTCGCGGCAGATCACGAAAGAGATGGCGGTACGAACTGGATGTTTTCTTTGAGGATTGGAAAGAAGTAGCACAGACCGTTGGGAAACGGTCACGATTCCTCCCGGAAGTGAGGGAGGCATTTATTTATTTATATTTAATTAACAAGTAACAGGACTCATTATGTTAGTAAAAATATTTCTTAACAACTATGTTAGTAAACTTAATCTACACACTAAACCTAACACTGACTTATAGAAATGAGAATCCCTGCTACAAGCTCAACACCGATGTAGAAAGCTTGCAGCGACGATTCACACACAAGCAGTTCAGTCTGCTCTCTACACACTGCAGTATAGGTAATGTTGGGGTTGGCCCGCAACCGGCGCACCAGTGAAGCGCATCTTTTTCGCATCGTAGTGTAGAAACAATCACAACAACAACATTTGCCCAGCTGTGGGACATTATGAGCTAGATCATCATCATCATCATCTGCCTAGCTTTTTCCCAACTATGGGGTCGGCTTCCAGTCTAACTGGATGCAGCTGAATACCATTATTTTACATGGAGCGACTGCCTATCTGACCTCCACAACCCAGTTAGTGCTAGGTAATACGATACCCCTTGGTAAGACTGGTTGTCAGACTTTCAGACTATAAGAGCTGTATAAAAAATGTTGAGAACTGGTATAGGTTAAAACAAAATACTATTCGCTTATTTGTATGGCCTTTGGGCTGTTGGCCTTTAATGCTCTCGGTAAGTATTAATTACAATCTCTAATTTATTTACTGATTCTTTTATTCCAAGAAAATTAGGATTGAAACAAATTGATTTTCATGTATTTAAAACGCTCCATTGATCTGTACCTGCAATGTATTTAAATATCCAAAGTAAATAACAATTTATTAAAAGAACTTTGTTTATAAACACGATTTAAATTATCCTTTTTGCATCCAATTTAGTTCAAAATTCAAACAAACAAACAATACTAACTTGTAACATGCAATAAAAATCGGACAAACATTTATACAGCCTGAATAAATATCAACTTAATCGAATACAGGTACACACATCAACATTGTATGCTGAAAATACAAACTACAATAGAGACTGTTTTTGGTTGAATATACTTATACAGGGTGTAAGGGACAGCCCTCCGCAAACTGACTTTTTTATCGTATTTCGGTTACTATTCCTTTATTTCAATGTAAAATTACATTGTCTGTACGCAGCACTCCATTTATGTAAATTAAATATAACGTTCCTGAAATAATTTCTTGTACCAGTCATCTTAGTATGTTAAATACTGAATTTACACCATCATCATCAGTCTGCGGAAGGGTCTCCCTTACACCCTGTATTGTATGGGACATACTATGGCGTACCAGACGTGGACTAGTCAGTGACTAGTCGGTACATCTTTTATTATTATTGACTGACTATCGGTCTATAGAACAAATTATTTAATGACTAACTGTAGCCCGTGACCTTCGTTCGCGTGAAATTATTATCCCTACTATCCCTACTTCCCTACTAATATTATAAATGCGAAAGTAACTCTGTCTGTCTGTTACGCTTTCACGTCTAAACCACTGAACTGATTTTAATGAAATTTGGTACAGAGATAGAGTTGACCTTGAGAAAGAACATAGGATAGTTTTTATCCCGGACTTTTGAAGAGTTCTCTTGGAAACGCGATATAACCGAACTTGACGCGGGCGAAGCCGCGGGCGGAAAACTAGTAAACAATAAAACTTCCCTTTTGAATCGGATTTTGTTCCCAATTTCAAGGGTTTTGTTTTTTTTTTGCACGGAACCTTAATTATTTTTCTAAAATAAAAGTAGCTTTAGTAACTCCTTATAACACCAGCTATCTGCCAGTAACAGACCCGACAAAATCGGTCGAGTCGTTTCGGAGATTAGCCGGAACAAACAGAGAGACAAAAACTGAAAAAATGTGTTTTTGTCATGAGTGCCATACGCCGCTGCACAAAACAGTCTCACCTAGCGACTCAAAGTTGCCAAAAATCTACTGAAAAACCTGTTTTGACGAAAAGTAAACATTTTTGTAAATAGCTGATAGTGTGGCTTTAAAACTATTTTTACTGTAGTATTTGCAGTCTTATATATTACACTTTTACTACAATACATCACTAGAGTTGCCATAACCGCAGCAATATTTTAAAATATTATAACAATTTACTGCGAATATGAAAAATTCCTCGAATGGGTGCGGAATATAAATTTTCCCGTGACCCATAACTGGGGGGTGTGTTCACTCATAATTCCTTTTTCATTGAGACAAATATCCATATAAACGTGATATTAGATGTGCGTGCGTTCTTCGCATGTGACTCGCGCAGACTTAGTGATAATATTGAATTAAATTATGGAGATTTTCCGTGAGATGAATGTCTTTATTTATTCCCATTTGGAGCTACGAATATGAAGTATGATGAACTATTTTATTAGGTTGTGGGTTTTTTTTTGAAAAGAAGATACATGGTACCCTGGGAGTACTTTACTTTTTAGTATCATTTAACAACTTTTTGAAAATGTACCCTCTTGTAGATTTGTATGAGCACGAAAGCTCGTATTTTGGGGTAAACGAACTCACATAAATATTTCCGAAAACGACAAAGATGAATTCAGAACGACTTAATTATTTAGCTTTCAAAATCGTACCTACATTTGTTTCTTCAAACAAAATATAATTAACAAGCTTAGAACATAACCATATAACAAAACGAATTGCTCAATCTTACGAAATTCAATGTTTTAATATGAAGAGATGAAAACGATACTATAATGCTATGTTCATTTCGCGTTACTCGATTCGAGTGAACGACTCGACGCCTCCTATGAAAACGTGACGTGTATGAATTAAGGAGCTGCTGTGAATAAAAGTACAAAGATTTTAGTCGTATGGAAGAGGTACTAACTGGGTTGTGGAGGTCAGATAGGTAGTCGCTCCATGTAAAATACTGGTATTCAGCTGCATCCGGTTAGCCTGGAAGCCGACCCCAAATAGTTGGAAAAAGGCAGGCCGATGATGTGGTTAAACGTTGGAAACACCTACATAGACACAGGACGAATCGAGTTTTTTTTTCAGTTTTGCTTGTCGCTGTTTATGAATTAGAAACTGACTTTTCTTCATGCCTTCGAAATGTTTGAAAAAAAATTCGCGTCGGCTTGAAAACTTCCTCCATATTATTAGTCGGTTAAAAATTAACGGCCCATTAGAACTTTGACATTGTTGCACCTTATACCTGGATGTGGCTGACATAGAAACGGACACATTGGCACAAGCAAAGAGAAGTTTTAAATACCTAGCTATGGGTGAGATTGGGCTGATATGCTGCGTTTTCACATAAAATGAGCGAGAATGCGTAGGGAGGCAGGCATGCGTGTGAAACTAACCAATAGTAAAGCTTCTTTTTCACATTTTGAGGTCAGCTTGCTAAGTGATTGGTTGATTTTATGCACATCTCTCGCCGCGTCTCATGTAGAATGTAACAAATACATACCTTGTGTAAAGAAAAACTCTATATTAAATGAGATGGGTTTTTCACGCTTTCATTTCAAACCTTTATGTTCCAACATAAAGATAAGCCTTCACTCACACCTAGTCGCTTCCAGATTTAAAGCCTCCGAACATACGCCCCGTATATTGCGGGGAGGTGTATCCTCATTTTGGAGTCATTACACGAAACAGTATCACCGTATAAAGTCCCAAGGGGGGAGGGAGTGACTTTGTGGCCCATGTTTGTTTATACACACCCATATATATTTTGGTTAATTAAGTTTTTGTGCGGTCGCGGATTAGTGGGTAGGTAGGGGAGAATTGGCAAGACTAATCGTGATGTAGTGTGGTGGAATGGTCGGTGTACCGCGAATTTCGTGGTGGAAAATTAGGTGGATTTTCCTGACAAATATTATATGTCATTAGTAGGTGCACCCTTGTTGCGTTATTGCTGTAGGTGAGTATAATTTTGTTTGATCTTATAAATTACTTTTCAGATCCTCCAAATAGACACCTAAATATAGAATGGTACAAGAATAATAATTAAAGAGGAATGGTCTGAGAAATATCGAATAGAAATCAAACATTTCAACAGAAACTAACACATAAGATCACACCTGTAATGTCCGAAGGGTTAGGCAGAGTTGGAATCTAATAGTACTAATTTCGCCGCAAGTATGTTTAAGTCCCATGTGATAGGGGGCGCGCCTATTACCAACTAGCTAAAAGTAAGAAGTTTTTCTTTGTTTACTGTCGATCCGTATACTCGTATTTGCAGCTTAAATTACTTGAAGTCATCTTCTTCGAGCTTACACGTAACTTCAAAACTCCAACTCTTCCAAAAGACTAATATTTTAAGGACTAATCACCCTCTCATTCCGCAAGATGCGTACGTAAATAAGCAAAAATTTTCCATTTACTTACCGTAGTACGCAATTACCGAGTTTCCCGTAAGAGATTGAACATCAAAGGGTCTTTAATTAAGCCTTAGAAGGGCCATAAATAGCGTCCAAAGTAACACTGAAATATTTACTTAGTCCTGTTAACGTTTTAATTGAGAATAACAAAATTTCTTATGGGCGCTTTGAACTCAACATTTTGACGATAAGCGTTACTGTAAAGCTGTGTTTACACGAGCAATTATTGGTAGAAATTACACACATACATAAACTTACGCCGACTTACTTATTTAGGCAGAAACAACTGAATGCCACCTGCTACGATCCTTACATACTCCTTTCGTTCATAAATATTATCTCTGGTTACACATGCACGTCCTGGTAGCGAGTACTACGCACCTGACCTTTATGAAGAACCTCACCAATAAGGTCAGTGTATGTCCTTCTAGGGCGTCCCCTCCCAGCATTGCCAATTACATCTGCCTTGAAAATATCTGGCGGAAATTGTGTCACAATAATTGTAGCAACTGGGCAATTGGTGGAGCAATACAAAGCAACATTGATCCAAATTGTTCGATGCGATTCACTTGCGACAGTATAAGAGATACCGACAACATCATGTTGAGCAATGATGAAGCTACTAAATTATTAAATTACGTCATATTGCTCTACTAGATAATACCTCCGAAAATATTGCTCATGTAAGCGTAGCTTTAACAGTAGGTAGATCGCTAAATAAAGAATATTAATTTAGCATATTGCGAATTATGCGATACGCTAATTAATGCTCGCTTGACGAATTATTATTTGTTTATTTCAGCTTGAATTTTGGTAATTAATACGGGCTTAATTTCTAGAAATTGGTTATTTCGATAGAGTTTCAATGGAAATTAAAATAAGATTTTGGTAGTGTATTAACGATGTTGAAAATGTACTTGTAGAGTGATTAAGTCTTCGAATATGAAAATTAGTAACATGTACTTATTTACAAAATCTAAATAATATCGAATACTAAATTGTATGTTTCTTAAATATTTTCAGTGGCTTTTGCTTATTTTCAGTGCGTTTATTAAGCTTTATAAAATTATGTGCCGTGCTTAGGTGCCAGTGCTGGGCAAAGACCTCCTTGTATACAAAGACGGTATGAACATTAATCACCATGCTTATACAATGTGCATCGGTGATTTCATATACCTCACGATGTTTTTCTAAACCGATGTCAGTGAAGTACTTGTATCGTACTATAAATATTTTCAAATTTTCACTGCCTCGTTTGTCGAGTGGTTGCAAGCGCGACCGCTGAGCATGAGGTCCGGGTTCGATTCTCGGGGTGGGCAAGTGATTGATCGACCGATCGGCATTTCTCAGTAGCAGCCACGGGATCTGAATTTGCACCCGGATGGCAATAGGCTCGCCCCCTATTACATGGGGCGTAAAACATAACTGCTGAAATGTGGGTGTACTATTTGGTACACCTCTGCCTAACCCTTCGGGGATTACTTACAGACGAGATGTTATATATGAATTACTTATGTTATTTACAAACTTAGAAAAGCCATCACGATTTTGTAGGTAAAAAGAAATAATTACAACAACTTTTCTAGGAAATCTCTCCATACTGTTAAGTACATAAATGGTGAAGGAACGTAATCCAGAAATAGAAAGGCGTTTAATTTTTTATCACACGATTCCACGAAGACCAGTCGTATACGTTATTAACTAGCTGTTGACCGCGACCTGCAATCGCGTAAAATTATTATTTATACAAATAAATAAAATTGAAGTGTCTGTTTGTAATATTAAAATAACTGCTTTTTACTACATGCATATGACGATACATTACCAAAATAACATTTTTACAAAAAAAATTAAAAAATGTTATTTTTGCTATCTGCCAGTGCAAAATGCAAAATGTTTTTAAATGCTATCTGCCAGTGAAAGTCCCGTCAAAATCGGTCCAGCCGTTCCAGAGATTAGGCGGAACAAACAGACAGACAGACAAAAATTAAAATAAATGTGTTTTTGTTTTAAGTGCCGTATATATTTTCATATGCATTGAGTAAAAAGCTGTTATTTTGATATTACAAACCGACACTTCAATTTTATTTATTTGTATGTATAGATATATAGATGAGAGGAACAACCTTTATCACAATAAATTGAACTTGCTGTTTTTTAACAAAGTTGTCTTCGTTTCATTATTGGTCGTTGACCTCTATAACACGATTTAAATTAGATCGCTACCCGTAGTTAGAAAAGCAGCAGATACTAGCACCAAACGTGTGTGTGTGATGTTTTTATGTAGCCTATATTAAATTTAGTATAAGTACGTTACATAACAAATGTAATTATTAGAACTTTACTTCTGATGATTAACCGCCTCGTTGGTCTAGTGGTTGGAATCGCGACTGCTGAGTGTGAGGTCTTGGGTTCGATACCCGGGTCGGGATAATTAATGTTGGGTTTTTCCAGCAGGATTTTTACAGTAGAAGCCACGGAGTCTGGATTCATACCCGGTTAATGGCAATTGGCTCGCCCCCTATTACATGGGACTTAACCATAACGTGCAAGGTGGAGGTACACCTCTGCCATACCCTTCGGGGATTACAGGCATGATGTTATGTTATTTATGATTCTCGAATCCTAGAAGATTGGTTTAGATCCAACTTATTACATTAATAAGAACACTTAACATAGGAGATAAAATTCTTCAAAACAAGACAAAATGTCTTCTATTTCATTCGCCGGTGTAGAGGAAAATAATACGTAATTTTCCAGTTGAGCGCTACGAAATCTGTAAATAACCTCTCTGTTTTCTATTTTTAGAATAATTGTGAGCTGCTCATAAAATTTATCATCGAATTTACGAAATCTCAAAATCGACAGATTTGTCTTTAGTTACTTCCTTGTTGTCTATGTTCATTTTCCAAAGATCCATTCAACAAGCTTACTGAACCGCAAATGTCGCAAAATGACGGTATCAATTTTATTTGATCGAATACTGAACAATCACGGATATCGCTGAACTCGAATATTGAAGTCCCTCAAAGTCATCCGTTCAACCGAAAGATTCCTTCAGCTAAGTTGCCACTTTTATAACCAGAAGATATGGCATATAAGAATCTCACTGTATCCGACTGCCCGAGGCATTCGGAATTTTATTAAAACTTCTCCTCTTGAGATAACTTCAGTTTGATAGAAGCCAGAAGGAAGGAGGTAGGGGACAAACGCCCCACCTCCTCAGCCCAACAATTAATGCCACCATTTACGAAAATTTTATTTCATTTGCGAATGCGAACTCCCGTTATTTGATTATTAATAAAATGAGTTTTATTTTGTTGCCCATTTGCATAATTGTTTCATTTTCGCTTCTCGTCTGTCGTATTCGATGAAGTTCGTTCGCCAGAAATCTTTTAAAAAGATATTAAAGTCGAGTTTGCTGAGGCCTCCGAGATTTTTAGTGTTTTCTGGGTTGAAATTTAATTTTTCGTCGTTGGCCGGAAATTGTGTTGGTATTCATTTTGGAAAATTAGCCTCCCTAATCTTTTTATCTAAGGATCGTGACTTAAACTAGAGTTAATTAAAGCCGCAATTGAGTAGCTTTCTAATAATGTGGTTTCAGAGATCAGTATTAACTGTAATAGGAACAGACATCTCATTTCCTGCCGGGATTGGAAAATGAGTAGGTATAGTACGGTTCTATTACTAATTTAGTAGCCTGTAGCCGCTGAAGTATCTGTGCTGAACACAATTTAGGTAGGTACTATTTGAGTTAATAAAATATTATATATTTTCAAAATACAAAATACAATAATTCAGTTTAACAAAACATATAATTATGAAATCACAATAAAGACAATATGTCTGAACAAGATATAACAGTAACTCAATGTGACGTAAGACATATTACTTCCTACAATGAATTGTGTAGTTCTAAAACAAATGCCAGTGATTATTAGATATTAAGTCATTTGTTCTGTCCCAGTTTATAAAGGTGACAATACTTGAACAGATAGTAGATCTAAAATAAACTAGCAGACAGTAACTTATAATATTATATGCATACTTCAGAGTGTAAATGAGAAAAGCTACATTATCTACACAAATAAATAAAACTGAAGGGTCTGTTTGTTATTTCAAAATAAATGCTTTTTACTGAATGCATGTGAAAGTATATACGGTTCTTATAACAAAAACACATTTATAATTTTCGTCTTGCCGTCTGTTTGTTCCGGCTTATCTCTTGACGGGACTTTTACTGGCATATAGCCGATGTTATAGGCTAGTTTTATTAACAAAAAAAATTAAACCCTTTTAAAGCCTTCTGGGCACTTTTCCTGTTGACAGCGATGCGGACGAATTTTTGGACGCCCTGTAACCCTTTTCTACTTGTACATATTTATTACTATTATACTTACTTAATTTTATAGTTTGTAAATAATTTAATTATCTTTGAAATAAAACCCTTGAAATTGTTAACAAAATCCGATTCAATTAAGGAAGTCATTTTTTACAATCATTTCACGCGTGCGAAGGTCGCGGGCCCAGCTAGTCAGTTAATAAAACAGATAGGTATAGAACGATTACTATTTTATTTCAATGAGCATTTGTCTTGTTACTCGCATTCATGCTTTGATTTATGTCATTTATAAATATTCTGCGTAAATAAGGTAAATTAGAACGCCATTAAATCTTCTCTTTAAACTAGAGTTCGTAGTGAGCGTTGCCTAAGTAGCTTAAGTCAAGGAATAAACGATATTTTTTATCGTCAGATTAATAATGAGAATATCATTTTGTGAGCACATAAGTATTTGATGATGATGCTATCTACAAGTAATAGGTATTGTAAAGAGGTAAAATTAATTTGTTTGTATGTAGGTGGTAATCTTTGGAACTACTGATCCGATTCTAAAAATTTTTTCACTAACGGGAAACTACATTATCCCAAGTGTTATTAGGCTACATTTAAAACGTTCCCGTAAATAACGGGAGGAACCCGGGCATAGCAAAGCTAGTATCTAATAATCATAATTCTCTATTCACCAACGCAAAACGTAAAAAAATTATAAAAGCTGAATCTTGAAGAGGACTATACATTTTCGCTCTATAGGTACCTTATCAAATTCCTACTCCAAAGTTACGCAAAATCACTTTAAATGTATATCAAACAATGTTGTTATACCTTTGCTCAATAACTATCGGAATGCTGTACTATAATTTGAATTGAACAAATGCAACCGATTTCGGAATGCGACGCAAAACTTTCGTATTGCGCAACTAGGTAATTTTCGTTTGTAACTTTGTAAGTACGAATGTTGTTACGGTAAGATTTTATAATACTTAATTTATATGCTCAAAATATTATACATTATGTATTTTCATATTTTGCATACTCGACTTCCTTTGGCGCCTGCACTGTTCTTTATATTACCTACTTATGGAACTGTATATATTTGGCTGCAGAGGAGCCCAAACTAAGGGTGATTTTATGTTTATAAAGTCTATCTCTGTGCTCCCTCTTTAGGCCAGCGCAAACGAAGGAAAATTTGTCCGCGAACAATTTGCAATAACCAATGGACGTCAACCAATAGATGAATATCAAAAATCAAATCAAGTCAATCTTTGTTTGTGAACACAGGTATTATAATAAAGGTCTTATATATACATTTTAGTCGAGCTCTATGACCTACCAATGAAATTGGTGTACAAATATTAGTTTTATAGTAATATGTCTGAATCTGTAACACAAAGTCAAGTTCGAGTAAATAATGCAAATTCAATGTACTATTAATAAATAATTAATCAATTAGAATTTATTTTAAAACGAAAAACAAACACAACCAATGAGTAGGAGCGGTCATTTTTCTCCGGCAGACAAAAGTCCCTCGTCTGCGCAGGCCCTTAGTGTTTCGAAATAAAACGTAAGTTGCCGATTTGTAAAACTAAAATAAAATGTAAACCAGTAGCTTAGCAACAGGTTATATTAATAAGCAATACCTAAATATTAGAGACAGGTACTAAAATAAATTTCTAACAAAATCTAGAAAATTGGAAATACCGTTTCAATACTGCGCCCACATCTGCCTTAAGCTTGTTATAGGATACCCATAACTGAAAATGTTTGTTATACAAAAGTAAATAACATAATAACAATCAAGATTCCTTAAAATAGAACTTTAATCAAAATCTATACAAAGGCCAGATTTACACGTCTAAAGATATTCAATTGAAAATAAGTTGGTACAGCTACATAACACTAGAGTACGGATAACGAGTAAGTATTAAAACAATTACTACATTACTGATAATGACTTCGTTCGGACCGGTTATAAAACAGCTGCTTTAGCTAAGAATTAGAAGGGGACAGGACATTTTGCAACTGCTCCACCTGAGACGATGGTGAATAATGCAGGTTTAATCACTAAACAGATGAATGCAGAAGATCCGGCCTAAAAAAAAATGAAGTTACAGACAACCAAATATTCAAATGATATTTGCCTTGTATGATTGTAAAAGAGCAAAAACAATAAAGGGATTTTGAGTTTTTCTATCAGGAATTTCTCAGTAGTGGCCACGGAGTCTGTATGTGTGCCAAGTTGATGGCAATAGGCTCGCCCCCCATTAAAAGACAATAAGATTGATTGTAATGAATGTTAATGTTCGTCAGTGAGTGACCGCTTCTCTTTCTTGAGTTGGCACTCTCCAGACTATTATGCTGTAAGATATCCAAAGTTTCCAGTACATTATCATTGAATTCAAAGCCTCTTTTATTATATTTTAACATGATATCACGCCTGAAGTCTCCGAAGGGTTAGGCAGAGGCGTACCTAATAGCACACCCACATAATTATACACAAAACATTATGTTTAAGTCTCATGTAATAGACTCCGTGACTGCTACTGAGAAATTCCTGATGGAAATGCTCAATAAAACTTTGCCTGACCTGGGAATCGAGCCCTGGACCTAATGCTCAGTAGTCACGCCTTGCAGCCACTAGACCAACGAGGCAGTCACAACTTGTGACAATGATTGTTTAGTTAATGGCACCTAATGACAACAGTATTTGCTAACTAAGAATATTGCAGTTTTTTTGGAAACCAGAATTCTCTATTCTCGTGTAACTTCAAGTTTGCACGGTCTGAAACTTTTGTTGCTCTTCTTTTATACCAAGAGACGTCTTAGTGCACGGTGCAAAATGTTATGCTAAACTCGTGATCATAATTTTGGAGCATAGCTGAAGTTGTCCTGTAAACTGTACTGTGTGCGTCAAGTCATTTTAAGTGTTAAGTGATTTCATAATTATTAAAGCTTTGTATCTTTTAAGTTTTTTCGAGAAGTTTCAGTACTTTGGATGGACTTGAATAATATTAGTAAGTCTTCATGGATCTGTTATAGAATATGCTTATTTAAATGCCTGGGAGCCTACCGTAACCCTCTATACCTTTCTTTAAAAAATAACAATCATGCAAGCAGAATGCGACACACCCTGCCAATCAACTGATTCATAATATGATAGAAGCAGCAGTGTCGATTCATTGTGTATTGGTGGTTTCAGACAAACGCTTTTCATTTTGATTTTTGTTCAAGTATCTTATCTTACTTCTTACTAATATTGTAAATGGTATGGATGTTTGTTATCATTATCACGCAACACTATAACACAACTATTAACGGAAATTTTGCACAGAGATAGCTTATAACCTGGATTAACACATAGGATATTTTTATCTCGGTAGTATGATTCCGTGGGACGATTCCGTGGGACGTGGGCGAAGCTGGGGGTATAAGCTAGTATCTAATATATTTAGTACTAGCTGAAATGACTGCATACGCAAATGCTGCTAGACATAATACATTTCAGACAAAGTAAAACCAATTTCAGAGTTCCGTCAATCGACTCCAGGTTTATCAGATAAAGACAAGACGAACCTCGAAACTACCATGACCCGACCTCAAAAACTCGAAAAACCAGTACCAACTAAATATCGATTTTTATAACCGTATACATCATGTTGTGACAATCAATTACTCACCGGGACCGACGTTACCAACTACATTAGTATCAATCAACGTCGCATTAATTAGATCAGATATGGCTACACCCACTATAGCGGCGATATTGTTATCTGTTTAGATGTCGGTATGAGACAGATTTACTTAATGTGTAGTAAGGTTGTAGTCGATTTTGGGGTAAGCAGAGAATATAGTGGTTGAACTTTTTTTATATTAAATGGGCCTACTCTTGACCTTAATCTAGTCCTGAGGACAAAGATGAGGCCGACGATGGAACGAGCTTTAATGTGTAACTTCAGTGTGTGAACGTTTTTGTTTTACGGATATAGTGGCAGGCATTAATCACACCGTGGAGGTCTGCTCCGCTTGGGCGGAGCACCGCCGTGTCCTCGTAGCGGCGATTGGCGGCGGCGACCTCTCGCGTCGGGCCCTGGTTCAAGCCATGGTCCGGGGCGACAGGGAATGGGAAGCTGTCACCTCCTTCTGCGAAGCAGTCATGCTAGCGAAGGAGGTGACGGAACGTGAGAGGGAGAGAACCTCACGTCCCAGCCGCCGGGAGAAGCACCGGGCGACGGGGGCCACGTCGTGATGGCTCTCGGCCAACGTAGGTGCGGGTCTGTGGACGGTGAGTAATGGGTTAGCTCGCCGTCCGTCGTATGACGACAGGCCGTGTCGACGGCACGTTCGTGTTCCACGCGCGCCTCAAAGAGATGTCAGCAAACATGAGGGGCCCGCAAGGGCCGATGCCTGCCAGGGCTGCGGGACTGTTCGAAAGAGATATCGCGGCCCTGGAACATAAAGGGCAAAAGAAGGAACATGGATGGTTTTTATGATTTTCCCATCCGAAAAAAAAGGCATTAATCACATGAATGGCCATTTTAAACATAAGATAACATCACGCCTATAATCCCCGAAGAGTTAAGCAGATGTGTACCTAATAGTGCGCACATTTCGCCAGTTATGTTTAAGTCCCATGAATGTGATGATTGTGGTTGGTTAAAAGGCATATCTTCATGGATCGTCTTGCAATCATAGGTTGAATGAAGCGTTAAACTGCTCGAATAGTTAAATTCAATGTATTATTGTATAGAACGCTACTGTATGACATTCATCACTCTTCCCGAGGGTATTGTAAGATGTATATTGTACTCGTGGTGGGACTATAGTATCATCAATTAGTTTCTACCTGATCATTATTTATTAGGTACTACTGAACTAATTCATCAGGATAGTCATCATCATCATCTGCTTAGCCTTTTCCCAACTATGTTAGGGTCGGCTTCCAGTCTAACCGGATGCAGCTGAATACCAGTATTTTATATGGAGCGACTGGTACAGGGTAATACGATACCCCTTGGTAAGACTGGTTGTTAGTCTTTCGGGCCACTGACTACCTGTAACGACTGTCAAAGATCTACAAATGACAGCCGGGACCAACGGCTTAACGTGCTTTCCGAGGCACGGAGGAAACTCGGTATGTAATGGGCGGTCATCCATCCACGGACCAACCGAAGCAAGCGCACCTTAACCTAAAGATCGACCCGAGCGGTTGTTATTATTTAGCCACGAGCTTCTCGTTCACGGGTCATCAGGATAGTAAATAGACTAATAAAAATGTTTTTCAAGCACTAGGCAACACCTAAATAGAAGCACATTGTTGGAGTTTTAAACGGCTCAGCTTGGGGCCAAGAGTTGACATTTAGGTACAATAATAATACTAAGGCAGTCCACTAAGTGGTTGGTTAGTGTGAGTGAAGAAGGCATAATTCTTCTCAGAGTTATAATCTGAGACCGAGCCTTCCGGATTATTATGGTTTAACATAACATAACAGCACGTCTGTAATCCCGGAAGGGTTGGCAGAGGTGTACCTATTATTGCTCCCACATTTCACCAGTTAAGGCCCATATAATAGGGGCGAGCCTTTGTCATCAACCGGGCACAAATCCAGACTCCGTGGCTGCTACTGAGAAATTCCTGATGGAAAAACAATTAAGCGACCCGGGTTGCCAACCCAGAACCTCATGCTCAGCAGTCCCGCTTGCGACCACTATACCAACGAGGCAGTCGATTACTGTTTAACGTAGATAATCATTGAAAACTAATTACTTATTGAATTTGTCTGGCAGGTGGCGCCCATCTTTAATATATGAACAGGCCTATCAACCACTTTGGCAACTTATGCCTCCTAAGTTTAGAAAACTTTGTCCAACAATAAAATTAACGTGATAAAGTAGAGGATACCCGGCCCTGAATAAATTATACAAGGGAATAGTCTAGGCTTCAGGTCCCACACATTAGTGGGCCTAAGTTTTCCCTTGTGAGGACTGTCAAATTAGTGTTTAATGTTTTCGCATTCTGGTAGTGGAAATAGTTCTGTAATTCATGAATTATAATCCTTTTAAGTAAAAATTACTGCCTCGTTGGTCGAGTGTCACAATCACGACTGCTGGGTCCTGAGTTCGATTCTCGGGTAAAGTGTTTTTAGATTTTTCCATCAGGAGTATCTCAGTAGCAGACACGGAGTCTGGATTTGTTCCCGGTTGGTGGCAATAGGCACGCCCCCTATTGCATGGGACTAAACCATAACCGGTGAAATGTGGGTGTACGATAAGGTACATTTCTGCCTAACCCTTCGGGGACTACCGGCGTGGTGTTACGTAAAAAGTATTCAGACACATAAAAGGGATCTAAATTCCTTTTCATGTTTTTACTATAAAGCGATTCTCGTGCCTAGGATCCACTAAAAATAGAATATTTCAGAGTTTTAAGACCTATTTTTGTATAAGCTGGTTTTGGAGTCGACTAAGAATTAAAGGTAAGAAGATTTTGTTATTTTCCATCTTTCATCCTGTATTTCAGTTAATAAGATTTTCTCAGAAAACTTTGTTTTTACGTATGGTTGGAAAAAGTTATCAAAAATTAATGAGTGCAATGTTAGAATAATAATTTTATGTTTATTTACTGTCAGCTTTGAAGCTACCTTTTAGAAAATAAATGGGAACTGTGCGTCATGGTATCGGTCTTGTTAATTTCACTTTCTTCTGTAACATCCTGATCATGTCCTATTCTTATGATTAAGTAAAATCTGTGACACATGCAATAGCCCCACTTCTAAGAATAATTAACTCCCAACGCCGTTCAAAACGTAATGATTCATCCAAAACTGAAAGCTTATTAAAACCTTGATTAATTTCCGAACCCAAGCCGTAAATGACCAAGGAATAAATAAGGACAAAAAAAATCCCAATCAACGTTCATAAAATACTTTTGCAAATGCATTGTTCCCTTCTTCTCAATGCATTATATGAGAGTTCTTAATTACCGAGCTTGCTGAGTAATCAATCGAGTTCATAAAGCCCCTTAATATTTCACTTCGAACGACCAAAAATAACAAACAACAATGTGAAATTCAATAACAGGCTTCGAATCGTATCTTGTATATGCTTTATGTAGTTACGAAAGAAATTGTGGATATGCCGTTCACTTAGTATGGAATGTTCTAAAACTGGGCACATCCTATCTAGTTTGAGCGAAAATATTGTGGGTTTAAGGTTAACACATCTTTCAATTTGCTTCAAGGTCGCATTGCACTCAAAAAAACTTTTTCTGATTCAATATTTATGACGGGCATCGTCACTAAGAGTGGCCTAGAAATCGATAACGTGACGACTTAGAAGCTGTTGTGACAGATTGGCCGGAGAAAACCCCACAGAGAGAAGAATGGGAGGGTATGAGGGAGGCCTTTACCCAGCAGTGGGACATTATTTGCTGAAAAAAAATTAAATATCGCAGAAGTTGTAATTAGCAATGACATTCTCATTTTGTAGCTCATTATAGAAAGCAGGTGTATTTATAAAGCCACATTACCACAGCCGCTGGTACAAAAAAGGCATAATAATTAATGATATAATGTCCGGTGAACATTGTATTGTAATAATTCTTAAATAAAGTAATGGAGATAGACAGTTAAGCTACCACAAAAATAAAAAATAAGATTTTCCATGCGAGTATCTTCAGAATATAGTCTACTTTTTTCTTAAAATAATGTGCCAAATATAATGAGAATAACCGAAATCGTTCCAAGTTCAAAAACACGGCCTTAATCACGAGCCGCCTGTTTCTCCAAAGGTACGCAATTTTTATGACTCCGGGAACAATGGCACTGTTTTGAAGAATTAACCCGTGGATTAATTAACATATCCACAGACCGTATCTAATTACCGGGCCTTTTTAATTAAAACTTTAAACTTCTACGCTTTATTAGCTTCCCGTCCAGTGAAGGGTTGCGATGCCAGTTTTAGACCTCGGCCTTTTTGCTGAAATTGGCTCAGGCTTGTTTGAAATGCTGGCTGAAAAATATGTTGAGGTTTTATTTAGGGTTTAATGTTGGGCTTTACTTTCTTAACGTACTCTTTTTTAACCAGGCTTTGGAAAGAATAATATAATAATAAAAAGTGACGCAAGTTCCTTTGTTCATTTTATTTTTTTCGTATTGACTTGTTTGGGCTCAGTAAATGGCCATGCTATTAGAATTTTTGACTTATAATTTCTCAAGCAACCGAATTGTGTTTTGTTACTAGCTGACCCGGCAGAGTCACAATATTTACAACAACTACAACTATACAACAACAAAAACTAGATAGCTAGCTATTAACCATGCAGGTGACCCTGGAAATCATTAAAATGGAGAGAGAGAACATGAAACGATGAAATTAAACATAAAACAATTGAATTAAATCAGCAAAAATAAAAACAAACATAGGTAATTAAACATAAATAATTTTACTATCTAGAGTTTTTTTGCATCAACGTGTCATTGTTATTCATACAATCCATCTCTTTTGTAAATATAATCATAATTGAAATACTCTTCTTCTTCTGAAGAGAAAGATACCTGGATGCCTACACAAAGTTGCACTCAGTCCACCAACTTTGCTGTACTAACCAACTTTCCTAACATTTAACTACCGTGGCACGAAACACTTGATTACTGAGACCTATATCGCTTTCTCAAATGAATAGCTAAATAAATGAACCATTTACTCAGTCAGTTTCTAGTTGTAATAACACGTCCGTCGGTGTACATTCTCTATAGAATATAAAGCAAGAAAATAGCTGTAATTGCCATGTGTGTGTTTTCTCTTAAACTGACACGGTTGTCTGAAATGCCGTTAAATATTGTGATATTGACATTGACATGTATGCCACGTTTTGATGTTAAACGCTGCAGTTTAAGAAGTGACTGAATCTCTAAAACTGCCTCGTTGGTCGAGTGGTCGCAAGCGCAACTGCTGGGAATGAGGTTCTGGATTCGATTCCCGGATCGGGCAGTGTTGCTGGGTTTTTTCATCAGAAATTTCTCAGTAGCTGCCATGGAGTCTGGATTTGTGCCCGGTTGAAGGCCCATATTACATGGGACTTAAACATAACCAGCGAAATGTGGGTTTACTATTAGGTACACCTCTGCCTAACCCCTCGGCGATGACAGACGCGATGATAATGTTCGCTTCTGTAAATCTCTAAAAGTTGGCTAAGATTGGATAGGATTGTGGGACAATCGTCTTGTTTGTCCGGGCTAAGCCTTAGCTTTCGTCAAATTAAAAATGTCATCATTTATAGTTTGTTAACGGCTACTGCATTTATTTAGCTTGTGTGATGATCTCAGTTAGTATTGGTGTCTGTCTCTTATCATTTAAGAGTTCAGCTATAAATCCTTCAAATATGTGACATTTCTATGTGAAAAGCTTATGAAATTGTGTGGCATTCATTGTTACATGATTTGCAAAGTGTACTTTTTAGCTTGATATTCTGTGTGCATAAGTAAGTGTATAAATACACCACTATAACCTTCCTTTACAATTCCAGTTTTACCCGCAAAGCCTCTAGTTATTCAGATCCCTCCTATACTTAGATAGATAGTTAGACGGATAGCAAGGCTTGCGATTACGTCAATTACCTCCCGTTGTGATAATAACATCAATGAGAGTGGCCTTTTGCCCAGCAGTGGGTCAATAATAGGCTGCATCCGCGCCTCTGTTGTTACGTCGAGGCTTGGGAGTTAGTGTGTGTTTTGACGAGTTCTTGTTTATTTTAGGGATTGTAAATTGTAGGAGCGATAAATGGAAGTTCGATTATACATGGGCCAAGATCATTTGCTTTAAAATTAAAGAAATCTTGGCAATCATATCTTGACATTTATCAAAATATTCTTATTAGAGACGACCAGTTTTGGACAAAATTGAGCAATAGTTTTATACAGTTTAAAAGTTTTATCACAACAAATAAAAATAGTTCAGTAAATGCAAGAGTTTTTATGAAATGTTATTGTTTTCGTATCATTTACCTACCAAATCAGCCTTCTGGATTTTAAACACCGGCCAAGTGCGAGTCGGACTCCCGCATGAAGGGTTCCGAACAATCGTAGTAGGGGAGCCCCCTTTAATTTTTAATTTATTTTTATTATTTGTTGTTATAACGGCACTAGAAATACACATTCTGCGAAAATTTCAACTGTCTACCTATTACGAATTATGAGATTCAGCCTGCTGACAGACAGACCGGCGGACGGACGGGCAGCGGAGAAGAATAAGAAAGAATAAGAATAATTTATTTCAAAAAAAGTAGGCCCTGTCTACAAAATTTTTGGTCAAAATCAAGCAACAGTTGTTTTAGTTTTGTACAGTTTAAAAAGTTTACACACGATAAATAAAAGAAGGTAGTCAATTTAGTAAATGCAAGACTATTAATGAAATGTTGCTGCTTTCGTTTCTTTTACCCATGTTATTTTATATCAAAGAAGCAGGATTAACTGCGTAAGTATGCCCGACGGGCGTACTTTACTATGAAGTTCTATTTTACAATGTTGAGATCGCTTTAAAATCATTGAGGCCTGTGTGTGTGTGTTTAAACATACCTATTGCTCATAGGAGAAACCAAATTAAAGTGTCACCGAGATTAAAAGACAGATAACTTGATGGCGGATTTAAACAGGATTATAGCATACTTAAGTATAATGTGGTCTAAAAGAACTGTCATAAAAGATATTCCAGCGAATTGTAAATGAGTCATTCTCAAAAACGAACGTTTTATCATAACCGCAACATTTTAATGTCTTACTTGATACATATAAGTCATTAATGTTAGTCAACCTTATTTAATTAGTCACAAAATTTATGGGCAAAGGTCTTTCTACGAAACCCGTCTTGAAGTGTAGGCGTGAGGCGTGATTTATGACGTCATACGATATTTCTCCAATGGCGTACCTTCTCATTATAATATTAACACTTCTGTTCATAATTAAAATAAAGTTCCCAAACGTGTGTGTTAATTTAAGATTAATAATCTCGAAAACTACTAAACAATTTCTAGAGTTGGAATTTATTGTTTTCATAATAAGTCTACTGTTGCCTCTAGTTTAGTTAGGCACCTAATTAAAACACGAGTAAAAGTCATTGGCATTCCCAGAATTTTTTAAAAATTTCCTTGGGTTTCGGCGTTTCCTATTTGGTTTAAGGTTTTCATAATAAGGTAATCTAAGTCAATACATTAGGAGCTCGTGACTAAATAATAACAGCCACTTGGGTTGAATTTCAGGCTAAGTCGCACTGGCTTAAGTTGGTCTGTGGATGGGTGACCACTACATACCGAGCTTCCACCGTGCCTGGGAAAGCATGTTAAGCCGTGGATCCCGGCTCTCATTTGAAGATCTTTAACAGTCGTTACAGGTAGTCAATTGCCCGAAATCCTGACAACCAGTCTTAGCAAGGGGTATCGTATTATCCAGTACTAGCTGTTCCCCGCGGTGTCACACGCTGCGCGGCTCCTAAGGGTCGTAGCGTAATGTTATATAGCCTATAGCCTTCCTCGATAAATGGGCTATCCAACACAAAAATAATTTTTCAATTCGAACCAGCAGTTCCTGAGATTAGTGCGTTCAAGCAAACAAACAAACAAACAAACAAACTCTTCAGCTTTATAATATTAGTATAGATTACCTATCTGGTTTGCGGAGGTCAGATAGGCAGTCGGTTCATGTAAAGTATAGGTATTCAGCTGTGTACGGTTAGCAAAGAAGCCGACCTCAACATATCTGGGAAAAGTCTGGGCAGATGATGACCTCAATCCAAGACATGTTTGACTTTTCCACCATCGTTACGCCGATAAAATGTCACTTTATCCTTCTGGTGGCCTCCATGGCGACTTTAAGCAGGAGTAATTCCAGTGTGGGAAAGAGATGGCGCTAGACGACCTGTATAACTATGTTTCTTTCCAATACTGGAATTACTCTTGCTTTAAGACGTCAAAGTAAACCGCTCGTCTTAATTTTGAATTAATAACATAACGTAGTGATAAGCAGAGGTGTACCTAATAGTACACCCACATTTCGCCAGTTATGTTTAAGTCCCATGTAATAGGCGAGCCTAATTGCCACTAACCGGGCACAAAATCCAAACTCCGTGGCTGCTACTGAGATTTTTCTGCTAGAAACCCAATAACAATTTGCTCGACCAGGAAATCGAACCCAAGACCTCATGCTCAGCAGTCGCAACTGCAACGACTAGACCAACGAGGCAGTCTGAGTTATTTTATTATTCAAACAAAAAGCTTTTTAAGAGTAGCAAATAGATTAAATCAAATTCTTAGAAGACTAGGTATTGAAGTTGTGAAACATTTTCCGGTGGGCTGTAATTAAGAAAATTTCCATTTGACCTTTTATACTGTTGAAAGGAATGAACTTTCATACTTCAGAACTTATCATCTAAATATTATCTCTTCTTATGATTTAAATAGAACTTGGTTTAAATAACATAGAGATTAGGTATTACTAAAAAAACATAACTGACTAGTTTTTTTTGGATGTATGTATGTACAGCCAGCACGTAAAGCTACAAAAATCTGTCAAATTTCTTTAATAGATTTTCAACTTTATCGCCAAGGCAGGTTGCCGGTTTTTAGGTTCAAGGTTGATTGGGAAATTTTGACAGTTTCGATTAGCTTGATGTGCTGGCGTCTGTACATACTAGGCGTGGTGTTATTATTAAATTAATGTGGATAGGTATAATAAGAGTAGAGGAAGACCAAAGAATCGGTGGATGGACTGATGGACTGTGTGAAGGATGATATGGTTAGAAAGGAGGTATCTGATGAGATGACGAGTAATAGAGAAGTATGGAAGAAGAAGACAGCTGCGCCGACACCAAATAAACTGACATAAGAGCAGGCGAATGATGAAGAAGCCATATGTTATGTTCATTGTTCTAAAATTTGAATCAGGTTTAGGATAAAAATGAAGGTATGACACCTTTAAGACTTTACCAAAAGTTAAAAAAGCCCAGTACGAAACAAACATGAAGAAAAAAGAACCAAAACAAAATTAACACCATCAAAAACGACCGAGCAGTTTCTAAAGACATTAAGGACAAACAAACGAACAATTAAAGACAAACAACTGTGCAATGTAGAAGACATTAGGTAGCAGATAGAAAGATAGCGTGGTATCGAATATCAGATGTTAAGCGTGGCGGGACAGGCAAGCAGCATTCCAACCTGCGCGCTTAATGATGGAGATGTATATAGAGCTGTTGAATAGGTGTGTTGTGTTTGTTAAACTGTTATTTTTATAAAGTGTGTTGTGACTAAATAGCATGAGCATAATCAGCCCATAATGTTCCCACTGCTGGGACACACGGCCTCCTCTCTAGAGAGGGAATGGGCTATAATCCACCACGCGGGCCCAGTGCGGGTTGGTAGATGTAACATGTCTTCGAATTTTTAGTTCTATGACATGCCTCACGATGTTTTCCTTAAAGACAAGAAAATATTTTAAACTACTAAATTAAACATGTGAAAAGTCAGTGACATCAGTATTATTTTCAAGGTACGAGAAAGGGTAATTAGAGAAATGATTACTCATTGATTGGTATTACCAGCTCTATGCAAATAAAAGGTATCTCTAAACACCAAGAGATTATTATACATAGAATTGGAGCGCAAAAGCAGTTTGCTGGCTATTAAACGTGAATGCGATTCAATACCACAGGCATCTTACTGGTAACGGAGAGTGTAAGAAAGCCTTGTTACATAGTTTATAATGAAAAAAAATATGGGTGACATTTTGCCTGCTTTAAATTTAAACAGAACAAACGTCTAGTTAGTCTAGATTTGGTTGATTTGATACCTAGCTAAATGATTTACTAGATTAACGAAATAATTATTTAATTATCGGTTTCTTTTTTTGCGTTTATGTCATGTTTGATTCATTTTTAAGCTCCAAGCGTTTTCGCTTACTATTATAATTGTTGAAAGTTAAGTTGATCTCCTTATATGTAATTGTTTAAGAAAATATTTTTTTTTCCAAATACCAAACTACATTTTCCCATGATTTTATATAACTGAATATTCTTTAATTTGCTTTCCTTACTGTTGTAATAATCTCGGCCGCTATTATATAGGGCTTAAACCTAATTGGCGAAATGTGGGTGTACTATTAGGCACACCTCTGCCTAACCCTTCGGAAATTAAAGCGTAATGTTATGTTATGGATATTCTTTGAACAAAAATCGAAGCACAATTACTTATATACCTAGCAAAAACACACCATTATTTTTAAAATAACAACTCCACTACCTACATTTTCTGTTCAGAATATTACAAAAGCAGTTTCCATACTATTAAACAAGCGTAAATTCAATTCTTCAAATTACCGGTAACGGTGTACCTTATAACGTGTATTCTGTCGGTAACGAAGTGGAGTTGGCTGGCTGATAATAATGTAATAAGACATGTGCCTTGATGGGTAATTAGCTTTAAGAGAGAATATAATACATGGCACAAGTTTTCCACGGCGCTTTGCTAGGTATAGCTTTAGATGCATACTAGCTGTTGCCCACGATATTCGTTCGCGTGTAATTATTATTAAAAAATATTACTTCCTTCTTTGAATCGGATTTAGGTAACAATTTAAAAAAAAATTTGCATGGAAGCCTTAATATTAAAAAAAAATAGCCTAAGTTAGACCTTATTGCATCAGCTATCTGTCAGTAAAAACCCATCAAAATTCCGGATATTAGCCGGAACAAACAGACAAAAAATGTGTTTTTGTTGTAAGTGCCGTATATATTTTCATCTACATTCAGCAAAAAGCTGTTATTTCGATATTACAAACAGACACTTCAATTTTATTTATTTGTATAGATATAAAATAAAATAATATAAAACTACTGCAGTTGTGAAAATAATCACCATTTATCCAAGCGAAGAAGCGAAGAAAACAAAAGAAATTAACAGAGAAGGCTGTTCATTTCTTTTGTTTTCTTCGAACAATCCAAAGATTTTAAAACATAAACAAGCGAAAAGAAGATTTTAGAACAATTTCTGTACTTTAGGGCCTAGCACGAATATATATAGACGATTCATGAATCGAAAACATACCTATGTATCCCATCGTTTTTGTGTTTCTTGATTTTTCCTGGATTTGGAAAATTTGTCAGTAGCATGCCCGGTTAGCTTTCTAGATTGAGCGCGGATGATAGCAATTTTCTCGACCGCTATTACATGGGACTTAAACATAACTAGCGAAATATGGGTGTACCATTACCATCTTGTTTTAATAGTTCACCCATTTCATCGTCAACCATCTATAACTTGCTTTTAAGATCTTGTTTGCGTTTTACGATGTTATTATTTAGAATGTTCTGCACTAAAAACAGTTTCTACATCTATGCCCAAGTAGCAGTGTCCAGTTCATCCTTTTATTGCTCAATAATCAACGTAACCAACTAGCCATTATTCTGTTAGAAATGGTGCATTTCACGAAATTTAAATCGATCCAATTTATACCTTATCACATTGGTATAAGAGCCATAAGACAAGCGATGCCTGCATTATGTGTACTAAAATAAAACGTAAAATATTATTATTCTCTTTTACGTACATTGTCTATTGTATTTCAGTGCTGCAAGGCGCAATGAATTCTAATATATTATGATATTGCCTCCAAGTTACAGCGGCTTGAAATCTTAGGTACTATTGTCTAAGACGTTCTGTAAGACAACGAAGTTATCGGATTTGAACAAAAGGAGTATTAGGTATCCATGTCTGGGTGTAATTTAATGGCCATGCTCATGCATGGTTTGTAACTTTTCATTATTTTGAATATTCTTTGAGAAATATTCTTAATTTTACATTCTTTGAGTGAGTGCATTCTGATGAGTTAGGAGTGATGGTTAGGGTGGTGAGTTAGTTAAATTAATATAATTATATTTTTATTATATTGCTATGGTACAGATGCTACGAAAATTCTATAGTACATAAGTGATTTCGTGCCTAAACTACTAAGAGTGATTCGTTACCTAAAGCTTTTTAAAGATCTCAAAATCAGACGAACTTAAATATGCTATTGTTTCTTCAAATTATTTAAAAGGTGCTTTCTGCGATCCGGTTTCCTAAATAAATCCAGTAACCAACACTAGCGTTTAATACATTTAAATATAGTTTAGCACGCAACTGGTAAACCAATAAATTCCTATTCAATTAACTTGTTAGTAGTGGCATTATATTATTAGTATATTTGATTTCACTGGCGTAGGCTGCTGTAGTTATTAGAACATTAAACGTATATATAAATTGTAAGAGACGCTTATTGCCAACGCTGAAACTGCTTTATGGCACAACCGAGTCATATTTCACGATTTCCCGGCAAATTAAGTGAAAATGAAAGTTGTACTAAATGCTATGAGGTTACTGAAGTGCTTTCTTGTATAATAGTCGAATGTTTTGTGTATGAAATAGAAATGCTACCCGATAAGCTGGTGGGCACCAAGCTTCATAGCCTGGACTACCGCTTCAAAGTTGCATGCTTGTCGGGATTTTACAGACTGTACTTCAGTGAGTGTGACAAGAGCTACATGAGCTCATTACATCTTTTATTATGCGCAAAGCCAAGGAATGGAATTCTCTGCCTGCGTCGGTGTTCCCAAGTTCATATTACCCGAATCTATTTAAGTCGCGTGCTAACAGGCTTCTTTTGGGTTAGTTCGTTCCATCGTCGACCTTATCCCTGTTCTCCGGACAAGATTGAGGTCAAGAGTAGGCCCATTTAATTTATAATAAAAAACTTTTATCTTTTTAGAAATGACTAAAGTTAATCTTACTGTAATAAAGATCGGGATTGATAATGATAGCCTCCAGAACAGATGTATCTTAAATAGTTCAGACACGCTAAGGAACGGACCACCCGTTGTAATAATAATAATAATTATTTAATACTCATTATTTTATTCATTACCACAAAGTTCAAGTTGCATTTTAGCATTAGGTAAGTAAGTTCAATAGTTTTCAACCCTGTCCCCTAAACTAGGCTAGTCCTGTCGGTATGCTAAATAATTCTATTGTGGCAGATGTGTCGGTGGATGTAGCAGACGTGCGGTGGCAAATTTGATTTTAATCTCCCTCTCGCTCTTGCTACCTAAATTATTGCGTGACAAGACTTCAAACCCAGGTATATTAAAAGAAATATAGCTGTGTGTGCCCGACAATTATGCATTACGAAGGCGACGGCCACGTCTATTGGCGGTGCCCAGTAGTAGGACTAATCTACTGAGTAAAGCCCCTATAACGCGTACCTTGGCTGTACTTAATAACGTAGCAGACAGCATAGATCTCTGAGTGAGTTCACAAAAACCACGATGTACAGGATATGTTATGGTAAATAATAAAACTAATTATGGCCACACTATTGAATTAGGATATCCCTGTAATGATAGTGATGATGAGTTACTAAATAAATAATATAAACTATTCCAAAGACGTAATGATTACCACGTAACGCGATGTTACAATAAATTAAAATATTGAAGCAACATAGATATATTATTATTATAGATGAATACAGATTAATTGCTTGATCTAGCTATAAAATAAGCTAGATAAATGTTTAAAAAAAGTTTGTAATAAACTCACCTGACAAAATACTGCAAAAAAATATCCAACCAACAAACGATACATCACACCTTTTACTTGACAATAAAGAAGTAAACAATCGTGATACCGACATAAAAAAACCTATACAAGATAAATCAGAATCATATGATATTGATGTATTGCCAGCAACGTCTGACATGATGGAAGAAACATTTTAGGAAGACACCAGATGAAATAACTGCAGACTACGATCATAGATCCTTATAACAACCGATTAATCAAACCTTTTATCAGCAGATTAAAATGCAAAGACTTAAATATTATGGCAATAACATGTAAACAATCTTAATACCGAACATAAAAATTAGAAACAAGATGACACATTAATATTACCCTAAGTTTGCCCGAGTATTAGAAGTCACTTGCAGTTCGGTAAAAATAAAGTATACAAACAAAATGCAATGTAAAAAAAAACAAATTCTAATTTTGATAAAAACCAAAACGATTCGAAACCAGAGGAAACATTTCAAAGACAGCATCAATAATCCACCTGACAAAATATCTGCAGAATATGATAATGCTCGACGAATAACCGATACATCAAACCTTTTACCAGCAGATAACAAAGATAAAGAAGTAAACAATTTGAACATCGAACATAAAAAGCCCAAACAAGATATCACACTAAGATTACCCCATGTTTACACAACTATTAGTAGTCACTTGCAGTTCGGCAAACAGAAAGGTGTCAATATAATATTTGTGTTCAATTGGTGGACGATCATCGTGTAAACATTCGTTGTTATCTTTAGTAATGGTTTTTTTGCTGGCCGTGATGGAACGTGGTAGTTTTGTGTTAAGATCTCATGTTTGATCATTATTAGGTGTGACATGGAGAATGTTTGGGTTATGCATTGTAGGGATAGTATGTGATCGTCGGATTTGGTACTTCTTCTATTGGTTCAACAAAATTTTACCAGAACAAAGAAGCCACAGACACATTGAGATTCTATAAATGCATAGTGAAGTTAGATATTTATGATGATTCTCAGACACTACTGTAAGGTACATGAGTCTCTCTCTTCGTATATGATCGAAGTGAATCAGTTTATAATGTTACATATATGGTAATTATAGTAATATAATTATAAGCAAGAGAATAAAAAGTTTCTCTATTGACAACATATTTATTGTCTGGAATTGTGCGAATACATGAGAATATCATTACATCAGCAAGAACAACAACATCAACCCAAATCTTCAAAATCCTCGAGTTCTCTCCAACTGAAAGAAACACGAAATTGTCTTTTCATTTTAGTAAAACAATTCTTTAAAACGTCTCGGAATACAGCATTGCAAGATAAAATATGACGTTATTACATTACGAAAACAGTTTAACACTTGGAAATAACTTAAGCATACACTTAAAAGTATTTTAAGAGCCAAACTATAGTGCTTTGTGTTTAAGTTGCGAGGAACTTACTTTATTAAGTTACTCTTGAATAGTTAGACTCAAAGCAGACATCTATGGTATAAAGCGGTGCTTGTTTTACATAAAGTTATTTGAAGGAAACATAATATTCACGATTTTCTTATTGAGTTTGTTCAATTTGCTATGTGTGCTTTATAAATGAATCATGAAAACACGTAGCTTGTCTGGCTTTCAAGTTCATAAAAGCATCCACGTAAGTTGAAATGTTTAAATAACTAACCCTTATACTCAATCTACTTTATAAGTCCATAAAATACGTCAACAAAGTATTGGTGTAGGTAGTGTAGGTACCACATGCCAACATATTTTGTCGTCATTATTATTGGTTTTACATAATTGTAACTTAACCGTTCCCTTGGACTGAATAACACCATATAATTGTGACAAATCATATACCTACGAGCATGTACAAATAAGCCGCACTAGCCCCAACTGACCTATACCATAACATTAAAAAATGCCGAAAAAAATTGAACAAAACAAAATTGTATATCATTATAAGTTCCCATCTCATATTTACTTGTACCAAGTTTAAGAGACCGCGAGTGACACAGCCGATTCATTGCGTAAACTGGAGCTTGGCCTTAGGCGGCATTCATTAGCCTACCAATTACGTTCTTCAAAATGTCGGATGATTACAGAGAGTCTCCGCCGGAGGCTGGACGTTCAACAGATGCCGTTCGCTCTTTGTTTCAACGGTCCTCTCTTGAAACTGAAATTTTGACAGGCTTTTGAAATACGAGCTTGAAACGGGGACACCGAGGACAGATGGTGTCCCGCTAAATAGAGCCTCACCAATTTTGGGCTCTTAAGATATAAATTGTAGTTGTTTTGTTCGTAATTCTAGGAAAGGGTTTTCCTTTGTAACGTTGACGAGATTAAATAAAGTATTGAGTAAATTTTTGCAAGCGAATTCGTTACGACAGAAAGTTTTATTGCAAAATATAGAAGGAGGCAAGTACTTGATTAATGTTTATTTCAAAGATAATTAAATTATTTACAAACTACAAAACTATAATAGTAATAAATATGTACAAGTAGAAAAGGGTTACAGGGCGTCCAAAAATTCGTCCGCATCGCTGTCCCAGTGTGGAAAAGTGCCCAGAAGGCTGGCAGCATTACCACGTTGGATGGCAATACTGATTCTTTGGCCAAAAAATAGGCCCACCCTCTGCTCACGTGAAGAGTCGACCAACCGCTTGGCGATTTCCCGAAATACTAGGTGGGCACTCGGACCCCATGGCCCTAGTGTTTCAACCCCAAACGGCTCAAACACAACTACCAGTTAAATTATTGTACTTGCGCCGTTTGAGGTTTTCAGCACCTGCAGCAGCCGCCCCAGCGCAGCCCACTTTGCTAGGAAGATGGGATGGCGCAAGGGTGTCGCCGCAAGTTGCGTCCCACACCAAAGGCCTACCCAACTTCCCTGGCATTACGGTCATACCATCTGGTCTCTTCCCATCGACGCGTGCCAAGCCATTGGGTTCTAAGACAGCTGGCACCCCGGCGATGGCAAGAGCAAGACGGATGAGATCATTAATGCTAGCGTGCCGCGCAATCCGTCCTGCACTCTTACTGCAAGAAAAGCCATGGTGTCCGAGGCAGTCGACTGCTTCACTACATTGACAGCGATGTGGAGCCCCACAAGTAAGTACTTCGTTTTATTATACGACTTTATATGATTTTCTCTTCACAGTGAAATCTGGATAAATGTGTTTAATTGGTGTACATTGAATTTAAAGGCATATACTTAGTCATAATTTTATTCTGAATTATTTCGGAAGCAATACTGGCTGGTAATTTCAATGTTTTTTTAATTTATAAAACTTTCATGCAACATAATTTATATTACATAACAGAAACCAAACTTTCAATCAAATTGCAAATGTTGCAACACAAGAACACATCAAACATAATTAAAACACCAACGAATTAATAATGTAAGACATTACTGTTGAAACGACAAGAGTAAATTAAGAAGCCCGAATGTTTACGAACATCATTGACCCAAAAAGAATTCCTGTCGAAAGGTTGCTCAAACAATTAATAAGAAACGATAATTAATTTTGTAGATCCAAATCAGACATACCTTTGTAGTAGCATCGTAATCTTTTGTTAGGCGCCGAATCGTCGAAGGTATTCGTATGTACAACTGTACTGTCTCGCGCAAAAATATGGATTTACTTAGTTTTATTTGTTCATTTGTTTTTCACATAATTACTGTATCGTTTTATCATTCCAATGATATGATAAAGGTAGACGATGATTGAAATGCATACTTTTTCTAGGAGATATTGCGTAAAATAACAACATAAACATACCAGGAATGAATTTCTGTCACTCCTGCCAGGCGCGATTGTACCCAAAGACTTGGGAGTTTAGCACAGGGCCGTGTATCCAGTAATTTGTCGGGTTACTCTGAATAATAAAGGCAAAGATACATTCCGTGGTCATCACCAGAGGTGGCAAATGCTTTCGAAGCATATCGCTTTCTTACAATGACTTTTATTACCTGCGGGCGTTTTTAAGGACCTATCTCATGTCATTTTTGACATTCATAAAGTGCTAATTATCAGCCTAATTTGAATAAAAAAACTTGATTTTGACTAAATTTGAACAAGCTTTTTGGTAGCTTATGTCAATCCAATACATTTTTTTACTTTTTCATCATTGATATCGCAGATAGAATGTCAATACCAATGACCTTATGTCGTCAGTATAAAATAGTTTCAGACGTACATATTCTACATTAATCGAAGCATATTTTTGAAGATACTTTGTGTTCAATATATAAATACTTCAACACTTCCGTTGATTATCGCGGTGAATCTAACTATAAACAATTTTGCACATCACTGTACAAAAGAGCCGACCCAATAATTTTGTCATCATCAAGTTGCAATAGCCAGAACGAAATTATGCGTAATAGTTGTAGTTAAATTTAACCTATTACGTAATGAAAGTAAAAGTTTAATGCGCCATTGTGCACTTACAGTTAGTGTTATGAACTACTGAGCCATTAAATAACTCTACATGTAATTACGAGTTCGTATGAAACGACACGTGGTTGTGAGAGCTTTGTATATTCATAAAGGAAAATGATAAATGTTGCTTTAGTTTGCATCTTTGGTGTGATGGTGTGTGAATTATTAAAAATATCGGAGACATGTTGTTTTCATCTGTTACTTGTTTAGGTAAGCCTCCTTTTAGGGTTCCGTACCCAAAGTGTAACCAACGGGACTCTATTACTAAGCCTCCGCTGTCCGTCCGTCCGTTCGTCTGTCAGCGGGCTGTATCGTATGATCCTTAATAGGTAGACAGTTGAAATTTTCACAGAATGTGTATTTCTGGTGCCGTTATAACAACAAATATTAAAATAAATTAAAAATTAAAGGGGGCTCCCCTACTACGAAATCTATTAAAATTAAAACAGGCTATGATGCATGGAACCATTCATGCGGGAGTCCAACTCCCACTTGGCCAGTTTTTGCTACCGTACTGTGTAGTCTGTCAGTCTTGTAAAATCATAATTATAATCACAATGAAAGTAAAAAACGCGCTTAATTAAGGTCTGTGTAACATGTTTCTTCATTAGAGTCCGAATATTTTGGTAAATAACTCGAAGTTACAATATAACTGTATTGGACAAACAATAACAAGCAACTTACTCCGATATTCAGTCCAATATATAACAAGAGTTAGCCAACAAACAAGAACTCAAATCAAAATTAAATTAATTAAACTATTATTTAAATACATAAATATCCTTTCGCTTAGAGTTTCAAAGATAAATAAAGATAGCACTTTATTAAACTGTACTGAAATTGAGTACAAAACGAACGGTTTTAATTTTGAATTATTTAAGAGAAATCACGAAGCTTAAGGTATTTAGATAATCCAACATAACTGTAATCTCTAAAGCGAGCAACCCGCGCAACCCGCAAATCTAAAACATCTTAGGATTCCAGAAAGTGCAATTTCCTTACCCTTTAATAGGACTTGATCCGAAACGAAACGTGAAACCGTGGGTGTTCCATGGTCTATATCCAACGTACTATTTATTACTTCAATATTGTGACTTTTACAACAACAAACAGCTATACCATAAACGGGAAATTTAAACATAATGAATTCGTTTCCCGTACTTTTGTTTGAACTAGGAAATGAAAAGACGGGATCTGTGTTATGCTAATAATAGGCTATTTTATCTATGATCTATTAAAATGAACAGTGATGACGGAATAAGGCCAGATAATACCAAAATTAAACAAAATTTTCAGCAAAATTAACCATGAAAATTGTTTAGAGGAGCATGATTGCTTTTGAACGGCAATGTTAAATCTACAACTTTATGAATCTCAGAAAACGCTGAATGTCTGAGAGAAACTACTTGAAGTACATAAATGAGAAATTGCTACGCTATAATGAATACAGGAGATAGATATCTTAATCCAGCTGAACGATTGCCGTCCAAGAAGAACGCTGGTAAATACATTTGATTTTGTGAGCATGCAATTGACTACATTGAAGTCATCATCATCTAGCTGGCCTTTTCCCAACTATGTTGGGATCGGCAGCTGATTACCAGTACTTTACATGGAGCGCTTGCCTATGTGACCATAAACTAATTAATATTAGGTTATGGAGGTCACATAGGCAAGCGCTCCATATCCCTTGGTAAGACTGGTTCTCAGACTTTCGGGCCACTGACTACCAGTAACGACTGTCAAAGATCTTCAAAAGGCAGCCGGGACCAACGGTGACTGCATGTAACTACTGGTTGTAAAAATATTACCCAAATATTATCTAAAGTAATCATATTTTACCTGTGAGAAACAGACAACAATGATACTCCAAAAAAATGTCGTAATCCGAAAATCTCTTTGTGCAATCAATACTTTAACCGCGCAAGCTTCTTTACATAGCTTAATCTGTATTAGTCATCCTCCAAACGTTATTTATATCTGAAACATAAATATCAAAAGTTTCCCCGAACTCATAATTCCCTATGACAATATACAAACCGCAAGCCGCTTATAAATCGTTCAATTTATATTAATCATAGTGAAAGCTGGTAGTATCACTAACCCAAACAGTTTCACCTTTGTCGTCTCCACGAAGTGAATCAGCATTCACTGAGTCAGGGAACTTAATTTTCGCAACTAAATTCATCAAAATGTCCCGTTGAAATGTAATTTTCCCACAATTTTATAAAACCTCATATTTGTGACAGCGGACGAGGTCTCATGGATATTTTCGGTCGTTATTACATGCCGCAACGTTACAAAGCTTAAGACATTTGTGAGGACATAAAGGCACTACCAAATGGTTGTAGACGGCTTTTAAGTTTGGTCCAAGATATGAATTATGAGCGTTATGGGCGATACAGCCCAATGATGAAGTTTTATACATACATTCTTATTACCTTCATAATTATTCACTTTCGTTACACAAGAAACACTTTTGCAAAAAATCGTGCTTCTCGACTCTAAATTTTCGGCTGGGCATTATCTGGCAGTAAATAAAATGAATTAAGATTTTTATTAATTCCCGAATATACAGTTTCTATCCCTGTGTGATATCTTTCACGTTTGAAGCATTAAAATGAAGAAGAGTGTAATACTTAATTCAAAAGCATATTACGATTTTAAGACGTTGCTGCTTCACTAAACGATCCCTAATCGTTTCACTTTTCCGCTTCTGGTTCATTCTCGCTCCGCTCGTTTGGTTCACCCGCTCATCTCTCATACCTTACTCCTAGATGCAAGTGGCAATAAAGAGGTGGACAGCCTGCAGCTATTGTTAATCTCGGCCACGGAACAGGTTCGAAGAGAGAAGTATAAAGACTTGAGATAAGAACACCATGTGAATGTGTTTTGATTGCAGCCGTTAACCATGTTAACTTTGTTTATTGTGATCTTGCCTTAAAACTTTTGTTTTAGAGTGATGTTTCATTTTTGAATGTTGGTGACGTTGCTGTTGTGTTGTTCACGCATGGGCACTCTGATTGACTACTACTTTTGGAATGAGTCAGTATGTTTTATAGCATCTTTGGAATCTCCTATTGACTAAGTATAAGTGTTTAATTGTTCAATGTGTGTCATTTGTAGATCTTTGTTTGTCGTAACAGGTAGTCCGTGGCCCAAAAGTCTGACAACCAGTCTTACCAAGGGGTACCGTATTATACGTTACTAACTAGGTTGTGGAGGTCAGATAAGCCGTCGCTCCATGTAAAATACTGGTATTCAGCTGCCGGCCGCTGCTGTTGCTGTCCGGTTAGACTGGAAGCCGACCCCAAAATAATTGAGAAAGACTAGGATGATAATGATGACTAACTCGAAGTGTAGGCTAATTAATAACTAATACCCAATCACGGTGAAAGGAAGCAGTTTTAGTAACCATTTTTTTATGCGAAATAGGCTTGCGTTTGGCCGCAACTCACCTGATATGAAGCGATGATGCAGCCTAGGATGGAGCAGTTTTTCCTTGAAGAAACAATACTAAAAATGCTCATTTAAATAATGTCAAAGTTTTGACCGTATATATAGAGGCGTTACAATAAGTTGACCCAAGTTAATGAAGTCTTAAAACCAAAGCAGAATGAAGGAAAGTCAGTCAACAAAGACAAAGTAAGTCTGTCACAAATAGTTCCAATTTATTAATGCACACCCATTTTAAGTACAAGAAAGTGTCCTACCAAGCTACAACGCTAACACAACGTCGGCAGGGAACAAACCAGACTTATTTGCTTACAATTCATAACTCAGGCTGCCTGACAAATTCATATAACCTCGTTTAAACTTAAAGCCAGCCCAACTTGGCTTAAGTAATCAATGAAAAGTTCCGCGTAATGGGCATCCAAGTTATGAACGATTTGCATAACATTTGCTTTTATTAGTTTTCTTAGTTCTTGTTTTGATTTTCTGTTTAATTTAGTTATGATTAAATTTGTATTGAATAGGATTATTGCTGACAGTAAACATAACTTTATATTGCTTTGAGCTTCCGCTGTATAAATGATTGCAAATGCAAATATGGTTCACCAAATGGTTTTCTTTTACGACGATCATTTCCGTAATTTTCTAACACTCAAACTTTATGGCACTGTGACAGAAGATACTGAGTGTACCTTAAATAAGAAAACACATGTCACAATGTTCGTACACGCTTATCTTCAAAACCACCCAACCGATTTCAATGAAGTTTTGTGAATGTGTATGGTTAACGAGAGGTGGTGCTGTTGCTAGTAAATTTGACCGGACGAAAAGAAGCCGGGACGTATTCCTAATGTTCTATATTTTCCACTCCACAATCCTCATTTGTATGAAAGAATTATTATTTCATATCTCAACATCTAATTAGTTGGAATTAAGCTGAGGAACACAACTTAATTTGTTTAATCTGACATTCAAAAAACAATTAAAGCCTTTAAGGTATGTTATTACAATAGACAAATCCAGTCAACACGATTGCCTTCGGAACAACATTTCAATAGGTACGTACGACTGTTTATGCAAATGTGAGAGAGTGTGACAAAATGTCAACCGTAACGTAACATCTACTTGTAATACCTTTGAAAGCATTTTATGTCGCAATAATGCTCTACTAAAAATATATGTCCCGAAGCCAATCATGATTTGCGCAACACTGAGGATCAGATATCGAAATAAGATCGCAATAGATAAAACTGAACTAATTATTGGTAGAATTCTTGCTCTGATTGACAATAATATCAATTATGGTCGGTTTGTTAATATAGAGCACCTTAACGATGTAGCAAAAAGTTATGAAATGTTCATCGACATCATATCGGTACCATAAAGTCTGGTACCGATATGATCGAACAAGTTATAATTGAAAGTGCAGTACTAGAAAAACTCCTTTTATGAGAATGAATGCATTATTGAGTTACACAACAAAGAAGTATTTTTAGTAGAAAATGAGTAGCTGAAAGCCTCAAAATACAACCAAGTTAAATTTAGACATTATTAAATAAAATCTAAAAACGGCTTCCCAAATTGGAGTTCAAAAAGCTTTGAGCCACTAGTTACGCAAAGCCATCTCCAATGAATAAATAATTTCGGGTCAAAGTAGCAAAATTTAGCGCAAGTCAAAATTCGCAATAACAAAAGGCCCACATTTATAGTATAACTTGTTGCTTTTCATATTATGATGTTTTGCGTTGCCGGGGGTCTTCTAATCAGCTTCCGAATCTTTAAGGAGTTAGATTGAGTTATAACTTTGTCGAAGTCGTCCGCTCCGGATTTGAGAAGAGTATCAGGCTCTGTTTGTTTTCGTGTTAAAAGGAACGTTTTGAAGTTTCCTGGAGTGTTTGCTACGTTTGAAATGTTAAGATAAGAAAGATGTTTGTCAATTTTATCTTTTCTTTCTTTTTATTCTGTGTAGGAGTTGTAGGCACGTGATCTTTAGACAGAATGTTCTTTTATGATAATGTTTTTTGTATTTCTTGGCATGGATTTATAGTTGAAATAGCCATCCAGCACCATCTTGGGTTTTTCATGCAAACTTTCAACCCATATTTTACCCACTAAGGCGTTGAATTTTCCTAATTCTTTCTTGACGGATGCCTCCGTCATAACAGCTTTCTTTATGCCCAATTTTTGCCAGATTCGTCAAGTGGTTTGAGCTGTGTGTTGATGGTCAGTCAGGACAAACGATTTTATTAGTACATAGATAGATTCCTGGCTGTATTAGAAATTATCGTCTTCTTCCGACAATTTTTTTTAATTGCAGTAAATTTTTCTCTCGTAACATTTCTCACCAACATTTTTGATTGCATGTTCATCTGAATCAGATAATGTGAACCGACTGTTACGTGTTCTTAATGTAATCATTACCTCTCTATCTGCAGAATCAATATAGGAACAAAAAGAATAATTCACAACTCACAATGGAATCCCGCTACCTCGATGGAATGCATGTGAAGTATTACGGAACATTCTCCACACTTTAATACCTACATACTATATACTATCATGTTTGTTTCCACGCACTATTGTAACGGCACGCCTTGCGCACGATATTGCTCTTTCATTAATTAATTATAACTTTTAATTAATCACATCAAATAATACGTATACCTCAGTTGGGACCGGCAGGTAATAAATGAGCTTTTTATTTGATCATTGCTTCATTTCATGTCGCGTATTTATTTATAAAATTTCTTTTGATGAATGTTTTAATTGAATTATCTTATTGGTGAATTTAATTCGATCCGCGTTCGTTATTTTAAAGCCTGCAGCTTGAATGTTAGCTAAATTTTTAATGATGCAGTTTCGGTAAACGGTTTGCAATTATGGCTGTTATTATTGTATTTGATTGATTGGCCTGTTGGTCTAGTGGTTAGTGACCCTGACTGCTAGGACAGAGATCGTGGGTTCGATTCCCACACAGGACAAATCCTTGTGCGATGAGTACAATTAGTTGTTCTGTATCTGGGTGTGTAATTTATCTATAATATGTATATGTATGTATTTAGAAATATATGAGAATGTTTATCAGTTGTCTGGTTGCCATAGTACAGGCTCTGCCTAGTTTGGGATCAGATGGCGGTGTGTTGGTTGTCCCAAGATATTATTTATTATTTATTTATTTACAGCTGCAAATATGTTAAATATCCCGTGGGGGAAATCAGGTCACTTATTGCCAAGTTCACAATAACAGACTTTTTATAAAAATTGGAGATATTCCTCTAATTTTTTTCTCATATCCTCTCGAGTAAAATTTTGTTCCTTAACAGTTTAATATTGTACTTAAACATATTGACCGAGTATAACACGAATGCCCTAGTTTTACCATAAGTACCTCCTTATATAATTGTATTAATTATGTAAGAATAATTTTATAGTGGAAATACAGTAGATTTCAGTAATCTAAACAAACCTAGTAAGTAATTGAACTATAAGTTAACACTGGATACTACAAATCAGTCGATATTCAGTCATGGTGGTAGACGTAGACGGATTTCACCACGGAATAGATCGTGTTTTTGTTTCTAATTTTTCATAAATTCTTAAGACTGTTTCTACTCGTTTTTTTTTTTTTTAAAGGGAATGATCCACACGTATCCTGAGTGAATTTACAAACATTTAAACTCATACACAAAAAGCCAGGCCCGGAACAACTATCTGTACGCCATACAAATATTTGTTCCGTGCGGGGATCGAACCCACGACAAACAGCGAAGCAGTCAATTGCTCAGCTACTACGCCAACCGTGCCGTTTATGTATCGACAATACAAGTCAAAGATTGCAAGGTGACTGAACACAACGTAAACTAAAATTAAAATGAACCGTGTTTATATTAGTGTAGCCCAAAATAACAGATTCCCACATAATTAGAAATTAAGAGCACCCCACTACTCCCACAATCAACTTTATTATCTACTAAGTACTTCCTTTGTCTGACAGTCGTGTTGTCCTGCAATTTATGGATTAGTCCCTTTGTTGGCCGTCCGTAATGTATTGACGTTCGATTGAAGATAGAGCGTGGTTGTAATGGATGGTCATCTGACTCAGGTACTGTCAATAACAATTAATGCTTGAGCGTTTGTGTCTGATGTTTGTTTAGAGTATGGTATTGGCTTTGGAAGCTAGTGAGAAGCATCAGAATACTGCTTGAGTCTCATTTTATTTTTTATCAATGTTCAAGCTCAAGCTCGAACTAAAACCAATTACAAGCACTTTTTAACTGACAAGGACTAAGCTAGTTTTAATATGCAACTAGTCGCAAAATGCGTACGTGGACTTCTGTGGAGAAGACCGGACAAAAAACATCATGGACACACATTAAAATATTTTTGCCTGCATATTATAATAGTGTCTCTTTTGCTATAATATTTTTTGTACACTTTTTTTTTTTTTCTTAGCCTCTATTGTCCCACTGCTGGGCAAAGGCCTCCCCCATAGCCTTCTACTCTTCTCTCCGTGCGGTTTTCTCTGGCCAATCTCTCCTAAACGCGTCTAGATCGTCACGCCAGCGTTTTCTAGGCCTCCCTCTGCGACGACGCCCGTCCTCTGGCACCCACTGCGTGACGACTCTGGCCCATCGGTCCTGATGCATCCGATACACTTTTTGTGCACTTTACAAATGTTTTATTTTGATTAAATCAAATTTTCCGTTTGTACATTTGACACAACAAACCTATAAATAAATTATAATCTAGTCGTGTAGCAGTTCCGAACTTATATACCACCCATATAATAATACTGATTGAAAATCGTTACACACATTATCTCATCTGCCTGCTCGTAACATAAACATTCTAACACAACAAATCTTTCACACCTAACAAATGAGAATGACCAAAAATCAATTTCCGTCCTATTTCTGTATCAAAATTATGCGCTGAACCGTTACCGTGTGACCATTACAAGAATGCTCATAGCATACGCCGACGTCCCACACAACCGGGATTTACAAAGCATCTGATATTTTCAAAACTAAAATGTCTTCCGCTAGCGAGCCCTCGATTTATAGCATTGTTGGCCACGACTCGAATAAGAGCTTGTACGACAGTTATCGCGAAGCAATGCCTCGAACTGTGCTTAGCATTGTTAGCTTAACCTACTCAAATTTATGTGGTGTAGCCTTTAAATACTTGTATTACAATTTACAATACAGAAATGGCTTTGAATAGATTGGATTTAGGATTATTATATTGAAAGGGTTCGGTACTGGATTTACTTACATTGTAGAGGGATATGTTTGAATTTTCTGAAATGGTTTATGCTTACACTTAGATTTAGTATTGTCACAAGAATATATGAGACTTCGTGGAAAACGCAATAATAACGCCGGACTAAAATGTGTGAATGATTGTCAAATTGGTCAGTCTTCGACTTCTATACTAATATTATAAAGAGGTTTGTTAGTTTGTATGTAGGGGGTAATCTTCAGAACGACTGATCTGATTCCGAAAATTTGTTCTCTAACTGAAAGCTTCATTATCTTTGAGTATTATACTACATTTAAAAAAATCTCGTAGGTTAATTTCCGTACATAACGGGAACGAAGCCGCGGGCAAAAGCAAGTACCTCATGAAAGGTGGTTAATGCAGTCTCTACAAGTCTACACCTCCCTAAAATTCTAAAACACAGTTGGATAACTAGGGACTAAGCCAGAGACAGGAGTTGGCAGTGGGCACCCATACGCTTTAGACTAGGGATCTGATAAACGTGGCCGAAGGAATTGGATAGCTGCAGCACCAAACCGCCAAAAGTAGAGAGATTTGGAAGAGAGTTAGCATTTGGATCGCTAAAGTTTGAAGAAGAACAAGAAAAAGATATACCTACTTACAGCTTAAAGGAGTGGACCCCTTCACCTGCACTTTAGAGGACATAAAAAACGCCGCTGACGTCACGATTAACGCGGCCACCTACTCGGTTCTTGTAATTTGACAGAACGTATCAAAGATACGACCACAAAGCAGCTGTCAAAAACTATACCATATTTCCCACATCACCCAGTTTAGTCATACATCTCCATTGACAAGCTTCGGCCTGATCAAAGACTCAAGAATGCGATTAAAACTGTTTCAACACACATTTTATTATGAATCACCCACATCCTTGATAACTAGACCATCAAGTTTTTGCCTCAACAGTAATAAGCCCGATGTTATGAGTGTTCTAGGAAATATTATACATATTGTAACCACAAATCGCTCTGACTAATATCCAGATGTGATTCTAAGATATAATTCGGAAATACCTCGTAACAGATGTAAGAACACTTATATTAATTACCCGTAATGCAAGCAAATTTCATCCGTTTGTTGCTTAGAGCATGCTGTGCAGGATAAGGAGTGGTCAACAATAAACTTGGCTGCCAGTATCTTATCTAGGAATGTTACTTATTATTATTCTTGACGAAGCTTAAATTGTTCCAAGAGGGAATTTAAACTTCGTCAAGAGAATAATAAATACTTGGGAGTTCAATAATTAAGGCCAATTTATACATTTATTTAACCCTTTTCTGAGCGCGCCTAAAAAGTTACGTAAAAAGTCACGTGGGGTGCGTGACACCCCGATCACATAAATCAAATACGAAATACATACGAAATATTACGATTATGCTCGAGGACACGTGTTTTTAAAAATTCTAAGCCTTTAAGGATGCGCTAGAGTGTGTAACACCCCACACGACCAATTAAGGGTTAATGAAATAAGTGGCTGTTACACGTGTTTACTAAAACAACCAAAATCGATGAATCTGGGCTGATAGTCGCTACTTTGGATACATACGTTTATAATAATAACTCATTACATAAAAGTGGATTTGGTACAAAATAATGTAAGTCGTAAGAGAATGATTAGGTGTATAGTCATCACAGATTAAACAAAGAAAACTATGAACCAAACGACTATCCATGTTTACAAAATCCAAGATCCACACCTAAAAAACTCGAAGACCAACAACAATTTGGATGTTTAATTGTTTCCATTTTCTTTTCACACAGTTGGTGGGCAAAGTAAAGATCCATAATTACACAGTGCATCTACCAAATATGTAATTATTTCATCAGCCTACGACTCGAGGACGGTAAGTTGGACTATTATGTCAGTCGGTTTTATTTTGTAAGGTCGGCTTCGATTGCGACTGTCTTAAAAATGTAATTACAATATCTGTGACAGGTTTGCTTCGCCTAGAGGTGAAATGTAATAGGGTATGATTAAAATTCAAATTTAAGATCTGCTGTCATTGTGGTGTGACAAATTGTTCTGGAATTTTATACTCTGAACAAGTTGTGGAGTAAGTGCAAGTTGACATAAACACGTTGCTAAAGTGTGCGTTTCAAAGTAATTGTTTTGATGTTGGATACTGGTATTTTTATATGGGCCTAGCTTTTGACCGCGGCTGTGTTTGCGTGGAATTATTAACATCTATCATAAAACATAGTAATATCCTAATACTATGGTAATCGGTAAGCTTTCGACCAGTGAAAGTTTATTTTTGAATCGGATGAGTATATTCGTTGATTAAATTCTACATCCGTATTTTGACCAGGTTTTGCCCGCGGCTTCACCTACATGTAGTTCAGTAAGAGATTATTGATCGACGGCGTTTGATGGTTTGTCCATACAAAAGGAGCACAAAATATAGGACGCTGTACGTATCCTTTCGAATCGACGTGACGAACGCGCTCCCATACTTTGTGCTTTTTCAGTTTGGACAAATCAGATAAGGACGAATTTTGGGATAAAAAGTATCCTATGCCAGGTCATAGTCTACCTGTGTTCGGCCATATCATATACGCGACAAGACCACAGGCACCGTGCCGTAGATATCGCACCAACCCTCAACAATGGCTAATACATTTATGGAAACTCATCGAATCCGATTAAGGTGTGAAGAGTTATCAACAGACAAATAGACAGAGTGACTTTCCCGTTTATAGTTTTTATATAAGGAATGTGTGACGGGTTGCTTGTTATATGCTGGTCGTAAACGGTGCAATATTGTCTTTCGCTGTCGTGGTATGCGAAATATTGCCGTGCCCGTCGCGTGTAAGATTTCTTTTGCTTCTCTATAGCAATGAAACACGTTTAACGACAGAAAATATGAAGTTTTATACACCGAAACGTCTACGGTATTCATTTCTGTAAGCTAGATTAGCAAAGCATTCTCTTGCTTGTAAGTCATCAGCTTTCTGGCGACGTTACTTTAGCACTAACTTTGGCTAAGCGATGTTCTTGTCACTGTCTAACGACAAGTACAAAACCGAAGCGTGAACACCATGTTTAAGTCGAAACACGTCAAAAGTAACGCTTATAGATCTGGGCTTCAGTTTTTTGTTTCATTGAATTTTCGAAGCTAAAAGTTGCATATTAACAGTCCGGGTTATTTCCCTGAGTACCCTGATCCCAGGCCCCCAACCCGGAGGACCCCGATTTATTTTTTCCTGATAAACTCAAATAGAAGTTATACATTTTATGACAAATAAAAAGAAATGGTGTATTACGCCAACTTTATACTTGAATTTGCAATTGCATTATCTAGATTAAGTTTCCATAGAAATATGTTTTCTAGGTAAATTATTTTCATTACTAACATAAACGTTGAAACCACGCGACGTATCAGCTACCTATCTTTCCGCGAAAGTAGTTGAGTTGTTAAAGAAAAACAAGTTACTGGAGTAATTCTACCAAGTAACTAGTTACCTGCCGTTACTTAAACATAAATTGGTACAATAATATACAACGAACTGCCTTGTAAGGACATGGAAACTATTTTGGTTAGTCTGCATTGTAAATCGTTTATTTGTTGTTGTTTCGAAAACAATAGAATTTGTGAATTGATCCCAGTTTGTGTTTATTCTGCAGTAAACTGAGATTGATTCAGTTGATTGAATGATAGATTTAAGTGTTCTCATAAAATCTAATCAGCACCCGGAATATGAATACATAATAATACTAGTATAATAAATACGAAAGTTTCTCGGTCGTCTGTCTGTTACTTTTTACGGCGGAACAGATTTCGATAATATTTGGCACACAAGTAGACGATGAAATCATTGTCTACCGTGATTTAGAGACATTTTATTACTTTTTGTCCCTGTAGAATGTGTCAATGCGAGATTTTCCGAACTCCATGCGGGCGCGGCCGCGAGCGACAGCTGTAGGTAGAAATGCTTATTTCAAGTAGGTCAGTTATTAGACCTTTGAGGTTACTTGTACGGTAGGTACAGAACCACAACAATATTGCAATTGTCAAGTGTGTTGACCTAGTTAAGATCCGGACGCATATAATTGTCGACTAAAGACTATGATATTGTTTTGTATGATAATGTGTTCTGATGGTCTATAAATAATTTGAAACCTTAACTTAAAATTTCAGTGAGGAGCTCGTGGCTATATAATAACAGCCGCTCGGGTCGATCTTTAGGTTAAGCCGCGCTTGCCTAGGTTGGTCCGTGGATGGGTGACCACCCATTACATACCGAGTTTCCTCCGTGCCTCGGTAAGCACGCTAAGCCATCGGTCCCGGCTGTCAGTTGTAGATCTTTGACAGTCGTTAAGGGGACTACTGTGTGCAGGGTAGTGCTCGACACGACACAGTTGTTAAGTGGCTCGAAAGTCTGACATCCAGTCTTACCAAAGGATATCGTGTTACCCAGTGCTAGCTGGGTTGTGGAGGTCAGATAGGCAGTCGCTCCATGTAAAATACTGGTATTCAGCTGCATCCGGTTAGACTGGAAGCCGACCCCAACATAGTTGGGAAAAGGCTAGGTAGATGATGATGAACTTAAAATTTCAGGGGTGGGGGGTGGTTTTGGGGGGGGTGGGGTGGGGTTTCCAGTTGTAAGTCATAGATTCTACCCAAGGCTGGCACTTATCTTCGTGTAAACGACCTCATCAACACTGCTCTTTAATAAAAATTCCAAGACATGTGACACCCATTAAACCGAACTGGTGGTAATCCACTAGTCACAGGTCCAGCAGTCACAGCTGACCTGCCCTGTGTCCCAGGCAGTGAGAACGTTATAGCCTGATAATCCTAGATGTCTGTAGAATGCATCAGGACTGATAGGCCATAGTCGTCACGCAGTGGGTGCTAGAAGACGGGCGTCGTCGCCTAGAAGGGCCCTGAAAACGCGAGCGTGACTACTTATAGGCATTTGTAAGTGACTGGTCGGAGAAAACTGCAGAAGAGAACAGAACTGAGAAAAGAGTAGAAGGCTACGGGGGAGGCCTTTGCCCAGCAGTGGGACAATAAATGCTAAAAAAAAGCTAAACTAGAAGTTTCCATAAATCACTAAAAGAAATGCACCCAACATTCAATTACCCTAACAACCAAAACCAAATGCTAATTCAAAACTTAATTGGAGCCAAACTTACATAACAACAATGGAATCCGTTGTGCAATGCAATCTTGATAGCGACAAACAAATAGACCGAATGAGATACGACAAAAGCCGAACCGAAGATTTTATCAGCCACCCTCAAGTAGCTACCAGTAATTAGGAACAAAATTCAACATCTTTATCTTGACGATCGAATGCAAACCTTGGATATTATAGGCTCATTAAAATTATATCGGTTCTTATTAGAAAGCAAGGCCGTTGCTTTGTTGGTGCCAGTTCGACGATTGTGTGGCGCTTTTGATATGGAGCAATGTTGATAAAATTAACTTTTAGTACGGATTGTTGCAAATTTCATCACAAGACTTTAGTATAATTACCTTTGTCATCTCCTGAATGCGTTTGTATCATCAGGTACAGATATACTTACCTAATAAAACAAACTATTGAGAGGAAGAAACATTTGAACAGATGTTATTTTGATACGAGTATATCTGAACCATTAATTCAAAATATCTGGCAAAATATTGGCGAACTGTACATTTCTGCCTATCTCTTTGTCTTTCACGACTACATTCTTCATGCAGTCTTGTTGCCATAGAAACAAGTCTGAATTTAATTTCCCGGTTGTATGATCCGTGTGATCAGTAATTTATGAGTGCTATGCCGGTGATCTATTTGCATGAAGTCAAGCACCTTCCGAATTACAACAGTTCAGTCAAGAGTTTCAAACTAAGAAGTTTTAAGTTAGCATTACACCAAAAGCAATCTAGTAGCATCCCGCTGAACTGGCGGATTGCAGCCAGACAAATGCGAGATACAGGCTTGTAGGCTTGTACCGGTAACCGCCCCAGTTCTCAGGCTTTGTCGTCGAGCTCCTTTGTGACTTGACTCTATCTGGATCACGGAGGTACTGCCACTTACGCATAACTTACGGGATGCAGCGGTTTTGTTAAGACTTGTTTTCTTGCGGAATTCGAGGAAAAATGTTTAGGATTTGAGTTCTAGTTCGGTGAAATTTGTATTTTTTTCTGCTAGTTCATTCGGTGCGTTCCACTATAGTTTTATGCTGTAGACGGTTATCACGTCGTGTTTAAGTTCCAGCCCATAATGATTTTGTCTAAAAATGCACTAAATTACACAGATTGATCACGCATCCATAACTGTTTCCTACCTATCCAGAAATTAAATCTATCATCAACAAAGTCTTAATCAAAAATTGAATTAACTTCTGCTAAGGCATCAAGCATGAAAAATCTCAATTTGGCATCTTAACAGGTTTGTAAATGTGACTCAAGTACCTACTGCGCGTTTCTATTCATCTTCTTTAAACACTAATCCTACAGACACTTTAAAATAATTCTATTAACCCCAATATGTGTCACCAGCCTTGCAAATACATCAGCATATTTCAAAACGCCGAAGAAACAATGAATCTAATTAAGTTTGCCTAAACCCTATTAATAAACTGGTTTAAGTGTAGGTAGCTGTTTTGTTTTAACTTATGAATAATTAGACAGATATTGCATAATAGCCTGGCTAAATAGATCAGTTGCTTAAACTTGAAACAAGGAACTACTATTCGTTTTAATGATAAATGTGGTGCGATCATGGTTGTTGTATTTTATGTTAGTTTCTTCTCAGACTCGAGTTCTGTGACCTTATTTATATAACGATAGATAATAATGATACCTTTAATGTACTTATCCGTCAACTGTGAACCTTGTCAACTTCAATATACATAGAACCAAACTGTTGCGAATCAGTTTCCCATTTATTATATTTAAGTGAACAGAAAATTCACAATGTAAGTAGTTTATTTTTCCATACACTTGTGATCTCCTCTCACACCCCTTAAAGCCATCATCAGCCTTTAGGCGTGAGAATTGCACGCCATTAAACTCGATCTCCAGCTGCTCTTTTCGCAACCAACTGCTATCAAATCACAGCGTACTTATGATATAATTAACGATATTTTGTACCTGTACACTTTGTGCAAAACATGCCAGGCCCTTGCTCCTGAACCCTAAGTGCCAATTTAATATGGCTCAACGGGTTGTTGCTCTTCTACACTATAAATAGGCGTATGATGAGTTACTTTCTACATGACATAGCATTTTCTTCACGCAAATCGATCGTGGCTAACCTTCGGAGGGTCAAAGGACGCCAAAATAGAATATTTTCCATTAGTTCCTTCGTGCTAAATAAACTTCCCACGTTATTTAACATAATCTTGTATTCTTATCAACTTAGATGTTTCCTTTTTATGTTGAGGAAAATTTTATGAAAGTAACTTTATTTATGAATATGATTTGTGATTTTTACAAGGTCAAGGTTTTCCAGGAACCCTTAGAAAATTACGTTTAGCAGCGTCCGCGCGTCCTTTAAATATTTTGAGGCTGCTACTAATATGATTAATTTACCACAAATTGATAGGATTCAGTAAATATTTTTGTAAAATTGAGTAAATTCTTGCTTTAAGATTAACAATGAATGGACAAAAGCAGCTGAAGTAAACCAGAAAGCTGAGCGTCGTGAAGCAACTTGACTTCAGGTCTGCTGTCGAACTAGTATCGATAGGCAGGGTTGATGGATTGATTGATATTGACACCAGCTATCAATATGACACAGACATAGGTACCTAATTTAAATACAATACAAGGATAACTGCTGTAGGTGACGTTAAAAAGCGCAATGCAATTCAGCATGACATAAAATTACCGTGCAGAATGAATTCAGAATGTAAAATAACAGGTATTCCATTAAAAGAAAAAGCTGAATGCGAGTAAACAATCTATCATTCCATGAATATTATTATATTCGTTCACCACTTAGGCAGGTACAGCACTCGAGGCGTTAAATTTTATAAAATCTTTAACGGCAATATTGGAATTCGCGGTTCGATTTATGCGAAGCTTGCATGACGGGAATCATAATGAAGTGTGCGCGTTAAAATGCACATTTTTCAATAATTCCATTATGAGGGCGCGAAGTGGTCGGAAATCATTGATTTATTGATACCAAACACCTTTGGAATATTATTTTCTTTCATGCAATTGACGCTCGCTGTTACCGCCATGTTAATTTGTTAAGTTGTCAAAATAAACCGTGTTGCAAGATTGGAAGACATTAAATTAAGTGACTGGTTTAAAAACAAAAGAGACTTGGGACATGTTGGCAACTTTGCATTAAAATTTATTGTCGTGTTTATAAAATGCTAGCTTGTGTGTCGACTATTACGAAATAATTACATGTAATACAAACATAAAGTCAAAACATCAACAGTTGTAAGTGACTAATGGAACTATCTGCGGTTCTATTGTTCTCGTACGTAATGTAGTAATGTTGCTAGTTCTAATTGGGTGTTAGAAAAAATACTTAAAGACAATTCTATATTTTGTGTTAACACTAAAATATTAGTACAAGAATTTCACACAAAAGTACACATTGGTCGTTTTGAAACAATAAATATGTCGAAACTACGTTAAAACAAAGACATTACGACTATAATTCTCAACATTAAACATAGTCCCACAGCGACGTGAATAAGTCAAAAACTTGTATATTTTAAATACACCTAGATTACGTACATACCTAAGCGACTTCACAAATATATGGCAACGCTGCAATCTAGTGCAATTAAAACTTTACTTGAGTTTGTATATGAGTGCACCTTTCGCCCAAAATTTGCCAAGTTCGTCGAGTTTGACCAAGTTTGTTTGGCGTTTATCACAATAGAGCATGGAAGTTTGTCGCCCGGGGACGTCGTCGGAGCGACTCAATATTGTTTGAAACTCCAAGAAATATTGTGTCATAGCAGATATTACGTACAGTGCCGGGAACGATCAACTTTATGGGCCGTTGGAGAGAAATTAAAAAATGATACGGTGAACGATACGTTTCCGTAAAATGAAATTTTAGAGGCATAGTTAGTGTAGCAACAAAAATTTACCATTAAATAATAAAACTAATTGCAATTGCACCAATTTTTATTAAAACTGAATACTATTTCATCTAAGATAAGATCTTCAGTAACAGACTATCTTTGAAGACCCTTTACAAATTCACCGTCTCCATAGAACAATAAATAATAGCTGAATGCATACTTAACAAACTAGTCTCGTTAGCTAAATTACTAAGCCAATTAATAGGGACTCGAACTCCCAAAGTCCTTTAGTGTTAAAGTACGGACTTAATAATGCACTTACAATAAACTACAAGACTATACTCTCCATTTGGCGAAGTTCTTCAAGGCTCTTGAGAGACCCAAAGAGTGCTTCAATATTGCCTTTAAAGTTTATAAAATATTATCTTCATATATTGTCTAGTCTTGCACCGCGTGCGTCCCTACTTTGAAAATTTATATCAGCTCGCGTATCCTGAATTATAAGAACAAGTATCTATTATTACATGTCGTAAATATTCATGGCGTATTTCTTGATGTTGCATAATATGGTGTAAGTCTGGAGATTAAATTAAATTTTTATGCTTAATACGTTGCGTGAAGACGTTGCATGAGCTTGGTTAAAAACTTTAATGAAAAAGGTTGTTATAACTAGCACCAAAAGGTGCTTTGGGCATAGAATGATATTTCATTAGCGTTAAAATCAGCCGGAACAAACAGAAAGGCAAACAAATTTTTTTTAATTTTTTGAAGTGAAAACTTCTTTAGCGGCGTTGAGCACTTTTTCTGTAATGGGTATAAAATCTTAAACTCGCGTCAGGACACGTGACCTGATCGAAAAAGCGTAAGACGGAGGGAGTTCTGAAGTCTTAAATTTTTAATGTAATATAAATTGTCATGTTTGTGTCCGATAGCGCAATAAATGAATATTGTATTTTACCACATAAATGATAGTACTTTAATATTGATAATTAAAGCAATTCGTGCAAAATTATTCCCTAACCATTTCAAAATATCAAAAATGCACAACGTTAATATTCAAGTTTTCACTTCTGCCGGCACTCCCGGAGTGCAACCCGTTGTTTTTTTTTTTTTGTTATAGGTAAGTACCGAATACTTTCATAAGCATTCATTAAAAAGCTGTAATTTTGAAATTAAAAACAGACAGTCCAATTTTATTTATTAGATTTCCACAATGTTCCATGGACAAAGGTCATGAATTTTGCTCATAAAATTCTAACGTAGGTAACAACAATTACAATTTACAGTTTTCCTTGAGACACGAGAACCGTATCAGCTTACTACATACATGCCCAATGTAATACACGAACCGATAACCTGAAGTCCAAGGCGAAACCCCTACAGCTAAACACACAGACTGTTCGCCGAAACTTCGCCCCAAACTCTAATCTCAGTTCGTAACTAGTTTGACATCCAATCAAATATACTGTGGTATTAAGCAATACGATTGTCAATGATAATGATTAACCTTTAGATCAGAATCTAGAGGTTTTCGAACAATTCCTTGAAAACGTTAAGATGTTTCGATAAAGTCGTCGAACAACACGGAGCGTGAATATCTGACATCTATTGAATTTTGTATTGTCGTAACTTTGTGGTTAGTGAAATAGCATAAGTCTGGATTGGATGTAAATATTTCTGCACTTTAAGAAAAAAAAATTTTTTTTTGGTGGCTGCAAGTTTGTCTTAGCAAGAATCTATAGTTATTATACAGGAATTCTCTCGACCGATGCGTTAAAACTGTTGCGGTCTATTGTATCTAGATATTATTATGTAAATGTGGAAACACATCGATATTTTTTGGAAAATCATTGGTAATGAGTTTGTACTAATGTATTTACTTCTCAGTACCTCCAGTTAGCAACTAAACTTGCCTTGTGGATGGTAAATGTTTCTATCTAAATCCAAAGCATCATTAAAGTAATACGAGTACACTTGCAGTATTTGTTGCTGGGGAGTTTATTCCGCCCCTACTTCTTCCATACTAAAACACTAGAAAGTGGCAAACGAGCAGACGTTTTTGGAGACTATACTATGTAATTTTGTCAGCTGATTCTTAGTCTAATTTGATAAATGACTTTTGATTTTGTATTTCCCAGGTTGTACCACTGTGCCAATAGGCCTGAACTCCGTCAACCCTATGAGTTTGTTCACAAATGCCAGCGGTGTCAAACGAGACGTGACAAATAAAATAGCGACCGTGCTATTGTACAGTCACCTCTCACTTTTGAATATTAGGAGCGGCGCACAACTGAGCCTACATGCAATAGGAACATTATGACCAATCGTCACAATTTAAAGCAATTTCTTTTCTGTCTTTATTCTACGAAGTATTATAGTTGATGAAGAAAAGTGGCGTTTATCATATTTATCTATCTAGTCTTTTGTTAATTGTATTTAGAGAGTTGTTTCCTATAATTTGCCGAATCGAATATAATGAATTGGTAACGAGAAATATTCATACAAATAGGAAATGAATTACACTTACTCATCATAGGTAAATTCAAGTTTAATTAATTATAATAGTGTGGTGTGTGTGTCGGTGTACGTTCCTGTACTGGAATTTAGCAGCATCCGTGTAGACTGAAACCTATCCCTAACATGGTTGGAAAAAGGTAATGTGCCTTGTCCATGCAATAGCTCTCTGCACGGTTCTCTTTAGACACCATACTAAGCCCCACAATGTTCAAATGTTGAGTAACTCAAAATTTTCATAATAAATCGATCAGTTTTACTGTTAAGGTGCAACATAATAATTTATTGCAGAACTAAACGTGATTGCTTTTTGTAATATCAAGATAATTTGTCTTTACTTTGACATTGTTAATCTGTTCTGATGGTGTCCTGATTAAATTGGACACCAAATAAGTGCTTGTGGGTTTAGTAATAAATTAATTTGTGATTTGACATGTATAGAGATATCTACTAGATTTTTGTAATAGGTGTAGATATTGCAACAAGGAATTTATAAAGAAAGGATTACAAATATCAACCGTATCGCTAAATCAGTACCTACCTATTAATTAATTCTGTCTGTCATATGAAATGTCAGTGACAGTTATACGAATAAGATTTTTTGTTTAGTCTATCGGTATTGCTTGTATCTGCATGGGTATCTGGGACCAGTTTACATGCCAAGTTAAGACATAAGTTCTAATCTGAATCATACTACTGTGCAAGATATTAGGAACCCCCTCTATGGTATAAAACGACACAAAATCTCAAACTATATCATACGTAAATATTTCGATATTTTTATCATAATATTTACTGCCATAGAAATATAAACCTCAGGAATAACTCTAGTGTCTAGGTATATCAAAAAATAATTGAACAGAGAGCGATCCACTTTGACTACCTCTCAAAAATTTACACACATAAATTAATGTATACTGTTGCCACAGTATTTTTAAACATTGCTAGATTGACATGAAAAACAACATAAAAACAGTACTTTTTGAAAAACTTTAATGTATGGAGCATAATAAAGATAAAATCACTCAAAATTGTAACTCAAAAGTTTGAATATTTTTTCACAGAATGGACGTTTCCCATGTTGGTTCAAACTAAATGCGTGCAGTGATTCGTTGCACTCAGTTTTTAAAAAGCTCGCATTACACACTATGAAAGTGCGATAGAGTAAGTGAAGTGGAAACAGAATTAAAATATTTCACTTTGCATTTTTTTGTCAATAAAATTTTCATAGTAAATTTATAAAAGAGATGTTCGGACTAACAAAAAATGGAATGACGACCGCTAACTGAAATTCAGTATGTTTGATAATCTAAATAGCCTGGTCGTAGAAGAACTGAATAAAATCTGTCTTGCTAAAATCTATAACAACTTGAATCTAGTAAATATTTGTTCAGTTGTGGAAGACTTCGAGCTATTAAGTTAGCACAAGTAGTAGGGTAAAAGTCACAAAACATTTTAATATAAGTACGAGAAATTTACGAATCGTATACGAGGGGCGCAGGTGTGAAGAATCCGTCCATTTGGTGGGCCGACAATTTGGCCAGTCACCACATTCAGCTGGTATAATTCACAAAATGCATTTACGGCTCGACTCGGCCATAACCCGTACTATGTGCCACTGTTTTAAATGTTTTAATTGAGTTTTGGAGGATAACCACAAAAACAATCATGTGAATTATGTTTCCAAAATGAATGAAATGACAGAGGCTCTATCAACATTTAATTATTAAAAAATAGTGTTTTATTGCAGGCAAAATTCCCGTGTACGAAAAGCAAGTGGGAGTCGGACTCGCGCATGAAGGGTTCCGTACCATCGTAGTAGGGGAGCCCCTTAATTTTTTTGTATTGTTATAGTTTGTGGTTTCAGTTCCCACTGCTGGGACACATGGTCTCCTCTCTATGAGAGCGAATGGGCTATAATCCATTATGCGGTCCCAGTGCGGGTTGGTAGATGTCACATGTCTTCGAATTTTTGGTTCTAGGACATGCCGGTTTCCTCACGATGTTTTCCTTCACCATTTTTGAGAGCATTGGTGATGAAATAAGTTACATAAAGTAAAGCCGCCTGCCTGGGTTCGAACCCACGACTTGACCACCACTGGACCACCGCTGCTCTTTTGTTGTTATAGCGGCAACAGAGATACACATTCTGTGAAAATTTCAAGTGTCTACCTATTACGGATCATGAGATACAGCCCGCTGGCAGTCAGACGAACGGACGGACGGACAGCGCAGGCTTAGTAATAATCTCGTTGGTTATTCTCCGTCGGGTACGGAACCATAAAAAAAAAACTTACGTCATTTTTATTATCGCACAGGTGAACAGAAATCCAGTGCACAAATACGGAGCTTGCTAGATTCCACGAGACAATACTCAAAAAGTTGTTACTGGTGCTTATAACTTTGCCAAAGACGCGACCCTCGACCTCATGAAGTAAAAGTACGGGACCCACGCAAACATGTTCGAAGGAGAGCAATACCTTGACCTTGATATCAGCAGTTTATAAATACCTACTAGGTGTATATGAATATGAACATAGTACGGAAAACAAAGCGATTGAGGTGAAAAATGCAAACTAGCAGTCCAGACGATTTATTTGAAAATTCGAGGCATTTAAAAAAATCCTGATTTAGAAAACACATAAACTTGATGATCTAGGAAGTTCTAATCATAAGATAGATGTCCAGTTACCATAATGTTTCTTACATTGAACTGTAAAAGTGTCACTATAGAAAACTAGTACTAAAAGTCTTGAGCTAAGATGTGAACAGACAGACAGATAGACAGGCGAAACTATAAGGGTTCCTTATTTGTTGACTATGGAACCCTAAAAAGCTTGACTTTAACACTCAGCTATAGTTAAAGACTATTTGCTGTTAACACCCGACTACGTCACAAAGAAGGTAACGTTTTTCATGTGAGTTTTCTCATACTTTTATCGAACGGTTAAGGTTCGAGATACTTCCGAAAACTCTTAGTACCACTGTTGGGAAAAATTTATCGGAAAAGATTTGTGGGCGACGCCGATGCTGCAATTTGACTATCGGAAAATATATTTTATGACGTCCATGGCACTTTGTTGGGCTTAATGGTGGTTTGTGAGCGTATTTTTTTTAGTTTTCGGACATGTTGACTACCTGATAGCTATGTGTTTGGTCGGTGCGCAGTATTTTAGCACCCAGTTATTTTTTACTTTTTAACCGACTTCCAAAAAGGAGGAGCTTCTATTTTCGACTGTATGTGTTTTTTTTTAAACTGCCACGCGAACCTTTCTTTCATTGATTAGTAACTAGGTTAGCTCAATAAAGATAGGTTATCACTTTCTTAAGTTATTTATCATTTTTTAAACAAATCTCGCGTCATATTAACTTCATCGAATCTAACGTGTCTGCTCGTAACAACAACAATAATGATTTATTGATTTTGTTTTCTAGTTACATTAATGACATAACTTATCGAATCCATCAATCCAACAACACTTATAATTTCATAAAGGCACGCACCCTCTAGCATTACTGCTCTTAAAATATCAAAACAAGTCTATTAAACTATGCAGCCGTTAAAAACTAGAAAAAAAAAAATGAAATGATAGAACACTGTTGTTAATCACCAAAAACAGAAAACTCATATTTTTCTTTCTACCGTCGAACACGTTGTTGTTCAATTTTAAGCTTTATTCCCGAGTGTTACGGATGATTTTGAATTTGCAGAAGGGTACTCGTTTATGTTAAAGCAAGCAGATGCTGTGTACAACCTGTTAATTACAAACAACTTTTGAAATAGGTACTAGTTTTGCAATAATTGCTCAACAGGGCGCGCGACAGAAGCCAGTTTAAAGTGATGAAAAAAAATGTTGTTCGTCTCAATATAGAACTTGTTGATTGCATTGGTTAATAAGTACAGATGGGACAAACTTTGGAGTTGGTAACTCTTTTACCAGCTCCTCGGTTCAAGTTTTTGTAACAGAATATTGTTGGCGCCAAAACATTACTGGCGAAATGTGTAGAGGTAGAGGTAATTTTTGGACGGATAATCAGCCTGTTGCATTTCCTCTGCTGGAACGTGCCTCAGGTTGATAGAAGTCCCAGGGCTGCGGGACTGTTCGAATGAGATACCGCCCTGGAACACAAAGGGCAAAATAAGGAACATGGATGGGTTTTAGTCAGTAAAAGTCTGACACTCCCTTCCGGTCTGCTCAGAGCGGTAGGAGACATTTGATGATTTCCCATCCCAAAAAAAAAGGTTGATAGAAGTCACATGTCTACACACTGTGTCTACATTTCTAATCCATCTTTCCTCTCGCAGGTCTGCTGGACGAAATTTCTTATGAAATAAGCAGTACCTTTGTGCTCTTTTATGTAAATATATTGTCCTGTTAAGTATCTGTGTGTACATAAATAAATAAATAAAATAAAATAAATGTCTTCAACTTTTTGGTTCTATAGTGACATGTTGATTTTCTCACGATGTTTCCATTCGTCGATTCGTCAAAATAATAACAGCCGCTCGGGTCGATCTTCAGGTTAAGCGACGCTTGCTTAGATTGTTCCGCGGATGGGTGACCACCAATTACATACCGAGTTTCCTCCGTGTCTCGGAATGCACGTTAAGCCGTTGGTCCCGGCTGTCCAAATCTTTGACTGTCTTTACAGGTAGTCTGTAGCCCGAAAGTCTGACAACCAGTCTTACCAAGGGATATCGTATTACCCAGAACTAGCTAGGTTGTGGAGGTCAGATAGGCAGTCGCTTCATATAAAATACTGGTAATGAGTAAGGAAATAGGTAATGTGGCTGCTTGGCTTTGAACCTACGACAAACAGGTCATAGTTGGGTCTGATTAATACTCTGGCCCACTACAGCTCTCCTGTTTCCTGCTTCCCTGTAATTACTCCTCTGCCCACCCTTTGAAGAAATAAAAACGTGATATGATGTGTTTATCGAAGAATTTTGAAGCTGGAGTCTCTGTGGTATGTAGTAATGACATGGTACGACCATTGATCTAATTTTGTTATGTTTTTTGAACCATTACCTGTGTGGTTGCTCGAGGGCTGATGTGTTTTAAAGAATGAGTAAACCATTGGCATTTACTGATCTCATTAAATAATATTTGGTTTTTGTGTAGAAGGCATTATAGAGGATATAAAGAAGGATTTGTGTGAAAAGTGGTCTGCATATAATTAGAAGCCATTTATTGATGGTGGTTAAAGTAGAAATTACAGAGCAAGAGCAAACAAATTGTGACTGTCACTTACGGGATATCTTCCGTGATTGTAATTTTGAGCTCCCGATATAATATGACAATAATAAAGTTTATTTGGAACAATTTAAGTTAACAGGTTACAAAGGAAAAACGAAGATATCTACAAAAGTAAAATACTGTGGCGCAGCTATCAATGCCCAATTCAAAACGCATAGAATAGACATATATAAATTGTTCCAGATGAACCTAAAATAAGTTAAATTAACAATACAAAGGGGATGAAAATTATACAAAAAAAGAAAAAAATATACAGGGTTATTTGTAAAACACCAGCAACCTCTTAAGAGGTCATTGTACACATCATTATGAACAACTTTTACTATGGGACCAAACCTGCAACCTACATTTTGACAAGTTAATCGATCATAAATGTAGGGAACAGCTGATTTTTTTTTTCGCGATTTCAGGTTTGGTCCCATAGTAAAAGTTGTTCATAATGATGTGTACAATGACCTCTTAAGAGGTTGCTGGTGTTTTACAAATAACCCTGTATAATGTGCACTATGTAGTTACTGTGATGTAGAGTGGAGGTGGGGATGAGGTGTGATTATGTTGTGTGTGATATTACAGTGAGTCTCAATATTAGAGTGAGTATAAGTTTAGTTTTAAACCGTGAATTCTTAAAACAGTGTTTGAAATTGTAAGGCAACGAGCCTTATAGCCTATAAAACTTATAAAAAGAAAAGTAGAAGGATATTTGGCTAAGAATCTACCTATATCTTGTGAGCAAGTCAAACACACTTAAGAAAATATCAATAATAAAAAATAAATATTAATACAATACCAAAATCGCCTCTCTCTCTCCCGGCTACTCTGTGACAATTTTCAATGGACACACCACGACTCATCGCCCGTCAGCTGCCATCAAGGACAGTAAATACTGAACAATGTTGCCACCAACAATTATACGACCGCACCATATTACCTAGACACTTGACTTTAAAACAAAAAGAAGAAAGTTATCACCATTTAAGGACCTGAAGAGGTCTAGTTTAACTGGTTCCGTTTGTAGTAATTATTATTACAGTGCCATAAAAACAAGCAGGCTATGACGACATTTTGCAAAATTACTCGTGGACTCTAATAAAAAGACGAGCCCATATTTTTAGTGACATTTTATTAGTCTGTTGTCATACTTTGACGGGCAGTGGACAACACAAAGCTTTGAAAGCTGAAAATAAAGCCTTCACTTTAGCACATAACTGTTTTTAAGCAACACTGGTAACTTAATTAGTGGTACAATGGTCAAAATTTTAACCAAATGGCGCTTGCAATTTAGCGTGTCGAAGGGATTGTTTTGCCTTAGCAGATCAGATAAACTGGTACCGACAAATTGTAGATCTTGGATACGTGTCCATGGTCCAAACCACGTTCAAAATGGGCCCCTATCGGTTTACCGAACCTTTAATTTTTCACAGAACAAAGTTAATGAAGAATGACAGAGAATATTCTTCATAATGAAAATGAAAACTCTTGAACTTAATTGTTGTCCAAAAAATGCTAAAATGTCAGAAATCTTATTAATAAGGTACTCGTATCATTTAGATTCGTACACTTCAAAATAATCAGGGATGGTTTCTATGTAACAGAAACCCAAACACAACTTGCTATAGTTGCTGCCAACTAAGATCGCAATAGCGGTCATTGCTCTTTCCCTAATATCTCTTCGTACGAACCAAAACAAATGAACCATGTATCGTTTTTTATTAGAAAAAATGTTGAAGATCACGATTCAATACATAAACAGGCTTATTTTTGGATTTCAAAGTTAAGAATTGTAATAAATGTAGGTGGGTCAATGACCGCCATTGCGGTCTTATCTGGCAGCAACTATAGTCCCTTTACATTTACAACAATGCCTACCATAACACGATCACCTTTATTCACTCACCGCAAACAATGCGAGGAACGTCGTCCAACTATTAATAAAATTAAGCAAGTTCAGTAAAGCGCATGCCTTTAAATCTAATTAAATACGTTATAAAATGTAGTACATCAACAGATGCAACTGTAGTAGAAAAATCTGCCCGAACATGCACCTGCCGTCGATCTAAATGGGCAAACGACATTACTGGCTCACCTATTAAAAGAGTAACTTTGAAAGTTTTTTTATTAGGCGAGCCTACCCAGCCAGCCAGCCAGTCATTTTAACAGACTTGGCAAGAATTTTATACAGGACGTGATGAAAACGGGATGTTAAAAGACAAGTGTATGTTTTATGTCTCCAATATTGTAGGTAGGGTCTTTGCATATGACGCTGATGTTTATGGGTATATTTAGGACTCATCATAACATTATATGGCATTTTATATGGGCCACTACTTATTTACTAGGGTGGAACTATGAAACAAAAGACGACTCCACTTCAGTGAGAAACCTGCGAAATAAAACACAAAATATGACATTTCGTCGCCATAATTCTAACACAACGTAAGTCAAAAATAGCAACTTTACGGGAGAGTGAAAAAACTGTATAATTTTGCCTTAGTTACAACCATTTTTTAATTGGAGCTTTAATTAAATGAGACGTTGCTTGTTTCTGATTGGCTCAAACAACGCGTCTTCCGATTCTTTAGCAAATGGCGTCAAACTCGCAAAAAATTTACTTACGCGGTGTTGGAACTTCAACAACGATTTATATAATAAACACCCACGTCTCTCGAAGTTACTATAAGCGACCCCTGACACCCTTCACAGTGATTGACTAAGGAATTTTAATAACTTTATTCTTGAGTTCCGAACTCTAAACTATGGAAATAAACGAAGACGATACTGTAGGTTACTGCAATATCAGCACCAAATAGACTGCCTGGAGAAGAGATTAAAGGTGATTTTCCTCTGTAGAAGAGTGACTGACTCATTTTGAGCTTTCATCCGACACCATGACGTATCAGACTAATTTAAACATCACTCAAAAAGGATTTGATCAAATAAAAACTTTTCGAATCCCTTCTTGAGATGCAAAAGAGAATTCGTGCGCATCGGAATACTAACCAGTAATTATGTCTTGTCAGAATTTTCTTTTAAGGTTTTCCTGCTGTAGGCTATCATGGGTTTAGGCCCTGGAACACAAAGGGCAAAAGAAGGAACATGGATGGTTTTTAGTCAGTAGAAGTCTGACACTCCCTTCCGCTCCGCCCAGAGCGGAAGGAGTCATTTGATGATTTACCATCCCAAAAAAAAAGAGATAGTTTTAGAATCATACTTTGAATTTACTCTGAAGTTTTATTTCTTCATCAAGAACATTATCAATTAACCCGAAATAAAATTTCAGGAACCGGGAGTCAACTCTGCGTATCATAAGGCTGATTAAGTCGAAGAGAACTTACTTTCCACGTTCTGCCAAGTAAGGTGTATTTATAACATAACATCGCGACTGTAATCCCCGAAGGGTAAGACAGAGCTGTAAACATAAGTGCACCCACAGTTAGCTAGTTATGTTTAAGTCCCATTTTATTCTATTTTATTTTTTAATCCACCACGCGGGCCCAGTGCGAGTTGGTAGATGTCACATGTCTTCAAATTTTTGGTTCTAGGACATGACGGTTTACTCACGATGTTTTCCTTCACCGTTTTTGAGGGCAGTGGTGATTAAATTAATTACACAAAGTAATGCGCGCCTAATTGGCATCAACCAAAAATGCAGACTCCATGGCTGCTACTGAGAAATTCCTGTGGGAAAAACCCAATAACACTTTGCCCGACCTGGAAATAAAACCCGCGACCTCATGCTCAGCAGTCGCGCTTGCGACCACTAGCCCAACGAAGCATAATTCAATAATTCTCAAAATGATCAATTTCTAGTGTCATATTATATAGCAGTCGCCGAGTTGTCATCAATAACAGTCGTTCCCACATCGTATAGCCCCCGTCACCTACAAAGACCCCTACTCCCGTCAATGTCATATAATCGTTGATGGCATAGTCATCGAATACCAGCTTGACAAGTTATCACTTGATGAAGCCAGGTGCTGCTAAAAATAGCACTTTATTATGTAGAGCATAATTACTATTCTAAGAGCGCGCTTTAATATCCTTTGGCCTCAATTAGTCTGCAACCTGCCATGTGTCATTATAAAAATATTTCATACGGTCCCTGTGTTTAATGTCAACGTACTTTTAGTGATTGAAACTGGTATGCCAATATCATGGTGGCGGTGGAATAAAACCAGCGTTGGATGACAAATAGGAGTTTATTCTCCCCCTCTATGGTCGTCCCGACTGAGTACCAGCACCAGTTTGTTTCCGCGGCCTTCCTCTTCGGCGTATCGAATAAGTTGGTTTGGATATGACGTTGTCTCTCTTTTCAAACTTCGTTATTGCTGACGTATGATATTTTCCAATAGGCTTTTCTGGAGTTTCTGAGTGAGCAATTTCATAAGTGGAGGTTCCATGTTTCTTTAATATAACATACGGTCCATCTCGTCGAGGAGCATTGTCGTTTTCTTGTTCTGACATGTAAAGATACAGGACACCTTTATGGACTAGGTACCCTTTCTTAATGTATTCTACATAATTTGGTATTTCTTTTCCTTCCTAAATTTTTTCTATGTTGGTGAAGGGTAACTCTGACTTCATTAATTATTTCTTCGTTAGTAATTAATACTCTGGCGTCGGGTCATCTATTTTTAGCAGTAGGCTTTGTTAGGTTATTTTTAGGACAATTTGCACTGAAATATTAAGTAACACAGTTATGCGCATTGGTGGAGGTAGGAAGTACTATCCAGTTTTTTTTTAACACTTCCTGTGCCTTTTTTCATATATACGCGGTCTCTGTTCCAGCAGCGGTTGCCATTTTTTGAATTATGAATACGGTCTCTAAGTCGGTTTTGCATTTTTAGAGGATCTACCCTTTGACATCATCATCAGCTCAACAATCTAGCTGGCTCATCTCCCCAATCGAACGCCATCTAAATCTTCTTAATGCCAATCTCATCCAGCGGCTATCTGTCACCCCAAAAAGTTCTATTTTTGTTGTGAATGGCGAAAATGGCAAATGGGGGGCCTCTCCAAGAGTTTTGCGAACCACAAGGATGGCGCTCTGCTTCTCTGCTGGTGAAAATGCCTGCCCAGTATGAGACCACTCTGCGCACGCACACCTAGTGGATACAGCTCTAAACGAGACGTACCGAATAATTACTGGTTGTCTTAAACCGACCCTGTACGAATGCTGTATCCACTTTCCGGCATCGCGCCTCCTCAAGTTCGCAGTACTATAGCCAGCCGTATCCAGAGGACGAAGCTACAAGCTGACTCACGCCACCCAATGCACAGCTACGGCTCAGTGCCCCAGAGGCTGAAAAGTCGCAAAAGTTTTCTTGGGTGCGTGGGCCCAGCTGGCCCAGTCAGGTTCAACGCCTCCACAGCAAGATGCAATCTCTGGCGAGAGTGGTTTAAACTCCCTGATAACTTCAACGATCCAACAGAAAAGCTCCCACCTGGGCACGAGTTGCCGTGGCCGACTTGGAAACTTCTAAGCAGACTTCGAACCCAAGTCAGCCGGAGCAAAGACATTCTCTACATGCAGATGGGGGTTCGTGGACCGCTTAGACCTCAAGTGCGTTTGCGGTGTCTCCCCACAAAAAATGGCCCACCTTCCATCTTGCACCGCATGCCCTATCACCTGCGCTCTTGATGATTTAATTACTGCATCAGTGAGCGGGGTTCGTGTGGCTGAATTTTGGGCTAAACATATTTATTTTTTTTGCCATCGATACGCTAAGAAGAAGATTGTGAATGGCATCTCGCAAGTCAAACCAGGAGATTGTAGTCTGCTTATCCGGACTATCCTGTGGGTGCCTCCAGCGAGGAGCTACACAAAGAAGGTACCTACCAACGTCATTATCTAGTATAGAAACCAAATCCCATATTTATCTGTCTACCAACCCAATAAGCACAACGACACATTATTAGGTGTTCACAAGTTAAACATATTTTATTCAATAGAATAAACAGCGAACAGTTTCCGTAGTGCCTGTGCCACAATCCGATATTTAGGTTACAGCCAAACCGAGTCTATTGTGCAAAGTGAAACGTTGCCGTTTAATGTGTGGGGCAAAGCATAAGGGATGTGCGAAAGTTGGTAGGTAATGGAAAAAGTTATAAGATTTTGTCATGACGTGGTCAATCGCCAAATACCTATGCTATTATTATTACGAGTATAAATGCGAAAGTTTTTGAGGATGTATGAATGTCTTGATGTTTGTTACTCTTTCACGCAAAAACTAAGAACCGGATTTGGATGAAATTTGGCACACAGATAGTTTGTAACCTGGATTAATACGTAGGATACTTTTATCCCGGTTAATTACCAATCTCCACGCGGGCATAAACTAGTCGCCGATTTTTTTTTTATTTAGTTTACAGCGATCACATAAACCTTATTTCTGCCTTCATTCTCCCCAGTTAGGCGTAATGGCATTGTTTACTTCTTTCTCATATTATCATTCCTCATAAAATCCATCCATCTTTTAAACATTTAATGGTAATTTTATTTTCCCTAACCAAGCTTTTGATTTTTTGACAAGCAGATAGATCTCAAATAGTCTCTTGGTTTGAAGAAGTAACAAATCTGCCTCTGTGAGAAATTTCTATATATCCATCCATCCCCTTATTTCTATAACCGCCAGAAACTAAAGGCGTTGCTTCATTCATTGCTGCGGCGGTGGCCGGGACGCTAGGAGCATGTGCTTTCGCCGCGCGTGCTGGGATGGCAGGCAAGTCGATATGAGCCAATGTATAGACGCCAGTGTACATGTACGGATATTCGAGCTATAGATCAGTATAATTATGTACCTATGTTTCTTTGAAATAAATACTGGGCAGCTCGAGTATATGTGCCGTTAGTCATGAGGTGATGCGTACGTCTGTGTGAGTATATAGCGTACTAAAACACAAGGCGATGTGCCTACCCTCATCATAATAAAACTATGTGTTCTCTTACCTTTATAATGATGCAATAATGTTAACAACTGAAGAAAACTAAAGAGATGTGTCCACGAGAACACTGCCGACAAACTGTACTGTAGTTTGGCAGAAGATTTCGAATTCGCAAAAGAATTACAAAAATACTCAATAAAAGACGTCACAGACTTTAAGCGGGATTTACAGACTTATTTGAAAAGTTTCGCCAACCAATTCCAATGCTGCTGCATCGACCAGCTTACTTTCCCTTACGCACAAAACTCTTCATCTCATCCCTCAAGCCTCATCTATGCGATGTTTTATTCAGACGCGCGACTCGTTAGCGTGGGGCATTGTGGTCGCGGCTAAACAAACCGACAGACCACGGCCTCTCAATGCATGCTTGATTTTTCAACAATAATGTAATTCCATCGCTGGTTCCAAGTCATGCCAAGTTTTGACGAGTTGACAGCTTGATGTAGTTGCTACAGTTTGTGAAAGGCCTTTCTCTAGTGAAGACAGAAAGTTATGACATTTACGTGCCTGATACCTTAAAACTCAGAAGATGTAAAAGCTTTTACGTATTTTTGGATATTACCTTTTTCATTCTTTTACCCAGTTAAGATCAAACTGAGGATCAGTCTTCCTCTAGTTATGAACATCCTAAAGAACCTTAAAAGGCCTTTGTTAATGCTACTAACACATAACATCAAAACATAACATAACATGACTCCTGTAATCCCCGAAGGGTTAGGCAGAGGTGTACCTATTAGTACACGCACATTTCACCAGTTATGTTTTAAGCTGTTCCATGTAATAAAGGACGAGCCTATTGCTATCAACCGAGCACAAATCCAGACTCCGTGGCTGCTACTGTAAGATTCCTGATGCTAAAACCAAATAACACTTAGCTGACCTAGGAATCAAAACCCAGGACCTTTTGAATGAATTACTAAAAATCCCTAAAATGAAAACATTAACCGAACAAAATCAGAAGCTTTCGCTTTTGTATCGAAACGTTTTCCGTCAATAAAGTCAGGCAAAAATAAACACTGTCTAGCCGTTCCGGAAACTGCCTCTCAAAGAACCTAAATTGTACTTCGATCAAACCGTAACAATCTTCTATTTTTTGTCATCGTATGTCATGTAGACTGCATAGGGCCGCAGGGTACGTCCCTCTTCGTAATCACACACATAAAATCGCGAATACGTTTAAATTTCCGTTCTCAAGACTATTAATATGTCATTTACAAAATCACCACATGCCCCCACTCCATAATCATGTACTTATTGTCATTGGACCTAGAATAAACACCTGTGATAATCAAGCTCAAAATAACACGTTTCTCCTGCGTAACTTGTTTCTATTTTGATATATAATTGCTTTTCACCCTACAAATCATTTGCACGCGGCTATTTTTTCCGATGCCTAATTTGCTCAACCCTTTTAGTACTACAGGAACGGAAGTTTTAATTGCATAGTTTTGTATTTTATGCACAAATTCATAGCACTGATATGACATGTACAGTCGGTGAGAAAATGTTTGGCATTTGTTTATTTCTGTTCTTTTTTGAGTAATAAGAGATAATAAAGAAGAGGTTTAATTTATTGATTTAATGCTTCATTATTCTGGATAAAAAAACACGACCAGATAAGAGTTCCTTCCATAAATAGAAAAACTTGTAGACAACACAAAGTTATAATTAGATATCTAACAGTGGTGCAGACATCCCGAACTTATTTATATATTTATCTATTACATACTAGGTATATGATAGGTTAGGGCTGTAGGGCTTAGGGCTTATGGTCGTAGGGACTGTTAGCCTTGTAGGTCTAGTAGGCTCCTTCAACTTATCATTTACTTTCATGTACCATTACACCCTTGACAGTATTGCGGCCTTACGTGAAGTTTATTAAGATACAACCAGAATAATTTTAATCGGAAAGACTGACTACTATTATTTTTTTTCTACAAGGCAATATGTCCGAAGATATATTCGTTATACTTTTGAGATAACGTCACTCTTAATGAGTCACATTTTATCGCCAATTTAATTAATTCCTATAGTTTATCTAACATCTAGTCCATCTACATCTCACTTAAGATAAAGATAAGAGTATAAATAATTGATGCTAAGATTGAGTGCGAATGTGGTGAAACCAGTTATGAGTTTCTTTTATAACTTGTAAGAAAATCCGCACATAAATAAAAGCAGATGATATCTTTCAGTACTTTTATTTTTATATAAAAATCGTAAAGCGGTTCACAAAATACATCTACCAATTTTTAACTTTGTAGTCCTAATAGTTTCGGAATAAAGTGGCTATGACATACGGATGGACAGACAGACTGACACACATGACTTATCTATAAGGGTTCCGTTGTTGTCATTCGGCTTCGGAATCCTAAAAAGGGAACATTTCATTATTTGTAAGCAATTCATTGCAATTAATTAATTGAACCTATTTTTTTTATTATTTATGTACACACAAGAGTACACTTACATGCTTTTGCAAGACAAGTATGGGCCACAAAAGTATTTTAATACGGTTAATAATGATAACCATCAACTAGTGACCACAACATTATCCTGTCACAAATTCACGTTCAATAAAAATTAGCAAACAATAAGTTTCCGAAAACATTTTTGCACCGACAGTACTTGCCCACAGTTGGGTGATTCAAGAAATGTCGGACTAATTATAGGCTAGCAACCATTATAAAGGTAATTTGCTTATTCCGGTTTTGTACAGCAGTTCGACATCTGTACAAGTGTGCAATAACTGCTATTATACGTCCCTCAGACGTATTCCGTACGTTGTCCAAGTAATTGTTATGAAATCTGGATATTCGGACAATATTTCGACATTTATGAACCTGGAATGATTGCTGCGGTTCTTTTGAGCAGATGTGCATTTAGGCTTTGTTGCATCTGCTAGTACAAATCTGCGGGAGATTCACGAGTCAAATTATACGCCCGAGTTTAAATAGCACTTCAGCTAGTATCATCACTGTAAAAAAAACTTATTGGAAAGCACAATAGGTATATTTTGCTATGCTGGTACGCTTTCGGTCAAAGACACCAGATTCAAATCATGTGACCGAGAGTTTAATAGCACTTTTATCTTAATCACAATTTATTATCAGTTTTCTTGTAACGTTTTGTTAGTTGTGGAACCTTTTCTTTTGGATTGCATAGACTCGCTTTCGGTAAACAATATTTTAGCTTGAGATCAACCTTAAAAAAAACGATTTTATAATAATTATGTTAATGACTATTCCAAAATATAATTTTACAGAAGTGATAGAGGAGTCAAAACAAAAATGGTCAATCATTGTGTTTAACTGTTTCACCAAAAAATGCGTAGGTACATATTTCCACAAAACTTCTAAACCAAACAACTGAGTAAAATTCAAAGCTCTAACTCATCATACGTAATCACTTCTCATAAATAATTCAATTTTATTTGATTTCAATCAAATCACAATACATAATTAAAATCCATTATAAATCAGCTCCAATATTGAATATTTACTTCGATTACAATGGAAAATGCCAATCGGTTACATTATGGAGTCTCTTTTCGATTGAATATTACAACACCGACAGACATTGAAACTCGGTGTAATTATATCTCTATAGTATTTATTACATCGGCCTTGTCAAAGTATGAAACGGTAGCCTGAACACAATAAGCTAATCATACGCTTGCAAGAAATTCTTGTAAATAGTATGGGACACACGGGTGTTTTGTTCAGCAAGCATTTTTAGTTACAAATGTTTTTCAGGCCAAACATTTAAAGTTTTTGTGAGACAACCTATCAACGTTTGAATGATTATTTGATCAATACGAGTTTTGTTTAAAATATTTCAGCAACAGTTTACCACTTAGGTACTTCAGCCTTATGCTACAATTCCCGCATGGGTATTTTAAATAATCTCATTAATGAATGTCATTCACACAAAAGATATGTAGGTATACAAAAATAGAACGTAGAACCTGAAAAAGATGACTATGTATTTGTTTCCCAAACACGTATTCATGAAAATTTGTCAGTATTTATCATATTAATATTTAGTTGGCTGTATATTTAGTTTGTCCATGTATCACTAAAAAGCGATAGTACGATAGATGAATGGACGTTCTATTCACGTACGGCATTTCAATATTATCGCGAACCTTGTCAGGTGAACAAAGGCTCGAAAGCTAAGAGATGAAGTGGCGTCGTTAGTCGGAAAAACCTTATGTATTCACATCACCCTTAAACCATTGTAATAAGGGCTATTCTTGTATATGGAGGCATAAAACAGATAATTATGTCAAGGATGTGTAACGGTCAGCTCATTTGACAAACGTCTAGGCTTGGACTTTTGATGTGGACGTTTGATTAGGATATGTTTTAATTAATTAAAGTCAGCTTTGTTTCGACATAACTATTTGTGCACAGGCAAAGACAAAATTACATTCTATCTCTATCAGCGATAATGATGACGCAAAAGACAAAAATATATTGAATTGAAATAAGGTACCGGCCATGCTTGGAGTAGGTATCTCTGAGGGTTCGAATCCGGATCGAGGTGATCCGACAGGGAACCAGAGTTCTCAACATAGCTCACAGAATAAGTTAACTAAAGTGGCAATAAGCCGGCCATATTAGCCGTTGAACCGATGACCGTTGGGGTACACGTGTTCTTGAGTGGAGACCACGAATGGGCAAGCGTAAGGCGAGTCACTCTCAGGCTCGGTAGAGCGACGATCTCCGCAGGGCCGCTGGTAGCAAATGGCATGGTAGAATTGCCGGGAATGGAGTTGAGTGGCGTGCGATTGAAGAGGCTTATGTCCAGCAGTAGACTGCTGTTTGCTGATGACGAAGCTACCGACAAACTTGTGTTAATTCTGTTGGAAGTCGTTGTTAAAACACGCTTTGAAATCAATGGCATTGACCATTGATTTCAAAGCGTGGTGTGGTGGTGGTATGTCTTTTGTCACTTTTTCTGCTGGCAGAATAGAAGTAAATTATTGAATTAAGAATCTACTGGGCCACAACATAAATAACTATTTTCGAACATAAAAAAGATCAATTTGAAAGATGCTTCCTGTAACAAGATCCTTTTGAATTAAACATTGAACATGCACACTTAAATGTTTATGCAGCTTACCCTTTATGTACACTTAAAATATTTGCACAAAATCGTGATAAAATTGGCATTTAGCAGCAATAAATAGCACCACGGAGTGTGCAATAAACAAGCAAATAAAAATAGATCTGCTTATTTACATCGCATTATCTTTCACGTTTTATAACTAATAAGAAGCAGCTGTGGTGGTTCTACTTCCATGTACCCATTCATTTAAAATGGCTACATTTTTCGATGCTTTGTTTTCACTTACTTTGTAGTACGAGGGCGGCACTGAAAATTTCGGGAATCAAGGAAGTGACACAACATTACTATTTAAAAATGTATTTATTGCTTTTCGAAGTGTATTCTCCGCGAAATTTGACACATTTTTCCATACGATGGAACCAATCATTGAAGCAACCATTCCATTCGGAAGTTGGGGTCTCCAAAATGGCCGTTTTGTAGGCGTCTACAGCTTCTTCAGGTGATGAAAATCTCTGACCACGCAATTTATTCTTTATTTTAAGGAAAGTATAGAAATCATTAGGGCTTAGGTCGGGGCTGTACGGCGGATGGTCTAATAATTCTATGTTTTCTTGCTCTAAAAACTCTTTTGTTCTGTGCGCGGTGTGAGAACTCGCATTGTCGTGATGGAGGATGATACGGCGGTTGCAGTTCTCTTTACGGAGTTCAGAAACGACCTGTGGCAAGCAAATGCTAGCATACCATTCTGCATTAACCGTTCTTTGTCCCTCAAGAGGAATAGTCGCAACATGGCCGGTTTTGGAGACAAACGTGGCCACCATTTTTTTTGCAACACTCCGTGAACGAACAATTTTTGTTGGCTTTAACTCATTTTCGAACACCCAAACTCGTGACTGGTTTTTTGTTTCGGGTTCGTACGCGTATATCCAGGATTCGTCACCTGATACGATGTTGTATACAGCATTTGAGGATCCTGCGTGGAATCTTTTGAGAGTTCTGACGCACCAAGTAACGCGAGCCGCTTTTTGCTCTTCACAGAGCGAATGCGGTATCCATCGGGAAAACAACTTTTTTACAACTAATTGTTCATGCAAGATTATTTGTATTTGACTCATGCCAATGTCTAAAGTTGCCTGAATTTCGCGGTATGTCACATGTCGATCTTCCTCAATCAGCTTACGCACAGCATCAACGTTTTCTTGGGTGACTGCAGTTTTTGGACGACCTTGACGGGGATCATCACTGAGCTTGACACGTCCACGTTGAGATTCAGCAAACCAGCGATAAATTGTGGTTTTGGATGGGGCTTCATCACCAAATGCAGAAATCATCCGGTTAACACACTGTTATTGTGTTAAACCACTTCGAAAGTCAAAATAAATCATCGCTCTTGAATTTTCTCGAGTCAATTCCATTTTCTCAACGACTAAACAAGTTTGACAAAACCTTGTGACAAGACCGAGAATCTTTTTTTAAATAAATAAATGGTATTCGATTTTTAAAACCAAGGAGTTTTCAATTAAAAAGATTTTAATATGACAGGAACAGTGGAAATATTCCATTCCCGATACTTTTAGTGCAGACTGCGTACACCAAAATTACTGAGTCCTGAAATGAGTTAAAGTGAATTGAGGTGAATTGAGTGAGAATAGATGGATGGATGGATGTTTGTTACTCTTTCACGAAAAAAATACTGAACGGATTTGGATGAAATTATGCATACAGATATTTTATATATACTTTTTATCCCGGTAGTATGATCCTGTGGGACAATTATCGAAAACACAGCAAACTTATGGTAGTTTCCTAAAATAGATGTTTTTTTAAGTCAAGTTGTTATTTCCGTGCCTTTTTTCTCAATTTCAGGAATTCCTGCTTTTTCTACTTCGTTGTTTTTTCTACTTCGTTGGACACATCCGCATCAAAGATCTTCAAAAATACAGTGTCTACCATAAGAACATTAGATAATAGAAAAGGTTCATACAATGGGTTAGCCATACAAAACTATGTCCATAAAAGTCTGTCAAAACCCAGCTGTCAAATATCGGATGACGCCATAAAATCCAATTTTATAGCCACGTCATATTAAAGGGCGTTTCATTAATTTTTAATTAGAACATTCGACTTTATACTTTTTAATTAAGCATTGTGGTGCTGTTAAGTTTTATTACCTTCTAACCACGGTTTCCAACGAAATAATGGTTAAGTGTTGAATAAATAATATTGCGCGTAACCCCTTTGAAACTACCATTTTTATGTTGTTTTTATTAAATTGACTCCAGCCAATTTAGAAAGTTTTGGTAATTTCAAATATTTAAGTGTTGAACAGGCATAAAAATATTTGTTGTGTAAATTGAATTAGTCAAATAAAAAGGGTTTTGATTAGTTCAGTGGTATTTTTATTATTTTCTATTTATATGAAAAGTTTTATGTTGGGAAAATAAAAAGATGGTGAGACGAATAAAAAGCTGCTTGACATGCACGGTCGTAAAATAAGCGTCAATAATTGAGGGCGAGTCAAAAGGGCAAAGACGGTTATAAACATCAAAATAATTATCATGACATAGGGATCACTTCTAAAATCATCGATCCAAATATTCAGGCAGAACGTTCCTATTTTTTAACCCCAGACGCAATAAGAGGTGTGATATACATTTATTCTAGCCATGCTATGACCGACAGGCTGGAAGATTCGGGTTATTGTACATTCGCCACAAAGTAAATTCGTCACATTTTCTAAACTCCATACATTGAAAGTGTATTCGCCACATGCATAAAAAATATGTGTAAATTCGTCACAAGTTTCCATTTCAAACCAATAAAACAAGGCAAACAATAATTGTTTCATAAAACAAATGCCGGCTACACCACCAATTCCACGTGCTAATCCCGCGAAAATCCCTCTTATTCCCACTTAAATAAAGTTGTTAAAAACCCCTCAACGAGTCCAGGCAATGAATAAATTTGGTAGAACGCTTGCAATAAATACCAAACATTAATATACATGATGTGCGATATTTTACGTCGGTAGATTAAACTGATGTTGTGTATGAGACCTTAGGGAGGCGTTTAACTAACTTAGTGAGGACATAGAGTAGGGAGAAATAATGTTGGAGATAGGCCGCTTAGTTAAGATTAAAAATGGCACTTACTCCATTACGAAAAATCGTTTTCACAATCTTACGACTAAAACTATTAAAATCTACCTCAGCTCTTGTGAATATTATCTAATTGTTTTCTACTATCAAATAAGTAGGTAGATAGTATTTAATGGCCGTGACCAGAGGGTTGGCTCTTTCTTTGGGCAAAGAATTAGCATTGCTATTCAACGTGGCAATGCTGCCAGTCTTCTGGGCATGTTTCCAGATGACAGGATGCGGAGGAGTACTTTGACGCCTAAGACGTGCCCTATTGTCGTCGTTATATATTTGTAGTCTTCCTTTTTATCTTTATTTTAGTTCTAATTGTATTTTTTCATAATTAAAGAATTGTTGATTGGCACACCTGATTTCCTATGTAGGTAGTTTATTTTAATAATGTGCTATAATTATAAATCTAGTTCAACTCTGCTATTTTTCCTAAAAACCAATCCATGTTTATTGAAAATACATGAAAGTTTTCACCTACACGTATAAAAACGTACCTATTTCTCTGCTTAACCAAATTATATTATGAATTATTGGAAACAATACAATTTAAAACTATTTATTATAAAATGTCCAAAAAATCTCATTCACACCTTACATCACAAGTTTCACAGCCAAAAAGTGTCCCATCTAGATCCTAATCTTTGCCTCATTGCATCCCGTTGTACAGCGAGGAAAGGACATAAAAGTGTCTAAAAAAAGTACAGTATTGTCTGTGAAGGGGACAATTATGTTACGTACAGTTAGCGACTTGTTAATTATGCATTCCCTTGTGGGTAGTTTGAAAAACTTAGTCGCATTTATGAAAATTTATGTAAGGAAGCATGCAGATTAGTAATTGTGGAATGCGATGTTTTATTTAATATTCTCTTTTATAGCCATCATCTGCCTAGCCTTTTCCCAACTATGTTGGGGTCGACTTCCAGTCTAACCGGATGCAGCTGAATACCAGTATTTTATATGGAGCGACTGCTTATCTCACAACCACAACCCAGTTAGTACTGGGTAATACGATATCCCTTGGTAAGACTGGTTGTCAGACTTTTTGGGCCACTGACCACCTGTAACGATTGTCAAAGATATACAAATGACAGCCGGGACCCACTGCTTAACTTGCTTTCCGAGGCACGGACGAAACTTGGTATGTAATGGGTCCCATCCACGGACCAACCAAGGCAAGCACGGTTTAACCTCAAAATCGACCCGAGTGGCTGTTATTATTTAATCACGAGCTCCTCCTTTTATTAGTTATGCTATTTAGTTTGTAGTTATAATAATAGACCTTTTTATGTGAGAATCACATCTTGAAATCTTTGAAACAGGTTCATTTTTTTTTGCCTGTTGTTATGTGCCAGTATTTGTTCTATAACGTTTGATTGTGGTTTCGGTAATTAAGAAATTATAGAACGTGAATTCTGTGAAAGGTGATAGTAATGGCTAAAGGCATGGCTGTTTTAGAATATAGATTCTAAAAACAGCCCACACAGCGTTTCTTCAGAAGGGTCTTACGACTTTTTATATTTATAATCTTTGTCTAAAATGTGTAGGGATTTTATCTTCACAAGTTTATATAAAATAAACCCTCCCTTTAACGTTATTCACCTTACCAAATGAAGCCTTTACCATTATCCACGTTTTCCTTCCACGGGCATACTTTTAATGCGGAACAAAATTTCCAACGTGTTTGTTTCATACATGGCATTTTGTTGTTCTAGGACCGCTGCCACCAAAACAGCTTGATCTACCTCGGCCCCCTCAAGTTAAGTAAATCCAGGAGCAAAGTGGTACTTCAACAGGAGGGAAGGTTCAAGGAAAATTGGTTGCTTTATACGTGAGAGCATGCTTCATTTGTTCCTCGCTTCAGGCACTAGCACCCGAACCATTGTGTATGAGAACAGCCAATTATATCTTTACAACACACTTTCTTTATACCATATAGTATTTTTACTTCGTACCACGCAAGTGGTCACATTAGCCTAGGGGCCCAATTCTGCTATTACAATAGGCGACAATAGTGTCAGAATGGTCTGTCATTGATTTCATAATTGTTGATTTAACAAGTTTTGACAAGTCAAAATCAACAATTATGATATCAATGACAGACCATTCTAATGGTAATTCTAATGGTCTGTCATTGATTTCATAATTGTTGATTTTGACAAGTTTTGACAAGTCAAAATCAACAATTATGAAATCAATGACAGACCATTCTGACACTATTGTAATAGCAGAATTGGGCCCCTGGATCGAGTCTAAATATTATAGACTTGTAGATAATTTGTAAACCAGGAGGTCGGAAACTGAGCTGTGGTACAGATATTATGTTTCTAACTAACTAACAGAATGTGAAGTACATCTTGGAAGTTCTTGAGATACTTGTTGAAGCTCGTAGTTCTAAGTAAATAATATTATGTTAGATTAGTTTAAAGTTCTAGATTTTCGTGGAAATTGTTAGATAACATGTTCGTTTGAAGACTGGAAGATAACCTCGTAACTTAATAATAGTCTAACTTACTAAAAGTCCGATAGGGCTGGTTCGAATGTTACTTCTGTATACTGTTAATAAGGACAACGTATCTAACCCAGATTTTTGGATGTTAAACTCAGAAAGAGAATTCAATACAACTTGTAGGTTTTAAAAAACTTTTCGAGAATATTCTAAATGACTTGACGATGATGAAGGAAACTTAAACTCCCCAATAGTAATGCTAAGACTCCATACATAAAACATAACATCACGCCTTGTAAACTCCGAAGGGATAAGCAAAGGTGTACCAACCGAGTACACCCACATTTCGCCAGTTATGTGTAAGTCCCAAGTAATAGTGGATGAGCCTATTGCCATCAACCGGGCACGAATCCAGACTCCGTGGCTGCTACTGAGAAATTCCTGATAGAAAAACCCAATAACACTTTGGGGGTTTGAAGAACAGGGTGTAAAGCTCTTCATCCCCCATTGAAAAGGGAGGATCCTCCGACCAGACGGGTGTTATGTCTGGTGGGCTACTACCCGACAGTTGTTGTCGGGTTCTTCTATGTAGTCTTAAGTCGCGAATATCTTTACTTTCGCGATGCAGGATTTAGATGTTTAGTTTGTCCTCTGCGTCATAGATGGCGCTGTAGTACTTTTTGTTCCATGTTGCTGAAGTACTTTTTGTAGTGCCGCTACATCACTCCCCCCCGGAGACCAGGGTCGGTAGTAGAATGAGTCGTAACATCTGGTGATGTTTTTGCCAGGCCAGTAGACAGTCGTAGCCGCATTGTTCACGGTGAGTCGGAACTGTCTGCGGCGGTAGTGCGAACCCCTTGAGTCGGGGTCGGCGCTGCATGTGCTCCGTTGCGTCGGACGTAGTACAGCGCCGCGATGTGGCTGACTGCTCGCGTCGACCGGGAGGATGAGCACTCAACCGGCCGAAAGTGCAGTGCCAAGGTAGCTTGATGAGGCTGAGGGTGCTGACCAGGAATGCTTCTGCTGCATGCTGGTGGTCAGGAATACCCATTTGAAGCTGGCTGGCTGTATGACTCGCTGCTCGAAAGCTTGAGGAAGTTTTGAGGAAGCTTGAGGAAGTTTGAGGAAGTGATGTTGATGACGTCACGTTGCTCGAAGGCTGCTCTGACGTCCATTTCGGGGTCACCAATTTGGGGGTTTGAAGAACAGGGTGTAAAGCTCTTCATCCCCCATTGAAAAGGGAGGATCCTCCGACCAGACGGGTGTTATGTCTGGTGGGCTACTACCCGACAGTTGTTGTCGGGTTCTTCTATGTAGTCTTAAGTCGCGAATATCTTTACTTTCGCGATGCAGGATTTAGATGTTTAGTTTGTCCTCTGCGTCATAGATGGCGCTGTAGTACTTTTTGTTCCATGTTGCTGAAGTACTTTTTGTAGTGCCGCTACATCACTAGCCCGACCCGGGAATCGAACCCAGGACCTCATGCTCAGCAGTCGCGCTTGCGACCACTAAACTCATACATTTTGTGATAAACGATATCGTATTCACTATCTATTTGACGCTGGAAAAAAGTTGAAAAAAAGTTTAGTTGCAAATAAAATACTCACTGGCAAAGCGTCACGCCACGGTGCGCGGAGCGACAGATCACGTGCGCGGCGACGGAAGCGCAGCTCTGTCTTCACCTAGCGGTTTGATCTGCTTCCCCGCGCTTGGCGGCAGTGTACGACGACGACCCCGCGCCAAATAAAGTCAAATATTCACTTGGAGACATCCACGTCGAGATCCATCGTGGAAACATCCTTTTTTGCATAAAAACTCGTGCGGTACTGCGGAGCTCAGTGTGTTATAATCTTGCGGCACGCTCCGAGCCCCCGCGCTGTTTGGCAGAAGCTGCGCACGGGATGCGATTTCGTACCACACGTTGTCAGTGTGTTGTCCTAGGCATGTTTTCTAAGCAAATTCAGATACTTGCATATAATGTCAGCGCGGTGTTGTGTGATAAATGATAATCGCCTTTTACATTATTTCTCCTTCTACATTTTCACATTACTATTCATAGCATACTACACGCAAGCTTCAAGAAAAGATTAGTCATTTCAAGGGTATTATTATCCATTGAATTTAATGTCATATAAAAGTTCATAACTTCAGGACACACCTGTCGTATTCCGCTGGATCGTGGCATAATGGCAACAGAGCGGCAATCATGCAGTATTCATACTATACTCCATTTGTTTAGGTAGTTAACTAAAGGTAAACAATCTTGATATGTCTTTTTATGTAAAATAAATCGTATAAAAGACATACAAAGATTATTTAAATGAAGTTAATTACCTAACATCTATTTAAGTAAATACCTAATTGTAAACATTTTTAGATACAATTTTTAGTCATTTTTTTAGATAAAAGACATGCTAAGATTGTTTACCTTTAGTTAACTACCTAAACAAATGGAGTATAGTGGCATTGACGATGTGCATATTGCCATGTATCAGTCTGTGTTCCAATTATGAATCTGATCTGCATTGTTATTTGTTTATTGAATTTGATGGGAGCTTGTCACTTGCTTCATTTGTTTTTTTATGCAGATGTTTTAAGTAATAAGTAGGTCAGCGTCCATCCTTAATATTATAAATGCGACAATTACTCTGTTTGTTTGTCACGACTAAACGGCTGATCGGATCGTAACGAAATTTGGCAAGGCGATAGATTATATCCTAGGGAAGGACATCGGCTATTTCTTTTTTCTGACACATTCACATTAACATTTTCACGCGAACGAAGTCGCGGGCAACAGCTTGTTTTATATATTTTGTTTGATCAAGTTTGAAAGGTCGATTCAACAGCCGTCTCCTGTATTTGTAAGAATTGTAAGATTCATATTACACAGAACACTTTTTTATTAAATGAGCAGTCACGCAGTCTGTGAATGAAAGAAAGATGTTCCTAGGGGAGTTCAGGAAAAAAATAGTGGGCACAATAAAATACCATACTAAACAATGTGAAAAGTTCTGTTATTTACTGGCAGTCAAATACGGTACAGCAAGAAAATAATACCTCCTAGAACTTTTTGTACATAACAGAATGTTACAGTATATCAAGTTCCATACCATTCAAACTTTTTATTATAATTTCTTATACGATTTGTACTCTCAACCGGAATTATTAAATATCATTTACGAGTAGTATCTGGGTCGGTACAACCGTGTTCAGAGCCTCAAGGGCAAAACTGATTTTTCTAAATGCGTGCTTGGTTGTACCTTGCGGGGACAATTTACGCGGCCGGCCGTCCAGTGTGATTGTTAACTATGGTACAAAGATTACAAGTTATCTACCAAGAGCACGATGCTTCAATGAATAGCGGGTTGTGGTCCGTCTCAGTATTTTTACGACTTATTATTACGTAACCCGTTTACACTTACGTCTGCGGAATTATCGTTTGTAATAAATATTGGATGATTTTCGGACAATCAAATGTTATCTGAATCGAAGAGGATAAAAAGTCATCGATAAAACTGTTCGATACCAACATCTTTGGTATCGAACACCACCACTTTCGTGTCTTCTTAAGGAGATATTTAAGCACAATAAATCGTTGAACTTTTAATTTGTGAATTCTTAAGACAAACTTAACGACTACATCAAGTAACTCTCGAACATGGTCATAAACTTTTAATTGGCAACACAAAAAATTTTACTCCCAGCAAAAATAACAAAAGTCTTGAAATCATAAACAAAAATCGATTTTCAAAATGTACTAAAACGCTTTTCGTTGTTCGATTTTTTGAGTTCCGGCTACGATGCGGTGGCACGTAACCAAATACGCGTCAGAAAGTGAACAAATACGACAAAAACGCCGTGAAATCACTAATCCAACCTAATTTTGAACGCTATACGTCATAAGAATAACGACTATAGAGGGTTAACTTGGAATCTTAATACGAATCGTTCAAAGCTCCTGCTTAAGCATTTAATTTTGACGACCGTCGCCTCTTTCAGAATAAAATAAAAACAGTTTTCATTTTACAAATCTACGTTCAATTCTTTGGAGTGATTATTATTAAATTAACGTTTAATAAATTTTACAGAGAGATGGATTTTATTTCGCTTATTAAAAAGGACCTTTTAATTAGTTTTTAATGAGCGATGTCCCGTTTAATTAAAAAGTAGGTAATTAATAGCTGTGTGACAAAAAATGGTAATAACTTTTGTTTCAAAGATTCACAGAATTATCTTTTCAATCAGAATGCGTAGGCAGTTATTGATTCTATAAATGTTTTTTTTTCAAACAGCCTTGAGAAATATGCGCACACAATATATAAAATTATAAACTGTGATTATTTTCTAACATATAATTCCTAACTAACCTATCAAATTAATATTTTTCAGTTGCACTCGCCACTAAAGAGCAACATCGAAGGATATCGTAAATTACTTCACGTCATGTGAGCAAAATGCTGACAAATGACATGTGTTTGGTCCCAACGTTTTATTTTTGGACGTCCCACACAGGGCCGTAATCAGAAACCGTAGTGGGACTCAAACAAAGCGGGTTTTCATCTATGAGGCAGAACTAATTTTCGAATTCGAATAAAAAAAGTACTTTTTACCCTTTTGCTTTTTAGCTAAAACTTTTGCAGTTGACTGTATGTAAATGAGTACTGTCATCATTGATTGTCTTTAACCGACTTTTTAAAAATGAGGAGGTCATGTATTGGACCGGCAATCTTTATTTTTATTTTTTTTCATGTATGTACCTACAGCGATTACTCCGTGATTAACTGGGCAGTTTTTTCCACTCAAAACTGTTGATAAAATTAGAGTTAAACATTTAGGATTACGCAATTCAAATATAATACTCCTAGTATTATTTACTCATAAAGTAAGCGTATAATAAACGTATGTAATAGGTCTAATAAAGACATAATTTTTTGTTAAAGAACATTACATTTTTTGTGGGATCACTAATGAAAGACCATTCAACTAAGATCTCTGATATTGATAAAATCTTCAATGAACGTTTGAAAAATAGGTGTCTTGATATAATGGATTATGTGTAGTATATGTTTAGTAGCTTGGGGCTATATCCCATGATTGTGGAACATCAGGAAACGGAGATTACTTTTATATAAGTTCAGTATTTATGTGAATACATAACTCTCAAGTTTGAACTAGTATTTAAAGTGTCGGTTTTCACACTATACAAGTGTGTGAATAATCAACTAAATCTTAATAGTACAGCATCTTTTTTCTTTCATATTTATAAAACATGTTTGAAAGATTTTTTTACTTTAAATAACATAACATCACGCCTGTAATCCTCGAGCGGTTAGGCAGAGGTGTACCTAATAGTACTTGCACATTTCGTCAGTTATGTTTAAGTCCCACTTAATAGGAGGCAAGGCTATTGGCATCAACCGAGCACCAATCCAGACTCCGTGGCTGCTACTGAGAAATTCCTGATGGAAAAACCTAATAACAGTTTTGCCCGACCCGGGAATCGAACCCAGGACCTCATGCTTAGCAGTCGCGCTTACGTCTACTAGACCAACGAGGCAGTCAAATTTATTTTACATAATTATTTAATCTGATACAATTAATGATCATCCAAACCAAAATCTATCCATGAACGCGTAGCATTACACACTGACAATACCAATTGGTGAGATTCAAATTACCTTAACTGACTAATAAAGCCTTTAAAACACTCTGCTGTCACTCTGCCTTCAGAGAAACGATCGTACTGGAAGAAAATGCATCATAATTATTGAAACTGTTTTCTGTGGTACTAATTTTCTTCGAATAAATCGAAAGGTCTCAAGTACGTCGTTTGTCTGCTTTGACACGGTGATGCTATAATAATTTGGTAATAAAATAAGTACTAATTGGTCGATGGGTTCGCGAAAGCACTAACAGTATTACCGTCAATTGGCGATGCTTTAAGACGACACCTTTACTCACGTAAACGAGTTGCACATTTGCAATTTAAATTGACGCCTTCAATAAATTTACGCATCCACCATCCGAAAACCAACTGAATTTGAAGCCTTATCCTCCTAATTATAAGATTTATATTCCATTTGCACCAGCACACGGTGATTTGCAAAGTTTTCAACACAAAATTATTTAAAGAGCCGATTACCATAACTGAAATACAAAAGCTATGTGTAACTAATTTTAATAATGATTATGTTTTATGAATAAACGCGCATTATATGAGATGCTTCCTTTAATCGTTTTATAACAACGTCTTTTAAGCATACGTCGTAATGCTTGCATGTAGCCTTGGGCCATACATGACAGTAATATCTACTGCCAACAAGTGAGCCATAAACCTTATCACATAACGTATTAAGTTTAGATTCGTAAAGCAAATGTCAAATCTCCTGAAAATAAAGAATGGTATGTGTTGTAAATATTTTCACAAAATGGCGTTCTCAGAACGATTACACTGAATTACAGAAGCTCTAGATTCTTCTTTTATATGCAAGGTAACCGAGACTTGATAATATTATTGAAGTTCCGGATCCTAAATACATGTAAAATACTGGAATTTATCTGCATCTGGTTAGACTGAAAGTCGACCCCAACGTACTTGTAGGTAGCTGGGTCAAAGCTTGGTGGATGATAGTATATGCAATATAGGTCATCTCACAGCACTTGTACAATACAAAACTCCCATACACGAGTACGAAAGATATATAATATTATGTTGATATCACCTGCCTAGCCTTTTCCCAACTATGTTAGGGTCGGCTTCCAGTCTAACCGGATGCAGCTGAATACCAGTATTTTACATGGAACGACTTTCTATCTGACCTCCACAACCCAGCTAGCTCTGGGTAACACGATACCCTTTGGTAAGAATGTTTGTCAGACTTTCGAGCCACTGACTACTAGTAACGACTGTCAAAGATCTACAAATAACAGCCGGGACCAACGGCTTAACGTGCTTTCCGAGGCACGGAGGAAACTCGGTATGTAATGGGGTTGTCAACAATCCGCGGACCAACCTAGGCAAGCGCGGCTTAACCTAAAGATCGACCCAAACGGCTGTTATTATTTAGCCACGAGCTCCTCATACATTATTCATAATTATACATTTTGACATTACCTTATAATTTAACCCTTAATTGATCGCGTCTAAAAAGTTACGTAAGCGGTCACGTGGGTTGCGTGAAACCCGATCATATAATAAATCAAATACAAAATACATGCAAAATCACGGGTATGCTCGATAGTTGATCATATAGGACACGTGTTTTTATGAAGCTAACGGGAACTTCAGCGCTCAAAATTCAGAATTTAAAAAGTTTTAAACCTTTAAGGATGCGCTTGGGTGTGTAATACCCCACGCGACCAATAAAGGGTCAAATTATTTACATCAACTTTTTCCTCTGCAACTTCAATTTGGTCCTTGAAATTTAGAAGTCCGCATTGGTTAACAGAAACTGCATGCTACTGCAATTCTCAGTGCTCTACTTTTAAAATGTTCTCCTGGATTTTTCAACTTCCTTCGTAGATATTTTCGACGCAAATGTACGAAGCACACGTGATCTTCTACTCAACCTAAAATATATAGTATTTTTCGTGTTCAAAATTAAGTAACACAAAGTTCATTGTACTAAACAGCCATTGTAATTACATGTCTTTACGATTTTATTAAGCAATTTATATTTATATTTTTTTGAACATAACATCACGCCTGTAGTCCCCGAATAGTTAAGCAGAGGTGCACCTAATCGTACACGCACATTTCGCCAGTTATGTTTAAGTCCCATTTAATAGGAGGCAAGCCTATTGCCATCAAAAGCGCCAATCCAAACTCCGTGGCTGTTACTGAAAAATTCCTGATAGAAAAACCCAATAACATGTTTTGCCCGACCCGGGAATCTAACCCAGGACCTCATGCTCAGCAGTCGCGCTTGCGTCTACTAGACCAACGAGGCAGTCAGTTTCTTAATCTTACATAAATTATATAATATTTCTTAACCCACGCTTTTACCGTCAGAATTATATTTACGCGTTTTAAAACGCTCATTACCCCTGTCCTACGTTTCTTTAAAAGCTTTATAAATTATTAATTCGACGACGATTGGAACTCTTTTGCTCCTGAACGCTAAAGCATGGTATTAATGTGATTTGCCATGCTGTTTTATAAATAAATTCTCCAAGTTATATTCAAAATGGGAAGGAATTATGTTATTTAGATTTAGTTTGAATATTTTATGAGAGGCCTAGAGGCTTCAATATAAAATACAGGGCTTTTAAGTCCTTTACGACAGGAAGCTTTTGGTTAATTTCTGAATATTTACTTCAAATCTTGCAACGACTGTAGCGATTTATTCCGTGAAAATTCTAGTCGCCAATCAAGTGTTTTTAAATAACGTTATAATCACGGATCTTGGCAATATCTAAGAGCTTTTATTAAAAAGCAAACAGGAATGACTTAATTTCCCTTTGAGAAACTTAAATGGATTATGAATCATCAACATCATCATCAGCTTACAACAGTCCACTGCTGGCAATAGGCCTCCTCAATCGCACGCCATTCAACTCGATTCTTGGCAACTCTCATCCAGTTGCTACCAGCTACCCTGCGAAGATAGTCGCTCGCCTACGACGCTGCGTTTGCCAGTTCGCGGTCTCCACTCAAGAACACGTCTACCCACCCGTCATCGGTTCTATGGCTAATATGGCCGGCCCATTGCCCCTTCAGCTTTCTTATTCAGTGAGCTATGTCGACAACTCTGGTTCTCTGTCGGATCACCTCGTTCCGGATGCGATTATTATCAATACCCATGCAATATTGATTAAACGTGTAATTATTTTCTCAGGCGCATAAGCGACCAATTCTACTTTTATAATCAATGTCGATCAAGGATATATACTCCCACACAGTTGCAGATTCAACTTAATCATTTCCTTCATTTCAAATTAATTTACTTTATGTTTCCAGATCACAGAAATCAAATACTACATTTTGTCCAGATTAAGCGTGGCTAATCGTAAAACTGTTAGTAATTTGGTACCGAAGTTTAAACGTTTAATGAACGTTTGCGTCATCGAGACTCGTGTCACCGATCACGTCTTGTTTTACAACATATCATTATGGGTTCGTTTTTATTACAGTTTCCGTTTTGATTGCAACACGATCATGATAAAATTCTCATTCATCTTTAACTCAGAGTTTAAATTTTTATTAACCAATTCTTGTTTGGTAAATTATGTTATTGTTTGGTCGAAACATAGGGTTGGAAACGTAGGTTTGTTTTGTTCAAGCATGCTTTAAGTTACTGTCTCACTTCTACTTTTCCAGGGCCTGTAATTAGCCCTATAAATATTAGGTACTTTTTTCGTTTTCTCTCAGTAAAGTTATCTATCTCTTTACGCGTCCCACCCTAGAGCTCCAGAGTAACTAACTTTAGTCTCACAATACGAGTATAAAGCAGTTCAATATGCCTCTTTTTACAAGTTCCCCTGTATAGGCCGTATGGTGTCTCTTGTTAGGAACACGGTTAAAGCTCCACCATTGTTGAACATTGTCTTACCGACCAGACTGTGTAACGGACGCAGAACTATGAACTTCTTACAAGAAATTCTATTAACCTATAACTCTGGCTTTAGCTGTAGTAGGCGTCACTCTAGTTCCACATGGATCAGGCTTCAACAGTTGAATAAGCCTTCTCCTCTCACAAGAGCTCATAAATTGCACATACAGCTCGGTGTCAAACACCTGCAGCTTGTTGCAAAAACGGTTATCGCTTCACTATCACATGAAAATTGTCTTGCTGCCCATGCTGTGTCACGGACGCAGAACTTTGACCCTCTTAATACGATGCACGCTCATAAATTACGTCTTTTGTAACGTATTACAACCATGGCCACTGCACTACTGTACAGCTCTGAAATACCTCACTCTGGTCTCACAATAATCAAAGCTAGCAGTTCAATAAGCCTACTCTTGCAAGAGCTCTAGTTCTCGACATACGGTGCAATACTCCTGCCGCTTGTTACAAATACGGTCACCGCACCATGGCTTGAACATTGTCTAACTGACCATACTGTGTAACGGACGCAGAACTATGACCCTCTTATAACGCATCACGCCGACATAAAGGCAAGGTCACACTGGGTCTCTATGACTGATGTTGACGCGAGCCGCCTTTGACTCCGAGTCGCTCAAACGTCGATCTAGCTCGAGGCACGCTCATATCTATAGTGCGGCTGATTAGTGCTCATATTTATTTTTTATATTTTTGCCTTCTGTAAAAAAGAATAAATTCTTTTCGTCGACGTTTTTGATACGACAAAAAGATGAGTAAATTCGTTCGTTAAATCTTGAGAATTGATTGCTATTACTTACCTACATTTTTGTCATCGCATAAACACTGTTAATCGTTTTTGTTTATTGCTTTTGCTTTTACGATCAACCAACAATTTATTATAACACATAGTCTATGATCATTTCTTCTGAAAATGCAGTATCATAAGAGTATTTTACCTTTGATTTATAATAAAATAACCAAATAAAAAGGTACCTAAACGACAAGTAAATTCTTCCACATAAAATCGCAAACCTACCTTAAAAACCTTCGTCATCCCGTCACCCAAGAGACAGCGAAAACGTCACACATCCGGCCACATACCCACCTTTTTCGCAGCAAAAATAAAATATGAACAGTTAAAGGACCGACTATAAATCCCGCACGCATCACATCGGTCGACGCGCCGCTGGCCATAATGATTCATTAAGTGCCTCCCCGGGATTACCTTTTTGTAATTGAGCGATGATGCGAGAGCCGTATCACTGCTTCTCTTTTACTCGAGGCACGAGGTTTAAACGGCTAGCTGGTGATTGTGGTTCTTTTTTGTGGTACACAATATACACATAGATTCTTGTGAGTTCTATAGTGACTGAATGCCGTAGCTTTTCATTTAGGGAATTTGAAAGTGCTGGTGGAGACAATTTTGGTACTACAATTTTAGTTTTGAATGCACAAGCGGTCCTAGTAGGTTAGATTTTTGTTTCTTTTAGCTATGAATGATTTTGTAAGAGAGGAAGCCCCCTCCTCCCCTCCCGCTCCGATTCCTTATTTTTCCTTCCCTTTCCCCCCTTCCTTCTATCTGAGCGGGGTTCCACTAGACCTTAAAGATAAGGTCTTACAGCTGCAGCAAAAAAAATATTGTCTGAGAGATCCTTGCAAAGAATTGTATTAAAACAATGACAGTATTACTTTTTAATTGTGTGTTTTTTAATAATAATGCATACCAAAATGTCTCACAATTCTTACCTTCTTGAATCAATAGAATCAAAAATATTTGCACGTATGCAAGAAAAAATCACGTATTAAAAATTCCAAATTCAAAACCGCTCTCCGCTACTAACTTACAGCAAAAACTTTTTAAAGTATTAAACGTCTCCCATCGTACATTGACCATGACTGTCCATGACTTTGAGCTTATATCCGTATGTATATGTTAGAGGAATGTTGTACAACATAGTTCGAGCCAATAGTAGTAGGTATTGACGGCACACGTCCAGTTCTTGTTAGCTCTTTAACTAATCAATTAAATCAAATCTGTGGTCAATTAGCGAAGTGATTTTGACATAATTTTGTCATTGAGTAATGTGTTTTCAAGTTGTATTAGCAAAGAAACTTTTTATTTGTAAATGGAACGGGGTAAGAGGCTTTGAAGCTGTTTTTTTTATGCTCTTATAGGAGCTTTCAATTCGAAACCTGCTTTCAAGTTCGGTTACTCATAATATGCTTAATTTACATAATCCATTAACGCTTTAAAAACATAAATTAATGCAAGCTCGTAACATACTAAATTATTCACGAAAACACAAGAATGCAATTTGCACATCAAAGTCAACCAAACTAACAAAAACTTACTTTCGCAATATCAATCACTTACTCACATTCTAACCAAGATAATACATCATACATCATTAATGTCTACAAAATTACCCCAACTTGTACCAAAGTATATTAAACTCAGAACTTACATAGTGGTTTCAACTATTATACCAAGTTATCTCTACAGTAACTTGAAAGTTTTGCCTCTCTATGTTCTGAATGGACTATTAATATCACATAATACGTATCATATCGGCGTGTAAACACTGATATTCAAGTGTTAGTACAAGCCTTGCTATACGAGAATAGCATCTGGTGCTGTTGAATATAAAGAAGCTTTTCAATTCTCAAAGTTTGTAGTATCTCCTGCCATTCTCCAGTACACTAAACGTGCTACTATACATATATCAATTTTTAAAGTTCTTTTAATTGAAGACAGAAATTCCGCTAGAAACAACGGCCTGGGAGAACATTCAGTAGCAAAAAGTAAGAAGACTCGTCCATCAAAGAAGTACCACCCAAGCTCACTGCTGCAAATTTATGATCTTTAGCTCTGTTCAGGTTTCAAGGCCGTGTATACTGGTTTAATTTACAGCCACATGAGACCAAAAGACTTGGTTTCTAGGCTATGGATACAGCGAAGATACATCCTAAGCAGACGTCGCCTACGACATACTTCGTGTGGAACAGGCAGAAACTAACACATAACGTCAGTTAGTGGTAGTCCATCTTCCGATACTGAGGAGTTACCATGACGTCTTAAAGCAATATTATTTTAAGGTCGCTCCAGTGTCCTAAAGAGACGGAGCTATAGAGGACGTCTAGCGCCATCTCTTTCCCACTCTGGAATAAGTTTAAAGCAGTATTATATCTCAATCCGAATCAAGGATACTTTTAAAGTGCATAGGTATATTCAGCTGTTTTTTTATTGATACCTACTCCTAGTCACCCATAACACCCACGATGATGTCTTATCCTTGAACAAACGCCATGACTGAACCATTACGGTAATGCTACTAATATAGAAAAGCGATTATGTATTTTCTATGCATGAAAATTTAATCGTAATTATAGCTTTGCTGTTCAGTGTAATGTAGCTTGACTGACCAAGAAGTGTGGGTGGATGGAAGTACTTCCTCGTTTCTAGGTATACAAAGTTATTTAAAGTTTCAATTAGGTACACGACCTTTTTGTTAAAAGTGAAAGAACTGAATTCGCTGCTTTTAAATTAGGAACAATCTTCTTTTGTTTGATATTTTAGTTTTTTGTTTGCAAAATCGCCAGATCACTGAATGTACAAAAGACGAAAATGAAAATGATTAATAAGGTAGACAATAATAAGATAATTGTATGAATGACTAATTCATTTAATGACCAATTATTTAGAGCGCGATTGAATTTCAGAAGGAAGCAAATAATTTTATTTTGGTAACATCAACTTGACCGCAATTATTATTTCTAGCTATGAAAAACACATTCTATTCTATTGACATAAAGCGTATATCTATCTATATATATAAAACTGACTGACTGACTGGGTGATATATCAACACACAGCCCAAGCCGCTGGTCCTAGAGACATGAAACTTGAAGGGTGTGTTCTTTGTGAAGAGTAAGTATCCACTAAGAAAGGATTTTTGGGAATTCCACCCCTAAAGGGGTAAAATAGGGTATGGAAGTTTATATGAAAGTCCGTCAGTTTTGAAGTTAGGATCGTCAAATTCTGTGTTTAGGCTGACAATTGAAAATTAATGTATATGTATCTCAGCGTTTTTGATAATTCTATCCCCGAATGGATAAAAAGGGTGATCAACTATGTTTGTTACCGTAACCTGGCTTAACCTATAGGTTACTTTTTAATCCCGGTAGTTCGTTCCCGTCGGATATTTTTCGACATTCACGCGGGCGAAGCCGCGGGCAAAAGCTAGTTATGGAATAATTTTAAAGCAATAAGAACTTTTGAAACAGTAGGTACTTTCCATATCTAACAAACTTCTTCTAAAGACGTACAAAGAGATTTCTGTTCTTCATTTCAAACATTACACCATAATTTTGAAGTAATAACTTTAATTTAACACAATCCTCATACGAAATAAATCCATTAAATTTACCGCAGCATATTATATTAAACCAACAAATAAGTTTATTAAGAACATCGTGCTATTTATTTGATAATGCTCTTATATCCAAATTTAATTTTAATCCACATTTTATATAAAATATACTTAGTGCTAATTTAATTAAAAAGTCTAAACTTAGGTCTAAGATAACAAATTTGTGCTAACTATTGTATGCCTAACATGGTGGAGCAGTGCAAACGCACATCAAATTCACCTTTGACTTTGATCAGTACCAAAAGATGTTATGAAAAAGTTTTGTGTATAAAACAGCCTGTATACATTTAAAAACTGAATAACAGTTTTACCAAGGGGTATCGTTTTACGCAGTACTGGATGGGTTGTGCAAGTCAGATGGGCAGCCGCTCCAAGTAAAATACTGGTATTTAGCTGCATCCGGTAAGACTGGAAGTCGACCCCAACCTAAGGCTAAGGGGCTAGGCAGATGATAATACACATACAGGCTGTTTTATAACTTAAGAAAGGGAGATTTATATTATGAATAGTCGGAGGAGTGGTGGGCCCCTTAAATGCAGGGCGTCCCCTGAAACCACGAGATGGGGCTGAGGCTGACCACGATGGAAAGGGTGGGACGAATTGGATGTCTTCTTTAAGAAGCGGCAAGAAGTGGCACAGAACCGGGGTTGACTGAAATAAGGACTAAAATTACAAAAGTACCTACATGTTTTTATTAACATAAAAGTAAGTAACTTAAGAGTAAAACATTCGTAGTAAACTATGTGAAAATGCAATAAAAACACAACAAATTCTCTGCAAATATCAATAACAATATTAGCAGATGAAGGACATAAAGTTTAAAATTAAAACACTGGAACTGTTGTCTCAAGTACTTCGATGGCAATAAAAAGCCAATCAACTCCCACATCGTGGCGATTATATTGTCGGCCGACCCGCAAGAGTTGCAAGCCACAACAAATAATGCAAAAACCGACTTCATTAACCACAAAAAGGTAAAAAGAACGAAACTTTTAAATGCGCCTTATCGATGAATCATTTTTTTTTTCCATTGGCATCGCTTAAACTGTTACAATAAAATTAAAAAATATGAACTTTTAAAGAGCTCTTGCAAACCTACGCGAATAAACATTCTTGAATATTAATCTTATATTTAAAATATACACTAAACAGAGGGAATAATTACGTCGTAATGCAGTGAGGAGCATTAACGCAGTCGTAAAAATCACATTTAAAAGTCAAGTGTTCACCATCCCTTACTAATTGAGATGTTTTGACTGCTCACTGAGTAAAGAATAATAATTATGCAAATTCATAAAAAAATGGATTGTTAAGCTTTAGTCATTGTTTATAGTATGCATCAAATACCACTACGTAGAGCATGGGTCTACTCATACTTACAGGCAAAGTATAGAACATATTTTTTAAAGAACTAACAATAGATTTTCAGCCGTTTTATTTTTAGAAAATTAGTTTCTTTTTCATTAATAAAACAGATTTATTTCATGCTGCTTTAATTGCTTTCGTTCTTTTTTTGTTGAAAAATTACAGGTAAATCCTGCCCTAAGCGAGAGAGAGAGAACCTATTATCTCCTTCTGTGTATAATATCCAAAAGACATAATGAGACGCTCATAAATTCCTAAGTAAATAAGTATGAGTCGTCAGCGTGCCGCTTAAGAATTTGTCACGCGGCACCACGCTGCGTTACATTCGTCGTGTGTAAACCTCTTTATATTAATGTTAAGTATTCTGTTTATTTTATAGTAGACTGTGCGTTATTCAGTGCTTTCTTCTACGTTTACATCGTATTTATGTTCACTTGATTATTAGATATTATGTTTCCTTTTGTTCATGTTTTTTTTTATTTGTGTGTTCTTCGATGCCCAGGTTTGGATCTGGTAAACTTGGGTAACCAACATTTTCATCGTCTATCATCCATCTTCTATTCGCGCAAGTCGTTTCGCGCAAGTGTTGTTCGCGGGGTGGTACGACGGGCATGTGATGAGAAGATGCGAAGATCTCACGATAAGACAAGTCCAGAGCATCGGGCGACAAGTTCAGGCCAAAAACGCGTAGACGAACATCCTAACTTGGATCTCTTTGGTAAACAATTACCTGAAAGCCGTTCACCAGATGTCTTGACGACCCAGTGGAGATACTTCTCGCGAAAAATGACAAACACAGGCGATCCCAAATAGTTACATAACTCCATGCAAAATAAGAATTATTGTTTTTTTTCGTATTCAGAAAAAAATATATAACTACTTCCCTTCCTTGCTTCCCAATAAAAATTCTAGCTAATTAACTCGAACAAAAAGCAATTAAGCCTTAAACCATAAATACAAGAAAAGATATTTTAAGTACTTACATTATTTACGATATGACATATTACTCCTCGTATTAAAAGTTTATAATACTCATAAATATGTCGTTTGAAAGCTAACTACGTACAAAACAGCGAATCGATCAGACTTTACAAGCTTCTAAATGTGTAACATCAAAATAACCAGGATTTTATGAGCGTTTAAACTTAATCACGTTTATTCATAATAGGATACACCAAACCCAGACCTTTCTTTGATTTTATCGATATCAATATTAAAATAAAATGAATCGTAAAATTTTATTATGCGACCACTTACAATGGCAACATAGAAATATCTTTTTTTTACTCATACGTGTTTAGTTTGAGTTTTGTGAGGATTAGCTGATTGGCTGGACAAAGATGGCCAAGCCACTGTCCGTTGCATATTGTCGTTAACAACATTGTATTTGCCGTAAACATCTTCCAATTCCCACAAACATAAACCCTTTTTTAAAAGCAGTAAGACCCAAATTAATACAGAATATTCTTTTACAGCGGTACAATAAAGTATGTCAACAAGTATTATAAAATTATACGACCCTGCTGTTTGAAAACATACGTCCGAATCGTAATAATATCTTTGTATGGACGTCCTGTTGTGGCTCACCGTATAATTTTAACGGCCTTATTAGCTTTAGATTTCAAAACACGTAAACAGGAGTTAAATGGTTTATGGCCAACGTAAAATGTTTTTGCAATAACACCTTCTCCGGTTTTGCTAAAGTTTCTATTGAAATTGACGGATGGATTTATCGTATGTATGTAATGTCTACATAGCTGTTGCTCGTGACTACGCATGTGTGTATTTTGTTTTTCATCATTTTGAGTACCAAATGCCTAGGGTTAAAAGTAGCTTATGTCACTCACCAAATCCCAGGATACTTATATAGGGTGACTGGTAATTAGTGACCGATACTTAAACACGTGATTGTTCTTATGATAACAAACAACTTTCCCAAATAAACATTTACAAAAAAATACTTATTCACTTTATCACAAATAGGTAACAGCCGCATGAAACCGCGCGAGCGCGCCTGTGACCTATCGGCTGTTAGCCGCGTGACGCCGTTCTGTCTTTCTTTTGGGAAAGTTGTTTGTTATCATGAGTACAATCACGTGTTTAAGTATCGGTCACTAATTACCAGTCACCCTATATGTCTTTCCTAAGAATCCGCTCAGCAAAGGGGTGAAAATTTAATAGACGGAAACAGAGTTACTTTCGAATTTGCCAGATTAGTATCAGATTATAGAATTATCAACATTTAGAGTAACTGTCATATTTACTTTTAGAATAGATTATATATATAGATTCCTTTGAATTCAATTCGATCATCGTACACACAAGTTTCTATAAAATAAAGAGGTAGACGAAGCAAACAAATACCGTCGACCTAATACTAACATGGCGTAAGTCATAATCATAACTGTCCAGGAAGTGGAAAAAAACTTTTGAAAAAAAAAATGTTCTTACGTAAATGTCAATAATTTGCATTAATTTTCACCGTTTTGTTAGATATAACACTTTAGGAGCTCGTGGCTAAATAAGAACAGCCGCTCGGGTCGATCTTTAGGTTAAGCCGTGCTTACCTAGGTTGGTCCGTGGATGGGTGACCACCCATTACATACCGAGTTGCCTCCGGCTGTCATTTTTAGATCTTTGACATCCGTTACAGGTAGTCAGTGACCCGAAAGTCTGACAACCAGTCTTACCAAGGGGTATCATATCACCTAGCGATAACTGGGTTGTGGAGGTCAGATAGGCAGTCGCTCCATGTGAAATACTGGTATTCAGCTGCATCCGGTTAATATCACTTCACCTATAGTGCAAAAAATCATTAGTTGGCCAAATTTTGACTTACGCCATGTTAGAATTAGGTAGACGATATTATGTAATTTGTAATATCAAGTATGTTGAAATCGTCAGCTGTTTCAATGATAAATATTTACATACGATTAAATCAACATTTCAGAACACTGATGATGTTGACACTGAAGTAGGCATTAATTTGATATCGAACTCAGCTTAGTAAATAAACAAGATTTGATGAAAACTGAAAGTAATAAATGCTGAAAACGTAAAAGCAAAATTATGATGTATGAAAACTTCTTTCATATGAAAAATTCACACTTCTTACGTATGAAAAATTCGTCACTGTCCTGTCCTCATCTCAATTGATTTGAGGTCGGCGCAGCATGTTTTTTTCTTCGATACTTCTCCAATACTCGTCGTTTCAGCAGTCACCTCTTTTTAACCGACTTCCAAAAGGAGGAGGTTATCAATTCGTCTGAATGTTTTTTTTTGTGTGTATGTTCAGCGATATCTTCGCCAGTTGTGAAACGATTTGGATGATTCTTTTTTTGTTTGGAAGAATAGTACTTTGCGGTGGCTGCGTTTAAATTTAGTGGAGGTTTGATGCTGATCTTCGGAGATAAGCAATGGAGCTCTTCAATAATAGACAGCAAATCTGCCGTGATTGCTGCAATCGTTTGGATATTTATTGTTTACCCAACATCATAACATAACATCACGCCTATATGCTCTGAGGGGTACGCAGATGTGCCTGTACATCCACATTTCGACAGTTAGGTTTGTTAAGTTCCATTTTATTAGGGATAAGCCTATTACCATGACATGTATGGTTAGCGGTTCACTAATTCTTTTCATCAAAACTTCTTTGACAATTTTTAACCGACTTCAATAAAAGGAGGAGGTTCTATGTTGGACTGTATGTATTTTTTTACGTATATTCACCGATTTCTCCGCCAATTGTTGACTCATTTTCAAAATACTTTTTTTATTCGAAAGCCATACTCCTGAAGTGGTTCCATTGTCACCAAGTCAGAATCTGATGATGGGACTCCAGCGAAATTAACGCAACCCTGAAAATTCATTTTATATTGGCACACACAAAGTTTTTCGTATATGTACTTTCTAAAGCAATTGAGATATTCGTGCCTGGTAATCATTATCTCATGTTGCTGAGCTGATGATGGAAGGAATAAGTCGGGATCTGATGCTGATCTTCAGAGATCTATAGTGGAACTCTTCAATAATACACAGCAAATCTGTCATGATTTCTGCAATCGCTTGGATGTTTATTGTTTACACAATATCATAACATAACATAACGCTTCATGCTCTGAGGGGGTACGCAGATGTGTACAGTACATCCAGATTTCGACAATTAGGTAGGTATGTTAAGTTACATTTTACTGGGGATAAGCTTATTACCATGAAATGTATTGTTAAGAATGTAAATAAATGCATAGCAAATATTTGTATAGGATATTACAACTAAAAATGGAAAAATAAAAAACTTAAGCAAAAATAACTTTAGCTTCAGAACTCTGTGACTTTTGTTGGTTTGAGTATTTTGCCACCGACTTCTGAAGCTAAAGTTATTTTTCCATAAATTTTTGAAGTCGGTTTTATTTTTTGCAAAAAAGTTTTTCTAGACATAATTATCATCCTTCACACAGTCTCCCCTCGTTTCTCTGGCCTTCCTCTACTCTTATAGCTATCTAGATTCACACTCTACATTGTCCTCCTGTATGAAAATTAATGGGTGGTTATAATTAAAACGTTAATGCAAATTCGTATCAACAGTTTTAATATAATTATTAAAATCATTCCCCTTTACATTTAATAATTTTATTATCGTTCTTCGATAAAAGTGAATAAAACGTGACAGCGCTTAATTGACAAGTCCATATATGAAAGGATTACTTTGTGTAATCCACTCATTTCCGTCCTGTCCTGATTACATACAAATTAATGCTGACATGATCTGAGCATAAAATGCAATTGGAGTAGGTAATTGTGGTGGTACTTTGTAGTCGTCGGGAAAAGAATGAAAACATAAATGTACTGTCATTATTAAAGAAAATATTACAGATCTCACAAACAATTATTTTTATATCTAAACTCTAAATACTAGTATGTACTATTATAAAGACAATTTCATGAGGATTCATAGGTCATTCTTTTCTTAACGTGTCGATGACAACCTAAATTGTGTCAGCCCAGAACTGAGCTACTAGTTTGGCGCTTTCGGTAGCGTCCATCAGTTCCTGTAGTGGACAAACAACAGGACATACAGGACACGATTTTGAGTGTCCCATCGTTTGTGGAACAGCACCACATTACTAACATATTTACGGTATACTTCGGTGGGCGCACCGTTATCGTTATGCCATGCATGGCGACTTGTATGTTGGTCTGCAGCTGCTGCAGCAGGCGCGGTGCGGACACGGTGAAGTGTCCGTCGCCATGTGCCACGAGCACACTACCGCGCATGCCGCGGCACCCATCCGATTTGTCTTCGGTTATCTTTACTGCGCTCCAGCGGCATTCAAATCTAGAATAGTAATATCCATACTTCATCATCTGCCTCGCCTTTTTCCAACTGTTGGCGTCGGCTTCCAGTCTAACCGGATGCAGCTGAATACCAGTATTTTTCATGGAGCGACTGCCATCTAACCTCCACAACCCAGTTATTATTGGGATAAACCCTTGTTAAGACTGGTTGTCAGACTGTCATGCCATTGAATACCTATAACGACATAATTATGAAAATATTATACGTTACTTTAACATTTTTTATCTCTAATTTTAATCTGATTGTCGGCTTGTTCTGAGTAATACAGCATGTTATAAGGCGTAACTTAGGCTAGGAAAGGTGTCCACCGAAAGAACCTAATAACAATATTAATTATTTGTTTAGATTTGGCAGCCTTATGGCCAGAAAGCTAAATAGTTAAATACCGCAACTCGTAATAATGATTACGTCTTTATCCGGGTCTTGAATCGCCGGCAAATCAGTTCAAAATAGAAAATAACCTAAAATCCTGATAAAACCTATAAGGATGGATATTGAAAAGAATTTGTCTACTTAGTCCCTAACGCTTAATCCCTTTATTTCGCGGACAATTAAACACAAGATTTATAGCAAATCGAAAAACGTCTCCAGAGAAGTTCGCAGGCGTTGGTAATATGCAGTAACTATTGATTTGCCATTATAGTTTTTTGTCCTTATAAAATATTGGAGGAGATAAAATCTAAATGCATATCTGTTTCGAGGGTATTTTTATAACATACTTCGTACCTGTTAATACGAATAAGGTCATTGACCTGAAATTATGAACGATGACATCAATATTTGATACACGCATCAATAAACACACTTGAAACAAATTATGTCTGAATATTTTTGCTCCAGTAAACCTATGCATAAAATTAAAGCTATTTCAATTCACAAAGATGTTTAGTATCCAACACCTACAGTAAAATAAGTTCTAAAATTAAGGAAACTATAGCATAATTTATTAAATGCAAATATTTCAAAAGTGACAGTAATTAATGTAGAAGTTGCATATACGGAGTACTAAGTAATGAACAACGAAAAAAAAGAGAATGATAAATGAGGTTCGAAATAAATAATCTGCAAGATTAATGTTTTAGCAGAATTTTTCGTAGGTGTTCACCATTGTATTTAAAGTCCGAATAAGTTTAAATTATTTATCCTCGAACAGAGTAGGTAATTATAAAAAAGTAGTAGGATAATGGGAAGTTTTTTGGGGCACCTTATTGTCATTTTCTATAATTTTTCCTCCATTTTAATAACAGGTTTGTGATTCATTGAAAAGGCAAATACTTTAGTTTTTTTCATCAGTCAATACTTAAAGACAAAGATTCCAATTTTACATTCAGTTCACCTAATTATTTCATGGCAAATCAACTAACTCTAAAGTTTTATAAAACTGGAACTTGGCAGAATTAATGTAAAAACGACAGCATTTATAGCTGAATAACGATTACCAATTGATAATAATTGAAAAAATACAGTGAATGACCTAGAAGAATGTATGAATATGTCAGCAAACATAAGCAATCGAGAGATTAACATGGATCCCATGACGACAACCTTAAATGTTTCCAACAGGCAGACTCCTTGCATTAATCATTCAATTCCACCCGCACTTACACAAAAGTATTCACCAACTTTCTCCTATTACTTTGAACAAAATAAAACACTTCGATCGGGCCGAGAGTGTTCCCAGGGGACGATCAAATGGATACTAACTCCGGTATTGTTAAAGCCCGTTTTATACTGACTGACAGCATCAATTAGAACTTGACGTAGCGGTGTTGTGTTACAAAGAAACGATACATCGTAGAAGCTTACCAGTAATGGACCATCAATATTAAAGGGGATATTTTTAATAACGTCAGTGGAGGGGGAAATTTATTAAAGCACCTGTTTTCGATGATGTACTGTCTTGTGGTGTCATGTTCAGTGTTAAGGTGATGGGTGACAAGAGATCGTCTAATGAATCTTTACTTGAGTCCTATTAAGAAGGTTAATTGAAATTAAGAAGCTTGGTGGCTATTTGAGAGACAAAAAGGTGAAGCATCAGCCGATGTAAATCATATTCGCGTTTTTTGATGTGTACCTATTTAGTGTGCTTGTTAGTATTATCACGATATACAATTATCGGACTGGTGTCCGCAACTCCGCAGTCAAATGAAGTATTTTGCGTACGGGCATCGATGTCAGTTTTTAAAATTAATCTTATTCATTGCATTTTCGGATCATTTTATGACTGTCAGATCTTATCTTAAAACCCTCTGTACAAGTTTCTTCTGACGTATTTAGTACTACCTGCTTCAATCGTCAATGTATTTATAGGCTAGTATTTAAAGGAAATGACCAACTGCACATGATGCATGTATAGTAGGTCATTTCCTTTTCAACAAATGCAAAATCAAACTTTATTCATACATCAAAGTAATAAACGGCTAACATCTCGGTAGATGAATATAAGTGTTCAATAGCACGAGACGTAAACACGGCTATTATGTGGTACCAGTTCGACAGACGAATAACGGATTGTTGGCAATAAAATACTGATTTAATACTAACAGCTGATTCACTATAAACAAGTTATAAAGTTAGAATAGGGTCATCACATTATTTATATGACAGACTTGAATGGTATACTTTTTTACGGTGCATATGAGTGGCGTAGAGAATTGATGGGGGCTTAAGATGTAGTATCGAGTGACGGTGGAAATATTTTGTGAATTGTCTTCTTGACCTACCTAAAGTATTCATACAATTTGAATAATAGTTGCGATATCTAGGCTTGTACCATCGAAACGTCACATTTTTCAATAACAGAAGTGAGGAAGATTCGTTATTCCGCTTCTATGACAATTTATTAGCGTTCGGTACAGCATGTCATATTTCATTCTGTTTTATAGTGTTGTCATCTAATTACTGATTTACCTTTTCTAGCTCTACCATGCTTCACACCGTCTATCCATCGTTTCTTCAGGATTCCTCTGCTTTCATATCAATCCATATTCATTGTCAAAACGGTAAGGAAGATTCTGACTCGTATTCGTAACAAGAAAAGCTGGAATTCGCTTTTATTCAACCAAAATGAACACATAACCGTAAAAAGAAAACAATATGTTTTTCAATTTCCAACAATCAGTTCGCCGAATTTTTTCAACATGCAATCACAGCTCTAATTAGGTGACGTACTCACGAAACAAAAGCCGCGCGTTTCAACCTCGAAATAAATCAAAAATCGTGTGTCGCGTGTGGTTTGTCGTCACGCAATGGAACTAAAATAAAAGAATATTCCTTGCGATGGAATTCTCGTAAATTCGTAAAATATGTGGGTACTTATAGCCACAGTTGCAGAGGTGAGCGGGTAACCGCGGCCGTCCAAATATTGCACGCTAAATTTGTTTGATGCAGACGGGCTCTTTTTTCTTGGCCTAGGACATTTCTGTGTAGCTGCATGCTAAGCTTTTCCACCCTAAAAAAATCTGGCTTGCTTTAAAAGTATTATTTTTTTGTTATTATTGCTTCAAAGCACAAAATATATCTGTGTAGGCCTGGCTCTTGTACTAGGAATCTCTATATCACAAGAGCTTGACGTATCATAATTTTTTATAGTAGTTGTTTTGTTTTTTGCCTGTCTGGGAATCAAATCTGAGAATATCACTAAACAACCAATGTTGAAGCAAGTGGATACCTTAGAGCACGTAATGAAAAACAGTAGGTGGGATTCGCCCATGAAACTTGAAAATGGGGTTATTCGATCCAATGGTTATGCGAAATGAAATGAGATAAATTTCGCGTCTCATGAAGCGTTTAACATATTGTATTTTTTTAACTGTCGTATCGGTTTTTAAACGAGACGCTGCTAAGAACTTAGTAGAAAATTATATTATTATTTCTTCTATCTACATAGGTTATGTTTTATTAAACCTAATTTGTTTACCTTTGCCGAAATAAACGCCCTTGGTATGTCTAACAATGTGTATCCAAAATTTAAATTAGTTCTTAATTTAATAAGAGCTACTATTCAACAAGCCGAATGATGTATCATCGACTCAAAATATTTTTAATTCATATTTTGTTATTTACAACCTAGCTTATCTTATTCATAACAATGCCTGTCTTAACATGATCAAATAAAATATGCTTTTAAATATTTAGTAGGTACGCACAGAATTCTAGAGACGACTATACAAAATATTTTTTATCGTGTCAAAACAAAATCAACTTTCGCATTTATTGCAATAAGGTAGTTCACTTTAATATCAAGAAGGAAGGGTTTGTCAGTTGATATCAGTTTAGACCTACGCGTTTGCATAAAGTGAATCAATAACAACCTTTTGCATCTGTAAATAATTTTATGATTGTTTTTAAACCCAGATCTCTGTTGTTTCATATTTACTAGAGAATACAGTGCTTCGTGGTTGGTTTTGATACTTGAATGGTATTGTTAGAAAAGGCGCTGTCGATAAACATTAAACTTGTTGTCTGTGGAAATTGCATTGAAAAAACAAGATGGCGCCGTTAGGACCGACTATGACCATATGCCAAAACAACCATGACAGACTCTACTTTGTGTTACATTTGATGAATATTTAATGCTGTTAGTAAAGCTTGTTCCGTTATTCAGAAACACGAAATGAGTACTTGACTAATGTGACCAAAAATGCAATATTCACGTTTTCCAATTTTTAATTTTTAAATTTATTTTGATACACACATTAATATTATCTACGTTACTCTATTTGGCAAAAGTATATTGGTTTCAAATGTGCTTTAATGCAACAAATAATGACAGGTTGCTGTGATCACCCACGCTAAAACGATTGCAGTGTGGGAAGTATTATTTAGTGACTCCCATTTCACAAGACTATGAAACTCACATGATTTACGCGGTAGGAAAAGCACATAGTGTAATTTAATATTGACTGTAACTGGGCAATTAATTTGGAATACTGCCAATATAGTACTATAGTAATAACAGAGATTGAGGTGAGCAAGTATCAATGATCGTGGCACATAACTTAAAGAAAATGTAAGTTAGTTCAGCGTGGGAGGATTGTACTGTCCCAGCGTTTAACCGCAGCGGTTGAAACGCCCGCGTACCAAACCCATGACCGCAAGTGGGCCAAACTCTAGAACAGATTAAAACTTGTGATGAATCGCTATTTTCGTTTCCCCGCACTCAAACTTCTGGATACGAGGAATTTACTTTATGTGTGAAAATGTAAATACGTTGAGAACTTCGACGCTTGCCAAGGAAATCGCGTTCGTCGAGTGTTGACAGAGACTTGTCGGCTTTTCGTACTGGATTATTTGAAGGATTTACTTAATGCTATGTGTTTGCTTGTGTAAAGGATTAACGTACGCTGTTTGTGTTAGTGATTACTACACACGCAGCAATCCATCGATGTTTTTGCAGCCTAATGGGAGTTTAGTTCGCTGGTAGCCTTTGGAATGATTAATGAACTGTGTTGGACGGCCAAATTGAATGTATAAATGTCAGGTCGCTTGTGAAAGGTCAGAGTTTGTAATCTTAGGGATCATTGATACTTTAATGAAGCTTGATGATCGGTCGGAAGTCTGCAAAAAGTTTTTACTACGTCCAAGTGCGCAAGCAATGTGACGACCACACGTCTGGCCTTCGTCATTTGTTTTATTAAGGTACTGTATCATTAACAGAACTAGTTCCTTTATTTATTTCATATCAGAAATAATGAAGCCAATAAGAGTCTCTGACTGGATAAAAGAAGTCATTATGTGGATCACCCAGAATGAGTAATCAACACGCGCCTATCTTGATTTGTCATTAACGACCAAAGTCAGATCCTGCAGTACTTTAAAATCATAATCCATAATTCACATAGTATTATTAATGTATGAAACAAATCAAAGTATCATTACACAACATATTAGACCTAACTTCACAAGGGCCAATAAAACGAAACTCATTTATCTACGAGCATACAATTCAAGCCCATTATGCCTCGTTGCAACTCATCCGTTGATACTCAAATTGACAGAAATAAACGGCGAACTATTTTGCTTACAATACCACATTCTTACCGGGGGCGTACACTGGCGGACATTAGCGCTAGCACTGGCGCTAGCGTCGGCAGTTTTGGGTCGGCGAGCTCCACTGCGTCACCCGCTGCTGATACTGCACGCGTTGCAACTTACGCCGCCGCCGTCGCTGACTCGATGCTGGTCGAAGTAGTGACTTGTGTGGGTACGTCGACCCCAAAACGTGCCTACACTGCTATCGTCGACACGCACAAACCTGTGTCACAAACCAAGAAGGGGGAAAAGAAGAGCTGTGAACAAGGCAACAGGGGTTCGAAACAGCAAGGCCCAGCTACGGGCACGTGTGACAAGGAAGGCTTCGTGAAGGTGGAGAGGAAGAAGAGGAAGAAGCCCCCTAGTCGGAACCAGTGCGGGACTGCGCTGGCAGGACCCAATGTGCTGCGTCCGGCAATACCAACGACGCAGCTTTATGTGTCCCGGCTACATCACACCACGAAGGTTGAGGAGATCGTGGAGTATGTCCGAGCGAAGACCAACTGGACCTTGAGGGTTGAGAAGTTGGAGTCGCGCCACAACACGAATTTCAAGTCGTTCGTGGTGCGAGTTCCGACTCATCATGTTGAGACCTTCCTCAAGGAAGAGTTTTGGCCGAAGGGTGTCATGTTTCGGCGTTTCCGCGGAAGGCTACGCGACACCACGCAGCGCAACACGACGCCGTCACTTCGTGTACAATAATAACATCTGTTTTCTGGTTTTTATAAATATGTATGTTAGTTTATAAGGTACATATGATATGGGTCTTTGTTACCTGAAATAAATGATATATTATATTATTATTATTTTTATTAAAATAGTACAAAGGTACAATAACATGTAATTGCAAATGATGCAGTGTCTCATATAGGTACAGCATGTTCGTTGCACTACCATTTATGTCGACCCACGCTCGAGCGATCCCCGGTAAGAAAAGGCGCATGGTGGACTTATTGCGATTATTTTTTCTTCCGTTATCAACCTTATTTTGAGGAAAGGATTTTTGCCGTAGTTGTAAGTACATAAGGACTTATTTTGTTTGGGAGATTGAATTTTTTTTTCTTTATCTTACATGTTTATTCGATATGTGTTTACTGTCGATAAATTTCAGAGCTTTCAGAGTCTTTTGTGTGGGAGATTTTCAGTTTTTAATAATTTCAGCAAAAATTTAAACTATCGCAAAAACAACTACAGCGAATGTCGAAGTTTAATTCAAGTCCACCCAAATTGGTACTGTTCCATTATTTGCGTCTTGGTTGTCCGACAAAAAAGTCGCAAGTTTATGTCTACAGTGCACGACCTGTCTAACCCACGTTCCTTTAATCTCAATTCATATTTTGGTTTGTTTATAGCGTTCGTGGCAAGCATTTATCGAGTTAGCATTTTATATAGTGTACGGTACATTTTTTCATATCTTTATTTTCCTAGTGAGCTTATGCTTTTATTGTTTGACCAAATTTTTGCTTGTACTGGTGGATACTGATAAGGCTAGGTCCCTTGTGTGTTGATGTTTTAGGATTAAACGCTGTTTTAGTTTTGAATTTATTTTATATGCAATGTTTTATCTTTATTTTTCCATAAAAGTTCTTAGGTCATTCAAAATATTACACGTAATTTTGTTATACTTTCATTAAGAAAAGTCTTTACTAGCACTTTTCAATGAACCAAATATATCATTTATAGTACTGGAACTGCAGCTCAAAATAATAAATGTCAGACAAATCCCAAAAGTAGCATAATCTCAAAAAGCTGTCGTTCAAAAAATGAAAACGAATAAAATTTTATTTTTATCACCATGCCCAAAGAAACGGCGAAAGAAAACATTGTGTGAAAACCCACACATTAATAACTTAACAATATTAATGTCAGCTAATATTTCCTATTGTAATACAAGCTGTCAAAACTTGTTATTTTATAACCTTTGTGTTTTCACTTGACCGTCAAAAACACCTAAAGTCAACGAAAACTAAATTTTAAGTGTCTATTATTAAGTTTTTAAGTTCATTAATATACAGTATACTGAAAATGTCGTAAAGATAAAAGACTTAATGAAACCCTACACAGTTTGATAAAGATTTTTATTACTGTTTTATATAAAAAAAGATAAATCTGTATTATACTAATCAGCCGCTAATAGGCACGTAAAATTTAAAATAGAAATGAAAAAGGAATATTGATAAATCCGTGAGATTGTTTAAATAAAACGTTCAATTAAAATGTCATAAAAAGGATAATAAAACTTACCATTTCGATCCTTTATCAAAATACAGATGCTCGATTAATAGTGGAATAAATAAAGTTAATCTTTTCAATGACAATGTTTTAGAGCCTTTTCTAGAAGCAGGTTTTTTGATATTTCTAGCTGAATTCTTATAAAGTAGGAGGTTATTTTATAAGTCATTGCGTAATATGTTAGTTATATCGTTATGGAGAGAATTTTCTCGGATTTATCTGCAAAATTCTTCCTAAGAACTTGTCTAGCACGATTATTAAAACTTGTGACGAAGATTTCTTCCTTAGCAACCACCTTTTCGTGAACCCTCTATGTACGAACCATGTACAGAAGTGAACCCCTTAGGCTACGTAAGCCCAAAACAGTACCAAACAGAAATAGCTAAGTTAAAGCAAAACTGACCCTAATTACAATAAAACAAGACCTCCCAGGAACATGGACTTTACAATACCACGAACAAAGGTCAAATAATACTCCGAGCCATGCATGGCCGAGATTGTATTCAATAGAATAGGTACCTGTCCTTCCCAATACTTCAGCTGGTACCAAATAAATAGTAGCGATTGTAATAACCGAAGGCTTTCCCATGGTCGAGCCAGTTAAGGCTTGCCCACACACATTGGGTTAAATACCTTATTTATAGCTCACTTGGACTGACCTTTAATGGTTCCGGCTGGTAGAGGAAATGCGTAAGTTGGAAATCGACAGAAGTGTGAGAATATGGGAAGAAAATTTAGGAGCTTTTGGTAAATATGTCGGTTTTGGGGCACGGTAGGTACAAACGAAGTTAAACGGAGCTTGGAAAAAAAATGCAATGCAATGCTGTTAAACCTAATTCTTACATTTCATTAAAGATCAACAGAACTATTTCATTGATTATGATTAAACTTGGTTTGGTTGGTTTTTGAACTCACCCAGAGTTGATTAATTAATCTGGTTCTTGCTGGCTCTTCGTGCGAAGGTTCTCTGAATTTTTGAAAATTGTCTGCATTAGTCGACAAAGTAACTCGAAATTATGAACGAATGGTCAAAAGAAAATCTGACCTATGACGGGGTGAGGTGCTATATTTATATTTATTTTGATACCTGTATCGTAATATACATACATTTCTTACTTCTATATCCATACTCCATACTGGTATTATAAATGCGAAAGTAAGTTTGTTTGTTACCTTTTCACGCCTAAACCACTGAATCGATCATCCTGAAATTTTGCATATACGTGGTCAGGTGTACAGAAACGGACATAACCCTACCTTTGATCCCGAAAAAAAAGTACTGTTCTCGAGGAAAACTACAATAACTTTCTTATGATAGATGGCGCCACGTATCTTTCGAATTGTCAAATTCTAAATTAACGCTAGTACCTTATACAAGAAAATATGGAAAGTAATCAAAAGCATGATCGCTCGCTGTACCAAATTTGTTTTCACACCACGCTCCAAAAATATTTCAATAACAAACAAAACATTAAACAAAATTTATTGTGCACAATATGCACAGATTCTAATGATTTCCAACTTGGTCGTTTCTCTCAACGCGTGGCTATTTCTAAATAAGGCCGGGCTCGAATGTATCGGTGCAAGGTTCGATATTTTCTTTGCCCTGACCATTCGGGTAACGGGAACTGGCGCCATATTCCAGTCTACGGAAGTTGTTCTGTATGTCGTGTATAGTATAAATATTTTGGTAAAACGGAAACTTTTATTATAAATATTTGGGAAATTAAAGAAAGTATTCGTGTAATTACTTCTGTGTTTTGGGAAAATAAACTGTCTTAGAACTTGAGTTCTTTTGTTCGTTGATAGAGAAAGAACGTTTGCTCTTACAATTTTTATCCTTCAAGTTTTTAATTTTGAACACTTTAGTTTGTACAACAGCCATTCTTTCTGTTCCTGCTCAATTCAAATTTTAACCCATTTTTATTATTTAAATTGTCGAAATATAATCAATAAAATATATGTATACACTTTCCATTCAATAGATTCTAACCATCCCAACATAAAATCTTTCAATGCGTCATACAAACTTTTATATTCAATATTTTGACTAAAACCGTCAAAGAATTTCTATGTCGTCCCACTCACTAAGTAACTTAAACTCTTCTTGAGACAGTTGTGATAGTAACGTTTTACGACACATCCAAAACGAACTGTTACCTGCTATTTAAAAGTAATAAAACTGCTTTTTAAACCACTCACACACTAAATATTGGGTGCGTGAAAATATGTTCTTTTAATAGCTAAAATTTCTCCCAGAATACGGCCGCGGGCGGACGTACATCTAATAGTGTATTTGGCTTCAGATTTTCGTCTAAATTGCTTTATAAGAAGCGAGGCGTTATCTTTATGTAATTTAGAAATGAACGTGAAATCCGTTTGTGAACTTCCCAATCAAATAATAGTTAACATACTTTTCATTGGGTTAGTGAAATTGTTATAAAATTTGAATGAGTACCTACCTAGTGTCAAAATAATTTATACTTAAAATAAATCGATATTAAATATTATCTTACCTATTTTATGAACAAAATTTGACAGAACGTCGAATGCGTCTACGTATTCAAATACTAATTAAAAGGAAAGGCAAAGGAATTTGTGTACAGAAATCTTAAAAGAAAAATAAGTAGGTAAGTACTTCTAACGTTGAGCTTCTGCACCAAATCTATTAACCAAAGACCCATAATCATGCGATAATAGTCGGATTCCCAAATAAACAGACGAAATACCAAAGCATTTGTCCTACATTCCCTGAAAAGGAAATTAGACGGCCAAAAATATAACCACCGGACAATTTTACGATCATAGATATTCAAACAACGAAATAAACCAAGCCATTACGTCAACAGGCTACAAATTCTAGTCCTTGAAAACACGATAGCAAATAACTAAACTTGAAACCAATCAGACTAAGTTCTGTAAGTCATCCGACCGCAGACAGTAAACAGTATAACGAAACAAAGGAATTCCTTAATCAAATCGACGTGAAAGATCAAAAACTATAGATAGCGGGAACGCAGAGCGTGTTCATGATACGAGTCTCCGTACACCTACTCATCGTGATGCAGCAATACCGATGCATTTAATTGTTGTGTGATAGCACACTAATGCACCTGTCAAGGAAACAAAGGCAACTCTAGATAAGACCAAAATTGAAGCACGATCCGTTTTTGTTGGCGATTGGACGTCTCAAATGTAAATGTTTATACTTTCTCGTTTGTAACCGTTCGATTCACATCTCGCCTGCTATGAGACGTGCCAGTCATTTGTCATGCACCCAACGAGATCGAAACATTTTGTTTCGATACTTCTTGTAATGCAATTGTTTTGCTCATTTTAATATGTAGTAACGATACGTACGTGGGTTTGTTTAAATCCATAATAAAGCCCTATTACAAACACTCGCTCAATGCCAAATATTGTTTAATATTCTAGAAAATAAAAATAGAAATCATCAAATAAAATACCTAAAGCCGGTACAATGTTATCTTTATTACAATGTGAATTCGGACCCGTTTTATGCCATTCGAAGCTTTGCTTTTATTATGATCGATCAAAACAAAATAGTTTTATATTTCACGCACAACTATGTCCACAGAATTTAATTTCGATAAATATTCATGTGCTTGCTTGTCACATTCTTTATAGCAAATCCAGACATTGTTTTCTATCTTTACTATCTACAACATTATGCCGCGTTCGGACAATTTGTATCAGAAAACAGTAACGAAATATTAACAGCGCGTGCACATATAAAATATGCGTTCAATGCGTATCAGATATTGCGCCGTATAATATTATTAATAGCATCAATGCAGATAGGGTTTACGCTTAACGATTGGAAGCCCTGTACGTTTTACCGGGAGCTCGTAACGAAGTGGGACTTGTTCCTTACAATGCTATCTACCGAGACTGAAAACCAGTTATGATCCATTATCAGATCCTATGCCCGGGGTGGCATTAAAATGTCGGCTCGGCCCTGCTTTGTTTATTAAATTATGTCCACCGTCGCTATAAATATCGCTTGAGACGCGTTCATTTAGTGAAATACCGATCCGACCAACGATACTGCATGAGTTATGTCGCGTCCTTAAGAATAACGTATTAAAGCAGCATAAACAAGGTTGAGTAAAGAAAAATGGATAGTTATCTAGATCATGCTGAAGGTTACGAGTTTGTTTTGTAACCATTGTGTTAAAACTAAAGCTGATGAAATACATAAGCCGTATATCCAGCGGTAGGTACTTTCATTGCAAGATTGATAGAATTGAGAAGAAGAAAACGAAAAAAGTAACAAATCAGGATTTTTTTCGCACAAAATTAGAACGTTAAACTGTCGACCCCGACATCTCAAAAAAGATTAAGTACTAACAATATCCCAACGTTGCGATTCCCTTAGATTATGATCAGAGAGCATTAAAAGTAATTGAATCAAAAACAAACGAAAGTGGCGGTCGAAGAGAGAGAAATAAAGCCGGCAAAAAAGGGAAGAGTCGAGATGTAATGACGTAGATAACTTCCACCAATTACCAGGACCGCAGAAGTGCTGCATCTGCAGGATAAAAATGGACTCTCCGTTTGCAAATAATATGCAAGGATTGTTATTATTCCAAATACAGTGAGAAAGGTCGAGGAAGAAACTTTCTTAGACGTCCTTGTTAGTTTTGCTAAAGAAATAAAATTCCGCTTTACAGTTGAAGAAGACTGAGAAAGATTCTTTGCAATGCGATTATATTTCTGCGGGAATATTTCTGAAGAAGATTTTAGGTTATCGTATTTTCCTGTTTTAAGAGACGAATCAGTAATATTAAATCATGCTACACACATACTAAGTCTACCTTTGGGAACCGTCGGGCCGCAACCAGCAAAAGGCCCAACTCTACGGTCAGGACACGATGATTTTATCTCTCTGGAAGCCAATCCATTATTTCCACCGCTTCCACGGACTATCGCAACAATTACTCTCAGTGCTTATACGATTTGATTTAAAGGCATTTAGTTCTGTAATGAAATAGACATTTTGCTAGTTCACTGTTCATTTTTTATGATTCTTGTTAACAAAAGCATGACTGTGATATAATTGCTGTGTAATCTTAGAGATTACATCGTATCCGTCTGTCTATGGTTGAAATGCTGAAGGTCAGTATAGAAATGGTTTGGAGGAACAAAACATTACGTAACTATTTTTTGTTCGTTGTGTAACAACGAAGCTTATCTGTTGATATTGATACAATTAGATCCTTGTTTACTCTCCGCCGATAGAAGCACGAATGATAGACTCTGACATTGATAATTTATAACCATAAGCTAATGTGGACCTGGATTAGAGTTTTATAATTCGTACCGTGAGGGCTAGTTCGAGGAGGCACGGGAAAAGAATTGGGGGAGGCCTTCACCCAGCAGGAGGACAGTACAGGCTGTTTAAAAAAAAACTGGTACAAGTGAATTGTCTAAGTCCCGAATTATTAACTATAGATATGCTGAGACTTTTAATGACGTGCTTAGCAGCATATTCTCTTCTCAACTGCATCACTATCAACAACATCAAAAACGATTCTCCAAAAACGCGAACATGAGAACTTGACGATGTAAAACCATTTTTAAGTGTCCCAGTTTCCAAAACAAAATTACCAAATCGTACATCGATCAGTCTTATAGAAGTCACGACTCCTCTCTCACTCAGGCATTCGCACGGACCGAAATAGGATCCTTTATGATCTTGACATTTGTTACAAATTGTTTCAAAGCCCGTGATTGAATTTGAATGGCGCCCTTCGCAAGCCCCGATATCGTGTCATTAGGTAACTCTTTCGGGCCATCCGATTGATCTTGAACTTTGCTCTGTAATGGTAACGACGATATAGCAATTGAGTATTTCATGGTAAATTATTTGTAATGGCTGCTGTTCAAATGATAGGTATTATTTTGTCTTGTTTCTTTTTCAGTCAAAAATAAGGATGAGGTCCTGCGTACGATTCCCGGGTTGAAAAAATGTTGTTGAGTTTTTCCATCAGAAATTTATCGATAGCACCCACGGAGTGTGGATTTGAGCCCGATTGATAGCAATAGGCTCGCCCCAATGGGAAATGAGGGTGTACTATTAGGTATTCTTTGCTTAACTTTACAAAGAATTGAGGCATTACGACGTGTTTTCTGACAAAAATAAGAATGAAAAAATTCTACGTTTTGGAAAGGTCACTAAATATTATCACAAAAATAAGCGATAACTTAAACAAAGTAGGTATTCACAGAATAGGCCTCTCATCTCTCCCACACAATACCACCAATACAATTCGAATTAAAACCTGCTATATTTTTTATCAATGACAAAAGAACGCCGCCGCGCCGCGCTCGCTCCGAACAAAGCACAAACGTTTTTATTAACAAATAAGTGACAATAAAAACAAATGAAATGGTACCAGCAATTAATTGACACGCGTGTAGGCATACAATCGCATAATTAAGATCGGCCAGCGTGGGTGACGTGATTCGTGCACACCCGTGTCCCGAACATTGGCGAACAAATCGATGGTGTTAATTTTAAATTCAGCCACAGTGCAACAACGGTCCCTAGAATACACCAGTCATAAGATCAGTTTACCCAAACGTTCCATACAAAATAAGATGTCGATAAATTCATGGATTGAAAATTCTCTTCATGTAGGTGGCTTGAATTATGAAAGCAGATAACCTAGGGTGGGGTTGCATTAATTAAATAATTATGACATATTGTGTGACCGTTTCAATGGGAGGGCGCGACTGATAAGGGATTGGTATGGAAACATTCATTACTAATTCTGAACACCTGTTTTGTGAGTTATGATTTGATATCTATAGAACTTTGAATCATTAAGTGTTCCATTGGTACTATGAATTTTAAGGGTCGAAGTTTGAGAACTGTAACCCTTTTAATAATCAAAATTTTCAATAAAGTAATAATAATTGCTGTACAACGTTTTAAAACGAAAATTTCAATGCACGTTAAACTAAGCAATAAATTAAAATCTAATATCTTTTTGAGTTTATATGAGGAGCGTTTTTATAGAAATCTCGTAAAAATCATTTTTTAAAAGCAGCTTCCCAAATGTCACACGTCTATCTCTTATCTAAACGATGGTGTAATTTACGGTAGCAAATATTGATTTTTTTTCATTATAAAGTCTAGTTCACACAGTCGCCAACGGAAATCACAAAAATGCAGTCTGCGTTTGCATTAAACGATTCATTTTAAACGCAAGTGGGTTAGTTAACATTTTAATTGCATTTTTTTGTATTGTAAAATTCATGAACTTAATTATTACACTACATTATTGGTTAATAAACAGGGGGTAGGTACCTACTTTAAATAAAAAATATGTTTTTTTAGTCCATCGTTCATGGTACATCGGATAGATGGCGCTGACCAAATTAATGTATCAACTATTGTTCTGGCAGCGTTTTATAGAACTGGCGTAATGAAAATAATGTGTATGGAAATAAATAAGGTTATCCTCTTTTATGGCGTTATAATAACATTCTCAAAAAGATTTTCACAAAAAGGCCAACAGAATAACAACACACAACATTTTAAAACATATTATATAAATTACCAATTTGTAAAAGCCTTCATTATACACGCGTATCTACCACATTTGTGATTTTTTTTCACATTACATTCTCGGCCGGTGTCCCAACATTCTCATTTGCATTTTAATTGTTCGCCGGCCGTCGAATCAATTTGACGTTCCAGACCAACATTATAGCACTAGTTCAAATAAATTCTTTAATATCTAATGTCTATATTATTGAACTGGATTCTACGAATGTCTTATCTTACGCTGTAATAAATTGAGATTTAGTTTGTATTAATAGCCAGCTTTATGTGTTATGTTTAAATTTTTATTTAGTTATGGTTGAGAGATAAGTATTTAAAACTTGTCTATTTCTTATCTTATTCTATTAATTTTACTTTTTCAAGAACCAACATTGATTTAGGTACCTATTTATTTATTCATTTTAAATGACTTTTTAAGTCCCACATTCTTAGACTCAAATTGAGAGAAGTCAACTAGAAACATACTAAAATTACATACGAGAATTTCCTAACAATTTAACAGTAATTTCTGTCCCGTTGTGTTTTAAACTTTCATTAAAATACCAATCACAGTGTAGTATCCCCATGACCAATTAAATAAATAATAAGAAGGTGATAAACCAGCAGTGCACAATAATCAAAACAAAATAAAATATAAACAGAGAGTTTAAAAGCCTCATTATAATGTAGCACGTGTTGATTATGTCACTGCTTTTGACTGATCACTTCCTTGGACGAGCTTTACCATGTTATATTTACACTCCAAACTTTCTTACCTAACTCCTATTTCAACTGTATAAAGGTTAGATTATATTTATCCATTCGTAATTGAAATTAAAACTGTTGCAACACGAATCGCTGGCGCTGTTCAATGTGCCGTGGTGTGAGTTCGCGGTAAGACTTTGCATGAACGCAGATTTGTGTTAAGAAAATGGAGCAATAGTGAAGGAAAGGTGTTGGAGGTAATTAATTTTTTTAATTAAAAATTGTAATTTATTCTTTACGTAGTTGTGTTCGACCAAGCATTTCACACGTGAGGATTGTTTAAAGAAAATTCTGCATTATTGTTTCGCGACGCACCGTGGCATAAGTTTCACGAATAGCGTGGCACGAGTTTGACAGATCGAATTAACCATTCTGTCATTAATCGATTCCTGGTAAATTAAAGGCAAGGCATATACTGAAATGGCAAAAGCTTTTTTCATATACCTACTTCATAATCAAGGAGAGGAAAAACATAATGAATGACATTTAAGTAATCATTAAAGAATTACGTAAACAAACTATCAAAACACGTCCATGAATTAATCTGAATCATAAAACAAAATGATAATTGAAAAGCAAATAAAGTTGATAATTTCGGGTCATTTATTATAGGCGCAGCGAAAACTGTGGAGTAGCTCGACACATATTAATTGCGCCGCCCGGTCGCGGTCGCAATTGTGGTCGCATATATTTTTATGTGGAAAATATGTGTGACAGCCAAGTTTGGTTGCTTATTTCCAAATTGGTAAATATTTTTTTAGGGTTGATTATATCGTTTGCGTGCCTAAGCGGTGGAGTCGGAAAGATATAAAAAATATAAAAGCTTTCAGACTTGTAAATGCAAGAAGATGATAATTAATGACAATGACGCAATTAAGTAAAACTAGACAGCAGAGGATTTAACTTTTGACTAACTTAAAATAAAAGCCAATTACTTTCAAACTCTTTTCAATCCTAATAATAAATCGACCCTCAGCTTTCCTAGAATTTCCAAAAAATCCAGCCATCTTTTCTTTCTTTTAATTCATTGGAATTTAAACCAGCTTAGCTTGTGATTAACAAAAGCCTCTTAGCCCATTATATACTTGTGTCGACAGCTTTTATTTAAAATTCAATTAGGTACTAGTTAGTACGTGACTGAGTTTTGAACAAAAAGGTGTATATTAACGTATAATGGTCGTTTATTTATTCAGAATGTGACTATTGGCGCGTGGCGGTACAAAAAGTGACTCTAATTCTTGGTAGTTACTTGCTTAGCTCTCATAAATTTCTTTTAATGTTTCCTTGTTAATGTTGAGTGTGTTTATAGAACAAATTATGTAGAGATTGATAAAAAAAGCATTTTAAACCTGGTTTTAAGTCGCGTAGCATCATATACCTAAGATTAGTGTTATTTGAAATTTGAACACATTTTTATTCGATTCGGAAGCTACAAAAATGCAATGAAAATGCATGAGCATGATGTAATGAAAGTAGGTTTGTAGATGGCGCTATAATAACGTTGTCAGGCCAAGCTGTTGATCGGGGCGAGAGGGAATGGGAAGCCGTCGCCTCCTTCTGCGAAGCAGTCATGCTAGCGAAGGAGGCGGCGGAACGTGAGAGGGAGAGAGCCTCACGTCCCAGCCGCCGCGGGAGGAGAAGCACCGGGCGTCGGGGGCCACGCCGTGATGGCTCTCGGCCACCGTAGGCGCGGGCCTGTGGACGGTGAGTAATGGGCTAGCTCGCCGTCCGTCCGTCGTATGACGACGGGCAGGCCGTGTCGACGGCGCGTTCGTGTTCCACGCGCGCCTCAAAGAGTTGTCAGCAAACGGGAGGGGCCCGCAAGGGCAGGTGCCTGCCAGGGCTGCGGGACTGTTCGAAAGAGATACCGCGGCCCTGGAACATAAAGGGCCAAAGAAGGAACATGGGTGGTTTTTAGTCAGTAAGAGTCTGACACTCCCTTCCGCTCCGCCCAGAGCGGGAGGGGTCATTTGATGATTTCACAGACTCCAAAAAAAAAAAAAGGCCAAGCTGTTGATGAACATTCATTGTGTTATTGTTTTGTGAAAATACTGAAAAACTAAGACGCGGCGTTAGGTCCAATTTTGGTCAGGCACCAAAAGATTCATGTTTGAGATTTTAGTTAATAATATTGCAACACCAATATTAATAGATAGGCCTGTTGGTCTAGTGGTTAGTGACCCTGACTGCTAGGACGGAGGTCGTGGGTTCGATTCCCACACAGGACAAAATCTTTGTGCGATGAGTACGATTATTTGTTCTGGCGGTGTGTTGGTTGTCCCAAGATATTATATTATAGATATTATTTAAAATGTAAATTATCATGTAAACTGTGGCAACACTCTCCCCTTTGATCTGCGACACTCATTGGTCCTATGCAGACGTGAATTTTACTAGTCCGCCGTTTTATTTCATCTTCCTCGGCACCAACGTACCAGCACCTCATCAGCACCCACCACCACACCTGCTTAGCTATCATATAAAGAAGAATGTAGAAACACTTACAGCAGCACTAGAACCGAAGGCAAACACTGAAAAAAGAAAACACTTAAATCATTTTTTAAAGACAACTCCGTAAATATTTTACACACACTATCTGCTTAAAACTTCATTACGGATACATAAATCACACAAAAAAGGCTGTACTAAAATACTTTTCGAAAACCTAAATGATTTACAGCATACTGATAGTACCTACCTATATTTTGCCGCAGTCTTTGTCGATAGCATATCGGTCTAAAAACGACAAAAAAATATCCCTTTGTTCTTTGTCGCCCTACTCATATGCAAATGTGGTCGGTGCCCCAGACTGATTTAGGGCCTGCATTACAGATTCACGAAAACGTTGAAAAGTGCAAACTTTTTTGATTAAAATTGTGCTAAATGATTTATATTGAAGTGATAGTTCGACGGTTTTTGGGAAGTGGTGTGAGGTGTGGGAAACTCTCAGTGCGTTTGAGATTATTTTTATTTTGTTGTTTTTTTATTTTGTTTAATTCTTGTCCTTCGTAACATAACATATCCCCTGTAATATCCGAAGGATTAGGCACAATTAGTGTACCTAATAGTAGTTACACCCACATTTTGCCAGTTATGTTTAAATCCGAAGTAATATAGGGGCGAGCCTGTTGCCATCAATTGGGCACAAATACAAACTCCGTGGCTGCTACTGTGAAATTCCTGATAGAAAAACTCAATAACACTTTGTCCGACCCGGATATCGAACCCAGAACCTCATGCTCAGCAGTCGCAAGTCGCGACCACACTACTAGACCAACGAGACAGTCCAACATGTTGTATTTTGAGGTGATTTTGGTAGGGCTGCAGAAATAGTGTTGTTTTGTACACTAATACATAAATTCACGTCTTTTCCCTTTACTATATGCAAAAACTACAGAACGCCACCTCATGTTTAAAGAAAAACCCTAATTTACTTTCATGGGAAATAAAAGAGTATTAATATAAATCTTTTAAACACTTATAATATTTATCACTTTGTGAATTATAAGGAGTTTTAATGTAAGTCTTTTTAACACTTATAATATTTATCACTTTGTGAATTATAAGGAGTTCCATCTGCAATTTTCGTCTTGCATAAATCTTTCAACTCATATCGCAATGATGAAAATGCAGCCCCGTTCACACTCAACAACTTGCCAAAACATTTCTTTTTAAACTCCAACTCATTTATATTGTCAAGACTCGCCATATTTAACACTTACAGGGACTTATGGCATTTGATATCTTACGAGTTACGACTAATCGCTCGCCACTTTCTTTGGACACGACGTGACACCCCGATCATATTGTTTCTCTTTATCGGCTCTCGGCTTCACTCGGGAACTTTCGTGTCGATTCGGTCACTGATTTACAACATGCCTTGTTTAGCTTCACTTAATGACAGTAACTGGAAGATAGTGTCATTGTTATGCTGGATTTTAAGTAACAAAGGGATTCTATAGTTAGATCGGCAGGATCGGCTGTCTTTCATATTTTACTGCAAGTCTCGAAAGTGGGCTAACGTAGAATTTTTTATAAATGCAAGCTCAAAATTTAAATTTAAATAATGGATAGTTCTCCCATGTCACTTCATATTGGGCCTATGAGAATGCCAGCGCTGTGGCATTTTTTTAGTGGTACAATATCATGCTGAGATAGTGGCCATTTGGCCTAGTACAGAACCAATTAGTTTGTCTTATTTTTTTCATATAATTTTATTTTAGTGTTTTTTTAACCATGTTGTGTCTCCCTGTGCGAGAAAAATAAATACGTTTTCTTTCTTTTCTTTCTTTATACATAGTTGCAGTTGGTTTATTCAGATATGGACGTACAAATCTACCAGATTACAGCTTATTCGCAACATGCAGACTTATTCACATACTTACACGAATTTTCCACACCAAACCAAGCCTTTCAAGTCACAGACATGAGAAAGAAGCTATATTTCATCCCGAAACAGAACCTAAAAACAAAATATACCCAAATTCGATATACGCAAAAACCTATAAATTTCCTTTGATCTATGAAAAGGTATCTTATTCATCTATCTACTAGTTGAAGGCAACATCATTACATCATCAACCTATAAACTTGGTAAGGACACTATGAAATATGGTCTGAAGAGACTTTCTGCCAGGCTAAACATTTTCGAGGCAAAACAAACGATTTTCAATACAGACATCATTAATTTCATCCTAGTTCCAACATGCCAACATTAAATCTACGTAGACGTCATTGAATTTTGCACTTTACGTCGTGGTGTTAAGAGTTACGTGCTGTAATTGAGTTTGTGAGTTGTGTAGAACAAATGGTCGTGTTCTGTTCACTTTTCATGCGTTTATTACATCTTGGCACGGTATGAGAGCACTATTGATTCCGTTTTATCATGTTACTAAGTACTGTTGAGGTGTGTGCATAGGGCGAATGAGTGAAATGGGGAAATCTTGACTTCTTTAAATGGTTTCTGTCTCTGTACATGGTGATGTTTCCTTTGGCTAGATTTCTTGGCACACCGTAAAAGGATTGCATTAGTTTCACATACATTTAATTAGCTGTATTAAGTAAAAATGAAGCATATCTAGCGAGGAAATCTCGTGAACGAAATGAATATCAAACATGTTTTAGCAAAACGTAAGTAAATATTATGCTTACAAATAATCACACCTTCATAATATGTATTTCATAAAACACAATCATTATAATGTTCTTTATGCAAAGACTTTTTAAAATTATCTGCCAATAACCACTTCAGCGACAATCCCTCAAAGAAAACACTTTTACTATAATATATCTTCAAAATAAAATAACACAGAACATGTGAAAATTGTAGTATCATTTTATTTTGCGAAAAACTAAAAGTGGCTAAGATTTATTTCAACTACAAGCCAATTTTTTCATGAACGATATTCTACTTAGTAGCACCGTCTGAAACAGCTGCAAAAATCAAACATTTTGATTTATACGTCCTTCACACATGAACTCAGAGGAATAAAAACACTGTGATCCCTGCCCAATGGTACTTACAATTTGATTTATAATCCTCTGCCCGCTCCATACATGCAACTTTGAGCGATAAAAGATGAATCACACTAAGATTAATATTGTTTTCCCGAGTGCATTCTTATCTCAGAACATTATGTTGGCAAATGGTTGCAAGCTACTCAAGACAAATATACTGGGCTGTTGCTGAATTTTAAAATCATCCATTTCTGTGGTAATATGTCTTGATGATTTATCGCAAGAGATGCATTGCGGATTGATGATATATCTTGGTTTGTAATATTTGTCTAACGTGACTGGGATTAGATTTGAGGGGTGGATACAATCTGAAAGGTTCTGTTTTCTATTTTTATCGAAAGCACTTTGTTTAATATTGTATTGTTTCATATATCTTTAGGATAGATCGATGCGTTCAAGAATATTTCAACGAGTAAATGTCCTTTGTTGAAAAAATACGAGATTGATCGCCACAAAAAACACTAGAACATTGAAAAGTGCCTTTTAATGACCTTTATTAGAGTAAATGTTTTGACATAATATTTTAGGATATTGGCCGTAAAAGTTTTAAAGTAAAACCATGGAAAGCTGACGTTTATTTCGATCAGCTAATTATTTTCTGTAAACAGAGTAAATCAGAACCTATCAACCCATTACCCAATAGTTACAATGGAGAGTTGGAATCCAGTCTTTCCAAAAGCATTTAAATGTCAGCATTTGGTACATAGCTATTATTATCTATCCCCTATAACCTACTTACAGTACGATACCTAATATTATCCAAAGTTTAGACCGGTTGTCAGTCTTTTAGACCACTAGTACGAAATTGAAAACCCAAAACTACAGTGCTTTATACTAGTCACTATACACATACACTCATTTTTAATTTTGTATTACGGGAACTTTACACTTACAAGAGCGTAAGCACTTGCATAAACTGTGGCCAAAGCAAAATATACAAGGTGGCACACAAACTTTTATCAAGTAGACAGTACACCATTCTGAGTGTCCTCAAATAAAAATTTTTCTTCAGTCATATAAAAAAAAACAGCTGTTTCCAACGAAAATACCTACTAGTTCAAAATGTATGGAACAGCAGTTTTTTTTTAATTACCGATGATAAATTTCTATGTGGGGCGTTCAGAATGGTGTACCAAGTATGTGGTAACCCTTTGTGTGTCGGTGTGCCTTCCACCCTGTATATACTACAGTCACTAAACAGTTATTACAAAATTAACATCTGACAAAAACTTTATGTCAAAAAGAATTAAAAAAAAACAGACGACTATTTTTGGAATTCGGTTCAAAATGCTGTACTGCAAAATTAGAGGTTTACCTTTCAATGAAAGGACAGTACAAATCTTACAATATATAATATAGCTATCCCACAACTATTTCTGCCACCAAATACGGAGTCCATAAGGTTTACTTATTATTATGCAGTCGTTATGTCAATTGTCGGAGCGAGCACGCATTTATTAGCATAAGGCAGCCGCAAGTTCACCCGAACTGACAGTAATAACAAATTAGGGTAACTGCTCCAAACGTTGTCCAAACCGCTATTGTACTCTTGTTCCCCCAGCAGCTAATTGTGTTTTTGTTTGCTATTTTGCGGCCGAATGGCGCTTTAATATTGAGATTCTTGCGAGTTTGGTCCGTGTTTTCGGTAAAGTCTTAAATAATAGGGGTTTTATCTCGATTAGCCTTGGATTGGGGTGTAATGGATCAGTTGCTTTTTACGCTAATTACACAGTAAGTAATTAAAATTGAGCTTTCAATACTCCAAAAGATGCAGTAGCAAATAAAAGTATGTATTACAACGGTCGTACTAGTACTATTTTGCCATGACTTCTTAATTTAATCACAGAAGATAGAATTCATGATTAATCATAGAATTTAATAAATAACCAAGGCGTAATTCAGACGAGCTTAAACTCAATATTTGCCAATATGGAGTTTAAGCTCGTCTACCCTACTAAACCGCTCTTGTCATGTCGCCCATATGGCAGAGCTTTAACAATGGAATTAGTCGTCATTCAAAGTACCGAGTCAAATTCACAACATATCTGGATAACGTGTAGCAAGTGCACTCGTCTGCCAGGGGTGACACTTTGAGCCCTTCCGATACTGACATTATGTGACAACACTGAGCTAGGGGCGTTCGCTTACACAATGGCCGATCATTGGTGCCTTCACCCTACTCATCTTCGCCTACACTTTTAGCACAGCTTTGAATATGAAATAGCATTGTGATTTTACGAACATGTGGTATCTAATTTTTGGAATGATAGATGACTAAAATTATATCAAAAATATCCGCAATATCTGCACAATTGAACGTTTAATTAAAATTCTACAGAAACACAATTGCCGCGTTACGTTAAAAAAAGGAAATCTAAATTGTTGATTCCTTTATTTCGTTTCAGAATTGGAGGAAGAAAATAAATTCACCCACAAGGCGCGGCTTGAAATATTCAATGAAGAGATTTTATGAAAGAAAAAAAAATCTCATTTGCATCTCAAAAGCGATGCGAGTTAATGGGACCATTTCGAATGCGCGGCACGTCACTCGATATATAATATATCCGCATTCGTCTCAACCCTTACACGACACTTGGAGTAAGGACAGCGGCACACAAACTAATTGTTGATAAATATATGGGTATATCGACTATCGATATCTCGGCTGAATGTATTAGTGGGTCAAGCGGTCGATTTACGATTCTCGGAAGCTGATGTCCGATCTAGTTGTTGACGGAGTATGCACTTACCGTTGTATAGTAGCTATCCAATATAGTTTTGTGTTGGGATTCGTTTAATTTATTAGCCTAAGTTTGAACAGTTTCGATTTATCCACTAGATGTGATTTATTGCAATGATTTTACATGAGTAAAAAATGCCTTAGGTCAATGGGCGACTCCAGTATTGTAAGGTTATGTCAGTGTAGTCCTTTGGCCTTTTGACCACCCGTAACAACTTCCTACATAATTATTTGTATTAAATCAGGAAACTACTACTACTACTACTTCGGTCCCTGAATATTCTGGTCACTCATCCATGAACTTGTGACTCAGAATGATTGTCGATCGGTGATGCCTTGATTTATCCAGAGGGCCTAGTATAATCATCCTAGTCTAATATTCCGACTGGTACGGCAAGCCTCCTTTTTGTGAGTCCATGTGAATCAACCACGCGGGTCCCATGCGGATCGGTGGATGACGTTGTTGGTTGAACGAGCGCAAATACAAAAATCCATTCTCTCAGCAATAACGATACTGAAAAAGTAAGAAACTATAAGGAACTGTTGAAAGTCTTTGTTGTTTTTTTTTGTCTTTGTTTTTGTCTTTGTCTTTGAAGTCTTTGTGTGGCTTGTGGCATTAACTCCGCCTATGTACCACTCTTGTACATGAAGTTTAAATAAATAAATAAATACGAAACGCTTTAAAAGCAATTGCCACTTGTCTAAGTCCTCGAAGCCCGTGGCAGAGGGAAACTTCCGTATTTAATCCAAACCGTAATATGAAACCATTAACGCGACACAACATAATAATACTGAAGAGTTTGTAATTAAAATTACCGAACGCTGTCACAAGCGTTCCCTCAAACAACGATTGCGTGTTTCATTAAGCGGCGTGCGACCAAACACATGCCGAAGGAAAATTAGCGGCAGCCAATGACGAACTCACGAAAATTGAGCAAATTAAGAGACACCCAACAGCCCTTTACTTTATTGATGTCTTTTTAATTACACCCGTTAAAACGATTAGGTTTGATAGAATTGCTTTGTCAATTACTCAATATGGTACCTGTTTTAATTGATGTTTTGGGTAATTATAAATGTAAAGCAATGGCAAACGATGGGTTTGATTTATTTTTAGAATTGGCATTCCTACTTCATCATAAAATAAACCGGCAGAACGAAAGAAGTCACATTTTCGAGAAACTATGTGAAAAACATGTTATATTATTTTTGGTGTCCAAACCAGGAACCCGTCCCTTATCTTACAAGAAATCTTTTTTCTACGAGACAACCGAGCTTATTCCAGTAACTCAGGTTATAAACACAAACTTGATATGCCTGAATCTTTTCAAGTTTAAACAGCAGCTTGAAGTAATGATACGTAATAGAATCTCCTATTAAAGCCAACAGCTTAATAAGGGACTCCAATTTGTAACACAAATCCTAAATGCAATTACAACGTCGAGTCTTTTAATACACCCACGACATTACAACTACTTCAGAGAATTTCAAACGAGAGCTTATAAAAATCAAGGAGCAATTCACTTCAAAGAATATTCAGTTAAAGCGTTTTAAATTACCGATGCATGTAAAGAAGCTGACTATTCAAGTAATATTCTTAAGCGTAAAACTTTACGAATTAATACGGGGTCTCCACAAAAACACGACTGAATTATGCATGTGCAAAGTTTCGCCGAATGAATAAAGTAACCGTAAAACTACTCTGTAATTACGTAACATCGTCTGCCGATACGATCGGAGACTATATCGATAGCGAACCGATACATCGAGCGTGCGATCGAGATCCGATTCGAACGAGCGCGACCAATTTTATTCACGAAACATTTAGCTTTAGATAAAATCTCACGGCGCGCTCCATAATGGCCTCAGCTGATTTTAAAACAATAAAATGCAAAGCCTTTAGAATGAGTGCGATTGTTAGTGTGAATCAGATAAGTAGAATAGATATTGAATGTTATGGGATATTGTTTGGAAACACGGTTTGTTTTAAAATTATACGCTAGGTGAGGTGTTTACTGTTTATCTCGTTACGAGTACCTACTTCGAGACTGCTCCGATTCGAAATTTATTCCACGATAAATATCGCAACCTTCAACTGCCGCCTTTTATCAAAGTTCCGTTACACTTGAGTTATTCAAACTATGTATGAACGATTAACCTTACTGACATAATTTCTCCGCAATCAGTACAGAATTCGCGGAACTGTGAGAGATATATCTACGAGAGTTAACAATCTTAATCGGCCCGTCAAAAATCTGAGGCGAGTTCCAATTATTAAAAAATCGTTATCGATAAAATCGAGTTAATGAAGAACGGTACTCGATATCTCGATCGGCGGTGCGCACTAACTCTGAAATTGATTTCATTCCATCGACGCGCGTCGATCGAAGCTGCTGATATGATTTGCGGAAGTATTACGATTTACAAATGTATATCCTTTGAAAATTTCATAATGCACAGCATTATGCGTAGGGTGTCTCAAGTCAATCAATAAGTGATTCATTATTGATAAGTCATTGGCCAGTTTTTTGAAGTAATAAACATAATGATTGTACAGTTTGTACATTAATTCTATCCGCTTCTCAAGTTGACTGAAAATGCTCATGGATTTTTCTTTTTGCGGACTTCTTCATGTCTAAACTTTGTTTTTCAAGTAACACACCGACATATATGGATAACTTATGGACTCAATTTCACAAGTTTCCAAAATCACCTTCCTTCGTAGTAGCAAAAATCAAATTAAAAGTACAGTAAAACAAATGCATAGCGTATCTGGAGTGAACAGGTACCTAATTTATGTATTTTTACAAGCCGGTCTGAATTTCTGCAGTTGAATAATTTAAAGGAATTCAGACATTACTGAAACTGGTTCAGATATTATCTGGCTTGATTCCTCAGAGCGCTGGCTTTATGTTGAATATTTACACAGTCTTGCGGAAGGTATGGGATTATTTCTTTTTTCGAGATTTTTTAAGAAACTTTTGTAACGTTACCTATGTATGACAAATATTTTAGAATTTTAGAGCACTGTAGATATTTTATTTTTATTAAGGTATATTTTTGCTGTTGCTGTAGAGTAAGTTTTTTGAAGTGAAAACTTCTTTAGCGGCGTTGAGCACTTTTTCTGTAATGGGTATAAAATCTTAAACTCGCGTCAGGACACGTGACCTGATCGAAAAAGCGTAAGACGGAGGGAGTTCTGAAGTGTTAAATTTTTAATGTAATATAAATTGTCATGTTTGTGTCCGATAGCGCAATAAATGAATATTGTATTTTACCACATAAATGATAGTACTTTTATATTGATAATTAAAGCAATTCGTGCAAAATTATTCCCTAACCATTTCAAAATATCAAAAATGCACAACGTTAATATTCAAGTTTTCACTTCTGCCGGCACTCCCGGAGTGCAACCCGTTGTTTTTTTATGGTATCTCGTTTTTGAACCAATTTGAGTATATACAGGGTTATTTGTAAAACACCAGCAACCTCTTAAGAGGTCATTATACTCATCATTATGAACAACTTTTACTATGGGACCAAACCTGAAATCGCGAAAAAAAAATCAGCTGTTCCCTACATTTTGACGAGTTAATCGATCAAAAAAGTAGGGAACAGCTGATTTTTTTTTCACGATTTCAGGTTTGGTCCCATAGTAAAATGAGTACAATGACCTCTTATGAGGTTGCTGGTGTTTTACTAATAACCCTGTATATAGGATGTGAAGGAATGAGGAAATTATAAGTTTTTAAACTGTCATGGTCACTAACATTATCATTAACACTAACAAACTAACAGTAAACATGGTGAATATCCCGTTTCTAGTGTTAATGATAATGAGGAAAATGTCGTGAGGAAAGCTTTGAGTATGACTGTGGATGGGTATAAGAGTTGAGGAAGGCCAAAGAAACGATGGATAGACTGTGTGAAGGATGATATGGCACGAAATGATGTGTCTGATGAGATGACGAGTAATAGAGAAGTATGGAAGACGAAGACATGCTAGGCTGCGTCGATCCGAAATGTATTGGGATAAGGGCAAGAGAATGATGATGAACTATAGGTGCACAAGAAAAAGATGTTTAACTGACCTTTATTAACACATAAAATGATGATGAAATATTCAAAAATGTATTGAATAGACGAAACTCTTTGAAAGCTTTTCAGGGTCCTTACTTATGATCAGATGAAGTGATAAATAAATTAATTCTTTATTTCACCAAAAGCCACTACAGTACAGGCTATACAGACTAAGAGCATATAAGGCTTATAACTAGGTCACAATAATGTTAATTCTCTGACTCCTAAACTAGGTGTATGTGCCTGTGTCTTAGGAGTCAGTGATTCTCCGTAACAAACAAATCCAAAGTATAGGTACTAAAACGGGAGAAAACAGGATATAATTTAAATAACGAAAACACAAAAAGAGAAACGTTTAAGTGTGTGGTGAGGTGAATAAAAATGTAGGGTCTAAAGTGAGTGTGTGTAGTGAATAAGTGTATGATATGTGTGTGCGTATGGGGTGTGACCAGTACACATCCGTTGATGGTTAGATACAGACTTATCTTTATAACAGTACCTACATTATTATCTCTGTAAATTACCCAGTAGAAGATCCTCAGTGTCATCATAACTTAGTGTTTGAAGATAATCTCTAAGTAAGGTTTTGCATTTATATTTAGGGCACGAATAAATTTGGAACTTTTTATTTAGGAGGTTGTACATATTAATGCTACTAAACTAGGATTGGCGTTTGGCATAGGCAGATCTATGGCGTTCGTGGGGGATAACTTATAAAATCTTAAATATCAAACATTAAAAATCTTTATAAAATCTTAGTTAAAACAAAGTGCAATAAAACCTTTACAATATTAACAGCAAGCTAAGTCTGATTGATTATATAACGACGAAATATTATTCAAGGTGTAAACGGACCCTTTACGAAACCGCCAACCAAGCGTTCTGTACTTCAAACTAAGTAACTCTACGCAAAAATTATTGCTGGGAAACGACTTTTTTTTTTGGGTGAAAAATCACGTTTTATGGTAGGGCTCAATGTAACGCACTCAAAACATTGTGCTGAAGGATATATTCAATAGTACGGGGGTCGTCGTGGAGGTATTTAACGTAAAGTTAAAAACTTGTATTTATAAAAAATATCATGTAAAAGAGTTGGAACTTTGACCCGCAATAAATCCGTAACTAGAAGGTTCCCAGGTATGGTCCAGAACAAAAAAATGATCGCAATGTAATATTGGTGAGACCAAGTGTTAGGTACTATTACAGCTATTATAAAGATGACCTAACATAAGGCATGCTACTATTGCATTTTATACAACAAAACATAACTACATTTACTATTGATTTCCCAATCACACATTCAATTTGAGTGCGTCCCCCGACAGTTGGTATGTCAATAATAATTCAGAGTAACAGTATACTGTTGAATAAAATGATTAACCTCCGCTCGGGAGCCGGTTGACCGGAGACTTACATACAGGGTGCTTGTATGCACGCCATAGATTCATTTGTCAAAAATGACAATCGTATTGGAAAAAGGACTTAGAAGGAATATTTTTTTGGGTGTAGTTATAATGATTTATTTTTGTTGCGTGCTTGTTTGGTTGGCATTATTTTTGGTAAACATTTTGTTTTGTTTTTTATAGGGACATGTATTATATAAAAATATCTGGACTAATTTGAAAAACTTTTTGTGTGGCTACCACAGCCTTAAAAATAAAACAAACAAATTAAAACTGAAACTTTTTTTGTAATTGGTATGAATTGACTGTCTTGATATGGACATGTGATGAGGAGGGACGAATCGCATGTGACTAAAAAATGATGAATATAAGCGTTGATGGATGGAGAGGTAGAGGAAGACCAAAGAAACGATGGATGGATTGTGTGAGAAATGATATGAAAGATAAAGAAGTAAATGATAGCGTGACGGTTGACAGAGGAGAATGGAAGAAAAAAAAACGTGTTGCGCCGACCCCAAGTAACATGGGACAAGGGCATGAAGATGATGATGCTATCAAATAACCTTTCTGGTGAAGACGAAGGTGAAAACACATTGCTTTAAAGTTTTGCGAAACATTAGTTCTAAATTACTTACAAATTAAAAAATAAATTAAACATCATTCGTTTATGACATTTAATTACTTTGAAATATAAAAACAGAAAAATAATTAGTCTTTCGTAATTTATAAATTGGACGTGGGTGTATGCAAAGTTGCAACAATTAATAACGAGATGATGATCCTATTGATTGGCCAATGTTAATTAACGAAAATACATCAATCAGTAGGTATTCATTAAATTGTTGATAACAATTTTGAAATAACTTTTGAACCTAGCTATGAACACACTAAAATAAAATGTATCGTACATTGTTGCATTTATTTTGTCTAATGCATGTATGTGGAGATAAAACAAAATCTTGATGTGCAAAAAAGAAATATTCATGTTTTACATTTATTTTTATTGCTCCATAATGAATCGGTGACATTATACAAAAAACGCTAATTGAGCGACCTTTATCCGACATTTGATTAGAACACAAAATATCATGAAACAATGAAACAGCCTGTATTGTTCAATGGAAATGTCAACATTGAACTTGAATGTGTCGCGAACATTTTCGGAATATGACATAAATTATATCAACCCTTATTGGATGAACGGAATGGAATAAATACCATATGTATGCTGGCTCAAGTTACGTTGCTTGCCGCGTACTAATTCCCAGAGCTTGGTGGAGTGAGCGACAAGCGACAGCGATTTCGTTGAATATTGTTTAGCACGATTTATGTAAGTTCTTACTTATTAGACTCTACTGAACTTCTATTGTTTGTCACGCACTGTGCATGTGCTTAGCGGCAATACAATTATTTGACTCAAGTTCGCACTGATGAGTGAAAGATGTCCTACATTCACTGCAGGATTGGCATGAACCCAGATATAGAGCACTTACCTCGATTATGAGAAATATGCATTATTATCTGCAAAACTTATCGTTACAAATATTTATTTTAGGCACACATGTAGCACTGCACTTTATTTTATTATTATCAGCCATTTGTGTCCCACTGCAGGGCAAAGGCCTCCCTTCCCTCCTTCCACTTATCCCTATTCACTGCTGTTATACGCCAATCTTTGTGAACGGAGTCGATTTCATCCCACCATCTCCTTCTGGGCCTGCCGCGTTGCCGTTTGCTGCTGTTTGGGACCCATTATGTGGTTACTTTAGCTCATAGCTCCTCCGGCATGCGACAGCGAGAGAGATGTGACCAGCCCAGTTATATTTTAGCTTGGCAGCCGTGTGAACTACATCGGCAATTTGAGTTTTAGAACGCAGTATCGAGTTTTTTATACTATCTGTAAGTTTAACTCCAAGGATACTGTGCTCCGTTGGCATTTAGTAATTAAATTAAAGCCGCAAACAAACAACAACTTCACTATTTTACCCGCTTTCACTCATGCCTCAGTCCGTCGCCCTAACTGTCACCTATTGGCGATGTCACCCCACCGATTGTCATAGCTCGAATCGGTATGACATCTCATTGTGGCAGTAATTACGCCGTATTGTACATTTATGTTCACATATTGTTCATTTGGCGTGATCTTCTCGACTATTGTTTGAGCACTTGTTTGTCACTTGTTTTTATCACACAATTCGGCTTTTGTTTCGGCCGGCTTTTGTCGCGTTGAATGAAATTGTAGGAATATGCTGGTATTCTGAATATTTGAAAGAATTTTATTGAATTATTATTCATTTGATTGTTACACGTTTTTTTCAAATGATTTTCCAAGGCTTTCATGGAAGAGCATGTCAAAAGTGATTAGTTTCGAGAAGTTCCAGATTATTGACGTTCAAATATTTGGAGTTCGTTATTTTTTAATAATTTTTCCCAGAGCTACAATCCCTTTAGGCTTGAAATCTCTAATTGTTCCAAAAGTGGACTCACTAAAATTGTTTCAAGGATAAACAATAATTAAATACACCGCAGTTATAAATTTAACCCACATCGGTTGAGGAACGAATCGCTAGAAATTGTTCTAAAACACGCAGCCATTCTTTTAATCAAATCTTTTCGAACCTGCTTTGACGGAACTACAAGCTAGCAAAAACGTGCATCGGAACATTTTTAAGTGGTTCGAGAACAAACAAAACGGGTAACAAAGTATTCGTTACTCGTTTTTCCATAGTATTCAATTGTATACTAAATCAAATTGCCGTTGAAAATCTATTACTGAAATGAAGGCTATTTTTTACGTAGGCCTCAATCAAGATCGTTTCGGTCAATTATATGGATTTTTAGTAAGCAAACGCTTTAAAGCCGGTTCTCAATCAGAAATAGTGAATTGAATATTGATAAAATTGTAATTGTTTTATTGAAGGCTAATTATGAGTAACGAACATTCGTAATGATGTTATACGGTATTTAGAGAAGTGAATGTGGTGTAGATGGGATGGCGGATGGAAGAGTAAATAAGGAATGTTTCATTAAAAAAATGTCGATGACAGATATGAAAATTTGTAAATTTTTAACTTTCTGTAGTGTCTGGGCCACCAAGATAGAGGCTGTGCCTATTGGGACCCGCTGTTAAAGCAGCCAGCATTCTTTTGTGTAAGCTAATAAATGAATTTGAAATTGGAATATGAAAAACGCAGGAAAATGGTCACATTTTGATCGAGGTTCTCCTAAGACCATTTTACTAAAACAATGATTCATCACGTCAGTTTCCCTAAAAGGTATGGCAGTGGGCGTAGATACAAACCTAGTATACCTTCATTTTGCCACTGAGGCTTAAGTCTCCTGTAACAGGGGGTCAATGCTATTGCCATCCACCGGTCATAAATCCAAGAATTGGGCTGCGAGACTGAGAAATTCCTAATTGAAGAACCCAATAACACTGGCCGACGTCGAATTCGAATTCGAACCCAGGACGATTTTTTCCGATTTCCAAAATATAGAAACACAATCTCTATAGCTGAAATGACACACTTAACAAACCAACTCCAATTTAAATTTGCAATGCAAGCCAACAAATTATATCCGATGATCCTTCAAGCTGTGCATCATTCGTTAACATAAATCAAACTAACCAACATTACTATCGCAAAGTCATCGACAGAGACAAACGAACGCGTGAATCGCGACACAATTATATTAATCAGTGCACGTTTGTCAACTGCACTGTCGATGGATGACATGGATGAGTGTGCGGCTGATCGCAGCGGATTTGCGAAAAGCGGTGAAGCTATTTTATTAATATTACATAACGCCTGTATTCCACAGTGGGGAAGGCAGAGATTAAATAGTATGAGTCGCCACGCAGTGGAGGCTTGAAGTTTGACAAGACTCGAAAGCTCTGGAATTACAGACATTAGGCTTTAAGATAGACGTAGCAAATAATGGCTACGAAGGAGGCAGCAGAGAGAGAAAGGGAGATATCTTCCACTCTATCCGTGTCCGAAGATCTAGGCTCAGGAGGAGGGCCGACAATGCCCTCATCCGACTTGGGTAAGTCCGTCGACTAAGCAAATAGGCCCGAGCTGCCGTCGAGTGTTGTTTCCGCGTGCCTCTCATATTGAATGACAGGACAAGAAGCAGCTCACTTCTTCCCTTAACCTGAGATGAGGTTTGTCGGCAAACCGTCACTGCTGGGGTGATTGTAGGGAATGTAATTGTTTCCCCGTACCCCAGCCACAAGTGACTAGGAGGAAGTTTAGTCAGTAGGAGTCTGGCAGAGCCCTCCGGCATGGCGGAATGGATGCCTCATTGAGGACTTCCACACCTAAAAAAAAGGATCCAAAGACCAAGCCATTCTATTATTTTAATCAGTCGCCATTTCATTTTGTTAACTGAGCTTTCAATGTATCGCTTGGAGTGTGCGGTTGATCGCAGCGGTATTAAGTAAAGCGTTACTGACACAGAGTAATATACGAGTTTCAGATGCCATATAATTTGATTAAAAAAGAATTTGCACTAATTGTACAGACACAGACCATCGTAATAAGAGGCTTAAGTTATATTCAGTACTTCTTTCTTTATCGTGTGGTTATTGTCTAACCTAGTTTTTATGCCGCCCATGGGCCTTTTGACTTAACTTTACATGCCGTCGAGAAATATCTATCAGGCAAGCTGGTTTCCTCACGATGTTTTCCGTCACCGAAGCAAGTGATAATTATTGTATAATTACGCACATGAATCCGAAAAATCAGAGGTGCGTGTCTTGGGTTCGGACTTGATACCTAAGACTTGACAGTCCGAAGGACACACCACTAGGCTATCACTGCTTATATTACTAGTATACAGTACTTGGAAATCATAGTTAATTAATGAATTCTAAAAAACGTTACTGACAAAGGCTTGTCAGAAATAAGAACAGAAAGAGTACGGAGTACGTTTTTCTTTCATGTTGAATCTTCCTGGAAAACCTATTGTACTTTACTTTTAGGTTGAAAAAGGGTTTTCCTGTTATGAGTTTTTAGTAAAGTAGGTAGGTACTAAAAGTAGCCACGTGTCCCTGAAATCACTTTAAAAACACATTATTCAACTTTGTAATTAAGTGCGACTCATCATCTGCCTTGCCTTTTCCAATTATGTTGGTTCGGCTTCCAGTATAGCTGGAAAACCGGATGGAGGTGAATTGGTATTCAGCTACATTCGGTTTTCCGGTAAGGTCAGGTTAGAGGAGGTCGCTCCATGTAAAATACAACATTATTTTACACGGAGCGACTGCCTGTGACCTCCACAACCCAGCTAGTACTGGGTAATACAATACCCCTTGGTAAGACTGGTTGTCGGACTTTCGGGCCACTGACTAATTAACGACTGTCAAACATCTACAATTGACAGCCAAGACTAACTGCTTAACGTGCTTGCCGAGGCACGGAGAAAACTCGGCATGCCACGAGCTCGTCAGTTCAGTGCCAATGAAAACAAAAATTAAAACAGACTCAACGTTCAACTAGGCACCTACATCATTATGCATAAATCCTCTTGTGAGAAACGTCAGCTGTTTTCACTCGCTCGCAGCCATTTAACAAACTGTAAGTGCGTTCGGGTATTAATTTGCAATACAAATGAGGATTGCGCATAACATAAATAAAACAATATTGCCAGAAAATTGTTCAGACTGTTTATTGTGTCTGCCTAAAATCACAAAGGTAATATAGCTTTTAGTTTTTGGTTGGGCCATATGACTTTTTCCCGTAGGCTTTTGTTAAATAAATATTACAATAATTGACTTTAATTCATTTACTTATATAAATAAATCAATTTATTGACTCACACAAGTTACAAACAAAAACACAAACACATAAAAAAATACCTATAGTTAAAAGAGTAGAGGAAAGAGTGGATTTCATATTTGTACATACAAAAATACATAATAAGAATAAGAATAATTTATTTCAAAAAAGTAGGTATTACAAAAGTGTACATTTAGGTGCAGTAGTGTTATTTCTAAACAATTGTATAATTAGTGCTTATAAGTAAACTATAACTAAAATATATATAACTGTTGCAAGTTACGATAATGGCGAGATCAAATGTTAGGTAGCGACCTGCCTGATCTAGGTTTATTTAAACCTGTGTTTCAGGCCATCACTTTACAATGCATAATTTAATTAGGACAGGAACATTTTAAAATAAAGTAAATCTAGGAACAAAAACGGTGAACATTAAAACTAACTTAATAACAATATGTACAACTAAATACGAGGAGATGACATATCAAATCAAACCAGGACTTCTAGAAGTTTTTCTGTGTCCGTGTAATTAATGAAGATAAACAAAATGGAAGATGCTGAATTCCAAATCGCAATGGTTGTGTTAAATAGGAATATTTTGTGTTAAAATAAACATTTGATATTATCATACGATACAAATTTTGGTTTAATCTGTAAAAATATCACGTTCTGGAACCGTCATCAACCAGCCAAGGCATCTGAAGTATAACTGCTGTCCATAAAGACTCTATGTAACACGTGTTTTCCAACTATTAAAAATACCTTGTAAGAATGTACAAGCTCTAGACGTTGATTTTCGTTAATAAACTGCGACTAGATTTAGAACGTTTTCAATTTAAACGGCAATTGACTTAGATTTCTGTTCTATGAATTTGCACAGATGTTTAATGAAGACCACGTTAGGTGACACATTGATCATGACAGGTGGTCCAGTCACAGACAAGTAAAATTTATAGGACATACAAAATTGAAGCACTAAAAAGTAATCTTATGCATTGCTATGAACAAATTTAATTAACATGAATATCTCACGAATATCGGCAGTAAAATTATAATGAACTTAATGTAGAACTCGATGTTTGGCATATAAATGTAGACATTAATTTTATTGGTTATTATAATTCTTTTCTGTATGTATCTTTGGTAATAGGAGAGTAAGAATGACAATCGCGCTTGCAATAAAATAAAATTGATTAAATTAATTTTAATTCTTTGTATGTGGGTGCTCAATGGAGGGTCAGATATAGATTTACACCATAAACATGATTATAATTTCTGTTACGGATATTTATAATGTTTATAAAAATCTTAAGTAGAGTAAAAGTTGACGTTATTTCAAAGAAAACCTTTAATACTTACCTAGAAATTGAAATCCTTAAATCAATAAAAATTCAGGTTATGTTATTTATAGAAAATCTGAAATTCGCCCACCTTACTGAAGATTTAAGTACTATATAGCTGTCATAACATAACTTACGTTGACAAGTCTTACGTGCTTACCGGTAGGTACAGTTAATAAAGAAGTGGATTGAAAGCTCTGCTTTTTAGGGTTCCGTAGGCGATTGGTAAAAAACGGAACCCTCATAGATTCGTCATGTCTGTCTGTCTGTCTGTATGTCATAGCCACTTTATTCCGAAACTATTAGGACTACACATTTGAAACTTGGTAGGTAGATGTATTTTGATGATTTTTATGCAAAAATAAAAGATTAAGGTGGGGCTCCCGCTCTCCATACATGGAACTGAAACAAAAAAAAACCATCAAACCTATACGTGCGAGGTGTCTATAGATTGGTCTTTAAAAATGACATTGAGATCTTTAAAACAATTTTTTCCTAAAAGTCAATCGTTTGACACTTCCAAAGTGGTAAAATGTATGTCGTCCCCCTCTAATTTCTAAAGTAAGAGGAGGACAATTCTGAAAAAATGTAGGATTGCAGAACGTAAAAAAAAAAAATCAACAAAGATTGGTTTGAAAAAGATTTGTGGTTCAGTTTTTCAGTTATGGGACTTTTTGATCAAACAGCATCAGTAACTTTGTTTTTGATTAACATATTTATTTACACTTCACGTACAAGAGTGGTACATATGCGGACTTAATGCCACAGGGCATTTTCTACCAGTTAAGCTTTGGGTTCAATGGGACAGAATTGTGTAGAGTACAAAAAATAATAAGAAAAATATCATTTTGTTAACCTAAATTTATATACGTTTAGGTATAGGTATATTACATACTAAAACACTAATATCCAGACAAAATGAAATAAACTAATATATATTATCAACAACATACTATGTAAAACAAATTTGGTTTTTCTGTTGAATGTAATACAATATAATATACAACATATGAATGAGCCTTCAAAATATTTTTTATTATATTGTTTGGTGCTACGGAACCCTGTGTGTGTGAGTACGACTCGCACTTGGCCGCTTTTTTTCAATTTTTTAGATGGACGTCGCTGCCGTGTTTCGTGTTACACGTGTCATTTAATCGTGACCTCATTTTCGACATTTAAAGGCCCAAAAATAAACTAGTAACAAAACATATCACAAAAAAGATATTTTTATTCACTTTCACTAAGGATCGTATCCATCCAAAGGCTTATCCCAATAAGCCTCTTTACATATCCTCGCCCGTATATACCTACGTAACCGAATAAAGTAATATCAAAGAAAAGTTGCCGCTTTGAACAGGAACCAGCCGTTTTCCATCACGATTCGCATGATACATAATTTTATTACATTTCTTCATAAGTGTACCCCTAACTCGATGTTTATTGGCCTGGATATTAATTTTCAAAGTATTACTTGACATACATTTTATGGCCCGAGAAATTCTTTCAACCAGTCAATTAAATTTACGAAGTTTAAGGATGGTCAGCCCACGCGAAAGAGAATTAGAAGATAGCGATTATGATGCCAAAAAAACTTGATAATTGGACCAATTTATAGTTTCACTGACCCTAAAATGTACACTAATTGGTCCACAAATACAGCGCGCTATGGGATGAGCTATGCCCAAAGTTTCTTTTAAGGAAAATAACTAGAATTACCGAAATAGTTAGCAAGTTGAAGTGACAGTGGGCTCGCCACGTTTATAGTAGGACCAATGGCCGAAACATGACGGAGCAATAGAGTGAAGACCGCGTATCGGGAAACGTAGTATTGGGAGCACCCCTGGTAGAACGAGGACCATGAAGTTTCTACGAAACTTGCGAACCAGCCACCTTGGGTCAGACTGAGGTATAGCGCCGCAGTTTGGGTGAGACCTATGTCCAGTAATAACTGAGATAGGCTGAGTTGGTTGTTAACTAAAACCTACAAAAATCTAGAAAGAACTGCACGGATAAATGCTCAATATGAGTACCTATTAGCTGTTTTTCAATCGATTAGAAACAAATAAAGAGGAAAACATCAATTCTCAGGTGAAGATTCATCATGTTTCTCGGTCGAAAGTGTATATAATGTCGGATATAGCTGCTAAAACTATATAGTGCATATCTATATTTTCGGAAAATTTAAAACCAGCAGGCCAAGACCTAGAGAAATTGCTTTGCAAAGCGTCAAAACAGCGTTGACAGAACCTTTTCGGTATCATATATCAATACGATGCTTTTTACTCTACCATCATAGATATCGCATAGAATATTACTTTATCTAGGAATGGAGGTCAATTTCAGTCCTAAAATTACTTACAGGGTATTTTACAAGCATCAACAATATTAATAATATGCTGAATTATTAAAAACAATATAGCATTCAACAAAACGGTAAAGTGTGTACGAAGGATTAAACGTGCCAATAGTTAACTAAAAAATACTACTTCAAAGGAAACACGCTGCTCTCATAAATTTGATTTTTACAGTAATTCCTAACTTTATATGTGAACAACTTGGTATTGTAGTGTTTCCTGGGTTGGAATTCCAGGTCTGGCAGATTATTATTGCTCCCAGTATCAGCCCGTATTCTAGATTTGTGCTCGGTTCATGGTAATAGGCTCACTGTTCCCCAGCTACCTATACCTTCGCGTATGCTTGGGAATATGGTAATGTTTTTTTTTTTGAAAAACTTTATCATATCGTATCGTGGATGCATTTACAAACATTTAAACTTACATACACAAACAGCCAGGCCCAAAAAAACTATCTGTAAGCCATACAGATATATTTACCGTGCGGGGATCGAACCTGCGACACGCAACGCAGCAGTCAATCGCTCAGCCACTGCGTCAACCGCACCTCTGCCAAACCCCTTGAGAAATATAGGCGTGATGTTATGTTCTAAACGTGTTTATACACTCTCTGTCGACAATACGTTTATTTTGTGAGACTGCAATATCCTTATCACAAAAATTTTTTTGTTGTCAGGAAATTGATTCTGTGTGCTGACATTTTTCCCCAAAACCCTTTGCGACGGGTCGTGTGATCGTCGTGGAAGAGGTTCTATTATCACTTTCTCTTTTCACGTACTTTGCCATGTCTTATCGACTGTTATGGGGTGGGAAACATGGTTTTGGCACGCTCTTATGTTGATGGAAGATGCTGATATGAAGGGGGTGTAAGTAAATATGGATAACGAAATACTGCCGCCTATTTATTTATGCAGGTGGATATATCTTATAGAAATCTGCATTTACTTGGCTTGTATAGCATTTAAACAAGAATATATTCAAGAATGTAATAAATTATTAGATTGGACGATCCCTGGATTAATGTTCGACAGCTTTTTTACGAGATATCTGTCCATCAAAATTATTCCGCGGTCAAAATTTTCTGGCGTTGAAAGAATAAGCCCTTAATTTCATAAAATAGTCATCAAGTAGTCTTTCCTTAGTACCCCTTTTTGAATTGTTTATGGTAGAGATCTAGAATACCATGTTCTAGTGAAACTATCTGCCCATGAGTAGTGTGGTTGGGCCCATAGGCATGGGGCGTACAAATAAGTAAGGTCACTTATTAAACCTCTTTTACTTTTTTCCTTGAAATCAATCAAATTGTCTATTTATCACCGAATTAATTGTTCACAAGTAAGCAATAAAATCCTCCACTATTCAGTACTGAGCTTGAGTGCGCGTTAGATCATTAATCTCGCGAGCACTGATGTGCTAATCTATGATAGGTAATTGACTAATGGCTCTGAGCTAACTTAGCGGTTTATATACACAAGCTTTACGTTAGCTAAACAACTAATTAAATGTAATGAATAGACTATTTTAGTAGTAGGCTTATTTGTGTAAATGTGCTTTAAATCAGGCTGTTTCATTCAATAGTAGATTGAAACGGATATTCAAAATTTATGAATAAAATGTCTATAGTAATGCAATAACATACAACTTATGGGTGTTTATTTATACAAAAAAAGTGGGCAAGGTCGCAAAAAGCTGTCAAATATTTCGCTGTTTTGATTAATTTGGCAATATTACTGTATGGAAATAAAAAATATGGCTAACTAGTGAACTAAAATATTGATTATGAAATGCAATAATTAATATCCTAACACCGTATATTTAGTTTTAGATGTAAAAAAAAGTATTTGGAAACTTTCCAAATACCTTTTTTACCCATAAAACGGTTACAACATCAAATTCAGTGTTTTAATTGCAATTCATTATTAATATTCTTGCTCACTAGTTAGTCATATTTCTTATTTCCATACAGTGATATTCCCAAATTAATTAAAACGGGTAATTATTTGACAGCTATTTGCGACGTTGCCGACTTCTTGGATGAACGCTCATAACGTCACGCCTGTTATTCTAGAGGAATTAGACACAGGTGTACCTTAGTATACCTACATTTCACCTGTTATGTTTAAGCCCTAAATGAATAATAGGTGGCGAGCCTATTACCATCAACCGAGCACAAATACCAGGCTCCGGCTGTTACTGATAAATTCCTGGAGAAACTCAATGATGCTTGTAAAACAAAAATATGTCTAATGCATATTATAAGAAATTCTTAATTTAAATAATTATGTTGTTTTTGATAGCGGTTGCTACGGCATTCAGAATTATTCAGCACATTCCGCGTCTTAGATGTTATCAAAACTTGGTAGGTAACACAATACTCGTTTTCTTCCTTTAGAAATGCAAATACGAAAACTTGCAATATATTTATTTGTATTTCATTAACAAGTAACAGTTCAATATGTTAGTAACAATATTTCTTATCAACTATGTTAGTAAACTTAACCTAGACACTTAACCTAACACTGCCTTAAAGGTATGAGAATCCCTGCTACAAGCTCAATACCAATGTAGCAAGCTTGCAGCAACGATTCGCACACAAGCAGTCCAGTCAATATATGTAATCGAAGTACAGAAAACGTAAACTGATATTGAAGCCAGACCATTTCAAAGGGAGAGGGAATGGGAAGCCGTCACCTCCTTCTGCGAAGCAGTCATGCTAGCGAAGGAGGTGGCGGAATGTGAGAGGGAGAGAACCTCACGTCCCAGCCGCCGCGGGAGAAGCACCGGGCGTCGGGGGCCACGTGGTGGCTGTCGGCCACCGTAGGCGCGGGCCTGTGGACGGTGAATAATGGGCTAGCTCGCCGTCCGTCCGTCTTATGACGACAGGCCGTGTCGACGGCGCGTTCGTGTTCCACGCGCGCCTCAAAGAGATGTCAGCAAACATGAGGGGCCCGCAAGGGCCGATGTCTGCCAGGGCTGCGGGACTGTTCGAAAGAGATACCGCGGCCCTGGAACATAAAGGGCACAAGAAGGAACATGGATGTTTTTAGTCAGTATACTGACACTCCCTTCCGCTCCGCCCAGAGCGGGAGGGGTCATTTGATGATTTCCCATCCCAAAAAAAGAGACCATTACAAAGCCTTACAAAGATTGGACCCTTAACTCTCATCTTCAATTCCTTTGCAAGCTTCAATATTGTAAATTCCATATCCCTTAGTATGACGAACACATGCATATAGATTGTTTTATTTTCTCAACATGACATGTTTCCTTTGCAGATATATTGCAAAATTTCCACGGTCCAGTAAATGGGTCAGCTGGTACATCTTGATGATCGCTCGAACGGTCAAACGGATCAAGCCGAGTAGGTAAGTCAAGATACGGTTCATGTTGTTATGTTAGACTAGCTTATGCCCACGGCTTCGCCCGCGTGGAGTTCGATAATTGTCACATGGGATCATATTACCAGGATAAAAAGTATCCTATGTGTTAATCAAGGTTATAAACTATCTGTGTGCTAGATTTCGTCTAAATCCGTTCAGAACTTTTTGCGTGGAAGAGTAACAAACATCCATCCACCCACCCACCTATCCATCTATCCATCCTCACAAACTTTTAAATTTATAATATTAGTAAGAAGTAAGATAAGATATGCTATGTTGATACATATTGCAATACACAATAATATCTACACTACGTCCCATTTCATAAATTCTTTTACTGATATTTAGAATGGATTTTTAGGGTGGACATACGCTGCATATTAACCACTCAATAGGTAAAATTCTTAGAGGTTTTTAGGGCTCTATTTTACTGGTCACGTCAATTAACTTGACACTTCGCACAAATTCTTCTTAAAATCATATACTATTAAATGAGCAATATAAGTTGCAATATTCATCATCATCATCACCACGCCTACAACTGCTGGACAAAGGCCTCTTCAAGCGCTTGCCACTTAACTCGATTCTCGGCAACTCTCATGTTGCTGCTTCCAGCTGCCCTGCAAAAATCGTAGCATAGCTTTACAGGGTCAAAAATTGATCTTGCTAGGTCTCATTTCTGGGAAAATAAGTTTTCTCTATTTTCACCTGAGCAGAGCTCGGGTAAAGGTACTAGTAAACAATACGTAGATCGCAATAATTCATTTTCCAAATATACCCTTGTAAAATAATAGAGGCACCCCTCTATCTTAGCTTATGGGTAGATTTTGAAAATGAAAAGAGCGCTAGGTCTGTATTATTATAATAAAATGATTTGATCCATTCTAATTTAATTTAATCTATACTAATTTAATTTAACCTAATCTAATTTATTTTAATCCATGTTATTTAATTTGATTTAATTCAGTTAGTTCTGTTCAATTTAGTTTATAATAGTTTTTATTTTTTCAAATTGTGTATTTCTTGTTTTAATTATTTCATGGTGTAATTATTTGCGCATAATGTAGTGCATGCTGTGCTTTTCTGCAAGTGATGAGGAGCTTAGACTTAAGTTAGCAATGTACAAAATAAAATGTAACAGTGCACTCATTGTTGAGAAGCCTAATAATAAATAAATTGCCACTTATTCAATAAATTGGTGATGATACTGAGGAACATTACCATTCAGGTGCGGTTACAAATAATAAATTGGGACGTATTGTATGTAAAACAATCGGCTGCATTCGTATCGAATGTGTCAACACCGTTCTCAACGTCTTCATTAGTGTAGTACCATTTACAGCGTAAATGCCTACAATGAGTACGACACGTGAGCTTGTCCATTTTGAAATATCAAGGAGACCGAAGCAATTAGAAATTCGAAAAATGCATCAGTAAATGAAGGTTGATGGAAGAACCTGCCACGTTAACATAACATAACGCCTGTATTTCCCGAAGAGTGAGGCAGAGGTATGCTTAATAGTACACCCACATTTCGTCAGTTATGTTTAAGTACCATGTGATACCCATAGGGAGCGAGCCTATTGCCATCAAACGGCCACAAATCCAGACTCCGTGGCTGCTACTGGAAAATTCCTATTGGCAAATCCCAACAACACTTTGTTTGATCGAGGAATCGAATCCAGACCTTCAGGCTCAGCAATCGCGCTTGCAACCACTACACCAACGAGGCAGTCCTGTCACGTTAACTTAAGTGAAAAACCGAGTGATTTATAGCCAAAACATTACTTCATAGAACAGCTGATAGCATTGGACAACACACCCGCCGAATTTTTACACGAACTCCTATTCACAATCGAACATTCCCCGTACGCATTGGCCAGTAAATAACGCATAATTACGTCAAACGTTTCTCTACAATCTATAGCTATAAGCGCTTGATTTCCCACGACGAAGTCCCTCTGTTGTAGTCTACAATGAAATATGAATGCGTGACATATACGCCGTGAAATAGCGTTAGACCGTGCTGTGCGAATTTGGGCCCTCTTGTCACGATATAAATATAACCAGTAAAATAACTAGACCCGTTCTTTGAAATCAAACGTACCCGTATTAGAATCTATAAAAAATAATAAAATTGAAGTCACTTTGTAATTTAAAAAAAAAACAGCTTTTTACTGAATGCATAGTCATGAAAACTGCACTTAGAACAAAAAGTTTGTTCATTTTTGTCTGTCTCTCGGTCTGTCAGTCTGTTTGTTTGTTTTAATCTCCGAAACGGCTGGACCGATTTTGACGGGACTTTTACTGGCAGATAGCTGACGTTATACGGAGTAACATAGTTAGGATTAGGGTTCCGTGCAAAATGAAATCCTTCAAATTGTCATGGCACGCAGCCGAAGGTCGCGGGCACAGCTATTCACTAAACTTTTTTTTATGTTACAATTCACACATAAAAGTAACCACTTTTCTCGATGTAACTAACAGCTTTGACTTACACACGATGACACGAGTATGCTGATACCTGAAGCATGCTTAGACTTCGTGTGCTTTGCATGTGTGTGCAGAGTCGATTCCAACCATTTGTTCACAGTTGAAATACTGTATGTTTATACTGATATGTCTGCTATCCTCTTACTGTTTTTGAAGTTGACTCGTGTTCGTTTTGACTGGCTCTCCGATACGAGATTTGTGTGTTTTATTGTGTCACGGCTTGTTGTGGTAAGTGTTTTTTATGAAGTATTGGGTAGTAGAGTCTTGTAATTCACAAAACTGCCCAACTTCCTGCAGGATGCTCAAAATGTGTGTAAATGGACAAATCATGTTTTTTTTCGGTATCAAATTGACGATTTGGCTATACTAGAAACAGATTTTGAAAAATACAAAAATGACCACTTCAAAGCTAGCTTCGTTCAACATTTCGATTTGATTTTATAAAAATAATATCACACATATTCACAACATATCCTTTGCATTTACAATGTCGCCGAGGTAAAAAAAATGCCTACCTTTTCGCAACTTTAACACAGTTGGGTAATTTACAACTTACGTAAAATAAATCGTTCTTTCAAACTTCAATCCAGATTTTTTAAATCCCAAGAGCACTTTCCAAGTAAATAAAATTGGATTCGCAAGATTCATTGATTTGTCATTAGCCGTCAGTCATTGGAATTGCGCATTCAGCTTTACATTGACGATAAAGTTCTGATATAATTTTTTGATATCGCCAGACTTTGACACCGCTGAGGCGTTTTCGATAAATTCGTATCAAAATCCAATATCGCCTTTTTAAGCCCAGTCTTGAAAATTATTTCTAGAGATCATTGCGATTGAAAATGCTCTTATGGTAATACCGATTCTACGGTCTCTGGAAGTAAGATAAGGAATAACATAATCCAGATTATTGAATCAGTAATATTCTTTCTCGTTTCTTACTATACCTATTTCAGTAAAACTGTCACTATGTTAAGGTACCTCAATAAAGTAGAGAACTTATTGGCAGAGCGAGTAAAAGTAGGTAGGGATAATTTCATAAGTAATGGAATTCCCTTTGTTCTCGTATCATGTATATTTCGATTTACTGAAACTTATTTATCTTGTACTAGTTCATGCCCGCGTCTTCAGCCGCGTAAGTTCGATAATTGTCCCACGAGATCGCACTTCCGGGATAAAAAGTATCCTATGTGTTAATCTAGGTTATAAACTATCTGTGTGCCAAATTTCATCCAAATCCGGTCAGTAGTTTGCGTGAAAGAGTAACAAACATCCATCCATCCATACTCACAAACTTTTATAAGTACGATGTAATGTGAATTGATTGTCCTTAGAAAAGAATGGTCACAAGCGCGACTGCTGAGCATGAGGTCCTGGCTTCGATTGCCCCCAGAAAGCCCCAAGAAGCCAGGACCTGCCCTGGCAATCAAAGTTTTTTTCCATCAGGACTTTCCCAGTAGCAGCCACGGAGTCCAGATTTATGCCCAGTTGATGGCGATAGGCTCGCCTCCTATTACATGGTAGGTACTAGACATAACTGACGAATTGTGGGTGTACTATTAGGTACACCTCTGCTTAACTCTTCGGGGATTACGTGCTTGATGTTAGGTTAAGTAGTAGATGACATATTTGTTGGATATTTCAAAACGAGTTTAAGATTTTGCTTTTATTTACGAGACTGGAAGCACCCTTGCTGTGCTGCGTTGATCTAATGGTTGCTTGGGCAACTGCTGAGCATAAAATCTTGGGATTGGATTTCCTGTTTAGGCACAGTAACATTGGATTTCCCCAAGTGTAATTTTTCAGTAGCACTGAAAAATTACACTTGGGAAATCAGCGAAATCAGGATTTGAGTCCGATAGATGACAAAAATGACGATGATGTCTGCTGTTACATGGGACTTAATCACTGTAAATGTTAGACTTTGTCATCCCACTGCTGGACAAAGAACTCTCCTCGTGACTTCCAAATCGTTCAATCTAAAGCTAATGTGGACCACTGGTCGTTGGTTCCGTCCAGCTCGTACCGCCATCTCCGGCGAGGTCTACCGCGTCGCCTTGTGGCTGCGTCAGGGCTCTACATCGTGGTTATTTTGGCCCGCAGCACACGGTCAACTCAATCCCACTTCAGCTTAGCGACTTTTTGAGAAATTCCTGTTTTGGAGCGCAGTGTCGTGTTGCGTATAAGGTCGGTTAGTTTGACGCTAAATGACGCGAAATGTGAGTGAACAAGGAGTAAGTAGATCTATGCTTAACCTTTCGGGGATCACAGATGAGAGTTTATAAATATATGGACCCACCCTCATAGCTCCACCAGCTTAGAAGTAAAACGATGTCGTTAAATAACTTCCTTAACAATTTCCTTAATAACTGAGCCTATTGACAGAACACACGCAATTAACAAAACAGCTGCTAAAATAAGACTCATAAAATTTCCACACGTTCTTAACACAAAACTCTTTGATCTCAGTGCGGGTTGGTAAAATAAATTATGTAGCGAGTAAGTAAGCGGTGCGCCATATCTCGAGTGCTATAAACAATGTAAACTAGCGGAGGTGCGGTAATGAAATGCAAATATGCTTGCATACTCTACGGAAACACTTCTCGTGCCCAGTGTAAATAACAGGTGACTTCTTGATAAACTTAGGTTAGACGTAGGTTTGTCTGTTGATGAAATATTGGTGGCAGTGGAGTAACTGTTGTGGTGTATTTTGGCATCTCCTTATACGGGGCCGTACATTTGAGGTCAGTCGATCGACACAGAGAATATTGAATTAAATAGAACCTGCTCGGTTTGGGCTATTCTATTTCTATTTTAATAATAGATTTCCTGTATTATCTCTTTTAAATCATTTGATTTTAACTTAAAAGTGTTTCAGAGTATTCTTTATTATATCGATTAGGACTGGAAAATAATTTTAAGAATAAATCATTACTTCGAGGACAACCGTTAAATTTTAAATTAAAGCATTGCTACGTATTTTAGGAAAAAAACAGCTGTTGTTTTTTCTAAAATAGTAATGCTTTAAGCATCCGTTGTAACAACAATAAAATATGGTTCAGTAAGTAGGACATTAGATTCTTCAAAGGCCATTTATCATTACAAACAGGTAAGTAATTGAATGTGAGTGTGTCTCCAGATATAGTAATAGAAAATTGTTTGTTTTATTGCATACCTACTTTTTCTTCAAAATGTTCCTAGATGGATACAAAAGTATTGTATGTTTGTTAATTTATCCAAAGATATTTTATGTTCATTATATCATGACTGTAATAAAATAACCAAAGACTTCACTTTGGTTCAACAATCTTACAAAATAGTAGTAGTAACACATGAACCACAGACTTAAAATTCTTACCTTACTAGACAAGCAACCATGTTACGTAATTTAATGAATTACTCCAAATTCCCATTCCCTGCCAGCTACGTTCTAACTAACTAACACATCCAGTGTTTGTGTGGTCTCCTTCCTAGCAGTATTATTCAAGTCGAAGACAGATACTTTTCTGTTCGCATAAATTACCTTTCATTATGTAAGAAAATGTTTTATGGTACAGGATGTCGTGATGAAGGCATACTCTTTACGGGACGGGTTATTTTTTACAATAGGTCTTCTAGTGTTTTAGTATGTTCAAATGCTTCGTTAGTTTTCAGCGGTTTTTTTGCTGCGCTCGCTTTTATTTGCGTTAGATTGGATTTGCGTGTGTTTTCAAGGAAGTTAGGATTAGCAATGGTAAAGAATCCTAGGTTTTTACCTTGTAAATGTTAAATCTTTGTATCATATAAAAGAAGTATAAAGTTGTTTCTTAAAATCTGCATGACATTGTCATAGCCATTGAATAGTCGATCGTTTAATGAAAACCTGCATTTTCTGAGATGTAAAAGTTTTACTAATTTTTGTTTTTGTTATGTTTCTCATTCTTAAAATTTCGTAGAGCAGAAGAAACAGGCAAGTTCGTTCACACGAGTTCAGGTGTTTACAGATAATCCCTTTGAAATAAATACCCCTTCAATTAAGAACTTTTCCCAAAATTACTTCAATTTAATTTCTTAACTACAAAGTAAAGGAACGCTTGATAAACACGCTTGTTCCCTGATTGTAATTTAATACTCCTTTAAGAGAATCTCAGCCAAACACTTGATGTCAGTAAATGTACCTGGCTAAAGTATCACAGATGTGAGATTGTTAACTTTACTAAGAAAGCCTCCGGTTTCCTTCAAGCTCGTTATTTCGAACGTTTCGGTACCGCGAGAGCATTTTAACGTCAAAGGAACGGCGCCCGCGCAGTCGCCCGGCCACTTTACGCGGGTATTTGTTTTTAGTGCGCTGTTCCGTCGGCACATTTTTGTTGTACACGTCTATATTTTTTTCTTAATAGTCTTCGTACAAATGTAGTTTAATTGTTACGGTACGAAAACATTGTTGAAAACGGTCCGAAGCGTAATTATGTGGACGTAACATTCTCGTTTAAAACCAAAGTACTTAAGTATTCCACTTTTTTACTTACTTTTTTATCCATACAAGCAGCTGGTATCAAACACACGCTACATATTTTGGCAAGATACAATATAATCAGGTTTCCACAGATACAAAATAACCAGCCTTCCAAATTTTTCCTTATTTCTCAAGAAAAATATTTCTCGTCTTGAATAATATAGTTTCAACTTTAGCTCGAGCAGAACAGGAACTAATATATCTAATCCTATTCCGTTTTTGCCGATACTATCTCCCATGTTTCAACTTGTTACATTGTATTCGAGAAACGCTGACGGTCTACGTCACACCGATCTGTTAGATAGCGCTAGATATTTTGACGTGTGTAGATTGAAAAAAGTAGACGTGAGTAGGTTAGATGGTCCAAGATACCATCAACGGGTTAATTATTAAGGTGTTGATAAAAGAATAGTACGGTCGCACGCAAAAAGGTTGTTAGGAATTAAAAAGATACGGTGTTGAATGAGATAATTTTGTAAGAGGAACAATTGCATTAAATTGCACATCTTTTAAGTATCTATTGTGTGGTTGTCTCGATGTTTATCGATAGTTTGTTTGAAGGTCGGTTTGTTTGATAAAATTAAACTAAATATTGAGTCAGAATCTTCTCCATCTTTCAGTCCATGAACGCCATTACAATAGTTGAAGTTACCGAAGACAGTCCTCTTAACCACAGTAGAAGACAAATGAGGATCACAGTCAAAATTACAGCCTCACACAAAATAATCACGCAATTCAAGTCCTTTGTCCTACGCAATATTAAAGCTCATATTTGCACCTACATCATTTACCGTCTACACCGAGAGTGTCGTCTTAAATTCATAAATTACAAGCATACACGCCTAGTATGTTTTCATAAACATTAGGGGGACTTGCGCAATATTAATTTGCAACTTGTTGATGATCAGACGGTGCTACGTTTATCGTCCGTCACGTCCCCCCCCGCACATTAATCACGTGACCTCACCTCTGCTGCGGGCAAAGAACATGTTGGTGGTAGATCCGACGGGCGGTGTACTGTGTTAGGTAGTTACAAGACTGGAGCAAGACCTTAGTAGTGCATTGTACGTTGATTTATGATTTTGCGCATACTGAGCCTTGAGTTTCACTGCTAACTCTCACTAAACAAAGGCTTTCTGTAACATCTATTGAATAGAAGATTGCCTTAACCATCTCCTTGACTTCCTGAAATACATGATTAACATCATTATCATGTAGTCTAAAGACCACCTTAGCCTCCCAGCCATAACGACCATAATAGTTATATTGTATGATTGCAACTGCTATGCACAAAAACTGTTTTGATTTTTTTTCGTCACTCATTCTTACGTCCCAACCAATTTTACTTTTCATATTTCAACCGCTCTGATCTTTGCCTAAAACGACATCGTACTACCCTAAGGTGAGACGCGACAGCTTATTAGGGGAGCCTAGAACTTTAGGGTCGAATTCACCGCGTATGGGGAGACAAGGGAATATGTGTGTACGTCCAGCCCCCGTACCACATTATCCAAGTCGAAACTACCTGGCTATAACTCGACCACCATCTCTATCGTTTCTTAGAAGTTAGAAAGGGACAGAACAGTGTCGGATTACAGGCATATGTTTACTGTTTCAAAGGGGGGAATCACCATGAAACAGCCCGAGGCTCATGGGAAATATAAGTTGGCTCCATAAGCAAGGGCGAATTGTCAATCAGTACTAAAATTCGAAAGGGCTGCAGTATCGGGGCATTTTCAATTTGTTTAATGTTTGAATGTTACCTGGGGCGCAGTAAGCCGGGATCAGTTTAAAGGTTGGCAATCACATGATTAGAATTGGTCATGAGTGTTAAAAATATTGGAAATACGGGGTACGTACTTGTGAATATTAAAATGAAATACTTCTGTTTAGTAGAGAAAGGGGTAAATGTGTACGTTGTTGAGTAAACACACCTTTTCATGTATGAAGTTACTCTTAAAACAAAGTCTCGTTTCGCTCAGAACCTCTGCCGTAAACTACACATCCTCCAAACAATGATTGATGACAGTAGAAATCTCACATCAACATATACCTAAGCATACTCCCAAGACGATACGCTACAGGGCTTTCGAAGACACGCACCATTAGATCCGTAGCCAGACGTATTAATACCGGATCATTATTATTAATATATCAGCGATGAGAGATAATTTTGCCACAGTTGAGTCGAAGTTAATAAATCTACTATGTTTCGCAATGCTGCCTTGTAATATGTCTTAATATCTGACTAAATGTTTCTGGTTCGATTCAAGCTCTCTTTTGTTTTGTTTTTAGTTTGATAAAGGGCATGAAGATAAGGAGCAGATAGTGTTTTTGCATATCAGAGGTATTAACATATTACAGTTTTAAACTCTGACCTAGGTGTTAAGTGTTCTATATGAGATATGTCTTTATGTCTTTAACAATATCAATAACGAAATGAATAGCTACCGTTTCAAATTCAATACAATAATTTTGACGGAGTTCACTCACCTTTTTAAATATGACAAATTATTATTTATTGGACAAACCGCTGACAAACATAATAAACGCCGATAATTATCCAAATCAAAAATGCAAATGCGTACGAATTTGCGTTCTAAATTAGCGCCTAAACAAACTCCACTCAAACTAAATCGCCTAAGTGTCCAATTATGAATAATTATATAAGTCATTAGGAGGGTTGTTTCTTTATTTTGCGTAACTCGTTTATGGAAAAAAACTGTATGAATGGCTTGTTAGCGTTTTCCAGTTGGTCTCAAGAGTGCGAGCGTGAGGCTAAATCGTTAACGCTGTGTTTATGTTAGGGGAGAACAGCGGTTGAGATAGCGGGTTTTGAAATAAGAATAATCTTTTTTGTTCTTTTTTTATGCTAAATAGGCTCGCGTTTGGCCGCAACTCGCCTGATATGAAGCGATGATGCGGCCTAGGGTGGAGTCTAGAAGAAACCAATTCACTAGAACTTTGAATAGATCCAGATTATAATGATCAGGGAACAGAGAAGCCGGTAGTGAATTCCATAGACTTATCCGTCATCCGTCCGTTGTTTTTCTTAACTGTGTTGAAGTCGGTTGTCTATGTTTACTTGGAGCGAATTCATATTGTGGTTTGATGGTAGTAGAAATTGTAGTAATACAGCTGACCTCTATGTATTTGGCCTGGAGACCAAAATTTTACTTGATTAAAACACGATCACAATTTCAGTGAAACAACTGCAAAAAAAGTAGGAGAACAACCACAATTAATCTTCTAAAATAGGATATAAAACGTAAAAAATAAAACACCACATTAAAAATTACAACAGCGGTCACATAAAGAACTCCATTCAAAAATATAATAGTCGTGCCATAAAACATATAAAACCAGACCTGTAACACAATATTACTCTGACCTCACCCTAAAAGGTCATAATTTTCGATCGTTGACTCAAAAGGGGACAGGGCGTGACTTGCAATTGGTCGCATGCAAGAAGACATATTTTTCGTAATGCCAAATAGGTGTGGGGGCTGTAACGTGCCAATTCATTCGTTTATTACTTTATGTTGCGTTAGTTAACTGTTTCATTTGTGTTTTCTTCGTAAATGAGTTTTATTGTGTAGGTGGCTGGTTTGATATAGGTATATTTTTTTATGGTTTTATAGAATTTTCTGGGGTTGTGGTTCATCTAGGGTCAATATTACTTATGCCTTAGTATTAATTATGATATTCACAATACCTTAACTTCCCTACTATTACTGTGAGCCTGTGTCATACCATTGCTGGACAAAGGACCCCCAAATCTTTCGATCCAGGGTCAATGTTTATCACTCGTCGTTGGTTCTGCCCAGCTCGTCCCGCTATCTCCTGCTAAGTAAACACAAATTACTGACGTTGCTCAAAAAGCCGCTAAGCTGAAGGGGGACTGGGCTGGCCATGCCTGCCGTATGCTCGACGAGCTGTGGGCCAAAATAACTTCCCTTACTTTTTATTATTTATGATATTCTACAATACTACTACATGAAGTGATTTAGCATGAAGAAAAGATCTCAGACAGCTCAACGAGGTTCAGATCTATCAGATGGCAATGGTGTCAGTACAAAATTATCTGTACATTTACTGGCATAAGTACAGTCAACTCAAAGAAAACGGGATTATTTTCAAATACTACATGAAAGGAAGCATATTAAGCCGTAAACATTAACAAGTATTCCACAGCGAAAGAGCTTAAGAACCTAAAAAAAAATCCGGTAAGTACTTACTCAATAAAAATAAACTTAGTACTTACAGCAATTTGAATGTTTAAGCTTATTTCCCCGACATTTTTACGACAACTCGACTGTTTATACAGAGTTAAGTGAAGTTCCACGTATTCGGTAGATTTAAGATTCAATTTTAATAGCTAAAACGACGGTTTGATAAACGTAATTAAGCGTCAATTCACAAAAGCGGTACTTTTTCGATGGAGAGTTTTCCATACTTTATTTTCATACTGAATTTTGATTCGCCATTAATGGTAATGTTACTTTAGCGTGAATTAAACTTAACCATCTTTATGTGAATAGAAATATTTGTGTTAAAAACATTTTATATAATTGACCCTTTCTGAGTAGAGTCGTTTAATATACTTCATTAATTTAAAGCGTAAAAATTTAAATACGGTAAACTGCCACATAATTTTTGATGTTTATTATAAATTTTGTATAAACAAGCAACCGTGACGCTGGTTGTATTAATCCCAGTCGTTTGTTTATAATGAACTTGACTGATTGAATGTTATGGTTGTCATAACGACACCACTCTAATCAGAACTTCCATGCATTTAAAATCTTCGCTAGAACATTCGAAGCCATTCAGTTAGTAGAGATCTTTGCAACCTGGTTACAATTTTGTGTTCATTATTAAAGTTGGACGATTTGTATGAAGTAAATGTAACGGGATATTTCACAACTGCACATAACTGTAAGTGATCTTTAAAATCTGTCTTTAGTTTCGCTACGGTAATTTGTTGAAAGAATGTTCGATAAAAGTTCAGAGAGAATTCTGCTACGGTATTTTACCAAACCAGTAATTTAACCGGCATTGAGTTAATATTTAAAATTTTTGTTTTTATTGTACCCTTTTACAATGTCTCTATTCAATCACAGGTAAAATCATAAGTGTGCCATGGACATGACTATTCCTTGGATATTGACCTATGGAATATTCACCTTTACTGCATATTACAACAGGAAGTAATCAAGTGGATATTGGCGTAAACAGTCCATTCGACACTGTATAATAGGCTACTGTTATCAATCCTGGTACTAATAATTAGTCTGCTACTATACAAGCAGGACGTTCTATTCATAGTCGAGACTGTAGTCTATACTAATATATATAGTATTTGTATGTACGTATGGTTGCGGTTGCAGTAACTACAATATTGAAACAGTAATCTACTGTTTACATAATATTTCATCCTAAGCATCTCAGCAGTATCAGTAATATCAACGCAATTTCAACATGAATAGTGTCAATAATGTCTCAAATTCGTGCAACATATTCCCAGAAATATTCAAATATAACCCACAGAAATATTAAATAATGAAGAATGTATAAAGTTATGAAAATCTCGCTGTCATTAATGCACTAATACCGGTTGTAATGTACCAGGGCCACATAAATTGGGCAGCTGGTGTAAATGTAAGTAAAACAAACGTACTCCGCAGGTGTCGTTGGCGTGATGTCAAATCGGTCACACTCGGCGTCGACGTTGAGTGAATCGACTACTTTATTAGGGTTCCGTCCTTGTTGTTATTAAATGTGTTCGGTTTTGGTCACTTGAAATATTTTTGGGGACCCAGTCATTCCCATAATGCTTTCCATAATTTGTAACAACACCTTTTATGAACTTCTTATTAAAATTTTATAAAAATGGTAGTAAGTAGAACAAACCGTTTGGTCACTATGGTTTATTTAAATATAACTGTCAAATTATTAATAACGCTTTTCATAGGGAATATGACAAGAGCTGGAAGATGATGATGATGTATTTAGTTGTAACCACATTTAAACATATCAGTCTGCGTAAGCACTTCCTTTCTCACTAACAAAAACATTATCACCATCCTCATTAATTCAAGCACACGGAACCCCACCCAGTAGTCTGACACTACACTGTATAATATTTCTTCGTCTCCACGCGCCGCCACCTGCCGGGCGCCCATTAAGACCGGAACCGAATCCACGACTATCACTTCGAATAAATATAATTTTATTTTGATTACTCTTTCTAATGTCTGAGCGCCTAGTAGGCAACATGTTATGTTAGGGATTTTATGTTAGATGCAGGTGTTTTTGTTAGATGTTGTTACTATGAAGAATGGTTGGAGGTTGAGAAATCAAAACACTTGTAGAAATAGTTGAGGGTGACACCGAATTATTGTCAGGTGAATCACGTGTTCTTTGAATTTGACATCTACTGGCCATAGTACAAAGGGTTCATATTACAAACTAAAAATATGTGTATTTATCAAACGTTACCGTATCCCAGTCAACGAGAAAAGTGCCCAGGAGGCTGACAGCATTATTATGATCAGTTAAACAGAACTTTCGTGACAGTTTTTTTTTACAAGGCCTGCGTTTGGCCGCAGCTTGCTTAATGTGAAGCAATGATGCGGCCTATGGCGGAGCCTAAGTAATGTCTTTCCGAACTTTAATGGGTTTAAAGGACTCTTGTACCACAGTATCAAACCATCTTATTTTGTTAAAGCTTAGCAGATTATTCCAATCGTCATCATTTATAAATGTGCACAAAAAAAAATGTATAATTGACTTTTATATAATTTCATATGATCAGTTATAGCATCACGAAGAGAAGAAAAACAAAGCGCTACCTTTATCGGCATATCAAGGCAGACAATGAGTATTTAATTAACATGTAGCCATAGTAATGAAGTGTTTGGCATCGCGTTCGCAATAATGCACAAATAATGACAGGTTTCAAACCCGTTATCTACAAGCAGAATTTAAAATCATGTGTCTGTTTCCAGTAGTGTGGAAGGCTGATTGCGATACGGTACACCCCTTTTCCGGTCACAATTCATTTATTGATGGCCGTCAGATCTGTGCCCAGTTTTTTTTTTGTTTCATAAGTTTATTATTCAGGTTGAAACAACGGAAGATAGTTATTAAGTCTCGTCCGTGATAGTGGTCGAAAAAAGTTTAACTACGACCATGTGTCGGCTACGTAACGTAAAAAGCCTACAAATAGGACAATTACAGTCAAGAATAAAAGACCATTAATACTTCCATTTAACCAATGCTTATGTAGGTATAACTACAATAAAAACCAATAAAACGGGATATTTACCATGTCCACTGTTTGTTTTGAGTTCCCGATATTTCGGCGCTGTTGCAAGCACCATGATCACGGATAAACTGAAGTTATTGCAGTTGGGTGTTACAAACAGTGGACATGGTAAATATCCCGTTTCTAGTGTTAATTATAATGTTAGTGACCATGACAGTTTAAAAACTTATAAAAAACAATACATTGATGGCTGTTGTGTATGTTAGAGAAACTTCACTACACACATACCTATTGTAATTTCTTTAATACTCGAGTCTAAAGGGATCCTCGTTTCATTTTTAAGTCAGTTATGGGACTGTTTGGGCTTCATCCATCTTTCACTCCTTCGTATAATGAGTAATGATCGCATTGCGTCATCGCCAGCCAATCAGCGTACAGTAAAATGACGCGATACAGCGCTCTGATTGGCCACCATTGTTCCCATACCCCCTTTCCTCGATCGCTGTACTAAAATTATTCCAATATAGACTTACTTACGAACATCACAATACGACAACATTGTTTTTTTTTTTCATTTAAAACCCCATAATCCCCTAATTTGGGCAAAGTACCAGCCATAAACTAAATAACAAGTAGCTATATCATGCCGCTACAGTACTTCTATATTGCGTTCCTTTTTCCATCTTTTGTCCCTGCTACTTCAAACTGAAATTCTCCACACCAAAATCTTTAAATACCATTTACTTTTCCAAAATTTCTATCACAGCTTTATAATTTACGTATATTTAAGTTACACCCCCATCTCACCTTGCTACCAACATCTTATTATTCACCGAAACGAAACACGATTCTCTTTCGTTATTAGCTTTAAAGTAATTTTCTTAATTAATTTAATTTCGACTCTTGCTTGAGCGTGAGTTGATAGTCTGATACACTATTTGGTTGTGGGTGTCGAGTGACATAACTAGAGGACGGATTGAAGGTTGACAAGTTAATGTAATTATGTATCAAATAAAGTATATGGAAAATCGACCTTAGTGCTGAACTTTGAGTAACACGTCATGTATTTCATAAAACAACTAGAGCGCCTAGACAAGTGACAAACGCTCTTTAAAGTCAATCTTCACATTTTTGGCTTCTTCATAATCGTTTTTGTTGATAGGTCTTTTGTCAGTGACAGTTAAGAAGACAGTTTAAACCTGAATCATCATTCTCTTACCGTTATCCCAAGCATGCCTTCTTCCATACTTGTCTATTACTCGGCATTTCATCAGATACCTCCTTCCTTGCTATATCATCCTTCACACAGTCCATCCACCGTTTCTTTGGTCTTCCTCTACACACAGCTTCAACCTTAATAAAGTTTCTGTGATGTCAATATTTTTTTTAGTTTACATCTGTTGAACTGTAAAAAAGAAGTATTGTAGTTTTTTTTCATATTGATTTTTTTTAATTATTGTATTGGACAACGTATGGCATGTTTATAAAGCTGTTCATATTAAACAAACTAACATATAGTAGGTACCTACGGCTATCTTTCATGGTGATTGCCGTGTCTGTGCACTTGTAAAGACATTAAAATTTGCATTTAAATAAAACACAACAAACTTAATCTAAAAGAACAAGAATAAATTGCTTTGCAACAAAATTAGATTTCATGTACTTGTCTAAAGTTATTACCGGTATAATAAAATTAATTTCAAACACTAATAACGCGCAACCACACTTCGCAACCGCATAGAATTATGACAGTTGTAACACCCAACCCTGCAAATGATGACGGGAAATTTTATCCGGGCGAAGCGATTTACGCGGTCTTTTACACCTAGACGCGGCCGACTAGTAATTACGCCAGCCTGTACTTCTTTCACCGCTGCCTTATCTTGACAATTTATCTCGTATATCTTCGGTAGTACTGTTTGTATGCTAATGGCTGTGGTACAGTCGAGTTCGCCCTTTTTTTAGAGTAATTAAGGGAAATAATTGGATAAATAATCCGTTGACAGGCGTGTACTATTATTCATGTGCATTTATGTAGTTTTGTTGTTGTAATTGTGAAGCTATTATTTTTATCAAAAAACTATAGCTGCATTCTATAAACTTTGTACCTATTAAGTATTTTGTAGCATTACTTTTTATTTATTTATTCTTACATAATGCACATTACCGTACCAAATAACCATCAAAAAGATTGAAAGTAATTCAAACGTTAACAATAAATTATCTGATTAGCTTTTGTATGTAAATGTAAACGGTAGTTCATTGTATTTTTTTAAAGTAACCTTTATGTGATAGCCTGTACACGGTGAACGCTTTCTAAGCGGACCTATTATGATTGCGGACATAAATAGACAACATAATGAGACATTATGGCATTAAGTAGAAATATCACGTTCATATTTAAATCCTTTCCCCTTTGTATACCTAAGTGAGTTTATTCATAACTACACAAATCACTGTCTAATGTGTGCTACTTCTTTTTTGTATATTTCACTTACCAAATTGCCTCAAATGGAATTTTACTTTACAAAGAAAAAAAATATGCCATACCTAATCAATACTAAACCAGTGATTCTGTCGTCTTATTCTAATATTGCATCACTCTCAAAACTGGTAATTGATACCCCAATCATGTTAATTTCTATTGTAACCTAACCTAAGAACTTTCACCTCTATTGCAAATATCTGATGTCCGTCATTTAACGAGCCAAAAATCCACTCACGCACGACACACTCTCACCGATGCCATTATCTTATTTCGTGAGATTACTACCACGCAGCGGTCTATAATTTGACAAATAGAGAATGAGATGCATTAGTGCGCATTTCCTCCGTAATGGGGTACTATGGACCCTTGGTGTATAATTTAGCGGTACGGTCGCGAAGATGGGTTGGTCGCGCGGCCGCAGAACGATAATAATATTTGATAAAAAGTTTGATGATTCTTTATTTAAGTTCTATATTTGTTTAGTCATTTAATTTGGTCTAGTGTTAGTGTTGTTCTTATTTAAAATGTCCTAGCTTTCAACTCATTTATATTATTTTTTTTACCGTGCATTCAAGCTTGTGTTCTTTGGAATAGAGTTTGAAATTGCCAAAACCAATCTGCCGGAGTAGTGAATAAAGTTTGAAGTTGAACAATGCCCTACATTGTAGGCGAATACTAGTTGACACTAATGAAATCTTATCACACGAAAGTTCGCACTTTAATATCCACATCGGACGCGGATAAGCCACGAAGTTACTCCTCCAAACAAAATGATCAACGATAGTTTCCATAAAATTTGTACATTTATTCATGCTCATATATATCAACTGTCGTAAACGCTTCATTCCCTAATAAAACACAATTTGTTAGCCGAGATGCTGAACTTAAAACTATAAGACTATTTTATGGCATGTCGTAAAAACATCAGTCTATTTTACACGGAACTTTGATGTGACTGTAACTGTTTTCTTATTAGATATGGATTATTGTAAAACTATGTAACATCCTTGCTATAAAATTGTAATGATTGATGGTAAATAAATTAATAGCCTTATCCGACATTGTTAGGGATGTTATAGTTTCGTATCCTTTAAAAGACTAGTATAAGATGTTAACAAACTATAAATCTGAAGAGAATTGACGAGGTAATGGCTATGCGAACACTGTGTAAAATCTATTCAATATTAATACAGTCATAAAATTTTACCATGCTATCCCCAGCTTATAATATTATCTTTATCTCTGCTAATAAAACTTAATAACATTCGGTATTATCCGTTATTTATACCCATTATAAAATAAGAACATTCATTTAGAAATAGAATGATGACCTCTAAATATCCTCATAAATGGCAAAAAAAACCTTAAATGATTTTATCAACTGCCAATTAAATTAAAAACTCGAAAAGCATTGGGTAAAAGTAAAAACTAGTAATAAATGGAATCGGCCGAGCTGTCAATTACTGTCGGTTCGCGTTGATAGGGTTACCCGGTTTCGAAGAGTTGAGACCTACATTTTTCTCTACTTACTTTTTGGCAGAAAATCATTTCTGGTAACCTCTTTCTTTTTTGAGAAAATTGCGGATTGAGTTCATATTATTGAGATCTTCTTTAAGATTTGTCATATACAGAGACAAAGTGAATAATATGTAATACATGCACATTTTGACGTATAGGTTGTAATAGTTAATTATTTGATCACTCATCTGGCTTTATGAAAAAATATGGATTGTCAGTTGGCAAATAATAGTGCCCTCAAGGCCAACAACTGTTGCTAATTACCCAAAATTGCAATTATTACCCAGGATGGCACCGTGTTTGCAATCGCTTCAAGCATTTTTTGAACTGCAAAGAAAGGGCTTAAGCTTATGCATTATTATGAGTTTTGTAAATTGCCTACCATTAACAAGAATGCCTACTTGATAACTAATTATAGCTCCTTGTGACATTTGGCAATGAATGCCTATCTAAGTAACAATAAAGTAATATTGAAATTACAAAGGATGACAAATTAAAATCTATCTTGAAAACAATTTCTAAAAGTGTATAGAAAACTTTTATGTTTGGTCGATTTTGAAAAAAAAAGCTAACTGGGTTGTGGAGGCAGATAGGCAGTCGCTCCATGTAAAATACTGGTATTCAGCTGCATCCGGTTAGACTGGAAGCCGACCCCAACATAGTTGGGAAAAGACTAGGCAGATGATGATGATAAAATATTGAAAAAAAAGTAATTGGCTTTTATGTCTACGAATGTCAAAATGCAAATTTTTATTTAAATTATGACAACGATCTTTGATACAATTAAAATATTATTTTTAACGTCATCGAAAACGTTGATCAGTATCAAATGAAAGTTCAATTATTATTTCAACCGGATTCCCGAACTCCGCACATAATATTATCAGCAGTTGATACATCGATCTCGAAACGCGATTCCGTTAAAGGATTATCTTGAGTGACGCGGCCCGTAACACCCAATTAAACGCGCGATAAGTTGGACGCGCGCTGGACACATGAATCACGCCCTATCGCGTGTTCGCGCGATGTTTGTGACGTATGAGCGCTACGTACGCGCAATTTAGTATAAAATGTTGTTAATACCTGCTTTGGTTCAAGTTGTAAGATGTAGTGTATTGGAGATATAGATTTGAATAATATTAATTTGAAGAACACAGATTTAGGTTGACAAAGTTATGAAAATGGATGAAATTTAAAATGTTCCTAGAGATGGCTGCATGCTTACTATGGAAGATCTTCAGTACGTAAAATCTGTAAGTACCTATCATACATTACTAGATATTGATATGATGGATGATGTATAATCGGACCAATCGGTATGTAGCAATCGAAATATGTATTGTCAAAACAACAATGACAAAATGATGCAGTACTTTAGGTTCGTTCCCACTAGTTCTACTAAGTTCTACGCTAGACTTAATGCTATAACTTTATTTTTAATAACTCCTTGACCTCTGTGCTGCTCAATGCACAATGTTTTGAGTTTGTTACATTAAGTCCTACCGTAAAACGTGAGTATCATTCCAAAACGCAGTTTCTCAGCAAAATAAAAATTGCATAGAGTTACTTAGTTTGAAGTACAGTATGCTTGATAGACAGCTTCGTGAAGGGTCCATTTACACCATGTATGTGTAAGAAATTGAATTAATTATTTTAAAAAGTTTTGGCCGGCTGTCTCACAATCTTTCTGCAATTAAGATTAACATTGCAACACGAGAGTGACGAGAGTGAACAAAAAGTGTGACTCCTTGGAAGGGGCCAGGAGGGAAAAGAAAAAAAGGAAGACCCCGCAACAGATGGGAAGACGAAATAATGCACACAGCAGGTCCAAACTGGATGCAAGTAGCGAAATCCAGAGAAGAATGGTTCACTTTGGAGGAGGCCTTTACCTGCAGAGGGGTTCTTGCGGAATAGCTTCTCACTATTATTATGTACGAAAATACTATGTAAACCTCAACTTAAATTCCACAAGAAATAATAAAGGCATTTTTATTTTATTTATTTATTTTTATTTATGTGTAAGAAATTGAATTAATTATTTTAAAAAGTTTTGGCCGGCTGTCTCACAATCTTTCTGTAATTAAGATTAACATTACATCACGAGACAGGAATGAAGATTATCTTGTGTTAAACATAAACATAACGACCGTTTTCTTCAGTACCTAAGTGTTAAAATCCAGATTTAAAATTTGCGTCAGCTTCTTTGTCACAGTTGCTAAATGAGTGCAACGTCCTATGAATTGCTTTTAATTTTGTAAACACATTAAAATTTTATTTGCAGAAGCTTGTACAGTGCTTTTATACTGGCTTGACGATTTGTGAACCGTTGAATGGATATAGTTCTGCTAAATGCTTACGGTTTGATCACAATTCAAATAAAGATGTAGTAAGTACATCGCATCGTTATCGTCGTCGTCGTGCATCGTTGCATTCCACAGAAAATCATGACTTTGGCAACTGTACTAAAAATGCTGGGTAGTAACCAGAACGCATCAATTTGGAAAAAAGTTTGACTGTAAACACACCAACCAAACAACTTAATTAGAAGTAGCTCGTGACTAAATAATTCAAGGTTAAGCAGCGCTTGGCGACGTCGTTCTGAGGATAGGAAGTCTGGAAGTCCTCCGGTTAGACTGGGAAACGCCCCTAGCACAGTTAGGAAAAAGCCAAGGAAATGCTGTTGCTGTGGAAAAGGCAGACTAATGAGCTATGCTAACTTATGTTAAGTTAAGATAAATCCTACAAACAATCCTACTACCACTATTGTTAGCTTACGTCATCCCACTGTTGGGAAGTTCTCTCCCCATGACTTGCAGTTCTTTCTATCCAGGGTTAATATGGACCACTGGTCGTTAGTTTTGAAACAAACAAACCTAAAAGATATAAATCAAAATACGCTAATACCATTGTCAATCAATTAACGTTCAAGCAAGATTAATTAATTGCTATTAATTTATGTGAAATCATTCGTTGACCAATTACAATCAATCAGTGAAAATATAAAGCTTTTACAAACTGGTCTGATTATCCTCGTCCGATGGCAATGTCCGTTTATAACCGAAATTATCGATTTTTACAACATAGTTAGGGTAATAAAGTTGTTTAAATAATTCATTCTGTATCCGGGAGTCGAATTCCGATTTAGAAACAACAGTTTCTGTTAATCTAGTTTTTGAGTTATAAGATCATCATCCTAACTAATATTATTAATGTGAAAATGCGGTTTGTTTGTACGTTTGTGATGCCTTCACGCCATAACAACTAAAAGAATTTTGATGAAATTTGTCACATGAATTGACCATGACCCGAAAGAAAAGATGGATGGACTGTGTGAAAAATGGTATAATAAATAATAAATAAATATCCCTTGGACATTTCACACAGCACCATCTAGTCCCAAGCTAAGCAACCTAATGCTTGTGTTATGGTAGCTAGATGGCTGATAAACTACATATATACATTTTTTTTTTGTAAATACATACATATTATAGATAGAAAAACACCCAGACCCGGAACAACTACTTGTAGGTCATACAAATGGGTCTCCCTTGTTTGACCGAAAAGAAATTGCCAAATTATCACTTCCCAAACAAATTTTCGCATAATTTCATTTGCCAAATTATTACTTACCAAAAAATCTCTTTACAAATAATTGTTACGAAAACCTATGTTTGGCAAGTGAACGTTTGAACAATAACTTGTTCACCAACTAGTACTTTTACCATTTTTTATCTAGTCAAATATTTCAGTTGGTATAACATATTTTACGCAAAATTAAATAAGCCAAATATTTGGTGTCGTCAATTTTAAACTTACCATTTCAGTCAAAAGCACTATTAAATAGTTGGAATCTCCTATTTGGATTCGGTTGGGGCTCCTATTTCTGTCTGCAGGGTTTACAGGTACCTAACTAACCGATCCTCGGGGTGCCCCTGACGTCGACCGTCTAGGGTTAGCGTTTCCGTCAGCAGTTCGACGGATCCCCGCTGCGCGGGGCTCCTATTTCTGTCTGCAAGGTTTACAGGAACCTAACTAACCGAACCTCGGGGTGCTCCTGACGTCGACCGTCTAGGGTTAGCGTTTCCGTCAGCAGGTCGACGGATCCCCGCTGCGCGGGGCTCCTATTTCTGTCTGCAAGGTTTACAGGAACCTAACTAACCGAACCTCGGGGTGCCCCTGACGTCGACCGTCTAGGGTTAGGGTTTCTGTCAGCATCTATTAAATTTCAATTACGTTATATTAAATCAATTTGTGTTATGTCTTCATTCCAAAATTTTTGCCTTTATATTTTTTGTCATAACAAATCATTTGACTAAACGTTTACTGTCTTAATTTTGTTTGCTGTAATAAATCATTTGATTAAAGACCAAAAGCCTTAATGACATTATCCTTAGTAATAATCTGCCAAGTAAACATTTGACCAAATGAAAATGTGCGTAATAAAATTATTCCAAATATTACATTGGCATAAAAAAAGGTTGCTAAAATTTGTTTGGGTAATGAAAATTTGGCAAAATCTTTTCGGCAAAACGGCAGGATCCCCATACAAATATTTGTTCCGTACGGGAATCGAACCCGCGACATGCAGCGCAGCAGTCAATCGCTTGACCACTGCGCCAACCGTGCCGTCATATGGCACGAAAAGAGGTGTCTGATGAGATGACAAGTAATAGAGAAGTATGGAAGAAGAAGACATGCTGCGCCGACGCAAAATGAATTGGGACAAGGGCAAGAGATTGAATGAATTGACCTTATCCTGGGTTAGTATAGTTTACATCTTGGTAGTACGTTTCTGTGGCATAACTACCGATATCCATGCGAGCGAAACCGCGGGCAAAAGGTGATAAACAATAGAACGGACTAAAAATATATTTATTAGGTAAAACAATAGTTTGTTACTAAAGGAGTATAGCATTACCTTTGTATTGGCAGATGTTAATGCTTTATTAGTAGAATCCTTCATAAATTCACACCAATGTATGTTTATTAAACAGCACAATACCATTAATTTCGGTGCTTAAGATCAAAATCGCATTCCAATTCCAGAAACACTATTTACCTGTCACCATTTCTCAATATAATTTTCCAATAACCTATTCAGTGGTAAGGAAATAGGTACACATATTGTCATGCGAATGCATAGTTATCTGCGTTCGTAAGTACACCCAACGACACATGAAACTGTCCCTTTCCAGTATAACCTGACTTTGCATTGTTCGAAATGTTTGTACTGTGAGATATCAGATTAAACTGGGAATATGAAGCTTGGTATCTAGTCGTTTGTACGTTCGATATGGGTGTACGACGAATGTGAGGTCTAAGCTTATTGGTCGTTCGTTTCTATGGCACGAAACGCGCGAAATTGGTTTCGAAACTATGTGTGGCTGGAATTGAACATAAGAGTGATAAGGTTGCAGATGAGTATGATTACAAATACTTTAACAGTAATAATGGTGATGCCAATGAAGTCAATGTTAAGTGGAGACAGGGCCTGAGAGGAATTTGAAAAATAGATATTTGAAGAAACTATTGCCGTCGCGCGGCGTTAAGCCTGCCCCCGTAGAGTGCGACAGGGACAGCTGCAGCTCAGAACAAAGTCCGCCTCTGTACTTTGTGCTTGAAGTGTTAAATAAATAAAATAATATCATAAAAATTTTGACGAGGTCGATGTTTCGTATTCCCCTTTTTACCCGACTGCGCGACGCAAAGGAGGGTAATGTGTTTATCAGTCTATGTATGTATGTATGTTTGTTTCTATGTGGCGTTCTAGAGACCAAATGCGTAGGCCGATTTTGATAATTCTTACGTCAATCGATTCGTCTTAACCTTGCGAGTGTCACTAAAGACATGACAGTAATCAAAATTCACCGCAGCGACAACCAGACGCTATATTGTCAAAATGAAAAAAAAAAATTCAATGAACTATGTCAAGTGGGGTATCGTTGAATAGGTATTTTAAAATCATCTTTAGGTTCCTTTTATCATTTTTCATTTTAAATAATAGTTTAGGATATATAACGATTTAAAGTTGTTTAACAAAACAATCATTCTCGCTAATTTTCTTACTTATTGATTTGTTTTTATTTCAAGTATAAACGATATACAAACAAAAAGAAAAACAGTGAAAAAGCATGAAGAAAATATTTAATTTGGATTCCTATTGTTTTTTGTTATCATCATTACATTTCTGTCACCAAAACTATTACGATTCACGACTCATAGTTCGGTAGGTAGGGTACATCAGGGCCGGCAGTCTCGACATAGATACCGACATTGTCGCAAACTTTCGATCGCTTATTAAGAACGAAAAAATTCGGTTGCAATAGCGATGCTTGCGAGAAACTCATCTTGGATGTTTAGAGTTGCATTTCTCGCTAGCAACGTTATTGCAACCGAATTTTTTCGTTCTTATTAAGCGATCGAAAGTTTGTAACAATGTCGGTATCTATGTCGAGACTGCCGGCCCAGTAGTTAATAAGTTTTTCGCTATAATATCTTAAAAACTGCGACTGCGAGTTAAACTTGAAAACCTGCGGCCTTTAACTGGCGAACGCCTTCAAAGATAACGACAGAAATGGAAATCTATAGATTGGGTGATAATAGATGAGATTTCTATGGTACCTTACCTAACGCTACGGAATATAAATCTACGCCTTCACGAAATGAAGCATAATCGACTGCACTTTGGTGGTTGTAATATTATTTTATTTGGTGATCTAATGCAATTGCCACCTGTGTCCAAAACAACTGGCGGGGCTTATTGCTATCGACATCCTGCGACGTTAATAGGTGAAGTCAACCTCTGGCATCTATTTGATTTCTGTGAGTTACCACAAAATATGAGACAAGGACATGACACAACATTTGTGGATATATTAAATAATCTTAGAGTCGGTCAACTGACAATGCAACAATTGGAGATATTAAATAGTCGACGGGTAGACATAGACGATCTCAATGAAATCATTCGAGTTTTCCCAACTACTAGACAGGTCGATGAACATAATCAAGAGATGACAACTATATTGGCAAAAACTACTAGGTTGTATAAATTACATGCAGTTGATATATCAATAGAATCGAAAACATATGGTCAAAAACCGATAGATGTTTATGTTTCTGATGATCCTAACAAAACTGGAGGAATCGTTAAATATTTAACAATCGGTTTAGGATCACGAGTTATGTTACGAAGAAATTTGAATGTTATCCATGGTCTTGTTAACGGAGCAATGGGTGTTATAAGAACAATTGAGTGACCAGCTCTTCGGAGGGACCAATCGGAACCCGGAGAATTGCCACAGGCTGTTTATCTAGAATTTGACGACAAAGCGATTAAAAACAATGTTCTTGGAGTAGGAGTCAGAATCGAACCATCGACGACAGAATTCGATGCACTGCGCGGACAGGGTAAAATAGAGCGAAAAATATTGCCTCTGATATTGTGCTGGGGTGTAACTGTACACAAGCTCCAAGGAACTACTTTGGACCGAGCTGTGGTTGACTTAAGTTGACGCATTTTTGCTAAAGGTCATATGTGGCTTTGAGCCGAGTTAGGTCTCTAAAGGGACTAATCATCAGTAGTTTAGACCACCGCAAGTTACTAAATAATCCCCACGATATTAACTCCCTCAATGAAATGACTAGATTGCGAAATTTACCATCTTATAACGAAGTCAATGAATCGTAACTAAAAAGTATAAAATAAAATAATTTAAAGAAAAACAAAAAACCCGACTGTGTAAAAACTAATTTTAAAAAATACGTGAAAAAATTAACTTAAATAAAAACTAAAAAGAAAGAAACAAGCCCAGTAGTTTAAATCATAAATTCTAATGCAGAACAGAACGACTCACAGTCGGGGCCCATTCAAATTTTACCAATCAAATCTTCACAAGGGGCCCCGACTGTGAGTCGTTCTGTTCTGCATTAGAATTTATGATTTAAACTACTGGGCTTGTTTCTTTCTTTTTAGTTTTTATTTAAGTTAATTTTTTCACGTATTTTTTAAAATTAGTTTTTACACAGTCGGGTTTTTTGTTTTTCTTTAAATTATTTTTTAGCTGAGCCGATTCAATTATTTTTGATATAAAAAAATTTAAGAAAGAGTATGTCTAGGCTCCATCAACTTTCTTATGTTAAAAACCTTTAATTTGTCTGGTAGCGATCTAACCACGGCCGTAGAAACGGGGCATTTTTTTTTCAATTTCGGAGGTTCATATTTTCTTTACTTAGGTATTAGTTACTGAAAAAAGGAAATGACACGGACGACAAGGACCTGCCTTGTCTAGTCTTTGATTTTGATTTTGATTATGAAAAATAAAAAAGATAGCTCTAGAGGCATTATTCAGGAAGAAAAAAGGAAAATATACGAAACGTCGATATCGTCAAAATTTGTATGGAGAAATCACGTCCTCTTAAAGATATCATAGAAGATGCAAAATGTATTATGACATCGTCGTCAAATTATTCATCATTGCTTATCATGTAGACGTAACTGTGAAAACAGAGAGTCCTTAACTGTTGAAAGTATCGTAATGATGATACGAAGAGCCTCTCAGTTGAGATGGATTTTGTCTCAGAAACTTCCAACAGTAGGTACTGGAGTTTGCACAAATCAAATATTCATACACAATTTTCTGTCAAAATTTGTTTTACTACCATTATTTACGTTCGCTCTGTCACAAGCGTAACCCATTTATTCGTCTGCACCTTCTAGTAACCGCATTCCTCTATTGCATGGCTATACTGAAGGTGATTCGCACTTACGATTGGCCTACTTTACGTTTATATCTTCAGTCAAATGTGCATGGATAATGCCGTTCCCAACAAATTATTCGTATAAGCTCAGTGAGATTATGCTGATAAAGTGAAATTGCTGGGTCTAACACAAAGTTGTAGCGAAGTTTTGAATTGGTATGTGAATTAATAGTACTGTAGTTTGTTTTAATGTCTTTCTTTTTCATCTGTTTCGACATTGTTACTAGGTGTATAGAATCTTTTATTTAAAAGATTAATTACTTCAGCATTCAAATGAAAATTTACAACATTATCTTAATTAACTTGGTACTTTTCATTCAAAATAAACTAATTTGTCGGCACGCTTTGTCCTGTTCTAATATCATTGTTTGTGTCCACAAACAATGTTGTTTCAAATTAAAATTATTAAGTAAAAACGGCACTGCTACCTTTTATTGTTGGCTCGCTTTAAAATGCTTATACATTTTGTTAAATTAATTTAATGTACACGTCTTTTTCAAAGCTGATGTTAACCTTCCCGGAATAGCTATAAAGGTTCTTCTTTTAGTTTTTATTTGAATGTTGAGAGAGCTTTTTACCCCAGAGACTCTGGATAATGTGACAGTCTATAACCGCTAACGAAAGTGTAAAAAGTAAAAAGTCTCAAATGTCTGGGACTGTCATAACTTCATAAGGTATCGCAAAACCGTCTGTCCTGATCTTGTTAATGTCACACATGTTAAAAGTCTGCCTCTTTGATCTAGTGGCCGCAAGCGCGACTGTTGAACTGACTGCCGAGGACCAGGGTTCGTTTTCCGGGTCGGTCAGAGTGTAATTGGGTTTTTCCATCAGGAATTTGTCAGTAGCAGCCTCGGATGCTAGATTTTGTGCCCGGTTGACGGTAAAAGGCTCGCCCCCTATTACATGGGACTTAAACATTACTGGCGGAATGTGGGTGTGCTATTAGGTATACCTCTGCCTAACCCTTCGGGGATCCTTCCTGATGCTATGTTATGTTTATATTATGTTAAAATATTGTTTTAGCAAAACGAAATGCTTTTATAACGAGTTACACACGACTTGGCACTGGTAGGTCTTTTCAACACACACAAAATAAAGCCAACATCATTCAATGTCCAATATAATAAATAAAACAAACTTAGGTATTTATTGGATCAAAACCGCTTATTGCCTTTTTTGTGACGAACCTAATTAATTAGGCGGATAGCTGTCCATACATTGAATCAAACCGAAAGCAAATTAAGCACAATTTTGACAGTCCACCAAACGTGACAAGATTTTATCTGCTCATCTGTGGTTTTTTCGTCCGTGTGAAACATTTTGGAAATAGCACTGGGGATAATCAGTCGTGGATCGTAGTAAGATGGACAGTCATACAATAATTGTGAGGGTGAATTTTGATTCCGTATTTCCCAAATCATTGATTTAATTTTAGAAGCTTATGTCTACGTTCAATTTCGTTTAGTATTTTTTGTTAACTGTCAAATATGTCGTTGAAATCGATGATTTTTGTTTCTTCTGTATGTACCACCGAGTTCACTGACGGTCTCCCACTTTTCACCCTTTTTTTTTTTTGTGATGATATCTTGATTTGTTATGTTTACTATTTTCATAACTGTATTCGGTATGTGGTAATAACTTTTTTTTTTTTTTTGTAGGGTGGGAAATCATCAAATGACTCCTCCCGCTCTGGGCGGAGCGGAAGGGAGTGTCAGACTCTTACTGACTAAAAACCACCCATGTTCCTTCATTGGCCCTTTATGTTCCAGGGCCGCGGTATCTCTTTCGAACAGTCCTGCAGCCCTGGCAGGCACCGGCCCTTGCGGGCCCCTCCCGTTTGCTGACAACACTCTTTGAGGCGCGCGTGAAACACGAACGCGCCGTCGACACGGACTGCCCGTCGTCATACGACGGACGGACGGCGAGCTAGCCCATTACTCGCCGTCCACAGGCCCGCGCCTACGGTGGCCGAGAGCCATCACGGCGTGGCCCCCGACGCCCGGTGCTTCTCCCGCGGCGACTGGGACGTGAGGAGGTTCTCTCCCTCTCACGTTCCGCCGCCTCCTTCGCTAGCATGACTCCACTTTTCACCCTTAAGGCCTAAATAATAAGGTTGAAAAATGGTCGACCGTAACGACTGACTGCTTCTCCGATGAGATTTTTCTTGGGCAAAAGTGAAGACTTCCCCTATTCATCCCATAGACGAGAATAATTAAAAAAAAATCCTTTGGCAGTGGATTGTAAAAGAAACTATTTATTCTGCTTCTCAGTCCAGCAGTATAAGCTGAGCGTTGACAGTCAGTGAATGAATAAACGGATGAATTTAAGATTAACATGAGACCAGGTGTGGAAATAAAAAAAAAACTTACATTGTCATTTACGTAAAGACGCCAGCACATCAAGCTACTACAATCTATCAAATTTCTTTAATAGATTTTCAACTTTATCTCTAAAGCATTAGGTTCAAGGTTGGTTGGGAAAATCTGTCAGTTTCGGGTAGGTTGAGCTGCTAGCGTCTGTACATCCACATTTCATAAGCAAATGACATGTCCACAGTACGATAATCCGAGTATTAAATGGGTTGTCAAAATTATTTTAATTACATACAGGTTTCGTTGCGGTCGCCAATTCAGAAATGTCATCGGCCATATTAGGCCAGTTGTCAAATCATTTTTTTTTTTTTTTGTTAATGGCCAGTATTCTAACCACAAATTCGATACTCAAGTGTCACTAGACCAACAGTGTAACGCCTTTCATAACTGGAAATTCGTAAGTGGATACCAAGGTGCATACTATGAAATATGATATTGACATTTAGAATTCCGACGGTAGGAAATTGCTCGATATTATATTGTACAATTTAATAGTTATACGTGGTTTCATGGTTGCTAATATTAATTTTTATTAATCAGCTAGTCAGCCAACCAGTAAAAGAAAACTGGATCTAGGACGTCTCCTTGTAAAGAACCGGAAAAAAAAAATGGCTAACGATCTATCCAGAGCCTAAAAGTGCTGTAGCGTTAGTATCTAAATAATCTTGTGGTCTTACAAATAACATACATACAAGGTGGTGGGGGAAACAGTATAACGGTTACAACGTATTCAGTACATCATTTTGATAGTTTAAAAAAAAAAATGCTGTTCCATACATTTTAACTGTGTAGGTTTGTAGGAAACAGCTGTTTTGTTTTAATAACCGACGAAAATGTCCTATGTGGAGGGGTTCGCAATGATGTACTGAATACGTGGTAACCGTTTTAGCTTTGGTGTCCCTTCCACCCTTTATATGGTGCCAAGACCCCAAATAAAACGGGACAAGATGATGCCATAATCATCATAAGACCATTCTTAGACGTAACATTTTAAAATCTTGTGTTTCATTTCCAGCCGTCTTAAACTGAACTCAGCTTCACAAGCAGTGTTAGGGTGTTACTACACCCTGCCAGGGCTGCGGGACTGTTCGAAAGAGATACTGCGGCCCTGGAAGATAAAGGGCAAAAGAAGGAACATGGGTGGTTTGTAGTCAGTAAAAGTCTGACACTCCCCTCCGCTCCGCCCAGAGCGGGAGGAGTCATTTGATGATTTCCCACCAGAAAAAAAAAAAGAAAAAAAAAGGGTGTTACTACACCAATCGATCGATCGTCGATCAAGGCCATCGATCGATAGTAGAATGGATAAGTCGACGTCGACCGACAGTTTCTACTACACCAATTGATCGATGGTCGTCATTTCTACCATCGATCGATTGGTGATCGGCGATCGATCGATTGGTGTAGTTACACCCTTAGCTACATTTAGTCAAATTTCGAAACAAATACTAGAAACTCCCGATTGCTACAAAATCTCTTCAACGACATACCAGTAGGTACTTATGGCAGGTAAGTAACTACTAACAAAATTAAAGTAATTCCGTAGGCAGACATCCCGTTATATCTCTCTTTAGCTTAATCGGATTACTAAGCAGAGCTGACGGGAATCAATTCATTTGTATACAGGCTGTATTGAACGTGGGACATATTCTAAGGAAATATGCTAGGAAGGTACTCATGTAAATAACCTTCTTTTAATAAGGGATCAACTACGAAATATGAAAATAAAACAGCTCTTTTTAACATTTTGTCGAGTTATGTGAACATGAATGATTGGAACAGCTGATTTCTCGCGTCTTAGTAAAAGTTGTTTATTTTCATATTTCCTTAGAATATGTCACACGCACTACCTGAAAATTTGTCCCTCGCTAAGCCTAACACCCTGTATAGGTAGGTACCTACTTGCGCAAGCGCAAGACATCACTCGTGTGACGTGGACATCATACTAGCGTGGACTTATAGTTGAATAACATTTATAAGCCGCTTTTCATTCGACCACGTTATTTGTAACGCTTAGAACGAATTTGTTGTGGATGGAATGGTTTCATTAGGCGGCGACTTTGTTGGTTTCTGAGATGGATATCCGAAGTTAAGGTTTTGTGATGACATCTTGATTTGTTATGTTTACTATTTTCATAACTGTATTCGGTATGTAGTAATACCTTTTTTTTTTTTTTGGAGGGTGGGAAATCATCAAATGACCCCTCCCGCTCTGGGCGGAGCGGAAGGGAGTGTCAGACTTTTACTGACTAAAAACCACCGATGTTCCTTCTTTGGTCCTTTATGTTCCAGGGCCGCGGTATCTCTTTCGAACAGTCCCGCAGCCCTGGCAGGCATCGGCCCTTGCGGGCCCCTCCCGTTTGCTGACATCTCTTTGAGGCGCGCGTGGAACACGAACGCGCCGTCGACACTGCATGTGGTAATACCTAATGGAATTAAAAGGCTTTTTATTTATTTTATTATTTATTATTCGGTAAGTGGATACCTTTTAGAGGACGTTGTATAATCTTAGCAATTACGTTACATTATCATTATCCTGCCCGTCTTATTTATATATTTATTTGTGGTAGGCCCCTATGTTCTATGTTAGAGATTTTGGTTTCCGCACTTAGTCCCTAAAGTGGACCATTGTGCGTGCGTGTGTGGTAGGCCCAATATGAGAGTGCCTTGTTCCCGAAGGGAAGCCGGCAGGAATCGGCTCTTTTGGTGGCTTCGGGCCTGATATGTTTCTCATTGGTTAGGTCAGCCCTTTTTTAGATAAATCATAATTATTTTAATCAGTCTGTTCATCGTTTTCTTTGATCTTCTCCTACACCTTTAGCCATGCACATTCTCACTCAAAACTTGCCTCACAAAATTCTCTCATTATTTCAGTTAATCTTTAAAATTATGGCTCAGCAATTATTAGGTACCTTGATGTACTTGGCATTAATTATTAAGAGTATTAAAAGTATGCTAAATATAGTGTAATCAATCATCTATCAGGTTAACATTACAATTTCATGCATGTATTATTACGTAATACAATAACATTGAGAATCAAGAAAGGAGATCGCTTGATAACACTCTCTCTACTATGCCGAGTAGCTTTGTATCTACTTAATCTAAGAAAACAAATGAATTCATGTAAAAGCTAACGACGCTGTCTAACAAAACTTCCATGACATTTAAGGCCATAAAGAGATGTTAAAGTAAATTGTATTGTCTAAAAGTAATTCTACTAATTTTGCTGGTAAGAAATTGCCCACTAAATAACTCTAGTCAGTTCTCCTGAAAATTTATAGACCATTTCTTTGGCTGTGCAATTAAGAACAAGATAGATTGAATAAATAAAATGTAGGTTAGCCGAATCTCGGCGGTAGGAAAAGTTCTAAAATAAGATATCACAAAAGTGTTTTAAGATTTTTAAAGACACACATTTTTCCTTCTCGTAATCCCAAAAAAAATTCAAGCTTAGAATAATATTTTACTACATAACATCACGCCTGTCCCCGAAGGGTTGCACAGAGGTGTACCTAATAGTACACCCACATTTCGTTATGTTTAAATTCCATGTAATACGGAGCGAGCCAATTGCCATCAACCGAGTACAAATCTAGACTCCGTGGATGCTACTGAGAAATTCCTGATGGAAAAACCCAATAACACTTTGCCCGACACGGGAATCGAACCCAAGACCTCAGAGCTGTCGCACTTGCGACGACTAGACTAACAGTACGACTAGAGACAGTCATTATTTGACTATGCTTCCTAAAATTTACTGGAAAACTACTGGAAGAAATTACAAATTTACTGAAAAACTACTGAAATTTACTGGAAATCGTAGTATAAAAATACTACGACTTTGCCTGGATTATCTGCTTGAAGTCCGAGATCAGTTCTAGTTAGGTATTATCAAACTAATTCGCTTTTAATCCAGTACGTACTATTGATTTAAAGCGTAATTCAGTCTTCTTCATCCTTGCGTTTTAACAGACTATTGTCCGATTACATTTTGCTTCAAGCCGACTGTCCGTTCATTGTCAGTTACTTTACTTCATTGCAAAATAGAACAAGTTTTTGGATTTATCCCGATCATCCCGCCGAATGTTGATTAACTACATATTACTATTACCTTTATAATCTATACATATACATCTATAAAAATAAATAAAATTGAAGTGTATGTTTGTAATATTAAAATAATTAGCTTTTTACTACATGCATATGAATGTATATACGGTACATATTATATGATACCAAAATATTTTTTTACTATTTTTGTCTGTCTGTCAGTTTGTTCCGGCTAATCTCTGGAACGGCTAGACCGATTTTTACGGAACTTTCACTGGTAGATAGCTGATGTAATAAGGAGTAAATTAATTTATTTCTATTTTACGAAAAATAATTAGGGTTCCGTGCAAAAAAATTAAAACCCTTGACATTTAATAAAATCCGATTAAAAAAGGGGAGTTATATTTTTTAATAAATACAATAATTTCACGCGACCGAAGATCGCGGCAACAGCTAGTATAATATAATATAATAGATAACTGTCGCTTTCCTGTGGTTATGGGTCGTTTGATGCCTCAAAGTCTAACAGCCAGTCTTACCAAGGGGTATAACGTTACCCAGTGACTGGATTCTGAAGTTCAGATTCGCTCCATGTAAAATAGTGAAGCCGATCCAAAAAAAATCAGGAAAAGTTAGCAGCAGATGCTTGAGATGACTGTAAGTATTTTTACAGAAAGTGAAAGAAGACCAGTAAATGAAAACTGGTATTTCGAACAGACAACAATCAATGTAGAAGTTCAACATGATTCTAGACTTTCATGACAAAACTGATGACAACATACCAGGGGGCCTAAAATGACCGGTTTAGCAAAATCATAATATTATGAATAATGTGAAAATTTTAAAATCATCATTTGTCTAGCCTTTTCCCAACTATCTTGGGGTCGGCTACCAGTCTAACCGGATGCAGCTGAACACCATTATTTTACATGGAGCGACCGCCTATCTGACCTCCACAACCCAGTTGGTCCACTGGGTAATACGAAATCCTAGGTAAGACTGGTTGTCAGACTTTCGGGCCACTGACTTCCCGTAACGACGGTCAAAGTTACAAATGACAGCCGGGACCAACGGCTTAACGTGCTTTCCGAGGCACGGAGGAAACTCGGTACGTAATACGGTCATCACATCCAACATCCACAGACCAACCTAGGCAAGCACGGCTTAACCTAAAGATCGACCCGAGCGCCTGTTAATATTAAACCACGAGCTCCTCAAAATGCAGTCAATTATTATGAATTGTCACTTTGTGACTATTTCACGAATTGTAACATTTTAGATCACAAACAAACCACCACATTTTCGACAGCCCTAACCGTCCCCTACTCCCAGCAGTTCCACATACGCGCACACAAAATTACGTAAAACCAAAAAGTGTAGTGGACGTGCACTATAATTGATACTAATCATCGTCCCGGTGTGTTTCAACGCGTCCGTTAATTTACCTAACGCGCCCCACGAAAGGCTCCGAAACCACTATGAAATTGAATACGTACAACTGCTACCCATTTGGGGCTACGGACTTTTTTAAGGTTGGGTTTCACTGTGCGAGCGGGCGAACGAACTTCCTGGTGTGTTATGTGTCGAAGAAAAATTTAGGGCGAATTTTACCAATCAAATCAAAAACTGTGTTTTTTAGAGAAATCCACTCTAAATGTTTATGTCGGTGTAGTACTAAGAATAGGCCTTTTAAAGGCTACCCATAGTCTTCCAGTCCTCTCTATAGAAGTATTCTCCGGTCAATCCGACAAAAATGAGTCAAGGTCGTCAGAACAGCGTTTTCTAGGCCAGATTCGGCGACGTCGCCCGTCTTAAGGTACCCTCTGTGTGACGATTCTAGTCCATCTGTCATCAAAAATTATAGACCTACAATACAAAAAATCTGACTGCTCGTTGGTCTAGTGGGCGCAAGCGCGACTGCTAAGCATGAAGTTCAGGGTGCGATTCCCGGGTCGAGCAAAGTGTTATTGGGTTTTTCCATCAGAGTTTCTCAGTAGCAGCCGCGAATTTGTGCTTGGTGATGGCAATAGGCTCGCCCCCTATTATATGGGACTTAAACATAACTGGTTAAATGTGGGTATACTATTAGATACACCTCTGCCTTACCCTTCAGGGATTACAAGGCGTGCTGTTATGTTATGAACAAAAAAAAGGTCTTAAATGGCAAGTAGGCCTATATAAGGGACATTATCAGCCACACAAAATGTCAAATTGTGATCTTCACGGCCGTTGCTACGAAGAAAACCGCAATTCCGACTGCAAATGTGGGTGTCTCTTAAAGGTTATTCAGGTCTGTCTACCCGAAATCTATCAATAATAATATTTTTTTTTATTTCATGCTATAAATGAATTGAATTGAATTGAATTATTATAATACATACAAATAGTCCAAAATACGAGAAACCTTTTAATAACTATGATTACTAATGACCAGCTTGTGAGCAATTTAGTTGGGGTTAATTTAATTGGGGTCAACGCAGCATGTCTCCTTCTTCCTTACTTTTCCATTAATCGTCATATCAGCAGTCACCTCCTTTCTAGCCATATCATCCTTCACACTGTGGTTAGGAGCCCATCCATCGTTTCTTTGGTCTTCTTCTACTCTTATAGCCATCCACACTTATACTCAAAACTTTCGTCACGGCATATTATTCGTGTGTCTTTCTGTCCATGTCTTTTGGAAATACTTCCTGACTTCCTGTCAAATACGATACAAACCTCTAAATTCCAACATTCGGGCTAGTGGAACCGAGATGTAATTTCAACACAAACTGGCCACTCGAATCACACGGCTGTCTACTCCTATTAACTGTACTAATACATTTATCTGTCGGCCGAACACTTGACAAGATTTCACAGTCTACTGGACAATTTTTAATCAAAGTGGTTACCCTAAAAACATTAGAGAAATTATAATTAGAAATAATTGAATACTAATTTGTGGGAACGTCTTTTTGAAGGAGTGTCGAACGCCCTTATCTAGCTAGTAATCCAAATTATTAATTATTAGTTGTGTACTTACACGTGTTTGGCTTTATTAATTTAGTTTTTGTTTGTGCCACAGATGACGTATCACTATAGAACTCGTAGAAGATGGTGCGACGCGCTGGATAAAACCAACGACCGCTGGTCCACATAAGCCCTTGATCGAAGAAAGAACTGGAAATTATGATGGGCTAACAGTAAAAGAAATAACGATCATCGTAGTAAAATCAAAAATGTATCCTTTGGTTTCTTCTATGAACCAAATCAGTACTTTACAATACATGAAAAGAAAAAAAGATGCTGGTGGAATACATAACGAAGAAGTCGGTTAAAACGAAATACATCAGAACTGGCAGGTTTTCCAAACAAGTAATAAAATGATTAAAAATTAAAGTATGTACATAATTGGCCGTCGCTTTCATAATTATATTAATAAATTGAAATAAGTCGTAACAAAACATCAGTAAGGCTAGTGGCACACTGTGCCAATGTTGTGCAACGGTCATCAATATCCAAAGAAGAAAGATGACCACAAAACTCTCTTTGAAAAACTTAGTCACAACAGAGTGAACGACCGTCATTTTTCCTCTCTATGATGTTGGAAAAACGACCGTAAACAAATATTTTTAGTAGCACTGAAAGCTAAAGATACCTCATAAACTCCTCAACCATAAAACCAATTGTGTATAAAGTAGAAGTAAGACGATACATGAATTTTCTCGTCGATAAAAGGACCTACAATTTGTTAAAGGCCCATAACGGCGTAATGCGGAGTACGCACTTGCCCGGAAAGCTATTGTCTGTCCACCCCTTAGAATAAAGCTGCGGACACACAGCTTTATTGTTTGCCTGACATAATTTATGTACCTGCTTGTTTGGACTCCGGTATATTGTTCTGATAATTCAATAGTTTTGTTTGTGTGTGTTTATTACATATAGTTATTAGTGTGTTCATCAAAATGTAAATTTATTGTTCATGAAGTATATTTAATAACAAAATTTGATATGTAATGATAGTTAATTAACAATAATAATAAATTCATTTAGTTCAGGGTGTTTGGATATAGTAACATTTTTGTATGGTGTTTTCCTTTCATAAGGGACTAATAATGTTAGTGTACTGAAGGTCTACTTATATATACTCCTCTACATAACCCTAAAGGGACCATAAAAGGCGTGATGCTATGTAATACTGTGTAAAACTTCCAAGTCATAACCCTCATTTAACAAATGAACTGATAAGTACAACATACTAGCAAGCAAAGACAATACTTAAACCACACACCTAAAAATTCTCTCTACCGTTTAAAACATCATCTGCCAAATTGTTTATCAACCACGTTGTGGCTTCCAGACTAACCAGATACAGCTGAATACCAGTATTTTACACGGAGCGACTAAGTATTTGATTTGCACAAGTGTACATCCCAGTTGTAGAGTAATTGTACCCCCTTGGTAAGACTGGCTGTCAGAATTTCAGGCTTATGGACTGCCCGTAACGACGGTAAAAATTATAATTCCCTGTCCCGTCAATATCACCCATAGAATATCACCCCTATATTACTGAGAAAGACTGGAACTATCCTTTAATTACTAGCCCGGTGATATATTCAGGTTAAGAGCTCGTGATAGCTAAATTAGAGACTCAGGAGCGACTACTTAATTGCACACCGACGTGACTGAACACCTTAACTGCGGATCTTGTTATACATAAAAACGATTCTAATTCCGTATAGTAAATTGTTAATGAGGTATTTGAGGGTATTAGGCTCTTTTGAATTTGAGGGGAATGAGGTTTATGTGGGCAGGTGATAGGTGTCGCATGACATTCTTATAAAAAATAAAAAGCGACATAAATGGACTTTTGGAATCCAGGTAGCTAACCTAAAATAAATTATCTACTACATAGATGACTGCGTAATAAAATCTCGTCATAGTTTTGAATACGTTGTACCAACAGAGCCTCTAAATTCGCTATATAATCCATCCCAAAGGACATCAATCATCTACCTACCTTTTACCCAACTATGTTGGGGCCGCCTTCCATTTTTGCCGGATGCAGCTGAATACCCAGTATTTTACATAGAGCAACTGCCTGTCTGACCTCCATAACGCAGTCAGTGCTGGGTAATACGATACCCCTCGATAAGACTGGGTACCCGACTTTCGGGCCACTGACTTCCTGTAACGGCTGTCAAAGATGTACAAATGACAGGCGGGACCAACGACTTAACATGCTTTCCGAGGCACGGAGGAAACTCGGTATGTAATGGCTGGTCACCCATCCACGGACCAACCTAGCCAAGCCCGGCTTAACCTGAAGATCGACCCTGGCGGCGGTTAATATTAAGTCACAAGCTCGTCATCCCAATGGACACGGACGGCAATAATTTATCGGGAATTAAGAAAACGCCCAAAGGTTCCATCATTTGGACGAGGTTTTACTTCCAACAGAAATGTCGCTGAAATTGGTTCAAATGATTAACCGTCTCATTTCATTTCCTCTCAATCAACACATTTAACTTCAAATAAACAAAAAAAATATCCGTATACATTAACCCAGTAACGATGATTCAATATAATTCAAATCGAATTTAATTAAGGTACCGTCTCGTTTGCACGACAAACATACGTATAAGCACCACAAATCCGGCGTTCACGATTCGTTTTATCGTCTCAAACGCATCGGTGCACTCATTCAGTCAGTGTTTAATGTTCGACCGGTAATACTACACCGGTACACTGCTAATACGATGGCAAGACTGTATGTTAAGGTCTGGTTCGTTCACTGCGACTTAGTTGATGTTGTTTACTGAAACTGTCGGAATTTGTTTTGTCTAAGGCAATATTCTAGTAAGTATGTCCACTTAAGTTTCTTCAATTGATATTTTGGCGCTTCTTCTTTTGGTGGCTTCTAATCGGTTGTCGTGGTCTGGGCATGTGATGCGCAGGAATGAGGAAAAAGTTGTGAGGAAAATTTTCGTATAAGAGTAGAGGAAGACCAAAGAATCAGACTGTGATGAAGAAATGGATTGGCTGTGTGAAGGATGATATGACACGAAAGGAGGTGTCTGATGAGATGACGAGTAATAGAGAAGTATTGAAGACGACATGCTGCGCCGAGCCCAAATGAATTGGGATAAGGGCAAGAGAAAAGAATGATGAGAAGAGAATGATGATGATGACTTTGGCGCTTCCTATCCAGGGCACTGTAAGATGAGCCTCACAGTGTTCTTAGCAAGTAGGATCATAACTTTTTGACAACTTTACGCACAGAACCACAGTTGACAAGGTGGTGGTAAGTTTAACAGTTTAATCCATTTGTCAATCGTTTTACAAACAGAAAGGTGACAGATTAAATGAAGCTTTTTCTAAACACTTTTCACTGTAACGGCGGTGAATGTAGGTTTACCGCCATTTCCGCTAGGTCCTGTTCCATGAGACGACGATGCTATAGACATGACAGTACAGTGTTCAAGTCTTCACAGTAAAAATAGCTGACAATCATAGAACGGAAATAACAAGTCGCCGCATCAGAACGTTGCACTACTGCACACGTATGAGAGTACACTCTAAATCGCTGATAGAAAGATTCGTGACTGTAGAATCACAAACGGTAGCCGAAGTCGGAAATCAAATCCAATTTACTTCATTTGCTCGCCAGTAAAGTTCACATCTAACTCTTGAATTGAAAGGATTACGTTGTGAAATGAAGTTCCCAGTCGGACCAAACACGATCCAATGATAGATTTGTACACGTTTGCCGGTTTAACGTTTGATTTACTAGTAATCTTGATGCGAGCTAATGCTGAGGAATCGAGTGATTTAGACTCTTTGTACTGTATTGATAGAATTATCGCAATAGATTTTGTGAATGTTATTTTTAGTTCTGTGTGGAATTGCCCTACTTGGAGATATTGTCACTATTTTAAGGTGCGATGTAAGTATTTCGATACAATATATGTGTTTGTTGCATAAATAATACGATACAATGGTTCTTTCAAAAAGACTTGCGTCATACATTTTCAATTGACATTTTACAAAACACAACCTTACTACAGGTTTCTGGAAACATGGGCTAAGATTTGATTTAATAGACTTATCAGTGTTGAAGTAATTGATTCATATTCTTAACTTAAAGGTCCAGTAAACCTAATATGATCAAATGAGTCACACAACCGCAGCTCTATTTTATTTTTGCGAGCAAAAATAACAAAATATACCAACGCGTGCCAATAAAATGTGATATTTTAAAACTTTTTGATTAGTCTAACGAACATATCAATTTAGCAATTCGACATAACAGTACAGTTTACGGCAAAAGTGATCAACGATCGGCAAATTAAAGCGAAAATCGTTAAAACCATACCAAAAAGACACCGATACGCTCCAAATTAATTTTATATCAATTCAAAATAACAAAAACAAAAATTGATGCAATAAACGAAAACGAGGGAAAAAGCGAAGCTGCGATTTTTATCAATTTCAATTATTCTGAATTGAAATGATCTTTGCAACAGTATTTCAGTGAATTCATTTAGTTACAGGGGTCAAAACATGCAGTTTTGTTGATGTTATTAAGTGGAATATTAAGTAATTATTAGCGGTAAGCTGAGCTGGGATTTATATAAGTTAAATATTTTGATAATAACTGCAAAAAGATCGCATCTTTTTTCCTAAAACGGTGAAAATTGCAAATGGGCAAATGTTATCCTCTTCGTTGCAAAAAGCACGCCCACTTTCTCATTGTGGTGTACTTTATAACTCCTACATTTCGCCAGTTATGTTTAAAACTAATAGTGATGGGAAATAAAAATACACGAATACCGATTCTTATATTAAAATATGCTGTCATAAAAAAAAAAAACGAAGAATATCGTATCTAGAATCTGAAGATTACTACTTCTTTGACGCATTCACTAATATGAAAAATGCGCCAAGCTAAACCTAAAAAACACAAAGAAAACATTGCAGCATTGGTGTAATCAACTCTTTCTCCAGCTCTTCCATCGAGTTCCGCATCAGCGCAAAGGAGGAAGCTTAGTGAGCCAGATGAAAAGTAAACACAAGTTTGATTTACATAGATTGAAACAGTAGTCTCGTTGAACAGAAAAGTTTTATTGGAATTGAAAGCATCATGCCACTTATCGTTCCCACAGGAAGACGAGTTTTCTTTTGAAATATATTCAGTCTCAGATGTTGAACTACTTTATCCGATTGAGTTCAAAAAGGTTTGTAGGATGTGCAGTTTGTAGTTCTTACTAAACTCAAAAGATTCTGTCATTTCTACTGAAAGTTTGATTATTCCAATATTTTTTCTAAAATGGCAACCCTTTCTATGAAATGTACAGTAGTACACGGGGACATTTCTTGTTTAGACGATGTCAGGCAGGATCGGCGTGCGTCCTTACGGGTCAACGTCGTGATTCCAATTCGTAGCTATTTCGTCAGTACATTCTGACAATTCTGTCAATCCGATGTGTTGAATGTGAAAGAACATTAAACGTTACATTTAGATAGGAAACGCTCTTGGCTAAATCATAAGTGTGTGCTCGCATCGATCTTCAGGTTAAGCCGCGCTTGCCTAGGTTGGTCCGTGGATGGGTGACCACCCTGTGAACGCCGGTACTGCGGCTTTTGTGGATGTTTGGTCAGGGTCGAAGAATGATGCGATATAGGCTTTGAGAACACGTTTATTAACGTTTTACAATGAATATTAAACTAAAATAATTGAGCGTGTGTTGACGTTGAGACGGTTTTTGGTCGAGTGGCGCGCGCGGCGGGGTCGCGTGCGGCGACGTTGAGTCTACGTCGTGTGCGTGTGTGCGTGAGACGTCAGTGCACACACACGCTAGGCGTTAACACACCCATTACATGCCGAGTTTCGTCCTTGCCTCTGAAAGCACGTTAAGCCGTTGGTCTTGGCTGTCATTTGTAAATCTTTGACAGTCGTTACAGGTAGTCAGTGGCCCGAAAGTCTGACAACCAGTGTTACCAAGGGGTATCGTATTACCCAGTACTAAATGAGCAGTAGAGGTCAGATAGGCAGTTGCTATCATATTGTGATATTCAGTTGCATCCGGTTAGACTGGAAGCCGACTCCAACATAGTTGGGAAAGGCTAGGCAGATGACGATAGATTTTGACAGACATTTATCAAAAAAAAACCAAAAAAAAATTGGAGTGTGTCCCAAATTATCTTATGGAAACTTACTACCGGGACAAAAAGTATAAATAATTATGTTCTTAATTACTTCTAAAATATTTCATAGTCTACCTGTGTGCCAAACATCGAAATCAAGTCGTGAAAAAGTAACAGCCAGACTGAGTTATTTAGGAATTCATTCAACAACACAGAATGGATTTTGCATTCAACATCTTGGCATCTTAATAAAGCATTGCTTTCCAACTCTCAGGCCCGCACTCCACCAAAGGGGAAAGGAGTGGCGATGTGCGAAGCGGAGCGGAGAGTAGATGCGTAAGAATAGTGTATCCACCGAAGCTGTGAGGAGATGTGCACCGCTCACGCACACCGCTCACCGCACGCTGCTCACCGTACACCGCATACAGCACACTACTCACTGAGAGCCGCTCACAGCACACTACTCGCTGCACAATAACGAGACATCTCTCCTAGCTAAACCGTTTCCACTAAAGCTAAGCGGAGACTAGAAGTGACGAAATATTGGTATTTTACAACACATCTCTTCTCCGTTCGTCTCGTCCCCCGCTTTGGTGAGGTCCGGCCCATATACAACTTTAAAACAATTTCATTTAAAATACTCCTTAATACTGGCAACGTAGAAATAAAAATAATATTTAGTTTATTAAAAAGTTTGCAGACTACCTGGCAAGTCTTTCCTAGTCTCAAGTCGGGCATAATCTCGATGGCTGGACTAACTTTTTTATTTTTCCTTAGCGACTTATTTTAAAAATAAAACGCTGACAACATTTTGAGTTTGGAACTCAGGTTGTTCATGACGTAGAGTTGCAAATATATTTGATGAATGTGAGTTTTGTTTGCTTCGGTGATGCCCGTCTTATTTTTTTGCTATAACCTAAAAAAATGCTTTTATGATAATAATAACATTCTGTTAAAAAAAAACGGTCAAGTACGAGTTGGACTCGCGCACCGAGGGTTCCGTATAAACTTGTAGGTATATATTTTGTTATTAAACTACATATTCACTTTATTTAGATTTTCGCGAAAACTTATATGTACCAAAATTTAACAACTAACTAATTTTCAACATTTTTTTTTAGATTATTTCCTTTACTTGTGCTATAAGACAATGCAGGAACAACGATATAGGTTTTCAACCCAAAACCTATAGGGGCCTTTCGGTTGACCTAAAATTGACAATTTTGGTTAAAAGCAAGGTCATACAGCACAAGTAAAGGGAAAATCCCGAAACTTACAAGCTGGTATTTACAAGTTTTGGCGAAAATCTAAATTTGCCCATATCTTTTTATCGTGTTGTCTCAGAACCTTGATTTTTATACACCTAATAGGGACTATAGACCTCAGTATCAGGTATAAATTTCAACTTGCTAGAAAAAAGGTCCACCCGTTCCTGAGAAAATCGGTGGTGACACACGGACAGACAGACGGACAGGCGGACAAGAGAGTGATTTTATAGGGGTTCCTTTTTTACCTTTTGAGGTACGGAACCCTAACAACATTTTAGTTAAAAACAAAAACAGAAAAAAAAACTTTTGAAACAAACAGTAACTTTAATTTTCTGTCTTAGAAGTTAGAACCTTAACTTGGTTTACTGTTAAGTCTTTCTTTCTTCTACCTAGCGTGTCTACAACACTACCAAACAGTTTTATAAACACTACTAAATTACGACAACACTGTTTGCATTTGGCTTAATTTTTATTGCGCATTTTAAACATAACATTCTTTGTAACTTTATGGGGCTTTTTTATAAACCAGAATGCGGACGACATATTTTTCACACAGAAAAGTAAAACTTTGTTCGTTGACCCAGATATTTAATAGGTACATCTTTAGGTAGAATATTTTTATGGCTATCGAAAAAATCTGAAAAGCAATTTATTATTTTATTAAAGTTTTATTGAAAGTTTCAACAAAACGAAACAGACACAACATCACCCCTATAATCTCCGAAGGGTTAGGCAGAGGTGTACCTAATTATAGTACACCCACATTCCGTCAGTTATGTTTAAGCCTCTTGCCCATTCTTCTCCATAGAGATCTACGATTTGGAATGTGCAACTACAGTACTTTCGCAAGTTATTATGCCTTGTGACTGTGACTGTAGCTTAGCTTTTTTGTTTTTGACTTTCAAAAGTGCCTGTAATGGTCTAATTGAAATAAATGCTTTGAGTTTGAGTTTGTAATAGGGGGCGAGCCTATTGCCATCAACCGGTCACAAATCCAGACTCCATGGCTGCTACTGAAAAATACCTGATGAAAAAACCCAATAACATCTCGCCCGACTCGGGAATCGAACCCAGGACCTCATGCTCAGCTGTCACGCTTGTGAACACTAAACCTAGGCAGCCAAAATCAAAACAGAATTACAAGTATTCACTTGTAAAAACAGAATAGGGAAAAATACTCGACAAACTAAGTGAGTTTATCTAGAAAACAAAAAGCCAATCATATTTTCAGATCTTAGATGTTATTGAAAGCTCAGACCTAATAGGTACTTTGACAACAAACTGTTTCTTTTATCCAGCTTCACTATGGAACGTTGGACCCTCTTCAATTCACGTTTCATTTACCTGCCAATAAAGTTAAATTATTATTAGGGGTCGCTACCTAGGCTACTATATTCCACATACTCCCAGTTCATTATATAGGGTCACTTCGAAGAAATCAATTGGGTTTTACTGTCTACGGTTAGTTATATGCTACGTACAGTACTGTGTCTAAGGTACTTCGCCCACAGCGACTCTTTTAGCGATGTTGCCGCGCGTGTCGTAAACGCGCTTCTGCATCACTGGCTCTAGCTTGTTATTTGCATTTGCAACAGAAACGATGCAAACGCTTGTCATCCCTACTGTATCGATGCAAAACGCACAACTGTTGTTTCGTTGGAGACCATCTTGCAACTGAAGCGTTCAGGACAGTTCTGCGTTGATGCTAAATCGCGTTTGTATCGCGATAGTAGCGATAAAGTATCGTAGTTACGTAGGTAAAGGTACACAAGGTAGCCAACGACATAATCGCGGCTGTTTTGCGTTTGTAAAAGTCACAGTGGGTGAGCCCCCTAACACTTAACAAAAAGAATCACACGCCAAATAATCACTACCGCGTATTGGTGTCGCAAATCACTGTATTACAAAGCAATAAGAACGAAAAAAAATTCAAATAAAAATCTAGCCTCGTTCTAAAAACAAATAACACGTAATTATGAGAATCTACCGGTGGTTAGATCTACGGTTCGTTGGGCACGGACGGTTTTCTAATGAAGTTATAATACTGGCCGTCGTAATACATTTGCTAAATATGTTTGTGGTAAATTACTCTGCGGCTTTCTCTAACATATTATAGCAAGTACTTGACGTTAAACAATTGGTTGGAATCGGGACGAAAGTTGTGAGTAAAAAACAAAGGGTAAAAACCGGCCAAGTGCGAGTCCGAGGTTCCGTACCACCGCTGCCTATACAAGCGCAGACTACTTCCGCCCCTGTTATCATATTTTGTTAAAATAAAACTTGTTACCGATATCCATAACGATGTAACATTTTTTTTATTTGTCAAAAATTTTATGGACACACAAAAAAAAATAAAAAAACAATATTTTACTACTACTTAGTGGTTTAATAAATTATTCTTATTCTTACTATCTATCTTAATCTGTGTGTCTATTACTTTAACAGCTGAATACACTTTGATACAATTTAGCACACAAATGTAGACTATGACCTCGGTTAGCAAAGATGAGATTTATATGTATACCTCGGCAGTATCTTCCCGTCTGATATTTTCCGATTTCCACGCGAGCGAAGTCGCAGGTAAAAGCTTGATTGGATTAAACTGGTAATAGAACTATTCATATATTTCAGCTGTAAAACTGAAATAGATTATGACGGCATGTTTATAAAATAGTTTCATATAAAACCTGTTAGTTACTAAGCTACGCACAACTAACATCGTACCAAACTAGAACATCTGTAAAAGGAACAATTTCGATAAAATAAAGTTATTGTAAACATCAGGACAAATTGTGAGGACACCATATCATGAGTTCAAAGTAAATCGTCAAAGGTATTATTAAATAAGCCGACGGATTCATTTTTAAATTTGTTGATGCTCGAGTCACGTTTCAAGGATTTCGGGAACTGCTTTAAAAACGCTATTAGGTTGATCGTTAAACTTTGAATGAGTGACATCTTTAACGAAACCAACTAAATTCTACAGTCTGAATTCAACCCGGTGAGAATAATCAGCCTTAAAACTAGGGGCAAAAGGTGTCGTTTTATTAGCATGCTCATGATCTACGGCAGAAGCTATTTTGGTATTTGTAAGTTGTCGACTACGCTGTCACAGTGTACTTTTTGGGTCATCACTCGTATTTGATGTGTTTTAAGAAACGTGAAGGATTAATTTTAGTTTTAATAGGAATTCAGACGCTTTTGAAGACGCGTCTACAAAGTTCAGGAACGGTTAAGCCCGATTTATAGGACTTTTATAGTGAAGATCTGATGACACTTAATTAATTGCTTCGTAGGGAAACGTTTCATGATTCTTTGTAGCCTTAGTTTTAAATCTTTTCGTTCTCTTGTTTCTGCTATTGTTTTTGATATTAATGAAACCTTTCTATAAAAACTTTGCCATGGAGTACCATAACAATAAACGGTGCATTCTACCATCGGTACCCATTTCTGTATATCTGATTTTTCTGCTCTAATGAAAATTAAAATTCCACTCTCGATTAACACAAATGAAATTTTATTTGATCTAAATCGTGATGTCAAAACAAAATTACAACTAAATTAAGTCACAGGTCTTGTTTACTTTTTTTATAATCGTGAAGGGTTTTATCTACTTTGTTTCCCAACCGTTTATTTATTGATATAGCGTGTAAGAGATTAAGCTATAAAGCCGGTATCGTATATGCTGGCGCGAAGCTGAGCTCTGCGGGAAGCGAACGGACAAGCATAACACATTTTACAACTATTAGAGGAGGCATGTGGGTTTATTACCGAGAGCTGTGGCTTTACAAAACGTGCACGACACGATACCAATAAGCAAGAATTCGAGTGGTAATGTCGGTATAAAACTCCATTTTTGAACAATAGTTTTCAATAAAATTGGATTTGATTGACATCCAATTTAAATGACTGCTGAAGTAAAAATTGAGCTTATGTGAAAAGTTCTGAAGCATTAGTTTAAAATAATGTTCTGACACTTTTTGACGAACATTGATAGCCTAGGTCTCTAAGATCCACTTCAACCATTTAAAATTATTTATTAAAAAAGGTGTTTTTATAAGAAAAGATCCAGCCTCAATCACTGTCATTATTGTGACTAGCTGAGATTAGAAATATATAGCCACGAATCCTCTCCTAGATACTAAATTGATTAATTTGACTGAAAAATATTATAACATTGTGGATGGCTTATTCAAACCTCACAAAAAAACTTGTCCAAAATATTATTTTCGTAAATAAAAAAAATATTATACAGAAGCTTATAAAAGCACTCGACTTAAGCTAGGATTCTCGAAAGATAATTTAAAATAAAACTTGTAAGATTTTCAACAGCACTGAATCTCACTTTGTGTTATAATAAAACCTAACTCTGTATCTTCAGTCGTACTTTAGGGATTAGTTGGGTATAAGCAGTAAAGTTATACGATATGACTATCTACTACACGTACTTACGTAAACGCGAGCCAACGAGCTAACTTAACGACTTTATCTTTTCGAATAATGCCTACTTAAGCACACATTTGAAGTCGCTGCATATTTTAACGATATTGAATTTATGACGGTAAGGAATCGGGCGACTAAAAATTATAAAGATTCCACAATTTATTGCTTTCCACGGACTGACCGAGAAGTAATCCGCTTAGCGTCGAACAACTTATTAAGTGTGGGACTAAATACTGATATATTTTTCTCGTTTGCTTCGTTTACGCCGCCTCCGGTAAGGACATGTGTGTTTGTGTCAATATGAAATGTATTCTCGGCAAGCTTACCTCATAAACTTTTGCTTTTTGAGGTACTTGCCCGTGATGATTGTAAAATTATAACTAGAAAAGTAAACCTTCTTAAAATGCTTTCATTTAAAATAATTTAGAAAAAATTAAAATTCACCAAGCATTTATTTGTCCAATCCTCGTGATATCTTCATAAACCTTAAAATGCCTTTTCTAGCATTCCGCTAGAATCAGGCAATAACTGTACTACCTTTGAATGTCAGAATGTGAAATAATGATTACTTAGCTGCAGCATTTGAAAAGCAATCTTTCATCGTACGTCAATAACGAAAGCAGTAAATATTCACCGTTTATCTTAATAAGCTTTCTTTAGTATTCATTTCATCATAGTAAGCTATGCAATTTAGCCAGGCAAGGATTTTAAAGACACTATCTGGAATAACTTTTAGTTCTTCCATAAGTACCACTCAACATTAACACTATTGCCCTGAAGATATAAAACAAGGTTCTAGAAAGCTACATTTACTTTTATGTGTTTTCATTGAACTTTTTATTTTTGTGATCATTTATTTAATTGCTGCTTTTATGCATTCGAATAATTACTGGAGTAAGATAGAGTTTATTGTTCTTGGCTGGGATTTTATGTCTTAATCACAGTTAAATAGGAATCTATCGCAATGACTGAACACTGAGATAATCTCAGTGAAATGCATACTATAAAACACCAGATTACCATCGACGCCAAAATCGAATTCATCTAAAGACAAAATGACAAATTATAAATATAATTTAGGAAGTAACCTTTTAATATCTCCCCGAAATATCTGACTGCTCATCGTTAGGAGATTAATATCTTGGCTCGATGATCGTATAAACAAATGATACAAACGACTGGTCAACGACCCGGGCTGTCAGATAGCTGTTCTTGTACTATCTAAAGTCCAACAATAGGAATCTATCCGTTGAATAATAACTCATTGTCTTACTTTTTGTTAAACTAATCACTTTATTGTTCCACTCTTATAATCAATTATTCGATTAAGTTTCATATAAATGACGCCATCATTCCTATCATATATCCGATGTAATTCATTAGCTTCATATGCTAGAGGTATGTAAATTTATAATCAAATCATCGGCTCCGCTTAGTTTTTTAAAAATTATTTTGTAGAGTTGTAACTAACTTTGTTAGTCATTAATAATGTTTTGATGTTATTGGCATGTATTTGGACGTGGAATTTCTTCGATCATCAAAAGTTGTCTGATTCAATAAATGCTAAAACCTAACTGTTTATCTTCGTTACTTCGATCGCCGAGTGATCGATTGCTTCGTCTGATTCTTTTAATTGACTCCACTATTGCCAGTTGTTTGTGGCCACATTTAAGGGAACAGTCAATCCCAATTTTCGGTTTGGACTACCCACGTTGTTAATGCGTTTACAATCTTTACGCTCATTAACCGCCAATCCTGAGACGATTAAGTCGTAACATGTTTTATAAAACTTAGTTGTGTGCACCAATTAAAATTTATTTTCTATAAAGAGTCTCACGCCTCGCGTACAGATATGCATCTTTACGATAAGAAGAGAAATGTGTGCGTGTTTCATAATTGCTTTTAATACTATTTGGGATGGTACGAAAGATCTCCAAGGTGATAAGGCGCGTTGCATAAATTTTCCTATTATGTATTTTGTTGAAGTTCCGGAATGATTGATGATAGCTAAATCTCTTTTATAAACACAATAAATTCAGCTTAACTTTTAATAACCGATATTTTAGATTCGACATGACGTGGGCGTTCTTGGATATAAATAGGAATACTTTTTGTTGTTACAAAATGTTGAAAAACGTCCAGTGGGCAATTTTCTTGCTTCGCAGATGCTCGATGCGACTTTTTTACAAATTTATTTTTGCTGCTCTTTGGAATCAAGTAGCCCTTCCGTTTGTCACGTAAGGTTTGGACATAAGAGTGAGAATTTACTTTGGTACATTTTGACAGCGTGTGAGTATAATTGGTAAGGGTTGCAAGGTTAAAAAAAGTGTCAAATTGATCTGGCAGTACGGTCACGTTCGTTCTACCGCGCAGGGATCGGAAGTCTATTCCGTGTAACTAAACCAATCAGGCGTCCATTGTCTCAGATAATACCATGTATCGGCTTGCCTACATGCTTGTTACGTCGTGTCCGTATTATCAATTCGTTTTGCTTGTAATGTTCAGCTTAAGGTCTTTAAAAAGAGCTTTCGTTCGTTGAAACGTATAAAAGTTTGTGTGTAAGTGTGTGTATTTTGTGCGGGCAATCAAGGAGTTTGAATCGTTTTAATTCCAATAGTAACTTTACCATGTCATTCGTTTGTTTTAAAATCTATTTTTGAATTTTTTTTAGGACCAGTTTATATTGTTTGGTTATGTTATAGTCTAGCGCTGGGCAGTAAAGTGGGACCGTTACTGGCGCCAACCAGTGTTAACGCCAAATATTTTGCAAGCTCATAAAATATTTTGTTGACGCTCAATTCTGAATAGCCAATTACTATGGGAGTGCGAATACAATATTTGTTGGGTGTGGCGTTAAAAGTTGTGTTAGTGTTTTTTTGTATTTTTTTTCGTTGTGGAATCGATTTAGTGATGTGGTCATATAGTAGCATAGTGCGTGCTCAGACAGATAAAATAAGAAATGTTATCTAATTTCTTTAGGGTACATACATAATAATTCAACGGCATTATAAAAAGTGACCATACTTGTCCGTGCAGTAGATTGTAAACACTTGGAACGGGGTTTATTCTCGTCAATTATTCGGTTCATTATAGATTAATCTAATAATTCATCATTATCATCATCTGCCTAGTCTTTTCTCAACTATGTTGGGGTCGGCTTCCACTCTAACTGGATGCAGCTGAATACCTGTGATTTAAATTGAGTGACAGTCTATGAAAATGTTAACAATACAACAAGTCAATATCCCCAGTTAATTAGTCGACTTCATTACAATTTATTTCACCCCCGTTATTGGTACTATCAATTTCAGTTCCCAAATAATATCACATGATACAAAGTTATTGTAATCAAAGGCATTGCTTCGCCGAACTTTTGGTACGGAACCCCTCTCTATTGTTTCCCGAAGGATTACCCTTTTCCGACCTCCATCATTCTTAACGCTAATAACATTTTGAGGTCAAATGCAATATATTTAACTTAGAGTTCATTATGAATATCTTCATTTGTTTTCGTGTTGGGTTCTAACTTTTAATTAAAAAAGATTTTTCAAACGTATTGGAAAAAAATGTGCTGCTCATTCATTCATTTGGGGATCTTTGATGGTCGTTACGGGTGAGTATAGTCTGGCAACCAATCTTGCCAAAGGGATGTCCTCTAATGACTCGATTGTGGAGTTCAGGTAGACTACTCCATGTAAAACACTGATATTCTCGGTGTATTCCTGTTAAACACGATTGAAAAACTGACTCGAAGAAAGACTTGGCAGAAGATGATGTTTTAGAAAATGTCATCAGTTTCCTGCAGAATACAAAAACAGTGTTGGATGACAAAGCTGCCGTTGCTACGGGGTATAATCATCAGCTGCCTAGCCTTTTCCCGACTATGTTGGGGTCGACTTCCAGTCCAACCGGATGCAATTGAGAAGTAGTATGTTACACCCCCGCAAGGATACGATAACCCTTGATAAGACTGGCTGACAGACTTTTTTACTTTGTACAATATTGGAACAAAAAATGACACAAACAAGGAAGTATCAACTCAAAAAATTGCACCCTGTCTATGAATACCTGATAAAGACATACACTGCATAGTTTTTTTTAGTTTTAGCAAGCAACGAAAAAAAAATGTGACCTATTTTCAACAGGGTTTTCCATCACATTCACGTTATTAAAGCCAGTGAACCGCCAAACCGCCAATATTCAGAAATAGCAGATCTACCGTCCGTATTTTAGTTCATTCAAATTCTGATTAAAACTTTCCATGAATTTTCTTGCCGTCGCAGTTTTTCTCTATAGAAACCTACGCTTTGAAATGGACAACTAGCTTTATGTCTTTGTTTTTAACTGAGTCCTTGACGACATAAAAGTGCTTGAAACTGTTTTTTTTGCAATTAATTTTAATACTTTGAGTTTCAATTTTTTTGATAACTTACATCAACACCAATTTAAACACCATTTGAGCCAAAAATGGTAGATGGTAGTTAATTCAAATAGGTTAAATGGTGTACGGTTTTTACTATCAGATGTAAATTTACATAATATTATCATAGCTACTAATTTGTTTTTTTTTTGGTCTATAGAACCACATAAATTACTTACAGAAATTCAGAAATCATTGTATTTACTTAGCCCTACTAAATTACTACTTCGGAAATTCAATTACTTACTGTGATTTAGATCTCTAGAATGTCTGCTGCAATTCACTTTAGTACTATATCAAACCCCAATAATCGGAACATTTTCGTCACCATTGGCGTTAACGGTATCTATTCAAAGCAAAATTAATACTCAGACCTCAAAAAGATAAATCCACCTAATTGATTATCATCTTATTTCAGTCCCCTGTTATATTTTATAGTGTCTCTGACAGCTCACAGCCCATTTATCTGTTCTATGATCGCTTAGTACTACTAAAACTATCAAGTATATCAAAGTGGTAATAAACAAATCTATAACTTATCCCACACAATACCAGGACAATCGATGCCGGTTTAAACGCAATTTTATGTACCGGTTCTATAACTGTCATTAAAATTTGAAGCTACGTCAACGTTTAACGACATTCGCTAAATAATGGATGTTACATGAATAGTGCATTCAGGTTCAATAATTTAAAACTTACTATTTAGGAACTTTAACAATTTTGAAGAAGAGTTCCTTGGTGAATTGTATTAGATGATATAAAACTATATTTTCGTATTTAACATTTTAATTTATTTATAATATTTTCATTGATGGCCCTAAAATGACCAATATGATAAATATTTATAGAAGGTAGAGTAGAGGTACTCCCTCAGAATCATTAAGAAAACAGTCTCACTATGGTACGCCCTAAGTAATCTGAAAATGCGATTGTAAGCATTATTAATTTGTGAAGCATGATTAATTTGTGAACTTACAATTACTCAAAATTAGTATTGTATTAGATTTTTTCTGTCTCTCTATTTTATGTTGAATAACGCTATGTAACATTTATTTTTCTATAATCATTCGATTTGTCAACCTATACTTCTTTTTTTTTTGGGATGGGAAATCATCAAATAAGTCCTCCCGCTCTGGGCGAAGCGGAAAGGAGTGTCAGTTTACTGCCTAAAACCCATTCATGTTCCTTCTTTTACCCTTTGTGTTCCAGGGCCGCGGTATCTCTTTCGAACAGTCCCGCAGCCCTGGCAGGCAAGTCAATGTATACTTGTATTATAAAGAGGTAAAATTTGTTTGTAGGTTTGTATGTAGGGCGGTAATCTTCGGAACTCCTGATTCGATTCAAAAAATTATTTACGAATGGGAAGCTACATTATTCCCGTGTGTCATAGGCTGCATTTAAAACGTACCAGTGGGTTAATTTCCGTACATAACGGGAGTAAAACCGCGAGCAAAAACTAGTTGTCCATAAAATATTGAAACACAAACTCTTCATTTCTTACCACCTAAAAACAGCACGACAAGTGTCAATACAGAATAAAACCAGTCAAACCTCACATAAAAAGGTACCCAGGGGATTCTCCGATTTAATTTTTTTCCAATCACTGCAAAAATAGACCGTAAAAGTTTAAAACAACGTCGTAACTTGCGGGTCTAGAGCGTAGGGGCCGCAGCGAAAATATCAATAAACAACTACCGACAAATAGTGCGATTTTCCTTTCGGAGTTTACCTAAGTGCCGACCCGGACCTGGCTAGGGGTGCATTCGATATAAGGCTGTTTAAAACTTGCGATATAATATATTGGTATTTGTAGCGCTTACCTTTAATTTTTCCTGAATAAATCTATACTAATATAGTAAAGAGTTAAAAGAACAATGCCCACTTCCCATACATTTAAAAACCTGATAAAAAATGTTAATGTACAGTTAGGTATAAGGTATAGTAGAATGAGTACCTATAAGTTTATAAAATAATGTCATATAGTCATTTTTACGATTTAAAGTCTACGAAGACCAAAAAATATTAATGTTACTTTTTAGGTTAGGATTTGCCTTTACGATAGTTGACATAGTTTCTTTACCTCTAAAAGGTCTTACTTTGTTCTTGTATTGTCAAAAGTGATCACTTGCCTACTCATTTCATTGGCCGCAGTACATACATACAGATGAACAAAACGGGAAAAGCAAATGAAACACTATGTTACAGTGAAATGGTTTATTAATTATCATCATCGCCAACGCCAATCGCAGAACTGTCAAAATGTCAAAAAAATCTGTTTCACTCGTGCGAATTCAATTATATTCTGCATGATTAATTTATTAAATTATTATGTTATTTTCAATTGATCTGTATTATGCACAGACTAATAAAAATATTTATTGATTAAATAAAACTTAAAATAATGTATAAAACTCAGAAACAGTTGAATAAAGTCAGGTGTGTAAAATGGAACGTTGTAAAAAATGGGTAGTTGAGATGCGTTCAGGGTAAATTGAGATGAGTTCAAAACATGGTAATAGGACGTAGAGTAAGCATGAAGAAAAATTAAAGAATATTTTCCTGAGTTTCTTTTAACATTGTGATAAGCGTAATGAATATACAATTAAAATAGCTGAATTTTAATATTAATTTCATTTCTATACACTGTCAGGTGAAAAATGGGGATCCTTCTTTGTTTATAAGTTTGTATATAAGGGGTAATCTCCGGAACTAATGATCCAATTTTAGAAATGATTTCATTGGCAGTAAGCTACATTATTCGTGGGTACTATAGGCTATAAATTATATTTATATCATGCATATTAAGCTGAGCTATCACAATCGTTGCGGACTAAGTCGCGGGGAACTGGTAGTCTTTCATAAAATTTTACCATTTTTGGTTTTCAGTTAAGGTGGCCAGCCATGACGTCTTAAAGCAGTATTGTTTTAATTTCATTTCACAGTGGGAAAGAGACGGAGCTAGACGTCCTATTTAGTTCCATCTTTGGGCTCTCATGATACCCCCGAAACGAGGATTTAGTATACATATTGCAGCATCTATGCTTTACGTTGGAAGCGAGGTGTACAAGAACGATTTACGAGGTCGTCTTTCAGAAAAAATGATGACATTGATGATGCTGCCATACAAATAAAGAATGTTTAAAGTACAAATTAATATAAAATCGGTCTTCAATTTCAGCTGATGAGATTTTCAGTTGATGTTCGTTCATTGGTTTGTTCCTGAAACAATTTTCTTCTAAATTTCTCTCTATAGGATAATGACAACATTCTAAAATTATTTTTATCATATCTATAAATAATCTTTCTGTATCGAACATAGTAAGTGTCAAATGAGACGTACCCCATCGTTACCTATTTGTCGATTCATCAAGTGATGTGTGAAGTGTTGTGACACCTATATATTGCCCCAACTAGTGTTACACACCGTTATTTGTAACGTTATAAATGAAACGGATTTGTAGGGATTTTATTAGTACTATAGATCTAATGGTTATGTTACGTTCATTAGTTGTTTTGTAGACTCTAATTGGTTCGATGTTTATACAGATTTAAAGCTGGAGTTTTGTATGGTTAATTTGGAAACTGTTTTATTTGAAGGTTCATTGTAAATTATACCAGTGGCCTGTTTTATAGCAATAAACCAAACCGAAAAAGGCTGCATCTATCTCTAACTATAATATTCTTAAACATTTTTCGTTGGTTTAAAAAACCACGTTCGACTTCAACTCCATTTGTTGCTCAATATTTACCTGTGAATATGTCACATGAGAGCAAAGCGCACTAACCGACTTGTTTTCTTTTCTGGTTTGTCCCACTTTCCCTAGTTACCTTCCTCCTCATTTTCAGTATATTTATGTCAACCTTAATAGAAGTCTGCGCTCATCGCAAAACCGTGTTCTTCAATGTCACAGCGCACTGACTTCATTTAACGATCATATTGTCCAGCCTGTTTATCTGTGGAATGCGCTTCCCCAGGAAATCAAGATGGCAACTAACCCTTTATTTTTAAAATTAAGATTCGCGTGTACATTCGTAAACAGCTGGCAGTATCCTCACAACGTTACTGTTTTACAAACCCATTGTTTGTCTTTTTATTTCAGTATATCCGTGTATATGTTTATTTACATAATTATATATATTTAGTATTTTAAATATCCCTGTAGTATACCTCAGTATTGAATAAAAATATTTTCAGATTTACCAGTTTGTTTTTGCATCTAATCACCTAAGGTTGACTGAAAGAAAAGGTCTCCTCTGTACTCTGTGCTTGAAGTGTTATATAAATAAACATTAACACAAAACCTTACCCCGAAATCTCACAAACATCTCAGCAGTCTTGAAGTGTAAAAGTCCTTTGAGCGCTCGCATTAACCATGGCCACATATTAGCTAATATCGAGTAGCGGGCCGCTCGGCGCCTCTCGTCTAAATTTGTACCATTCCGAAATACGCTTACACCGACACATTATCCCGTTTTATGACCGATAAAAGTCAGGCGAAACGTACTACATTTGTGGCGCAGCCCTTATTTTCAGAACCTAATATACCGTTTTCTTTATTGGCCCCCTGTCCTTATATTTTATAGCGAGCATGCATAGATTTTTTTTGGCGATTTGTGTATTTTTACCGTCAAGCAATAAAAGCGATGTTTGTATGCTTTTTATTATGGGCGCGTGACGATTTTTCTAATACGGAACTTTTGTTATAATTCATAAAAGATTTAGTGTCGCTAAAATGTGATAGAAAGCGGCTGGAAAGCTTTTATGTCATTTCGTTACGTTGAAATTTATTGTCGATAAAATATCCTTAATCATGCGATCGAGGATTTTCGCAAACGTTTCCTTATGACAGTTAAGCGAATTATGGATATTAAGGGGCATTCAGGTCAAAATATATGTAAATTATAATAATTGGATTTAAATGAGCCTGAAATTATTGACTTACGAGAATAAAGCTAAGAGTTATTTCTGAATCAAAGCGTGATATATTATATCAAAATAATCAGTATTTTGCTTTCAGCTCTTGACCCGACCACTACTCTCAAATATCTACAACCCGAAGCACCTGCAGTTGAACTCTACGGCAGCCTGAAATAACGGTGAGAGATAGGGACTTGACCTACAGGTCAGGCCGTCTCTAACTTACGTCATTTTCTGTCTTACGCTGAAATAACCGAATCAAGCTACATAGAATTAGATACTGAACGAATTGAAATTACTGTGGATGGAATGAGTAAAATTTAAACACCTTGTTTTTAAAAGACTAATAACATTACATTACATCACAGTTGTAATCCTAGAAGCAACTTAAACTTATTAGTACAGCCACATTTCGCTAGCGCTTAATTAATTAACCCAAAGACTAACGGATTGTCAAACTCTGGTCACGTGCTGCAATAGCTGTTTTTTTTTAAATATTTAAAAAAAATACATATTTAAAATAATATTATATTTTAAGGGATAAGCTTTAATGTAAATCAAAATTTTAGTCAATTTTAAATTACGTTGACATGGGTTTTCAAATCGGACTGCTGATTTTTGTCTTTATTTACCGATTAAAAATTCTATCGTTCTCAGGTGAACCCACCGAGGACCAGAACAAGATGGCAGACCCGGCCATGTAATGGAGAAAACCTGTACTCAGTATAAGATGAATACCTATGGGGTGAAGTAGACGGGAATGTAAATACCTACGAAACATGTAAAATTATATTCTGTTAAACGATTAGATATAGATAATATGAGTTACTGATAGTTACCGCCACGATTATACCAGTATAAGTATGAAAGCTTAGCTTTCCTTTATTGTTTCATCTGCTTGACCTAGCTTACCAAAAAATTAACCCCTAAGCCACTGACTTTTTTTCATGAATAAGGAGTTTCTATTCACTTTATTGTAGTGTCTATTGATAAGATCACTGAAAATTACATTGCCTATTTTCAAGGCTGAAAATATGTGCTAAAATATATCAAACAAATCAAAAACATAACCCAATTCAGACCTGTACGAAGTTACCTAATAACAAAGTGTTCCAGACTTGAGTCTTCATAATTCATCTCTGGGTCCAAATTAAATAACACTGGTACTTTGGAGACGACCGGATTTCAGTGTAATATAAAACAGAATTATTCACCTGTAGTAAATCACTTCGGGTAAGTAGGCATGCCATCTGTTTACATCTCTCGTCACTTTGTAATTTAATTACGAGTTTTTGTGATGAATACCCGTTGAGCAAAAATCCTGTTAGGGAAGCTGGTTGATGACGTTTTTTGTTTGGCGTTTTAGTGAGATAGTCTGCTTTATAGGTGAGAAAGTTTTAACATTGTTGCTGGTCCTGATTTTTTTGTAATTTATCGTGGGAATTCTTTTAATTTAGGGAAATAGCGAAAGATTTTGCCCAGCAGTGGGATGTCCCACTGCTGGGCAAAATCTTTCGCTATTTCTAATAAAAAGTGCGTTGTAATTTTTTTATAATTATTATATTTACACTTTCTCTACAATCTTGCAATAAAAAGTAAAAATTGAAAGTTAGAGTTATTCATTTGCCTGAACGGCGCATTCAACTCCAACTCTCCCAAAACATCTAAATCATATTTTATGAACGAAAATTCATGCCATAACTCAAATACCTCGCATTTCCTTATTTACCATAATGCACAAATGGAGCGTTCGCAAAAAATCAGCGCCACGTCAATCTTAACCCTTCAATGGTCAGGCACCGTGGGAATGCAAAAAGCTCAACCCTAAACGATCTCGAGAGCCCAGCCGCTCCATTCACGAATTTCCTGCACGCAATGAAACCGCAAAAGCGCACTACCTGCTACCATGTGTATGAGTATGTATTATGGGATATTTTTCCCAATGGTGTGTAGTAGAACTTGAGGGTTATCTAAACAACGGTATCGGGTTTCAAAATATTTTTGCGATGTGTAAGGTGTTTTATTTTGGCAAATAAACACACGCAATGACGATAAACTGTTTTGTTTAAAATAATATTTCCTTACTAATGGTAATTTCATGGTTTTGTTACAATTAATACATACTGACTACAAAAAGCTAGTTTTCATCACACGTGGCTGACGAAAAACTTACATTGCGTTGACTTTTGATAGCCACTGAGTGATCACTAATTTTCCCGCCATGTGTAGTTGTTATTGTAGCCTGTAGTAATATGGCCCTTTTTAAAGTAGAGGCAGTATAAGTGCCACCAAGTAAATTATTTTTATTTTACAAAAATATCACCACTTTATTATGGGCAGTGGCACATATATGCTGCCACCAAATTTGTTCACACATTTTCCAGAGATTAAAAAAAAGAAATATACATATTTTTAATTGTAAAAAAAAAAACTTAAAAATCTTATAAAAATATCCTTCATACATAAATTTCGTTTTCCTACCACTTCCGGTTTTTTCTGCCTTATAAAGGGTTATAGCAGCAGAACTGTGTAATTCCACCTGCACTTTGAGGGACCTAACTCAAGCCACCACAACGCCATCGAGTTGGCAGAGTTCTGTTCAAAACTAATTTGATTATAAAAAAAGGGAATCATCGACGCTACGAAGAAGAAGATGAAGCAGCAGAATTCACAACATTACGGGCTTCAAAAGTGCCAATATTTCCGAATACATGAAGTAGGTAATCCGTATTCATAAACAAATACAATTTTCATATAAATAGAACTGATTCATGCTGACTCGTAGTTCTATCCAACAGGGAGAAGTAAGTTTTGATATAGATGTAGTTCCGTTCAGTGTAAGTTACCTACAATAGGCGAAAGTTACACATACCTTACTAGATGTGCAGTCAAGATAATGGTGAAGTCGGTGTTCTGAGATTATTTACTATTGTAATATTCAATGACGTAAACATAACATTACGCCGGGAACCCCGTAGGGTTAGGCAGTGGTGTACTTAATAGTACACCCATCTTTTGCCAGTTATGTTTAAGTTTCATGTAATAGGGGGCCTATTGCCATCAACCGGGCACGAGTTCAGACTTCGCTGGCTGCTACTGAGAAATTCCTGATGGAAAAACCCAATAGCACTCTGCCCGACTCTGGAATCGAACCCAGGACTTCAGCAGTCGCGTTTGCGACCAGTCGTCCAACGAGGCAGAATATTAATCAATGATTGTTCGAAATCCATGAAAAACATAATGCGGTAGACATGACATTCTAATTCAAAACATCATCATCTGCCTAGCCGTTTCCCAAGTATTTTGGAGTCGGCTTCCAGTCTAACCGGATGCAGCTGAATACCAGTATTTTACGTAGAGCGACTGCCTATCTGACCTCCACAACTCAGTTAGTTCTGGGTAATACGATACCCTTTGGTAAGACTGGTTGTCGAACTTTCGGGGCACTGACTACCTGTAACGACTGTCAAAGATCTACAAATGACAGCCGGGACCAACAGCTTAACGTGCTTTCCGAGGCACGGAGGAAACTTGGTATGTAATGGGTGGTCACCCATCCACGGACCAACCTAGGCAAGCGCAGCTTAACTTTAAGATCGACCACCAGGCCACATCCAAACCCAGATCGATTATAATTATAAACATGTTTTGTGTTTTTTCATTGTACTAAATAACAAGTAGGCATCAAAGTTTTCATAAACTAAGTACTAGTTTATATTATACGAAAACTTTATATAAAGAGTAGGTGCTTTCACCAAACAAAATATTTTAATCAAAAGTGACATCTGTTTGAAACCCCACCCACTAAACAAATTAAGAAAAGATGCAACCCCGTGGTTAAGAAAATTAAAATTGTAACTCTTCGCAGTCGCCTCATCTTTAATATTCCTCTGTTATTGAGAATTGCAAATAAGCGCGACAACGAGGAAAGCGGGGAAGATTAATAAGGTAAGTATAAATTTTGAGTTTAGATTTTAAATGGGGATAATTCTTAGAGCTCTTGAACCTTTTTAAACGAGTGAAGGCAACGAATGAAAGCCTCTACACATCGAACTATAAAACCGTACTGAGGAAGCAAATATTCTAGTCACACTATACCAGAAGCCTTCAGGAGAGCTTGTTCCTGAACAGCCATGAGAAATTCAAAGATTGAAATGAGGCATTTGGCCAGCAGTATCAGTATAAGCTGACCTAATCAACACCTTCAGTTAACTGGCTTCGTTACAAATAACACGCTGTCATAACTGGCCAGGTTTCAGCTTGCTCCACCAACCGTAAAACATATTCAGCTTAAGTCATCTTAATTTTTTCTCTCCCTCATTACAAAGAAAAGCAAAGACCGCCAAAAATCTACTTACCTTGTTAAAAATAACAAATATTCCATTAGAGATTGTTGTTTTCCCATTTAAATGCAAAACACTTATTCATTAACACGTGAAGCCGAAACCACCCCTAAACGAATTAAGAAAAGCCTCCCTCAAGGGACGTATGAAATTAACGACACAGATTTACCATCTTAGAAGAAAATATTGCTTATTTTTCTAATGTTTCGTACAAATATTTTTGATGGGTAAGGTAGGCTTGAAGGCTTACTGAGATTTTCCCTGAAGGAAAGAAATGTAAAGGTATATTGCTTATCATTTAGTATAATTAAAGCAAATAATTAGAGTATTCAAAAGAAATACAAAACAAAAATTTAGTAAGAATACATTTTAAATTCAGGTTACGGTAGAAAACGCAAATTCTGTAGAATGTTCTGGCAAAAAGTTTCAGCATTTTTCCGCAAAACAGGTGACGTATTCCTAGAAACTATTACAAGGATCCCGTACAAAAGCAATGACCCATGAATATAGCAACAAAAACAAATTAATACCATAATTTTTTTCTTAGCCTATATTGTCCCACTGCTGGGCAAAGGTCTCCCCCAATCTCTAACAAACGCCTCTAAGTCGTCACGCCAATTTCCGTTTTCTAAGCCTCTCTCGGCGACGACGCCCGTCTTCTGGCACTCACTACGTGACGTCTCCGGCCCATTGGTCTTAACGCATTCTAGAACCATACCATTACTTGAAAAGCTGATTCCTTTAAAATTAACAATTACAAAGTTGCAACCGCATTGACCTCAGGCAGAAATTATTTGAGTAGGTAGCATCTATCATGCAGACAGGTAACGTTTTCATTACTTATGAAACAGTACCGAAACGAGTTCTAATTGTCAAAAATTCGATTTATTGCCAAATGCTTGAAAAACTTGTTACTTTGCAACCATACGTGTGCCCGTGGTCGTTCTTCTTAATGTAAAACAGATGGTCTTTCTTTAATAATTATGAAATAACTTAAATTACTGGCACAGTTTACCAGTTTGCGCGTCGAAGTTACTCATACCTTTTATGCTGTATATGAATAATCTCTTGAATGTTCATTGTTTTTGCATTGTCAAATTTTTATTTCAAAGATAATTAAATTATTTACAAACTACAAAACTATAATAGTAATAAATATGTACAAGTAGAAAAGGGTTACAGGGCGTCCAAAAATTCGTCCGCATCGCGTCAACAGGAAAAGTGCCTAGAAGGCTGGCATCATTACCACGTTGGATGGCAATGCTGATTCTTTGGACAAAACATAGGCCCGCCCTTTGGTCACGTGAAGAGTCAACCAACCGCTTGGCGATTTCCCGAAATACAAGGTGGGCACAAACACATAACCCCAAACGGCACAAACACATAACTACCAATTAAATTGTTGTATTTGCGCCGTTTGAGGTTTTCAGCACCTGCAGCAGCCGCCCCAGCGCAGTCCACTGTGCTAGGAAGATGGGATGGCGCAAGGGTGTCGACGCAAGTTGCGTCCCACACCAAAGGCCTTCCCAACTTCCATGGCATTATGGTCATACCATCTGGTCTCTTCCCATTGTCAAAGAAATCACGGAACTTCAAGCATTGATTCTGTTGCGGATATTATTTTCATTTAATCGATTATGATAATTTCAACTATATAGATTTTATCGGAGTAGAACACAAACTCACTCACGTTTGACTCGCAATTTTAAATTCAATGCAAAGGTAAGCTGAAATTTTAAATCGGGACGTCTGAGTAGAATTCGTTGTAGTTAATTTGCGAAGGGAGAGAGAAAAATCGGGTCGTGGGGGCTTCAACAACGTTTAATTTGTTCCCATTAATAATGATGATGAGGACATATTGCCCTCTGAGGCTACTAATTTGGTTTCCTGCGTCGGTATTATGGCACGAAAAATATTGCCGAAAATTCAATGTTTAATTTTACAAATATACTGAAATAAATCAGATTACACTTTTTTAATAACTGGCAAAATGTGAGTGAAATATTGGTATATACTACAACTCTGCCAAGCCCTTAGGGGATGGTAGGTGTTGTGTTATGGTACACTTTTTGGTATCTTCTTAATAATAAATATAGTTTTGTTTTTCTATTACAAAGGCAAAATAATTGAGGATATTGGGTCGCTCGAGTTTAAGGGATAAAAAAAATATGCGAACAAAAACCTAGAAAAACAACTGTTTTGTTAGTCTTTCCGAAAAACCGCAAACAAGCCACAATAGGCAGCACTTAATTAATTACCGCCGTGACCCAAAAATATTTAAGGACAAAAACAAACATCGACCTATTAGTTATTCAGCGACTGAGTAACAACTGGGCCTTATCTACGAACGCCATAATAAACTTTAAGCACACCACAGTGCTCCATTCCTCTGGAAATTGATAGACGTAGAGTTATCATTTGACAGTGTGCGTGCGGTATTATTTTGTCACGCAATACTTTGGCTGTGCCGTTCCCTACTCGGCAAAGACTATGAAAAATATAGAATGATTGTTATTTGTTTTGCTGTTGGTTTTTGATAGAAGCGTAATCATTATAGCTTATTCTTTATCATCATCATTATTTCTTTCTTCTGTGTGGATTTGCTTTAGTTCTTTATCAGTATTTCCCTAAATTTTCTACAACCAGGGGATTGCAAAAAAATCTAGGGTCATACTAACTATCGTCTTTATTTTACAGCATTACCGTTGTTTTCTAGCTCATCTTCAACTGAAACCATATACACCATTATTTTTAGGTCGTTCTGGAACCGAATACCATTAACTCGATCATCGAAATCGAAACGATTGGGACTATTTTTTTCAAAAAATAACTAAAAAAAAAACACGAAAGAATAAATTTAATGTTTTTTTTTGTGAAATAATGAGAATCGATCGATGAATGAATTTTTCAGTGGGTATCGTTCGCATGTGTTGCCGATCGTGGATACGTTTTACACACACATATGCATTTGTGTTCTCATTATTTAAAAAAAAAACATTAAATTTATTCTTTCGTGTTTTTTTGAAAAAAATAGTCCCAATCGTTTCGAGTTCGATGATTGAGTTCATGGTATTCGGTTCCAGAACGACCTAAAAATAATGGTGTACTTATATCAAAGAGTCAGAGCAAAGAAGAAGACTACATAGATAAAACAAAATTGTGCTTCCTACGTCAGCGGTGTTTGCAGATCGATCATCATTGTCAATTCATAGGCTGCCCAAGGCTACAAGTTTATTATGTTCATATAGCCTCTTTAAATAAACGTTCGATTTACTAGCCTCTATCTAGGACAGAAAGTTAATATTAAATTAGTATGTTTATATTGCATCTTTATATATTTGGCATCAGTATTCGCCATGTCAAGTATGAATTATATGAATAGGAACTGATTACTCGGAAATAATTCAAATTTCACGTTTAACTATAAGTATACTCCTCCCTGTCAACATGTGCCATTTTTATTCAAGTCTTCGGATTGTTTCATCCTACTTCCTACTAATATTATAAATGCGAAAGTTTGTGAGGATGGATGGATTTGTGTAACTTTTTCACGCAAAAACAACTGACCAGATTTGGATGAAATTTGGCACACAGATAGTTTATAACCTAGATTAACACATTGATTTCTTTGTTTTACTTTATTCTGGTAGTACGATCCCGTGGGACAATTACCGAACTCCACGCGGGCAAATCCGCGGCCATTATCTAGTAAGATCTATATTTTCATAATTTTCTAAAACGTCATCTTCTATGGCATCATCTTATCTCTCATCAACCGACGAAGGTACACATTCTCGAATACTTACGTTCGACCGTCTGAGTACTTGTACATGTATGTGCATTACTTATTCTATCGCATAACTTAGTTGGTCCCCTGGAGGCTAGACTTTATCTCCTTCCTGATGCATTATTACTTACCTGCCAACTACTGCGTCTTGTATACTGTGTACATAACAGCGTTTATGTACCTGGTAAGTTAAATGTTAATACGGAATTGAAACTTAAAGGTGTGATGTAAAATTATTGTGACGGTTGCTCTATGATCTCGCTGTCCTTCAATATCTCACATTTGTAGACCTAACTGATTCACCACCAGGTAGGTCAGGTATTCAAATTAGGTCTCATTTCTTGTGTCTCTGTGCCGAAACTGAAGCAAGCTCTTAGCAACCAGTCCACCCCAGTTTTGTTTTCAAGTACAAGCTTTTTAAGAAATATGTTATTTAGTGCATTTATAAATTAATACAGTACAATAATGTTTTAGTATTATCATGCATAAAGTAAAGAGGAGTATAATTCCGTTTTATTATCACTACGTCAACACAATGCCACAGTAGCGCATACTTTCCACAATGGTACATCTCCCCCTGTACCTCGTCTATTTTAAAACCTACTCTATGACATAAAACCGTAGAATTTTACGCCCTATTCGTCAACATGTCGTATGTAATAAAACTCGTTGTGGCCGTCAACGGGGCAAGGACCCTAGTTTTATACGTGTTTTTCTACTCACACCCCTTTTTAGTATAAAAAGCTTAAAAGATGTTATCGTATTCCAGTTAGAGCATTTTCAAAACTGGTATTTATGACCTTCTTATCAAGTGTGCTTTCATTTTTTTAATCTTTGGGTACAATCGACTAATGTGCGTGATGATATTTCAAAAGACTGTCTGTTTTGATAATAAAATCCTTATTTTGGCTATGGAGTTTATAATCGTTGCCGCTGGCCGTGACTTTGAAAATAGAAATGGCAACGTCATGGTTAGGTGTACGGTTTTAGTTATCTCGACTTTTAGCTTTTAAAGTGAGCAGATTTTAAGTAATATTATTAGAACCACTAATGTTTTTTTTTATGGAATGTTTCACATTATGTTTAGATAATTTACGCTGATTTGATCTTACCTCTCCACGGAATCATGACAATTTACTTTTGTGACGTTCGTAGGACAAAAATGGAGAAGGGAACACGTGTACGAGATGATTCTTTATGATAAGGTAATCTGTTTCGATGCAGCAAAACTATATACGCCATTCTAGGTGTTTTTCTCAGTAATATGCAGCTCCCGAAACAACAAGGCACCTCAGTTAACTCGTAATTGCGGTGTGAGTAAAGAGTATATTTTTGTTAAAAAATAACCTTTTGTAACTTGGACCTAGTAAGTTAAGGTTGATTTTAGCATTGATTCTAGGTAGGCAATTGCAATTACTAGTGTTGTTGTATATTTCCATTCATTCATTAATTCCTTTACTTTACTGAAGAGTACAACTTCCAAAACAGATGAAAAAGCCATGACAAAGATTAATTAATATTATGCATCAAAATAATATGAATTACAGTCTATTATTATAAATTAGACCAGCATTAACCTTGCATCAAATGACAGCCCCATTACTAGCTGCAAACGGCCTTCACGACGCGACCTAGTTTAAAATGTCACCTTTGCCCGACGAAGTCGCAACTTACTCGTAATGCCATCGACTAACCCTAGTAGATTTCTAACAAGATTTTGTTGGTATTATTGGAGTTTAATCTGACCAAATAAATACTTGTTTTCTTATAAGTCTGTTGTCTTGCTTTCTGTTGTATTGCTATTAGAAATAATAAAGGACATGGCATTGTTATTTCCAATCTAGGGATGAGTATCTCGTTTTCAGTATATAACATGACATCATTCCTCTGTTTCTCACAAGCCACAACAGAAATAAACAGAATTAAAAAGTAAACTGGCAATATGGTCCCATTTAAAACCTCCATCCAGGGCCGGTAGTCTCGACATAGATACCGACACTTTCGCAAACTTTCAATCGCTGTATTATAACGAACAAATTCGGTTGCAATAACAATGCTTGCGAGAAACGCATCTTGGATGTACAGACTTACATTTCTCACAAGCAACGTTATTGCAACCGATTTTTTCTGTTATTATTAAGCGATCGAAAGTTTGCGACATTGTCGGTATCTATGTCGAGACTGCCGGCCCAGGCTGCTGCGGAGAAATTCTTGATGGGAAAACGCAATAAAACTGTACCCAACCTGGACATAAAACGAAGGAGCTCACGCTCAACTGTAGCGCTTGTGGCCAGTAGACCAAAGAGGCGTTTGGTATCTTTACCCTTCATTTCAACATTTTACAACAACCTAGCATTATCTTATGTCTACTTAAAACTTCGCTCATTCTCATTATAAAGGTTTATTTCTAACCTTCAATGAAAAGTCGATGGTCAACCTTAATTACTTAAATGACGTCATTATTCCGAGACAAAGCAAAGCAAATGCCAATATCAGTGAAGTGGGTGCCGCCAATTACTATATTTTACGTAATTAAGAATTCAAACTGTCACCACGGCCAGTCACGCTAGATGGCGTGCCTCTGAGTCACCAATTAGGTCGGTTTTCTTATAAAAATACCGGAGGTAGCCATACCGCCCGATCGTAAATATATTCTGGATCAAAATGTCATAAGTATCACATTTCTTTATTATCATATTTTTATTTGTCAGGTCATCCTATTCTATGGAACACATAAACAATGAGGATATTATTTTTTGTGGCAACATTTGAGAAGCCAACGACTTATTTTAGAAAAATATAATAATAGACATGTAGACATTATTTTATATTTGAAATTTGAGACGTTTTCTGAGTGGACCTTGATATTATTATGAAGCTCTTGTAGATGACGAGACAAATAAGAATTGGCGTACAAAATTGTTGAAAATCGAACGTAATTTGTGTGCCTCCAGTGAAGCTTTATTTTTATTTTCGCGAAATAACTATGCGTATGAATATACCGTGATATGAAAACCCAACGAAAACATCGCGTGTACATGCATACATTCAATAAAATATCTCGCAAAAATACAATAATTGTTTTGCCGTAAAATAAACATTGCCAAACATAAACAGTTATTCCAATAAACAGTTTACACATCGCATGCTACCCAAAAGTATTGCATTAAATCGTTTTTTGCGTATATTGAGTACAATGGTATACCGATACCAATAGCATGTAAAACAGTACAGGAAATACAAATACCTAAACTTAAACGTTAGGCGACAGAGTGGCCGTATTATTTTTTCACCCACGCACTCTTTGGGAGATTTCGAGCGTTCCCTTTTAACGCATTCTAAAAAGACCTCTATATAGGCGCAAATAAAAACACAAGTAACCCTTTACAACAGCGCTCCCGTTGTGTCTATTATCATTGCTTGCTTTTTCGAGGGGCACGAACTTTTTTCTCGTTTGAAAAAAATAAGCATGCTCCGGATATGGTTGCCCGTTCCCCAGCTGTTTTATTAAAAACTGCGATATTGATCTCAGTCGCTGTTTCGATGTTCAAATTCAGGCGTTTTAATTGAATGATTCGATTCGAATCAATGCAACCGCGAATGTTGAATGTTTGACTTTGTTAAATTTATAGTCGTCGTAAGTAATGTGTTCACGCCTACCGTGCTGCTGTGATGATTGGGTTCTCTTATCAGAACATCGTTTTTTTGATCTGCATGCATCTTTTATCTTATTGGGATCTGTTTATAAGCCGTCTTCTTAAAAATGCAATCGTGTTTCATTTTGTTATTCGCATTTATTTCTCAGTTAATTCTTTTTACGAAGTTGTTCCAAGCTACCAATTTATGGTATATGAATATTTGTATTTTTTAATATTTCACGTCTGTCCCCCGAAGTGTCCACGTGTATCCCCGAAGGGTTAGGTAGAGGTGTACCTAATAGTACTCCCACATTTCACCAGTTATCTTTTCAGTCACATGTAATATAGAGGGCGAGCCTATTGCCATCAACCGGGCACAAATCCAGAATCCGTAGCTGCTACTGAGAAATTCCTAATAGAAAAACCCAGTAACACTTTGCTTGACCTGGGAATCGAACCCAGGACCTCATGCTCAGCATTTGCACTCACCACCACTCAACCAACAAGGCAGTCCAAGCAGATTTTTAATATTTTCGTAGAATCAAACTTATAATTTTGATCACATACATTTCTGAAGATTATTTATAGACAAGATCACAATCAACAACACTTTGGAATTTGAAAAAGCAATAAATGACTATTAAAATATCGTTCATAGCATTAAGATGTTTTAAAATATTTACATTTTAAGTAAGTCTTTCTACTATATTTGGGAGCAGTTAATACGTCGTCGTGTGACAGTAAAAAGAAACCGATAGGAATGTCAGAGGGCTTTTAGCTTTGATTGTCAGTCATAAAAATTGGGCAGCAAAGAAAAAATGTGGAGACGAGGTTCATTGTCCTGGCTCGAGCCAAGTAAAAAGTTAAAATATTAATAAGATCCAATGTGTCTTTCCAGTCTTACATTTACTTCAATCAATACAAAAAACAAAGGGAAATTTTTTACTAGCAAAAAATGTCGCCGAAGCATGTGTTTAATAAACAAAAAGGTACGGACAAAAATGAAGCTTATTTACAGCGAATTCAATCAATTATGCCGTCCATGGCTGGTCGCTACCGAAATATATGGGTACTTGACGATCGGAGATGAGTTCGGACGCAGCAAAAAATTTCGCCGTCGTCGGTTGTCGTCCGGTAAAAACTTCGACAGACCCAATGGCCGTCCGCAGCAAAAACCGTAGATGCCCAACGACGAGAATCTGGCGTAAAAAATTGGTACCTTTAATTGGATACGGTATTCCGCAACCTTACCAATTACCGGTAATTTTATACTATTGGAATTTTGTCGGGAGAGTAAATAGACGTCTTAAATTGTCCGCCAATTACTAGTTAAAGTACATAAAAAAATAAAAGAAACGTGTATTTCTCTTCTGAGAAAAGTAACATTATACCTACAAGTAAGTTTGTAAGAAGACATCTTTTATTTACGTTCAATATTGTACGGAAGCTCAATGAACGAGTTATACATGCATGTTTGTTTTTCCGTACCGCCATTTCCACACAAAAGAATTAATAAAAAACATACAACCGTATTTGGAACGTCCCTTCCTTAACAACTGACAGATTTGTAATCGAAAGAAATTGAGGAAAAAGAAGCACTTATATCGCTTTTTCGTACATCAAGAACATCACTAATGAAATCGTGTAGAAGACCAAACAAGCAGCGATCGCATCAAAAAGCGCTTACTGCGCTGACGTTTTTTTTACGTTTAATTGTAAGTTATTCGACGCGAGGGAGTTGCCGTCTAATAGCTACTATTTACTATGTAGGAGTAACATTTTGCTCGTCTGTAGTACGTTGTTAGACGTAAGGAGGAACATTTTTATTAATTAGGTCTAGATTAAGGCCTGGGAATGAGAGAGCTTGTCTCTCAAGGGACGTAAATAAAGGCATGATCATGAATTTTTTAGACTCTTAACCAATCTACAGTTAAGTTTTCTGCTTGTATTATTTATTATTTATAGTAGCTGAATTATTTGTATATTATTAGTATTAACCATTTCGTAGTGAGCGACTGCCGCTTGAATTTTTTTTACTTCCTTGTAAAGGTAGTTCAATACGCAATTGCTTTTTACATATGCTTGATACACTTGGATGGTATCCAAGTGTATCCCCTCCGTGGAAAGCATCAACAGTCCAAAGTAGAACAATACTGTTCCTACACAAATAAACCACTTCTCGAGCATCTAATACAAAGTGAAAGACAATTTCACAGCACTCTACTGGTCCAAAACACTTGCCCTAGAACTGCACCGCAACCAAATCGTCACGTAAACGACACCTGACCACAAACAAAGCTGACTTCCGCTATCTGGAGCAGGTTTGTTTTTGCATAAGTGCACCGCAAAAATACGATACCTAAGCTGTAGGCAAAGACCTAGCTAACTGGGTCGACGACCAAACGAAGCTTGCTGTTATTTGGCAGAACAAAGCCAGCTTGTTAAGGAATTGCACTATGCCACAGATAGTCACAATACGTTCTTCCCAGTGACGGTCAAAGTAATGCCAACTGCAAAACTTCGGAGACAACGTACACTTTTGTTTCCCTTAATCATGTTACACACACATTTGAAATATGTGTGGTAAATGTGTGTGTGGATCTTTCGTCAATGACCAGTGGCAAGTGAACCATATCTACACATCTTTTCTCAAAGACACCGGATATTTTGAGTTCCCCGTTATCTGTTTTTGAAGGTTCACGCTTGACTGGCCCTTTGGCGATGGTAAAACTTTTTGTTTGACTCGCTATTTTTCTTAGTCCCGTGACGGAAATCTAAACAAAGAGACGGGAAATAAAAGAAAGCCAAATTGAATGTCTGCCGGTTACAAAACTTGGGTAATTTTCGGCGTTTTATTCGTTAACTATGTATTGTTTTACATTCTTCGAAATTTTCGGGTATATTCGAAACTGAACTTAATCAATGCTAAATTTGCTAAAGACTTTCCATTTATTGGTCTATATAAACTTTTGCCTTAAATTACTTGTCGTAATATTAAGCGATACCTAAATGAGTGCCGAAAATTATTACACTGTTAGCATAACTGGATTAAAATAGGCACACTTCAACGTATTGAATCTTTATGATTCAATACATTTAAGTGTGCCTATCTATGTTTAGTCAGTGGTGCATTCCGAGCTAAAAATAAAAGATGCACTATACCGACTTCCTTTGTCTGGGATTCATTGAACCAAACATAATATTTAGAAAAGCAGGGGCCAATTTCAGGAAATAGTGGTGAATTGAAAATATACGATACCAATAGACCGCCAAAGATTAAGTAAAAAAATAGCAAAGAGGGTCAGGCGCGTATATTATTTAGGTAAGTCAAGAACGCAACGTTGTATTTTTTCTCATTAAAATAAGATTATTTACTTAAACAGTCATTGTCAAAATACGAGTATAAAATTCAAAACATTTTTGTTATTCAACATCAAAACGCATATTTTAACAGATACAATGTAAAACACGCATCGCCGAATACCCTATTAAAATATGGTAAGCGCAACACTAGATAACAAATGTCACACATTCGCACATTGCTACAATAGGCAGACTACGAAATTCGTGAACTATCAAAGTTCAGTGGGACCTTTTATCCTTTCTACTCTATACTCTTTGGTTTACGCAAGGTCGAGCGACGCGTGCGCCCAATCGACCGTTACCGCCAATGATGCTGCAGCCATTGATATTGCGCGTTACGCCAGACGATTTACCACTACGGGCTATTTGCCTCCTACCGGGATCCCGGAAAAGCGGGATCCCCCCTGACGTATGTGCGGGTTCCTACTGACTTTTGTTTTAGCTTTAACACAATGTTGAGTGTGCCCCATCGATATGTGTTTCATGGTAAGTTTGCCAAGAGATGTATATTGTTGTTGTGGTTGATAGATATAAATATTTTTTTTGCTTCCGTTGGGCCAATTGGGGGAATTTGGCGGGATGATAGAGGTGTGTCTCTCATTTTGTTTCGTGATAATGTATGTTGTCATAAAAATTCTCCTCTGAATAAAATTAAAAATGATATACCTACCAACGATTTGTATTTATTATAATCACCTTCTATTCTAACAAGTTTTAATACCTAGTTGGCCATAGTTCACATATTGATAACTCATTCTCAAAATCCGGTGTTACTGATTTATGCGTCTTTGTAACAAAGTTAAGTATGAAACGAATAAATTCCAAAATCTCACAAAAAATTGATCCCAGTTTACATGGCATGACGATTATAAGCATTTAATAAAGAGGTGCAAAGCTGTTAAACAAAACAATTTATTGTTTAAAATGGCGCAGTTTATTGTTATCCATATTTGTTTGAGAAGCAGTAGGGATCGAGAGATACGATAACTCGAAAATTAATATTCTGCCAGCGAATGCGATTTTCGGCTCTGTATTTTATGATATCGATACGATTTGATCAAAACACTCGATGGATGATTCCGAGTGTTCAGCAAACAATTTATCTGCAAGTTTCTGTTTTGAGGGCGTGTTTGTTTTGGAGTCGAGATTTCGCTTCGGATTGTTCGGAAGATGAAACTTTTTCACGTCCAATATATTTTTTTGTTTACTCCAAGTTCGTATGAAGTTACTTCTGATTTTATGATGGGGTAAATATTAAATCGATTTTACTTATCCGTCTGGAACCTGAACCATCAGTGTTTATTAGTCCTATTTGATACGTGCACCATTTTTATTCTGTACCCGAAGGGTAACCAACGGGACCCTATTACTAAGATTCCGGTGTCTGTCCGTTCGTCCGTCTGTTTATCAGCGGGTTGTATATAATAATAGACTGAGACTTTTGATGAGACATTCAATGAATTCTATATAATTATAGACAGTCAATTCTTAGTAAGTAATGTGATCAGTAAATGTAGTGTTTAAGGTTTTAATATATTTGAAAACATTTAACACTTAATTAATTTCGCTGTATACCACTAAGGGTAGATTTCGCATTTTCATTTCTCCATAATTTTAAGAACTGCGCTCATAAGCTCATCATCATCATCAGCCTTTTCCCAACTATGTTGGAGTCGGCTTCCAGTCTAACCGGTTGCAGCTGAATACCAGTATTTTACATGGAGCGATTTCAGAACTGCGTTCACGAGCTGTCAGAGTCAATAATCAACAAAAATAATGATACTGAGAGCTCTTCAACGGTGCTGGTATGCTGGTCGTGTTTAGATTTAGGCCCGAACTGTACCAAAGCGGAAACGAATAGAGCGGAGTGGACATGTGCGAAAACCGATCAATCAAATTGGTTGAAATCGCGTCTCTCCTCTTTCCTGTGATTGGAATCGAATCTTGCAAATCTCTTCTCGAAATCAAATCATTAATTTTGCTTGAATTTGGGTACACATAAGGATGAAACATACAAAAATACAGATCTAAAGCATATGCTACCCTAAGAGGTGTGCAAAACTAGAACATATTATAATTAAAATTTAAAAAATAACGATCACAGGGAATTGGTATTTCAATAATTATAAACAAAGTAGCTTATGCCCGCGGCTTCGCTCGCGTTAATTTAGAATTTAACAGTCAATTCGGGTTGTAATCTGCTAGTAATAATCTAATTCAATCAAGATTCTAAAGACACGTGGTGCCATCTATTATTATAAGAACATTATTGTTGTTTTCCTCGGGAACAGTACTTCTTTTCGGGATGAAAGTTACCCTTATGCCCGTTTCTGTACACCTCACAACGTATATGCAAAATTTCAGAATGATCGGTTCAGTGGTTTAGGCGTGAAAAGGTAACAAACAAACAAACTTGCTTTCGCATTTATAATAATAGTACTAGTATGGATATATAGGATTGTCATCCTGTATTACAATACATTATGAATTCAGGAATTAACATCACATTTATCATTTAAGTCAGGAATGCAGAGAAGTCATAATATTTTCAATTTAAATTCTTATCGTTCAGAAATTCGCCAATTGAGTAATAACATTTATGAATTAATAGATCTCTCAATTATATTTATTACTAGCTGTTGCCCGCGACTTCGTTCGCGTGGAAATTTTGTATATATGTGAGAGACTGCCTCGTTGGTCGAGTGGACGCAAGTGCGACTATTAAGCATGAGGTCCTGTGTTAAAAAAATATTTATTTTAATTACATAAAGCTATATCGCACATGATTTAGAGATCACCTTTTGAGCAAGGCGATGCTTGTGTGACTCCGCTCTTCCACTTAACATTAAATAATGTATGCAATTGAAAAAAATACTATAAATAATAGTGTTATTGGGTTATTCCATCAGGAATTTCGCAATAGCAGCCACGGAATCTGGATTTGTACCCAGTTGGTAGAAATAGGCTCGGCCCCTATCACATGGGAGTTCAACATATCTGGCGAAATGTGGGTGAACGATTAGGTACACTTCTGCCTAAACCTTTGGGGATTACATGGCGTGATGTGTGAGAACTGACTGGCTGATCAAAATGTGATAATGTGGGTGATGACTACAAAAAGAAGTCCCAAACAAAATTAAAAAACCGTTTACTTTAGCGCTATACAACTTTATTTTCAAAGTGAACCATCGTCGTTGGGCACTATTTATTCTAATACCGTTTGGTATACAACATTAAAAGACTTATTATTTTCCGCAAGCACGTGCAAATTTTGGGCACTGAACATCCAACACATAATTGACCGTCTGAAAAGCATGGAGTGCACATTGAATGCCGGTCACTTTTATGGTTTGGCCCTGGGATCTGTTGATCGTCATTGTTAAAACCAATTTTAAGGGAAATTGTAACCTCTTAAATTGAAATGGCAAGTCAAAGCATTTATTTCAATTAGACCATTACAGGCACTTTTGAAAGTCAAAAATAAAAAAGCTAAGCTACAGTCACAGACACAAGGCATAATAACTTGCGAAAGTACTGTAGTTGCACATTCCAAATCGTAGATCTCTATGGAGAAGAATGGGCAAGAAACTCCATGGACACTCTTTTAAATCAAAATATTGTTACAAAATCTTGGTTACATCATTCATGTTGAGATTATACATATATGTGAGAACGATGTACAAAGACGTGCACATTAAGAGCGTCCAGAGTAAAAGATTAAGCCAAAAATTTAAAAATAAAGTAATTAAAATAAATCGTGGCAGGTAAGAGATGACCAGTCCCAACTGACAGCGCCCGTTCACGAACATGACGCATGGATCAGCGCCATTCAACTCAACCATATTGAAGGGAACTAAATGACCCGACACACCCGCCACCATCAGCGAGACATTTGAGTGAGCATGACATTCTCTCAGCCACCAGGACACATTCCAGTCAATGAAAGATAACAAAATATAAATGGAAGCTTTACAGTACATAGTACTCACACATGTGCTATGCAATTATATAATACTAAGAGTTGGAATCTATACAATGCAAAGATATTTTACAATCTTCTGCAGCTTCCACAATAACTTCACACTTCATAATCAATTAGTTTGCACTCACAATGTTGATATAAAATATACAATTCACACCCTAAGTTTCCAAAAGAGAAACGAGAAAGAGAAAAAAAAAAGAAAAGTATAATTAAAGAATTAAAGGGGGAGCATCTCTTCCAAACAATAAAATCTTAGTTCGTGAGCCCAAGTGGCTGTGGAGCAGGACCAGCATTGAGCCATGCATTTTTATCTACGAGATAGTCTTCCAACTTATAATATGCTCGTTTACATAGTGTGCGTTTTATGCATGTTTTAAATTTCTTCTCATTAAGTTGTAGAATGTCAAGTGGTATTTTATTGTAAAATTTTACACAGTACCCCATAAAAGAAGTGCGTACTTTTGACAATCTGAAACGTGGCTGATCTAATTTGTCCTTATTTCTAGTATTGAAATTATGCCTGTCGCTTATTTTACTAAAAAGATGTCTATTTTTCCGAACATACATAATGTTTTCATAAATATATTGACAAGGTACCGTCATGATGTTAATTTTTTTAAACAATTCTCTTAGAGACTCGCGTCTGCGTAGGTTATAGATGGCTCTTACAGCCCTTTTCTGCAGAATAAATATTGAGTCAATATCTGCAGCCCGTCCCCACAGCAGAATACCGTAAGACATGATGCTATGGAAGTAACTAAAATAGACCAGTCTCGCGGTATCCACGTCTGTTAATTGCCGTATTTTAAGGACAGCGTAAGCGGCTGAACTTAGCCGCCCTGCAAGTGCTGTTAAGTGAGGACTCCATTGCAGTTTCGAGTCAAGCGTAATCCCCAAGAAAACCGTCTTATCGACGAATTCTAGTATTTCCTTGTTCAATACAACGTTACATTCGTTACTTTTTACATTCGGTAACGCGAATCTTATACATTTAGTTTTCTTCTCATTTAACACCAAATTATTTACAGTAAACCAGTTATGAATCTTAAGCATAGCGTTATTTACGTCGTCAATCTCTTGTGCACGTCTGTCTACCTTAAAAATCAGTGATGTGTCGTCAGCAAATAACACCATTTGAGGTTGACTTTTCAGCAACTGAGGTAAATCATTTATGTATACTAGAAAAAGGAAAGGACCCAAAATTGAGCCTTGCGGTACCCCCATTTTTACTTTTAATCCTAATGAATTTACGCCATTTATTTGTACATGCTGCATTCGATCATTTAAATACGATTTTACTAAACTAAGTGCTTGTTTTCCCAGTCCGTAATGCTCAAGTTTTAGCAACAGTGTGTCGTGATTCACGCAATCAAATGCCTTGGATAGATCGCAAAAGATGCCTATTGCATCTTTTGCCTCTTCCCATGCATTAAAGATGTGCTTTAGTAAGGTGACACCGGCGTCAGTAGTGCAACGACCTTTGGTGAAACCATATTGTTGATCATGTAGGATGTCATTCCGATTAAAATGATAGAGCATTTGATTTAACATTACTTTTTCAAATATCTTGCTGAAAACCGGCAAAATAGATACAGGTCTATAACTATTTGTGTCTTTGCCGTCTCCAGATTCAAAAAGTGGTATAACTTTACTATACTTCATTAAATCCGGAAATACCCCTTGGTCTACACATAAATTAAATATTAAGGCTAAATAGGGAGCTACTGTCTCAACAATTGATTGACAGACAGTCAAGTTATTTGAAATGTGGGTATGCGGGGAATTAAAACGGTCTTTATAATGTTACTGCCCAGCTCTGTGAAACGAAGCCTGGTGCCGTTGCACAGTCTGGTTGCATCAAGGTTTCGCATCATCAGAACTGGAACGCCAACTTTAAACTCCAGCTGATGGGACGCCTCGCCTTTTAACTCCACGGAGTTGAGAAATTCAACGGGGTAGGCAGTACTATCATCATTAGCCATCACAATGTCTAATGTGTCAGTGTTCTGTCGTCATAAGACGGTCGGACGGCGAGCTAGCCCATTACTCACTGTCCACAGGGTCTAAAGCGGCCGAACGACGCCACCCATCAGCGCCTGGTTGCCGCGGATGTCCTGCAAGCTGCTGTTCAACGCCTCTAATGCATGCTTGCATGCGACTTTGTGCACTCGTCCCATAGGCTTAACTTCCACTGCTGCAAAAGGACTCCCCCGTTTTTGGTGATGTTGCATGTTGGGGTCTCTTCGCTTGCAAGATTCAGCGGCAATTTGAAAATTGAATACAGTGCGGTCCGGCCACCCTTAAGCAAAGTTGCATCAATGCCCGACGAAGTCACAACCACAGTTATGTGACGGTACGGTTTGCGCAGTGGCTGAGCAATTGACTGCGGCGCTGCACACACACAACGTCGTGGATTTTATCAAATTTTAATTTTGTTTGAATTTTTTTAATTTTTAGAGATTTTTTTCGTAATGGGTTGTACGTAGTACTTAATTACTTCCATGCAAAGAGTAAACACAAAAGGAAAAATAAAACCAAATTCATTATCAGCCTAACCGACTTCACTTCGACTAAAACCTATTTACATAAATAATTAAATTTATCATAGAAATCGCGTATGAGGTTACTAACTAAATTTTAAACATTAATATCTTTTGCGTCTGTTGGTCGATTTTGATGAAATAAACACTAAATGTTACTCGGAACAATGCTTCTTATGTTTCAATATTTCGTTTTTGAATATAATGAGGGGTTTTTACGTGATGCGCGCACAAACATACAGACAAACCGACAAACAGACAAACCGACAAACAGACAAAAATTCTAAAAATGGTAGAAATGGGTTCTGTTAGTTCTCCTTTAACACCCCTACTACTTTTTTTCTAAATATTTTCAATGTACAGAAACGCCACGTCTACACATTTATTATATGTATAGACTAGCTATTGCCCGCGACCTTCACTAGCGTCAAAATATTAATTTATATTATGTACTTCTTTTTTTGAATCGGATTTTGTTAATAATTTCAAGGATGTTATTGTTTTTGCTCAGAACCCTAATTCTTATTCTAAAATAAAGTAGCCTTAGTTAGACCTTATAACATTAGCTATCTGCCAGTAATAGTCCCGTCAAAATCGGTCTAGCCGTTTCGGAGATTAGCCGGAACAAAAAGACAGAAAGGTAAACAGACAGACAGACAAAAATAGAAATAAATATATTTTTGTAATAAGTACCCTATATACTTTCAAATGTATTAAGTAAAAAACTATTATTTTTATGTTACAAACAGTCGCTTCAATTTTATTTATTTGTATAGGTGATGCATAGATGTTGTCTCCACTCTGTTCTTCTCCACTTTGGTGGACTCCGGGTTTTATTTGTGAAATTCGCTCTAAGTTTTAATATTATTCCCACTCTTTTTCTTCAGAACTTCATACTAATCAAATCGTTTCATTCATCCATTCCAAGGTACAGATTATACAGGGTGTTTGGCGCATGGACCGACACAATTTTTCCAGGGATTTGGGAGGTCATTAGCTAGGTTCTACCCATACACCCTTTGTCCCAAATGTCACGGTTGGTTACATATGTTTTTTTTTGTTCAAATGAAAAAAATGCCCAAAATGTTTCCTTTAATTCGAAATAACTTTTTTGTTTGTGGGCGTAGTGGCACAAAACAAATTTTGTTGCATTCTCCAAAGTCTTTTAAATCTAAAAACATCTTTGTTTTATACAACTGGTTTCAAGAAAATTCCTTACAAGCTTCCAAAGTAATTTTTTTAATTTAATGAATGAAATTTTACAACTTCTACATTAATTATAAAAAAAAATAAAAGTCATTTTGAACTTAGCTTTATTTTAAAAAGTTCTTTAGTTGATACCCTTTCTAACGGTATGCTACATGTCATAGAAATTGTTCATTATGTAGTCAAAATACTAGATAGGAGAGTCAGGGTTAAGAAAAGACTTTTAAAGGTTATTTTGTTTTTAATAAACTAAAGTTATAAAAAGGAGGCAAAACACCGGGAGAGGTGGAAAGTAATGGGGGAGGCCTTTGCCCAGCAGTGGGACAGAATAGGCTAGTTAAAAAAAAAGTTATAAATCTTGTTCAAATTGACCTCCTCCATTTCGTATGCATGCACGACATCTGTTTCTTATTTCAACTGTCGTTGTACGTAGTCGCATTTCTTCTTTCATAGTTTGAAACGCGTCGGTTATTCGTTCAATTAGAACTTCCCTAGTGGGCACTTCTGTCTGGTAAACCAATTCTTTTGCACGTCCCCAGACGTAAAAATCCAAAGGCGTCAGGTCTGGGGACCGTGCGGGCCACGGAATAGGGCCGCCTCTATTAATCCATGCGTTTGGAAAGGCATTATTTAAATGCTCTCGCACGTCCAGTTGGTAGTGTGCTGGACAGCCGTCATTTTGGAAAACTATCGGCACACCTTCCAAAACAGGCACAACAAGTTCGGGCACTACGTACAACGACAATTGAAATAAGAAACAGATGTCGTGCATGCATACGAAATGGAGGAGGTCAATTTGAACAAGATTTATAACTTTTTATTAACTAGCCTATTCTGTCCCACTGCTGGGCAAAGGCCTCCCCCATTACTTTCCACCTCTCCCGGTGTTTTGCCTCCTTTTTATAACTTTAGTTTATTAAAAACAAAATAACCTTAAAAAGTCTTTTCTTAACCCTGACTCTCCTAACTAGTATTTTGACTACATAATGAATAATTTCTATGACATGTAGCATACCGTTAGAAAGGGTATCAACTAAAGAACTTTTTAAAATAAAGCTAAGTTCAAAATGACTTTTTTTTTTTTTTATAATTAATGTAGAAGTTGTGAAATTTCATTCATTGAATTAAAAAAAATACTTTGGAAGCTTGTAAGGAATTTTCTTGAAACCAGTTGTATAAAACAAAGATGTTTTTAGATTTAAAAGACTTTGGAGAATGCAACAAAATTTGTTTTGTGCCACTACGCCCACAAACAAAAAAGTTATTTCGAATTAAAGGAAACATTTTGGGCATTTTTTTCATTTAAACAAAAAAAAACATATGTAACCAACCGTGACATTTGGGACAAAGGGTGTATGGGTAGGACCTAGCTAATGACCTCCCAAATCCCTGGAAAAATTGTGTCGGTCCATGCGCCAAACACCCTGTATAACTTCTTACTTTAAAAAGGTATATTTTTACACGTGTTTACGATCGATATCTGAACTGCGTGGTCAACGAGGTCGCTTTGTCTATAATTAATTTACTAACGTCGTACAATTGTTGTTCCTATTTCATTTGGAACTATGTAGTTCATTACTATAATATTTTTTTGTTCTTCTAACAAATTATATTATTGTACGCTTTTACGCTCGTGTACGTGTACACACGTGTATTCATAGACCCGTTTTTTGTTAAAGCTAACCAGTTTTTCCAGGAAACGGCCCTTAGTAAATCTGAGAATTTCCTAGGCACGTGTCACGTTGAAATATAAGTAGATTTATAGTATGCCCTTTTTGCATCATTTCTTCAGAATGTGGAAATGTGAAGGCTGTGGTTAAAAATAACATGCATTAAATCCATCCCATTAAAGTGTTTTTATCCGTCACTGGGTAAGTAGACCAGTAAGTGGTAAAGCCGCGAATCATGATGATGCCGTTTTTAACCACAAAATAGCTGTAATGTGGGTTTACTGAGTTAAAGTGGCAATGGAAATTTTACATTTACGATAATAAAAATTATAGTGGGGCAGCAAGTGTCCCAAACCAAAGAATGTCGACATACTTGACGACATTCTTGACGACTTGCCTGTAAGAAAAATACTTGATCACTAACTTCGGCTCTCCACAAAATCTGCAGATTAAAATGGCATTTTATATTTCGCGCTAAAGCTCTTGGACAAGATTTACTTAAGCCCGTATTCTAGAACAAGCATCATCATCTGCCCAGCCTTTTCCTAACTATGTTGGGGTCGGCTTAATTCCATATTGAAGATAATTAATCTAGCACAAACAGCAAGTAGAGACTAGTTTAAAACTGTCACTAGACTATCATTCTGGTGTAGTTGAGTCAAGATTGATACCTAAGAATCGGTCTACAATACTGGGTTCCTACACTGTGTTTTAATGAAATATGATGAATTATTTGATTAATATCTAGTTATAGTCCAGTAGCTTCTGTATCCCGTGCTTTAGGATGTGACAAAACAGTATCAGCTTCTACAAAGTCATTTGCATGCCAAACATCCTGGACCTTATTATGCATAATTATTTATTATTTTACCAATTTTATGTTTCCGATACCACCTACAACATTGTTTCCAAAGTCAATATTATCAATTTTAATGCCAAAGGAAATATTAATGACAAACTGGTTTATTAATTATTCATTTCCTTTATCAAAATAAGTTAAGAGCTCATTTGAGATTTCAATCTTAGTATATTTATCATGTGTACCAATTAAATAGCACTTATCATCACTTGTATTATAATGATGTTTGATTAATTTCCTGTATCCGGTGTTTAAATTCTTGTTCTGCTACATTTTGCTTGTTAAATTACGATTTTATCAATGTAAAATAAACATCCAAATCTTGATCAAAATAAAAGACTGATTCAACTGATTTTGGCAAAAAAATGCGACCTTCATTAATAAAATCCTCAAAAATTATGTGTGGGATTACAAAAACGTGTTCCAACAAAAACATAGATACCTATTAATAGACAACATTATCACCCATTTCTATTCCCTATGCTTACCCAATTGCATTCCCAACCTCATGAAGAACCATTAAATCAAGTGATATATCTTCGCGATTAGGCATCCCTTCTTCTTCATTCAAAACATAACGTCCATTTAAATGTCCCATCTTATCTCCGAACTATCCCAAAACTCTCACCCCTAAATTAATATTCACGTCATGGAGATTACCTTCCTCATAAACCTTGTTTAAAGCATTAATAAAACAAACAATCACACGAGATGAACCGATAACTTCGACAACATTAATATTATGCAATTCTGTAACTTTTTTCTTTATGATTTCGCGGTATGAGATTAAAATTTCGGGACCGTCAGCTGCGACCTCAAATGTACGGAGATAAGAGATACAACAAAAAGTTTTAATGCTAGCTTTCTCAGTAGTGTGAACAAGATAAAAACGGGCGTGAGAAAAGCTTGGTTTTCACAGAAAACAAATGTAATCCAATACCGGTATGCAGTTGCTAATTAATTCCGATCGCATCGGTATACTTAATTTCCTAATTTTAATACTCATTCTGAGCTGTTAAGTAAGCATTTTAGAGGCACATTATAACGGAGTATTTAGTGCATTTGTATAATTTTCATGTTGTATCAGCGGGCGAAATATCTTTGTCTTGTTTGTTCATCTTACCACCTGAGTCGACTTGAATGGCCCACCTGTCTCTGTCCATGTCCGTTATTTTTGGTTCTGTCTTTTTACTATATTTCTTGTTGTAATTTTTAGATATTCTTCTCACTATGGTATATTTTTTTCCTAATGGAATTTTTGTATTTTGTTAAAGTGACCCGAAAACGAATAAAATAGTTATTATTTTTTTAATTTGAAATTATATATGAAATGGCAATTCTACATGTGATTATGTATATGGTTAAAGTATTGAGAAATGCACATAGTTAACTAGATCAAGCTTACTAAAGGTCATGGCTAACCAGTTATCACCGTACACTATGGCATTCTTACTACTTTGCCAACAATTGGTCCTTAGATACTATTCAACGAGCCTTTTAATTTAAAATAAACTGATTTAGTTAAGAAACAAAGTTAGACTTAGTAACTCTTTTCGAATTAAAACTTAATTTTGCTGAAACTTATAAGTACTAACCGACTTTCCATTACCTACGTTGTTTAACTACATTGCTATTTGTCTTATGATTTTCAACACTGCAAAGCAAAGCTGTCGTCTTATAGGTGTAATTATCTTCTTGTACTGCACTTTGATTAACATTTTTTTTTTGGGATTGGTAATCATCAAATGACTCCTCCCGCTCTGGGCAGAGCGGAAGGGAGTGTCAGAGTTTTACTGACTAAAACCCATCCATGTTTCTTCTTTTGCCCTTTGTATTCCAGGGCCGCGGTTCTCTTTCGAACAGTCCCGCAGCCCTGGCAGGCATCGGCCCTTGCGGGCCCCTCCTGTTTGCTGACATCTCTTTGAGGCATGCGTGGAACACGAACGCGCCGTCGACACGGACTGTCGTCATAAGACGGACGGACGGCGAGCTAGCCCATTACTCACCGTCCACAGGCCCGCACTTTGATAAACCTACATCCATAGAAAAAAGCCCATATTTATTATTCTTATACACAATATGTATAACTCGAAGCCACATATCAGCATGCAAAACCAGCAAAAAGAATCAAGGCCATAAAATATACATTACAAATTCCGTATTGAAATACATACGGTAAGCTTACAACGGAGGAAGTAGGCGTCTTACCTTCTCCGATCGCTAGCCTGATAGTGCGAGGGCAATAATTAAAGACTCTGACACAGCTATAAAGCAGCCACCAGACCCACTTTTGTGAGGTTTCTTCGATTTTGTAAATAGGAACCTTTGACTAACAAAATTACTATGAAAATTAACTATTTGAAAATATGGTTTGGATTCCTGCTTTAGTTTTTAAATAGTATCAAAAGGTATCAACCCAACCCAAAGGTATCCGATACGTCGATTTTTAATTCGTAAATACAATAATCCTATAGCATTTTAGTTAAATTGTTTGCAACAAGCGCAATCAGTAACATCCATAGATAAGAATATATTCTTAAAATTATATTAAAAAATTTCTATGAAATGGGTATTTTTAACGACGTATTTCATTTACGTAACGTTTACACCGCGCGCTTGTTAGGTCCTCAGATGTTTGACTGCCATCGGTAGACAGAACAAAAGGAAAAAAAAAATAGTGTCAATAGTATTCTGTAAAGTTTATTTTTAATTCGAACCTCACTCAAGTGATTTTGAAAATAAAACGTCGCTGATTCACAACCAAACACCAAGTGAGGTTCAAAGTTTTGTTTAGAGATAATAATATATTCTATGGTTTAGATCTTGTTTTATGTGTATGTGTAATGCTACAGGCACACTGGTTATACACATAAAACGCACGTGTAGAAACGTCTATTCTAAGTTCTATTCCTATTTATCAATAAACTGCAAACATCACGTTATAATACTACCAGCTTTTGCCCGCGGCTTCGCTTGCGTTAATTTAGAATTTGGAAATTAATTCGGGTTGTACATACTCTGCTTGAAATAATATAATTCAATCATGATTCAAAAGACACGTGACGCCATCTATTATCATAGTAACTTTATTGTTGTTTTCCTCGGAAACAGTACTTTTTTCCGGGATGAAAGTTCCCCTATGTCCGTTCCTACACACCTGACAACGTATATGCAAAATTTCAGGACAATCCGTTCAGTGGTTTAGGCGTGAAAAGGTAGCAACCACACAATCTTACTTTCGCATTAATAATATTAGTAAGGATTGTTTTGTGTTTTACTAAACCATAGCTTGGGTCAGAGTTTTTGAACTCACATGGAACGCAATAAATTTTCAATAAAGAACGGGAGCAATGGGCTTGCGAATAATTACTATCATATTATCTGGCAATCTTCACACAAAACAGTGTGAGATCAGATTTTTTTCTTTTGTTCGAAATCAGCAAGTTATCGATATGTTTTATTATCCACCTCATCACTATAAGCTACCGCATCGTAGGTGCTCAAAAGGGAATAAAGTTGATTTTTTTTATTGTTTCCTACTGAGCACCAAGCTATTAAAACGGTTGGTGCTCAAATGGGAATACCTTGGGTGCTCAATGTATAGGTGCCCAAAAAATAGGTGCGCAAACGGGAATACTTCGATTTTTCCAGGCATATGTATAATTTGTCCTTAGTATAATAACAACAGTGTGCCGGATATATTTTAATTTAATATGCAAAGAGCGGCTATATATCTAACATTATCAGTAGCAGCCAAAAGTTCGTGAAAGTTATTACATAGACCTTTCCCTATCGCGATGTTCGGAGGTTAATATTCTATTGTTTCCACCATACAAGGCATGTGTAAATCATTCGAACAATTTTTTAGATTCGTATCTCTATCGATTTCAATAGCAGGTTTGAGGTAATGTATCTTTAGATGTATATTTTTTTTTATATAGAATGAACAGCAGTAGGAGGAGCTCGTGGCTAAATAAGAACAGCCGCTCGGGTCGATCTTTAGGTTAAGCCGTGCTTACCTAGATTGGTCCGTGGATGGGTGACCACCCATTACATACCGAGTTTCCTCCGTGCCTCGGAAAGCACGTTAAGCCGTTGGTCCCGGCTGTCATTAGTACATCTTTGGCAGTCGTTACAGGAAGTCAGTGTCCCGAAAGTCTGATAACCAGTCTTACCAAGGGGTATCGTATTACCTAGCACTAAATGGGTTGTAGAGGACAGATAGGCAGTCGATCCATGTAAAATAATGGTATTGAGCTACATCCGGTTAGACTGGAAGCCGACCCCAACGAAGTTGGGAAAAGACTAGGCAGATGATGATGATGAATGAACAGCAGTATTGAGGAACTCGTGGCTAAATAATAGATCCACCCGACCGGATCTTTAGGTTAAGCCGCGCTTGCATAGGTTGGTCCTTGGATAAGTGACATACCGAGTTTCATTCGTGCCGCGGAAAGCACTTTAAGCTGTTGGCCCCGGTTGTCATTTGTAGATCTTTGACAGTCGTTATAGGTAGTCAGTGACCCGAAAGTCTGACAGCCAGTCCTACCAAAGGATATCATATAGCCCAGTACTAAGTAGGTTCTGGAGGTCAGATAGGCAGTTGATCTATGTTTAATAGTGGTATTCAGCTGAATCCGGTAAGAATGGAAGCCGACTCCAATATAGTTGGGAAAAGCTAGGTAGATCATAATGGACAGCCATCTCCTATTTTATGCTATTAGTATCTGCATGTTGTGCGATGATCATCATATGGCTTCTTAGTTTTGTCGATGATTTAACACCTCGTTGGTCTGGTGGTCGCAATCGCGACTGCTGAGCATTTGGTCCTGGGTTCGATTCCCGGTTGGGTTTTTCCATCAGGGATTTCTCGAAGTCTGAATATGACGTGCCCGGTTGATAGCAATATGCCCGCCCCCTATAACATGGGACTTAAACATAACCGGCAAAATGTGGGAGTACTATTAGGTACACCTCTGCGTTACCCTTCGGGGATTACAGGCGTGATGTTATGTCTGTATGTTTAAGTTTCGACCAAAACTCATCCACTTCGATAGCGTCGATATTGGCAACGCAAAGATCTACGAGTATTACAGTGCAGGTGCTTTTACCTAGAGAAATCGATACTTACAAAAACTGGGCACACGTTGTGGGCAGCCTACCTTCTATTATACAGAGGAGGAATGTGTCCCAGAAGTGGGAAGGAAATAGGCTGGTTATAACTACGATAAGAGGAGAGGGATAGTTTGAGATGCAACTTCCAAATCTCATCGCGATTTGCAGCTCGTGCGGATACCCTCGCTTGACTCAGTACCTGGATCTAGGTAATACGGTATCAATAAATTGTAATTTAATTGATGTGCTGTGTCTTGATTTTTAATGTGCTTATTTGATTATGGATCACGAACTGATCAAATAAATATTGAGAAAAGAGAAATGGCAAAGGTGAACTGAAAGAATTCATATTACGACACTGACAACATTTTCCTTTGTAAAAATATTCTAAGTAAAAAGAAAATTCTTGTATTATGGATGATGAAATTACTCTAGCTCTTGCTAATGAGCGCACGACAGCTTTAGCACTTCCATGGAAATTTTCCACTCACATAATTCTGCATAAAATCTTTTAGCAACACCTCTTTGTTTATTTCCTCAACCTTGATCGCGTAGTGCATATTTACAGCATTTTTATCACACCTAAGCTAACTGCCATCTAATTAAACTGTTGTACACAAGACTTTTTATAAAACCTTAACCTTTTCAGGGTTTCGTACCGCAAAAAGAAAAACGGAACCCTTATAGGATCACTCGCGTGTCTGTCTGTCCGTCTGTCACAGCCAATTTACTCCGAAACTACTGGACCGATTGAGTTGAAATTTGGTACATAAAATATATGTAAGTTGGTGACCCAAAGACGGACGTGTAACGTAACGAATTTTAAATGAAGGCCACTTTTTATGGGGACCACTTTTGCGGGGTAAATTAAAATGAAAAAAAAAGTTTTGCAAACTATATCGTCTTAAATATCTAATGAAATTACTCATTGTGAGCATCTCAAATATTTTTCTTTTATTTTTTTCATAATTTTAATAGAAATAGTTTTAAAGTTAATTAAGAGAATAGGCGAAAATTGACCATTAACTCCGAAACTACAGGGCCGAAAATTTTGAAAAAAAAAATTGTTCTTTGCCTATAGATTACAGGAAAACCTATAAGAAATCTTAGATTTAAAACAACTTACGGAATTTAGATAATTAACGTACTATACGGGAATCCTCTCCACACGAGTCGAACTCGCACTTCTACGGTTTTTTTAACATCAAACTGGACTTCACACGTGTTTTTAGCTTTTTTATCTGACGCCACAAGATTTATACGCTTCTTTATAAATTACGGAATCTCCTTTCGGAATCGTGTTATATCTAAACAAAAGGATCTCGGTCCGTCCCTTTGAAAATACAGAAGGTATTCTACTCGTTTTATTAACGTGTTGAGATCTAATTTGTTATTAAATGAGGCATTATGCCCGTGTTTGTAGACAAAGGGTGGGTTTCGGAATCTAATGAATTTTAACTTCTGTCATTGGGAACATTTAAATGTTTTAAAGGGGATCGTAATGCTTCCGTTGCTGTATAATGCGGTATTTTATGTGCTGTGCCAGTTTTTGAGGTAACGTTTTTTTCGTAATCGGACTGTCGCTTTAGAACCGTTATGTAAAAAATGTAACAGGATATCGAACAAAAAATTCCGATGGCTGTTATTGTCACAGAACAGTTGTTTCATACAAATCCGATATATTTTACATAATTTTGAAATCTTTTTGGTGTGTGTTTTTCTATAGAAGATAAGCTAGTCGTATTTACTTTAGAAATTAAATAGAAGAGAAGAAACCGTTGAGGTGAAGTAGTTTACCGAAATAAACAGAATTTACTCTAATTAGAATTTACTCTAAGTTTCTGTGGTCGCCAACTATCCATGATTATTTCAAGACGAGCACAGGATTGACCTACATACACTGTATAGTAATTATGTATATAACTTGCGGAGTATCGGCTACATGTACTTTATAAAAAGTTCTTGTTGAGACTATCTCCAAAGAACACTGAAGAATCACTGACCAAAACGACGACTGAAAAAAAAGCAAATATCACTGTAGCGTGGGTTCCCATCAAACACCGCTGGGGGTCTTCCAATAGTAAAAAAGGTAGGTATAAATAAAAGACATTTCCCTTAAATAAACCTTTAAACCAAGTACCGTTCAGTAAATACACAATCATTTATCTGGATAATCATCCTTCGCATGAAAGTCTACAGTATCAATATTGTGCCCACAAAAACGTTACATTCTATTCAATGACTAGCAAAAACGGGCAGATGTGGCAATAGGTAGAATAGTTAGTTTCACTTACCTACCTACCTTGGTTTTCGAAGTTGGTGAGTACGTGTTTGGTTTGTGAAGACAGTAGTGATAAAAATGGCGTTGTTGGTGATAAGTGATAACATTGATGAGTAACTAACAATCTCTTTGATAACACGGTTATCTTGACTTGATTTTTAATGCTGAGGGTACCTCAGTCTTGGCCTCACTAAATATCTTGTTGCAAAGCAAGTAATTGTATGCACCAATCGCATGGCATCCGTTCAACTGAAATCATTCGATTTATCAAATCATTAAATAAAACATTTTGGGACCCCAGTGCTTACCTGAGCTCTCAACAAAAATGCATATGATAACGACACAGTCTAGCGAATTATCGTTGGTCATTCGAACTACAAACCATTTGATCTTTAACGTTGACAGCATGTAATTTTGTCTAGCCGTCTTGCCAAAGAATTTGTGTTAACAACTAATTACACCAATAGGCATAAAAGTCAGTAATAAAGTGTGTTCTGCACGTGTCTACTCTACGGTCAGTGCGCTCTAGAGTCGCCACACAAACGTTATCGCGACCGCATCGTAGGGAGATTAAGGCTGTGTGGTGGGAGGCGAATGCAACGTCATGCCCCTGTGTGATTGGTGCAAGTTGTAAGATATTAGCGACCCAAGGCAGGGTGCCCACTACCCCCACTAAATAAAGCTCTTTAAAAAATGTTACATTTTGAATTTGTTTCCTAAGATTGTTTGGGTGGTTAGTTACCACCCAAATAAAGCTGGACGGACTAGAAAGTGAGATTCTATAAGTTAAGATTTTCTTTTATTCGGATCCATAATAAAAACTGTGAAATTGACTCGTTTTAAATGATAAACTTATTTTAAATTGTTTTATGTTTATTACTTTATAACTATCCAATTGGCTTAGCATTAACGTCCAAAAGCCTATAAGAAAATTCAGAAGAGCTTTATTTCATTACAATATTAATTAATTAACCTTTTGGAATCGTTAGCGAAGCTGAGCGGTATTAAATCGCTATCCGCTTATCCCTTTCACAAAATTTGTAAGATGCTCTAAGCCTCTGGGAATGGACAAAATAAAAATGAACAGTCTCCTTGTTGGCTTATCGGAATAGATTACTTTTTCCAAATGTCCTCTAGGGGAGCAGGTTCGACCACAGGGGATATTTTTTATAAATCGTTAAACTTCGAGACAGATTTGTCAAGACTTTTTTGGTTTCAACGACTTTTCAGGGGGGAATACTTGAGTCAATGAAAGGTAAGCTTCAGACTTTTTACGTGACGATTTCCTAGTGAGTTTTCCTCTGATTTTTTTTCCTTTTATTCGAACACGTTTCTTGCGTGTGGGCGAGTTAAAACATAATAACTACCATTTTACAAATACTTGGGTCTCGTTGCCTACCGCATTCAGTGAGACGCATATTTTGAAGTACCGGCTTAAAATTTCTGAGATTATTTTTAATACCAATCGTGTTTCGTCCATTGTTTTCTTTGTGACATATTTACTTTTGGTGTACTATGTACGGCTTATTTTCGGTGTCACGTATTGTTTTAAACTTTCTATACATTGTTGCGACGAACAATTTTCAAACAGTTCATGTTACTTGAGTATTTTAAAGCCAGATCAGCAGGCAATTATGTTCCAACTCACTATTTTAAAATCCTTTTTCTCATAAATCAATGAACAAAGGCGAATTTTCAAAAATCACGCCTAAAAACCAAATTAATGGCATTATAAAAAAGTCTTTTCACCTGGGCATAGCCCACGCAAAAACTAATCATCTTTATTTGTATCACATATCGGCAAAAACATGACAATAGAACAGCCTTAATTGTACAGCGAAAAAGTTTTTGTCAAACCACATGTTGATAGGAATATGATATGTTCATTTGTACTTCTTCATAATGTTTTATCTCATTATAATTCGCTACGGGACGCCGGCTCGGGTTTGCCTATTATATCCAACAATAGTCCCACTAAATTGTTTTAATAGAGCCACAGAAACTGTGAGTCATTGTGTTTTGTTGTAAACAAAACCTATCATCCCCGTACTTATAACACCTGGTTTTATTTGATGTTATCTTAGAGTGTTATAATTGCATCATAACAATCGTATGTCGAGTATGTGCGTGCAGCAAAAGTGGACAACTACTGCAAAAAGTCTTGCATGTGAACGTTGTGGGATGTCTTCCCAATTTATCTCATTCTAATGAATATCTCATTGAATAAACAATGTAAAATTAATATCTGATTGAGAATTTTAATTAACATTCCTAGTGTCATGCATGACAGTACTACCTATGAGTACCTAAAAACACAAACAGTAAACATGGTAAATATCCTGTTTTCAGTGTTAATTATAATGTTACTGACCATGTCAGTTTAAAAATGTATAATTATGTGTGCCTACATCAATACTGTAATAATTATTTTTTTTATTTACGAAAGATTTGAAGATACATATTTTGACTGCCTCGTTGGTCAAGTGGTCGTGAGTGCGATTGCTAAGCATGAGGTCCTGGGTTCGATTCCCAGGTCAGGCAAAGTTTATTGGGTTTTTCCATCAGGATTTTTTCAGTAGCAGCCATGGAGTCTGAATTCATGCCCGGTTGATAGCAATAGGCTCGCCCCCTATTACATGAGACTTAAACAGAATTGGTGAAATGTGGGTATTCTATTAGGTGCACCTCTGCCTTGCTCTTCCGGGATTACATGCGTGATGTGATGATTTTATTGTACATAGTTTGAGACTTGATTGACTCTCTATCGAAAACTATTCAAAGCGAGCCTAGTATAAAAAATATAGTAAATTGATAGATATTTCGCCAAACAAAATTACTGCGGTAACATTCACAAATAAAACATACAAATACAAAAATCTTTTAGATTATTAGATTTATATTTATTTTATTTACATCAAATTAAAGATATTTAGCGGTTGAGCCTAACCTCGGTTCAATGACCTGAATCACGACACAGTTTTTGTTTCACCTTCGTTATTTATTTACCATTTATAATTAAGTTTGCTGATTGATTCGTAGCGCTTATTCGATTGCCGCTACAATTACATTAAAAATTACAACTATGTGTAATCTATCATCAACTATGAACAAAAAGTAACACTCTATAGGAGAATTCGGAGAGTACAATTATTGTGAAAAAGTAAAAGCATTGGATTGACATGACCTACAGAAACGCTTAGTCGATCCTGTTGAAAAACTTTATAATTATAAATACTTAAATATTAAAAAATTGCCACTTGTCTAGGCCCTCTGAGCAAATCAAGTCAGAAATTGAAGTCTACCACCATTGAAGAAATCTGACAATAGAATTCAACTCTATTATCGAAATACGAGAAGCGATAGCCTAGCAGTGTGACCATCGGACTACCAAGTCATAGGTCTCGAGTTCGAACTCAAGTCACGCACCTCTGATTTTTCGGCTTAATGTGCGTCACTTGCTTCGGTGAAGGACAAACGTCGTGAGGAAACCTAAATATATTTCTCGCCGGCATGTAAAGCCAAATCAGAAGGCCACGGGTGGCATAAAAACTCTTACACCAGGTTATTACACAGTAAGCACATGATAAAGAAATAGCTGCGTATGTATCTACTAGCTTTTGCCCGCGGCTTCGCCCGCGTGCAGTTCGGGAATTGCCCACGGGATCTTGCCTACTTTTGGGATAATAAGTAATCTACATCTATTTGTATGAGACTATAATCTATCTCTGTGCCAAGTTTCATCCAGATCTGATCAGCCGTTCTGGCGTGATTGAGTAACAAAGGTCCATTCATCCAAACTTTCGCATTAATAAATAGTTTATGTAAGATATATATGTAATATTAGTATTTAGGGTTCCGCACCTCAAAGGGAAAAACGGAACCCTTATAGGATCACTCGCGTGTCTGTCTGTCTGCCTGTCCGTCTGTCACAGCCAATTTACTCTGAAACTACCGGACCGATGGAGTTGAAATTTGGTACATATATGTAAGTCATTGATTCAAAGACGGACGTATAAATTAATTTTAAACAGGGGAGCCACTTTTGGTTCGTAAATTAAAAAATGAAAATAAAAATATTTCTAAACTACATCGTGTTATATCAAAAACTGTGATACACGTGTCTCATAATTTTAATTGAAGAGTGATGTGTACATTAAGTTTTGAGTCAACCGACCCAGAGAATATTAAGTTTCACAGAAAATTCAACCCCCATTTCAAAACAAAGAATACATCCTTCAAATTTCATGTCATTAAGACCAGTGGTTGATATATCAGTCAGTCAGTCAGGACTTTGATTTTATATTGCGGGATGATTTTGGAAATACTGTAAGTAGAGTATGTAGACTTTCAAGTCTATCGACACCTATAACAGAAAGTTTCACAGAAAACTCAGCACCCCATTTTGTCCTCTTAGGGGTGGAATTTCGGTGTTATCATTGCGAGGATCGCCCGGAGGACACGATGGAGCACACCGTGGAGGTCTGCTCCGCTTGGGCGGAGCACCGCCGTGTCCTCGTAGCGGCGATTGGCGGCGACGACCTCTCGCGTCCGGCCCTGGTTCAAGCCATGGTCCGGGGCGAGAAGGAATGGAAAGCCGTCGCCTCCTCCTGCGAAGCAGTCATGCTAGCGAAGGAGGCGGCGGAACGTGAGAGGGAGAGAGCCTCACGTCCCAGCCGCCGCGGGAGGAGAAGCATCGGGCGTCGGGGGCCACGCCGTGATGGGTCTCGGCCACCGTAGGCGCGAGCCTGTGGCCGGTGAGTAATGGGCTAGCTCGCCGTCCGTCCGTCGTATGACGACAAGCCGTGTCGACGGCGCGCACGTGTTCCACGCGCGCCTGAAAGAGATGTCAGCAAACGGGAGAGGCCCGCAAGGGCCGATACCTGCCAGGGCTGCGGGACTGTTCGAAAGAGATACCGCGGCCCTGGAACATAAAGGGCCAAAGAAGGAACATGGGTGGTTTTTAGTCAGTAAGGGTCTGACACTCCCTTCCGCTCCGCCCAGAGCGGGAGGGGTCATTTGATGATTTCCCACCCTCCAAAAAAAACAAAAAAAAAGGGGTGGAATTTCGAAAAACCCTTTCTAAGTGGAAGTGGGTAAGTCAGGGGAAACCGAAGAAAAAAATGAGAATTGTTTTTTTTTCCTATGTTTATTTGGACCTCATTTTCGTTATCAGTGACCTCAAAAACTATGAAAATGATAACCCTGATGAAAAATCTAAAAAAAATGGTTGGTGCCATTTAGAATTTTCATTTTGACCTAATTTTCGATATCAGCGACCCTGAAAACCATGAAAATGACATCCATGACGAGAAAACCAAATATTTTCGTCCGCACCATCTTGGATTTTCATTTTGACCACAATTTCGTTATCAGCGACCCCAAAAACCACGAAAATGACATTCAGTGAAATAACTGAATTTCTTTGCTGGCGCCATCATCGATTTATATTTTGGCCACATTTTCGTTATCAGCGACCCCAAAAGCCATGAAAATGACACCCATGACGAAAAAACCTAAAATCTTCATGGGCGTCGTCTTGAATTTTTATATTTTGACCTCATTTTCGTCATTGGCGACCCCAAAAACCACGAAAATGACACCCATGACGAAAAACCCGAAAAAAAAACAGGACTGAATTTCATACTGGGGGATGATTTTGGAAAAACTGTGATACACGTTTCTCATAATTAATCTCTTCTTAACTGAAGAGTATGTACACACATTTTCAATTCGATCGACCTCGAGAATAAAAAGTTTCATAGAAAACTCAACACCCATTTTTACCCTCTTAGGGGTAGAATTTCGAAAAACCTTTTCATAGTGTATACCTACTCTTCACAAAGAATACGCCCTCCAAATTTCATTTCTCTAGGACCAGCGGTTTGGGCTCTGCGTTGATATATCAGTCAGCCAGGACTTTGAATTTTATATTGGGGGATGATTTTGGAAAAACTGTGATACACATCTCTCACAATTTTAACTGCAGAGTATGTACACAAACTTTCAAGTCAATCGACCCCGAGAATAAAAAGTTTCACAGAAAATTCAACACCCCAATTTACCCTCTTAGGGGTGGAATTTCGAAGAACCTTTTCTTATTAGATATCTACTCTTCACAAAGAATACACCCTCCAAATTTCATTTCTCTAGGGCCAGTGGTTTGGGCTGTGCGTTGATATATCAGTCAGTCAGGACTTTGAATTTTATATTGGGGGATGATTTTGGAAAAACTGTGATATACATTTCTCATAGTTTTAACTGAAGAGTATGTAGACTTTTAAGTCAATCGACCCGAGAATAAAAAGTTTTACCGAAAATTCAACACCCCATTTCTCCCCTTTAGGGGTGGAATTTCGAAAAACCCTTTCTTAGTGGATACCTACTCTTCACAAAGAATACACCCTTTAAATTTCATGTCTTTAACACCAACAGCTTAGGCTGTAAGTTGATATATCAGTCAGTCAGTCAGGACTTTGAATTTCATATTGAGGGATGATTTTGGAAAAACTTTGATACGTTTCTCATAATTGTAACTGCAGAGTAGGTACACAAATTTTCAAGTCCATCGACCGCGAGAATAAAAAGTTTCATAGAAAACTCAACACCCCATTTTACCCTCTTAGGGGTAGAATTTCGAAAAACCCTTTCTTAGTGGATACCTACTCTTCACAAAGAATACACACTCCAAATTTCATTGCTCTAGGACCAGCGGTTTGGGCTGTGCGTTGATATCTCTGTCAGTCAGTCAGGACTTTGAATTTTATATATATAGATCTAACTGTTATGTTCCAAATCCCACCAATTCCCTTGCTACCTTCTGTTATGCTTTATATAAGGTCCCATTAAAATATATGGACAAGTTTTAACACAGCGTTTAGTACCGTTTAGTAGTTTTGACCGTTTTGTTGATGTGTTTATTCAAGAGTACCGGCAATTTATTATTTTAGGTTAAAATAAAATCACTACAGTACAGAGGTCAAATCATCAAGGTCATCGAGCAATGTAATACCCTTAATCAGTGTTTTTTTTCGCTTGGATATCTTTGGTGAGACGTACTGAACGCTGTGTTAAAATTGGTCCATTTATTTCAATGGGACCTTTTAAACACGTATCTAAACTTATAATCAGCATTAAGAATCAAATCCCTACCACTGTGTATTCAATCCACCCGGAAAGCTCCGGAAATATTTATCTCAAAAACACAAGACAGAAACGTAAAGACACCGAAATCAAATAACCTTATATACACAACCGTATTGGATCTTCGATGAAGTCACAGATTTGAACATCAAAATCACTTAGCGGAGTAACCAAGCGGTTTCATTTGTGATTTAAATGATGTTTGTGGAGGTGCACCGCACTGCGTCATGGCGCATGGATGTATGGAGGACAAGTTTGTGAAACATGAAGAGGTGGGTAGAATAGTAACTGTGTTTTAATATTGTTTTTTTGATTTTATTTAAGAAGAAATTCAGAAAAAATATTTCATCATCTGCCTAGCCTTTTCCCAATTATCTTGGGGTCGGCTTCCAGTCTAACCGGATGCGGCTGAATACCAGTATTTCCGAAAAAATATTTATTTGCAATAAAACATGACGTACACAAGTAGCACAAAAAGAATAAAAAGTGGCTAAAATGTATTTTTGATATAACTCTACTTTACTTACATCCTAAAGAAATAGAATATAATGAAAACGTCAAGAAAAAAATGATCTACAAACTAAAAACAAAGGCCTTAAAAAATCCGACCTACTAATATTTTAATTTGTTTAGTCAAAATTGCATTCTCAAAATTGCAAGTATGGCACAGGTAGGAATCAACAAATGTATAACAAACAATGACTATTCAAAACTCATAATCACTTCCCAAAAACGTTCCATACCAAAATAAATAAACACTCCCAATAAGTTAACCTATACAAACACATTAACTAAACAGGAGCAGCAAACGTATTACCAGCTTCTGAGGTCGCACGAAGACTTAGTACAGCTTACTAGGTCCCTTTACGTGAAACCAGTGGACGGTGAAATTACCCCAAGACAGGTAGAGGTAAGCCGCTTTCTTTGATAGATACGTCAGACACGGAGAAATATCGAAGGGAAACTACCAATGTCAAGTGTAAAATTGGAGTTAATTCTAGCGAAATTATTGGTCGGTAGAAACAAAGTTGGTGAAAGTTGGAACGATTAGAGCAAATATGGGGTGAATGGTGGTGTTGATATTGCTGCCAGCGGCTAACATAAATCTGTACAGAGGTTTTGTCGTCCTCGGAATTGTGATCTGTTACTTTATGTTGAGGTCGGATTTACTTGGAAAGGGACTGTGTGCTTAATTACGGTATTGTGAAGATCTTCTAACGTATACGGCTCACCCTATCTAGGTGTGACAATTAGTAGTCTGTAGTATCACAAAGAGATTATGAGTAATCATGTCTGTATTCCTCGAATCGGTATGCAAAGGCGAATTATAATAGTTCACCCACATTTCGCCAAATATGTTAACATTTTTGTAATAGGGCGGACCTAATGGCTTGAAACAGGCATAAATATAGAAACTTCTGGCTGCTACTGAGAACTGCCTAATAGTAAAACTCAATAATACTTCGACCAACAATCCAGGTATCGAACCTTGGACCAATGAAGATACAATGATGATGAAATAAGTGAAGCATCAACTAGGATTGGAGCTGCTGCAGCTTATCTATAATAGCTAATAGTATGGTTTAATTACTGTCGAAACACGACAGCTTTTTTAAAAAAAATCAGTAAGTTATCTTGTAACATCAAATAGTAAGTTGTAGCATCAAATATGATAGAAGCGAAAGTATTAATCTAAGTGTATATCTCCAGTATAGTAAAACTACCGTCAAAAGAACACAATATTCGTTAAAATGATTCCTTAAAAATACAGTAAAACATATTTCTGATGTCTTTTAAAACAAAATAAACTTAAACTTTTTTAAACACGTGTAAATATGACACAATGTTTCCGATTCATCGGGAACAAAATGTCATTTTGTATTCAAAAACAACGCTTTACACACTGTGCTACACAAGTGCAGGTGGAGTTCGCCCACGTCACATTTTCCGGTCGCATCGCGGAGTAGTAGGTAGATGGAGTGACAATGTACATTCGTGTAAGCGAGTAGCGTGGGCGCCAGAAGATACTATACTTAGACCGATTGTACAGTTTCAGAGCCAAAATATTTTTTTCTGTTAGTAGTAAACATAATAGATTTTATTGTAATTGAAAACTTTTTGTTTCGACAGATTTCAGATAACACTGTGTGACTTTTTGTTGCGAATTATTTTCCAAGAGTAATAATCTGTTTCAGAATGATAGCGTAAGGTAAGACTTTTTCAGTTTTTTTCTACGTTATAAATAATATAGGCAGGGGTACAGGCAGAGCCATTACTCATCTTTCACAAATTCAACGTGTCTCTCCATTTTTTTAAGGAGAAATAACTCTCCATTGTCTATTTCATCTGTGACATCGTGCCTGTTTACGGCTTCCCCGCTGATCTTACAACTTCATCTTGCCGTTTGCCCAACGCATATTTATTTATTACTACAGAACTGGAATTTATGTAAGCATAAAATTATGCCAAGAAAAAGTATTCATGAATTTAGAAAAGAAATACGTCAATATCGTTTAAAGCAAAAGGAATTTATTGTAATCACATATAAGTGTTATGTTACTTCCCTGATAGAGTAAGAACTAAATATAAAACAGACACCGTCCAGTGCAATAGTTTTCATAAAATAACAAGTTTTCTTAAAATTGAACTGCATTCGCAACACATATCACTAAAACAGAAAAATTGCAGCTTTTAGAGTAACAATTCTGAGGATTATGTATGCGGTGGCCCATGATAGCCAAATTGATAAAAAGTGTCAGAGGTCTATGCAATAGGCCCAACTTCCTTAATCCCAGCGCTTATGCCTAATGAAATTCCTCCAATAATATCCAACCGTGTCGTTCTCACTATAATGGCCGCGTTCCATGTCCCTATTCCAATTTGGCTGGCTTTAATTCGCATCTCATTCGCGTAGGCGTTATTACTGTTAGCCTCTGAGCACCATCGATTTAATTAGCTAATCCTTAGAAGTTACGGTGCAAATACTTTAATTGTAATTTCCTTGGCTGTTTAATTTAAACTAATAGTTTGTGCCTTATTAAGAGTTGGAGCAATTTGGATTTTGTGCTCTAAAGGGAATTAAGGTTAAGTAAATTGTGTATTGGTTTTAATCTTAAGTATCGTCTGTGTGTTTCTGGCTTTATCTTCTCTCACATTCCATCGTCAACTCAGGCTATTATTTTCATGGTTCGTTTTGTTCTAGATGATCGATTTTCACTTAATGTTATAAATAGTTCAGTCATTGTCGAAAATATTATTATGATCATGTAAGTACTACAAAATAATATTCAAAAGTAAATATTTCATTAATTTCAACAGAACGGTATTTGATTTTATTTAAAAATTTTCTCACGATTATTTTCGAAGATTAATTTCATCACAAAGAGCTTAACTCTGTTGTGAATTTATCATTGTAATTTTTTCCCTATAGTTTTTACATATATATAATGTTTGGTAATTCCAAATATACAAATACGTCTTATCTAATCATAATCCCAATTACTTATCGTGTAAGCTTGTCATTATAAGTGATTAAAAAATCGAAAACGATTTAAGAAGAGGTGCCAAAAGTTGTGTAAGCGTATAATTTGTCAGAAACGTACAAATAAATAGTATTTCATGTTCACACAAAAGCTATAATATTATGCATATTGATGTAACGGTAAATGGTCTTGTAAGCATTAATTTACGTCTCAATACGTTTATTTATGTAAAGATTAATTACGAAGAGATCAAATAGAAGGTCGTTTTCAAATAGTATCTGTATGAATATAAATTTTAGATAGGAATATTTACGAACTGGCGTGTCAACGCCTTCGTTGTGAACCTACTAATTAAAGTGTGCTCAATTATTAATTATGGCCACGAATCGTTCTATTAATAGCAGTTGAATAATCCGATGGCTTTTCGTACACGTATTAAAAACAAAGTATTAATATTGAGTTACTTAATTATATGTTATTAATAATATGATGAGTGTTCTAATTTATAAAAAAAATATTAAAAGTAGGTGTAGGTAGTGATGATTTTGTGGATAATAATCTCAACCAAAAAGGTGACACTGACAAATTATAATTATTATTGCAGAACAATCGTTGACAACCATAGAATCATAATAATTGTTGTATTAGAAGAATTGACTTTGTACAGAAAAAGGACAAATTATTTGAAACTGTACGTACCTACTACTGTCTAAAAAAGAATACTTCGCATAAAAACTAGCAGCGTCATCATTCTCTTGCCCTTATCCGTTCATAAGGGGTCATCAAAGTATTGGGGTCACGCATGTCTTCTTCTTCCATACTTCTCGATTAGTCGTCATCTCATCAGACACCTCCTTTTGTGCCATATCATCCTTCACACAGTTCATCCATCGTTTATTTGGTCTTCCTCTACTCTTATACCCACCCACATTCACACTCAAACCAATGTGAACTAAAATATTATAGAAATTCCAATCATTTAAACATGTTACCCCTCACTAATGAACACGAACCAAACTGCCTACTTCACTACAAAAACTCACTCCTGAATAGATACTGTAAGTGACGTTCTTTATTTCAGTTGACAACTACAAATCTTGGAGGACCCTCCCACCATGTCGCCATGTGTCTAACACTCGCATGTTACGCAGTCACACGTACAATTATTTGTTTTGTACTAATACGGGGTTAAAGTAGAAGCTGGTAGCGGTTTGACTAAAAACTAAATGAAAAATGGTTAGGAAAATAAAAGTTTCTCAGAAAACTGCAAATCAAACTTGGCTTTATCATTATCATCATCATTTTAGCCGAAAGACGTCAACTGCTGGACATAGGCCTCCCCCATGTCTCGCCACATTTACCGGTCCCATGCGTCTCGTATCCAGCGGATCCCCGCAAACTTGTCTCAAAATTGTGTGTTGCTACCTTCTACGCAGTATTAGCTACTTAAAACTCGTTGTGGTATGACGCACTCCAATACAGATGCTTCGGAGTGGCCAATCCTGCATCATGGTACAAAATGACGCAGTAATATGCGGTTGATTTATTAATGTATTAATTAGTTCAAGCCATCAGAATCTAATGCAGGATCTTATACCTCTTTTTGTTCACACAGCCTTCGGATATTGCCTTCTTAAAAGCTATAATCACTACCCTTCCTGATGAACATGGACTCCTCCTGTGCTTCGCTGACTAGGATACGATATCGAATATTCACTGAAACTCCGATTCCAGTTGTTTTTTGTACCTTGGGCCATAATCCCTGTGTTGTTGTCCACCTATAAATAGGACCAATCGATGAGACAATACTATTCATTCCAGTAACAACAATAGCTTTATATATCTATAATATATGTATAGGGTCATAGGACCCCAGTCTAGACATCTTGTTTGTAGCATATTGTCTTAAGATGGCTCGCTGATAACTTAATCGCAACGTCTGGGTGAAGTAAATTGTAAGCAGATAAGTGGAAAATATTTTATTGGAAAGTTGCATGCCGATAACAAGAATATTGTCTGGCATTCAATATTATGGTGTGGCAATGAAGTAAGTCTAAAATAACCTTCAGGCATGATAAATGAAAGGAGATGGAAGGCCTTTGCCCAGCAGTGGGCCACTATAATGGACACAATTGGTGGAATCTATTACCATTAAAAAAAAAGTCTTGCATGACCAATTATGTAGTGTTATTTCGTCTTCCAAGGCAAGTCTTCGGTAGTATAGTGGTAAGTATCCCCGCCTGTCACGCGGGAGACCGGGGTTCGATTCCCCGCCGGAGAGAATCTTTTTGTAACTTTAATCTTTTTTTAGTATTATTTTTTTATGATTTCTAAGTAAATACTCTAATAGCATGCATATATATACAGTGTTTTGTTATCTAAAAGTGGATTTAAATTATGAGTCACATTTCTAATTAATGATGATACCAAATATTTCGTGCAATTTGCTTTGAGTAAAAAATGCTGTTGCACACGTAATAATTATGGGTTATTTGTTAACAAACCTCTTTTGTGCTCCAGCTTTATTGATTTGTACAACATTCCACTGAAACAAAACAAAATTGTTAATTATTTGACCTATTTCTTTTTGTTAAGAAAGTATTCATTCTTTACTTAAAAATGCCTCATAAGCAGCTAAAACAGGATAATTGTCTTAAGGCGGAAACAATAGCGTCTTCAGACCTTTGACTCTCCCTTTTGTTAAACTTCAAAGATAATTATAATTTTAAACGATTTTATAAAAAAAAAAAACGGTAGAATAAAGTAAAAAATACTCATGAATTTTCATTTGAGTTGTACTAAAATAGGGTTGTCAAACCCCCGTCATGTCAGGGCTGTCAAGTCTAAGTTTTTCTAACTTCTGTCGCCCCTCGTATGTCGCTTTGATCTTTTTAATGCTTATTCCATATTTCACATGGGAATGTTATGAATAATGAATGTGAAGACAAATTTTTAATTACGTGGCACGTTTGTTACTGACCTTTGTTTCGAAAAAATAGTCGAAAAGGTTGTCAGTGAAACCACAATTACATTAGTTTATGTGCTACATAAATGAATGTATTTTAAGTAATGATTGTTCGTAATGACTTCTAGTTCAAATTCTATGGCAAATCAATTTTGATTTGAGTGGCGTGCGATAGAAGTGGCTGGTTGTCCAGCAGTGAACGGTTCTAGGCTGATGATGATAACATTATTTTAAAGTTACCCTGATTTTTTTATAACAAACGCACAAAAACCGATTATTGAAATTGTTAGCTCATCTTATTTAGATCATAGTTAAAAAGCTTAATCACATCACATAGCTCTCTCTGAACCCACAACTCATCTAGACCAAGTCGTGTCTTTCAAACGACAGCAATTATGTCTCACAACGACTCAGTTAAAGCTCTGACATATACTTAAAGATTGATCTCTGAATAATTGATGAGAATTGCACGACGAGACTTTGAATTACGACTGGGAATGAATAGGACTGAAAACTAGGACCAGTTTAGTGACTAACTACTTGTGATGAAGTTCAATTAAAAGAAGTGCAAGTTCTTTAGAAATGTTCTGAAAAGAATTCAGGAATGAAGTTGAAATTTTGCAGCTTCATGTTTTAAGAAGAGATGATGGTGGGATGGGGATCCTGCCGTTTTGCCGAAAAGATTTTGCCAAATTTTCATTACCCAAACAAATTTTAGCAACCCTTTTTTTATACCAATGTAATATTTGGAATAATTTTAGTACGCACATTTTCATTTGGTCAAATGTTTACTTGGCAGATTATTACTAAGGATAATGTCATTACGGCTTTTGGTCTTTAATCAAATGATTTATTACAGCAAACAAAATTAAGACAATAAACGTTTAGTCAAATGATTTGTTATGACAAAAAATATAAAGGCAAAAATTTTGGAATGAAGACATAACACAAATTGATTTAATATAACGTAATTGAAATTTAACAGATGCTGACAGAAACCCTAACCCTAGATGGTCGACGTCAGAGGCACCCCGAGGTTCGGTTAGTTAGGTTCCTGTAAACCTTGCAGACAGAAATAGGAACCCCGCGCAGCGGGGATCCGTCGACCTGCTGACGGAAACGCTAACCCTAGACGGTCGACGTCAGCGGCACCCCGAGGTTCGGTTAGTTAGGTTCCTGTAAACCTTGCAGACAGAAATAGGAGCCCCGCGCAGCGGGGATCCGTCGACCTGCTGACGGAAACGCTAACCCTAGACGGTCGACGTCAGGGGCACCCCGAGGTTCGGTTAGTTAGGTTCCTGTAAACCTTGCAGACAGAAATAGGAGCCCCGCGCAGCGGGGATCCGTCGACCTGCTGACGGAAACGCTAACCCTAGACGGTCGACGTCAGGGGCACCCCGAGGTTCGGTTAGTTAGGTGCCTGTAAACCCTGCAGACAGAAATAGGAGCCCCAACCGAATCCAAATAGGAGATTCCAACTAGTTAATAGTGCTTTTGACTGAAATGGTAAGTTTAAAATTGACGACACCAAATATTTGGCTTATGTAATTTTGCGTAAAATATGTTATACCAACTGAAATATTTGACTAGATAAAAAATGGTAAAAGTACTAGTTGGTGAACAAGTTATTGTTCAAACGTTCACTTGCCAAACATAGGTTTTCGTAACAATTATTTGTAAAGAGATTTTTTGGTAAATAATAATTTGGCAAATTAAATTATGCGAAAATTTGTTTGGGAAGTGATAATTTGGCAATTTCTTTTCGGTAAAACAAGGGAGACCCTAAAAAGTCAGATGAAATCGCAAGGACACATATTAATACGTATCGAATCGTAAAATAGGTTTTACATGACCTTATTTGAATAAAACTCTTACGAAATTTGTAAAAAGGGATCCTGCCGTTTTGCCGAAAAGATTTTGCCAAATTTTCATTACCCAAACAAATTTTAGCAACCTTTTTTATGCCAATGTAATATTTGGAATAATTTTAGTACGCACATTTTCATTTGGTCAAATGTTTACTTGGCAGATTATTACTAAGGATAATGTCATTAAGGCTTTTGGTCTTTAATCAAATGATTTATTACAGCAAACAAAATTAAGACAATAAACGTTTAGTCAAATGATTTGTTATGACAAAAATTATAAAGGCAAAAATTTTGGAATGAAGACATAACACAAATTGATTTAATATAACGTAATTGAAATTTAACAGATGCTGACAGAAACCCTAACCCTAGACGGTCGACGTCAGGGGCACCCCGAGGTTCGGTTAGTTAGGTTCCTGTAAACCTTGCAGACAGAAATAGGAGCCCCGCGCAGCGGGGATCCGTCGACCTGCTGACGGAAACGCTAACCCTAGACGGTCGACGTCAGGGGCACCCCGAGGTTCGGTTAGTTAGGTGCCTGTAAACCCTGCAGACAGAAATAGGAGCCCCAACCGAATCCAAATAGGAGATTCCAACTAGTTAATAGTGCTTTTGACTGAAATGGTAAGTTTAAAATTGACAACACCAAATATTTGGCTTATGTAATTTTGCGTAAAATATGTTATACCAACTGAAATATTTGACTAGATAAAAAATGGTAAAAGCACTAGTTGGTGAACAAGTTATTGTTCAAACGTTCACTTGCCAAACATAGGTTTTCGTAACAATTATTTGTAAAGAGATTTTTTGGTAAGTAATAATTTGGCAAATGAAATTATGCGAAAATTTGTTTGGGAAGTGATAATTTGGCAATTTCTTTTCGGTCAAACAAGGGAGACCCGGTGGGATGTCTTGTATGGCTTCTTCGCGAATTAGCGAGAAGAAGCACAACATCGTGAGAAGTGGAAAGAAAGCGGGGAGGTCTGAAAATACGGGATAACTAAAAACAAGTGCGAGTCGGACTCGCGCACGAAGGGTTCCGTACCATTATCTATAAAAACGGCAAAAAAATCATATCTGTTGTATGGGAGCCCCCCTTAATATTTTTTTTTAATTTTTAGTATTTGTTGTTATAGCGGCAATAGTAATACATCATTTGTGAAAATTTCAGCTTTCTAGCTATCACGGTTTATGAGATACAACCTAGAGAAAGACAGACAGACAGACAGACAGACAGACAGATAGACAGACAGACAGACAGCGAAGTCTTAGTAATAGGGTCCCGTTTTACCCTTTGGGTACGGAACCCTAAAAACAATGTTTTAAGATTCTCGGATGGTCACATTTTAGCAAATGCTCTGTCACTGATACCGTTGCGGTAAGGTAAATTAAATCAGCAAGTTATGATTTCGTAACCATTACAGAATCTAGGGAAAATTCTTCAGACACAAAGGCTTTCAGAACAGATGATATACCAGTTGTTATCAGAGGAAAACTAATTACCTTTTCAGAAAGCAAATAGATATCGTGGCATGTTCACGTTACATTTACAATTTTAAACAAATGACAAAATATGTTAAGGCCCTCCCAGGTAGTTTAGTACTTTAAAAGTTATAAACCTGGGCTGAAGCTACCTAGAGACGATTTCAAAATATATATCTACTCAGTCCAGTAGTGGACTCGTAAAGTTTGACGATGAAAATAAAACTGAGATGACATTCTTCTTGAAGAAAACGAGTTACTTGTGAAATTATCTCTGTCTTGTGTAAGATCTATTGTTTTGATATTGTACTAAAGGCGCCTTTGCTTATGAATGCTATTGTCTTGACATGAGCATTCAAGTGAAACTGTATTTTTCAAATTAGCCTTAAAGCAAAAAACTTTATGTAGATAGACTTCTTTCTCGTCTCGTCATCGATCTCTTTAGCACTACTTTTTACTATTCATGCACATGCATAACTGATTGCATTGCTTTTTACTATTCATGCACATGCACAACTGATTGCATTTCATTTTACTATTCATGCACATGCACAACTGACTGCATTGCTTTTTATTAATAATTTGGATGAATAAAAAGAAGTGCCGTCAAGGATGATTCCAATACGATTCAAATTTTCTACTCTGTGGAGCTGAAGAGTACCCTAAAGTTTCTAGTTAATAAATTTTAACTCCCTACTAGAAACAAAGTGAAAAACGTTCAGTCTTTTGAATATTAAATAAATATTCAAAACGTCATATTATTATTATCCTGTTCGAATATTAAAAGGTAACAAATAACAAGCATGTAAAGCTGAAGAGCATACTTACTCCTGCGATTTGGTTTATAGTACGCCCAGCAATGGCCCAGTAAAAGCTGACGACGACAATAATCTCGAAATGACTGTGCTTCTAGAAGAAAATTAAGTAAGGGAATGCAAAGACAGACAAATGGAAATTACAAAAAGGTCTACTAAAAATTGTAAGTGGTAGATCTATGAAGCGTAATGTTTAGTACCTACTGATTTCAAAACAGTAGATAGGTGTTGTTTAAAAAGCCGTAACACTGTATTTTACAACAACAAATTTTAGAACCAACACTAAAACGTTTGAAATGGTAATAATATTTTCAATGTATTGTTCTCCATACTTTACCAACTAGATTGTAAGTTTTAGCGCTTTTGTTTAATGCAGTACTGTGTTAGTCAGACCTAAATCTTTCAAAGTCACATTTAGTACGGGTAAAGTTCTCAATTTCACGACTTCAGCCAAGTTTTGAGTACGCTAAATAAATTTCTAGTGACTTGGGTCGAACTGTCAAACTGGCTGAGAAATAAATCGGTTATTCTGAATTTTCAGTGAAACGAATTATGTTTCTGATATCAAGCAACTAGCTTCTATAATCGTTAAATACCCTACTTAAAATTGTATGCACTTGCCTGCACATTAAAGCAGACGTGTCTTATTTTAGGTTATATGCTTTTATTATTGTTTTTCAGAGTCTATCCTTTAAATAATACCAACACATACTCACTATAAAAGTGTCGATGATTTATCTTTCAGTACTAAAATGATGGTAGCTAAAAACATTCGGCATGGAAACCAATTCGCATAACAACCATTGTTTCATCTTCGCTGTCCATAAAATGTTATCAATAAGCATGATGCACATACAAAAGGCGGTACCTCCGTCTGATTGATTCAGGTGCACTTACATAAGTATGTGGGAGGAATAATTTGTAACTTGTGTGCTCCTGGGACCGGGGGCAATGCGATAGGGCTAGTGTGGATGTTACTGATTCAGTGTTTTTGTAATTTAGTGCAACTTGTGCCTAAAACTCTTTAATCATCTTTCCTAGACAGTTTTTCTTTTACTGTGAGAGAGCTACTGTGGGTGTTATTGGTAGTATTGTATAGTTATTTAGTGGAACTAGTGGTTTCATTTTGGCTAGTTGTATTTCAATGTTAGGAAAGTATAATTTGTATTTGACATTTTTCTTGAACTTGTTTTTCGCAACTCTGTTGGATTTAGACATTTTTCATTTTTTGAATTTGACAGTTTCTTTGGCATTGTGGAATGGATTTTATTTTTCTTCTCTGTAGGATCTTTAACTTGTAACGATTCTATTTGACTGATCGCTTCTTTTTTCATGAATGTATTATGACACTACAAAAGCCTCTCAATATTTTTGGCGCCTTTCTTGTCAAAACACCGTATTAAAAATGCTGTCCTCTCTATTCAAGCAATGTTGATAGGCTAGTTGAGTGTGGCGGCACTCAACTAGCCTATCAACATTATCAAGGCATACAGCACACAACTCGGATTCAGTATTATGCCATGTCATCTCTTGAGCCTCCACAAGACAGGTTTACATTATTCAAATGCATTCGTTTCTATTCCCACATACACTTTCGGGAACCCCAAAATTCAATCTCATAGACTTTACTGATGTAGAAATAAGTGCCAGATTTACTTGACGATATTTTATAGTGGAAGATGGTTTTGGTGGTCATGAACAGTGTTGGTAACAAAGCTAAGATATGTAGAAACACAAAGCATTAGCAAGGCAGTAATGCAACACTTATGGTAATATCCATCACATTTTTCAATCCATTGAGTTGCGTGTTACATGTCCGTTGGTACAGTTATACCGATAAGTCGGAATGTATGTTTAGTTTTAGCTTTATCTTTTAGATGAAAGTACGATAATTAGTTCTTAAAGATCATTATTGTATTCATATTAAATGGATGTCTGCATAAATTCTTCTGCAAATTCAGATTGAGTGCCATTTGAAAGTTGATTGATTTCTGATAAATTAAGCATCATAATAAAAAGTCTAAAAAAAAGGATCTCATCAAAATTCATTTAGCTATTCAGTAAATACATTTAATTAACGTAATCGATTCTGACGGCACCGTTTAAAACACCTTAACTAACCACTTTATATAAAATCGGTATCCAAATTAATGAAACACTTAAATACTTTGGATAAAATTCTTATACACAGACATAAACTAGATAAGCAGAGTTTAAAGAGAACATTTAGCTTCCAGTATAATGCTGGCTTTCCATAACAGATGTGCGACGTTGCTAAGCGGTGAAAGAGTTCAGAGCTAGGCTACAATACAGTGTGTATTTTTTCTAAGCTAAGTGCTTTAACTGAGCCGGTTAGTTGTGCTCGAGGTAAATATACTGTCCAACGAAGATGCGTGGCGCGAGCTAAGCGATACATCGCTAGCACATAGGTAGCTCTGATCTGTTACATAGCTATACTACTCGCGCATCCTTAGCTGACATCACTCACTTCAAGAAGAATTTTGCACTCGTACTCTAGCTCTTACTAAACTAAGTTCAACTTGGCCACCAGAACTAAGCAAATCTGAGTTATGAACATCAAAATTAAACGATTCCACTGGCTGATCACACATCCCTCGCGTAGCAGCTTAAACATTTTTGGTGGAAACACAGCCTAAACGTTCAATAGGAAGATAGCCAGGCAACAAAATCCTGACCGGTTTCTAATAATATCTATCTGAAGCTTAAAAGCTTTGGACTTAATTATCCGATTGGTTTTGGGCAGTATTCCTAGCAGAGTTTCCATACTACCTCGGATTTGATTACAAGTAATTTCTAAATGATACAAAGTTGTTTAATTGGGAGAAAGTAATTGATCTTTTGATGACAGTGTATTTGAACTTATCCATACAATTAAATAAAAAGCAGCATTACCTCTCCTCTATACTGTAATTATCGGGATATATATTATAGGTATATATTTACAATACTAGTATTTATTTTTATGTTTATTTTATATAGGTATATTTTTGTGCTCGTGGCTAAATAATAACAGCGGCTAGGCAAGCACGTTAAGCCATAGGTCCCGGCTGTCATTTGAAGACCTTTGATAGTCGTTACAGGTAGTCAGTCATGTAAAATACTGGTACTTAGCTGCATCCGGTTAGACTGGAAACCAACCCCAACATAGTTGGTAAAAGCCTGGGCAGATGATGATTATAATTATTATTTTTGTTTTAAGTTCTAATTAAAATTTTCCTGTTTTGTCTTTTCTACACACTGTGTCTACTACATTTCTAATTCAATTTTCCTCTCGCAGGTCTGCTGGAAGAAATTTCCTACCTTAAAATACCTACCTTTGTGCTCTTCTATCTCAATGTAATGTCCTGTTAAGTATTTTGTGTGTACATAAATAAATAAATAAAATGCTACAGATTTAAATAATCTCATTATTTTAGAACATAGTATGGCAAAATTACAATTTAGACAGTGAAATATCGACTAGTTGGCCTAGTGGACGCAAGCACAACTGTTTAGCATGATGGGTTTGATTTCCAGGTCGGGCAAAGGATTTTATCAGGAATTTCTCAATAGCAGCCTGGAGTTTGTGCCTAATTAATAGCAATAAGACTGCACCGTTAGTCGAGTGGTCGCAAGCGCGACTGCTGAGCATGAGGTCCTGGTTTTTATTCCTGGTTCGATCAAAGTGCCATTGGGTTTTTTATTTATTTTACTTAAACATAACTCGTGAAATGTGGGTGTATTGGGCAAACCTCTGCATAACCGTTCAGAGATTACAGGCGTGTTGTTATGTTATATGTTATGTAATAGCAATAAGTTTGCGTCCATACCATAACTGACGAAATTTGGGTGAGCCTATTTACTATAGGCAGATACACCCCTGTTTAATCCTTCGGGGAAATATACTTAAGCGTAATGTTATGTCAAATAAATTAAAAGAAATCTCTTTTCATAGTATTAGGTATCAATGCGGGCAAATATACGTCTCCAAAAACCGTATCGTCGTAAAACGAGAACACACCCAAAGGTCTAAAAGTGGCATTGATTTTATCTAGGCAAACTGCACATCGAAGCTAAGCAAACTATAAAGAAACAGGATTGCTTTGTGGAATTCTATATAGTTCCCGCAAACTCAGAGTATATTTGAATAGCAGGGAAATGAGCTGAACTAATGAATTCCAATTATTTCTTGAATAACTTCATATCATGTTTAGACGCACACAAAGCTTGTTTGCAGTTCATGAGTTCATGTATCTTTGTAAGAAATATTTCTTGCAATATTCTTTAGTCGCATTGTATTCAAACATAATTTTGTTTTTTTCCTTGGAACTAAAACGGTAATATTTCTTCATCTAATTTTATTAAACCTAACTTATAGGAGGAAACTCGTAACCCACACATGCATCGCTTGGTTTTTAGAACTTGTCAAAAAGTTGACATTTCTTTATTACATGTAAGTTTTATATTAACGTAATATGAAAACAGACAAACAGACAAATAGAGCTTACAGAATAAATTCTGTGAATGCTGGTGAAAACCATATTAAATCCGTTGCGTAGCGTACAAAAAGATACTTTGATGTATAGTATAATGAATATAAAAGACGGACTCAAATGAAGGGTACAGGGGCAAAACAAGAAATGTCACAAAAACAAAAAGTTGTGTAATTAGCATTTTAATATTTAAAAGTTTACAAGTTTCTTAAGTATCACTTTAACTTATATCCAACTAATACAAACTTAACTTTAGCTTTTAAAGTCTTCATTTTAGGAACAAAAAATAGTTTTATGAAAATAAAAAATAATAAAATATTTAAAAAATTAAAATAGTTCACTTTTGGAACATACAAAAACTGGGAATGTCCATTGTGTTCCATACAAATACAAGGAATGTCCAAATGAAATAATTGCTTAATTATTAGACATGGGGAATGCCTTCAAAGTAGGATTGGGCCCCCTCAAATCTTTTTAAATCCATTAAGTCCTTGTACTTTTCTGCACTAATAGGTAGAAAATTTTGGTAGGCAGTTAGCAGTTACACTATGGACCTTCCCTGTTTTATTCCTGTACGTCGTTTTGAAATTAAAGTGATACATCTGACTATTCTTGTTTTTACGCTTTTGTATACTGCTAAATAAAAATACGCGGGAAAATGAAAATGTTGTCATCATAAATTAAATATTGGGTTTTTAGTGACATTCCTGGTTTTGCCCCTGTACCCTTCAAATACAAAACATTCAAACTATTTACAGACATGAAAGTGTTTAACCAAAGAAACTAAGACTTTTGTAAACTTTTTCTCGGTCAGTAGAAACCGCAAATACGGTAAACAAAAGGTATCGGCAACATTAAAAAAATATTAAATTCATATTGGAAACACGAGATTCGATAAACCGATGACAGAGCGGCCGCCACAGAATACTAATCGAGAGATTTGCGCGCGACCGCAAGCTAACACAGTAGACTGATCGCACGCACATGAGGTTCTGTAGAACCAACCTGCCATAAAGATATGAGGCCCTGGTACTTTTGGCTTCGTGTCCTTTACTTTTTTGAGCAACTGAAAATAGAATTATGCGACACCGCAAATTGGCAAATTAGAATTTACATGAATGTGACTGCGACACAGTAGACTGACGCACACATATGAGGTTCTGTAGAAAAAACCTGCCATAAAGTTATGAGGTCCTGGTACTTTTAGCTTAGTGTCAATTTCATTTTTTGATGAAATGAAAATAAAATTATTGTACGACACCACAAACTGACGCATTGGAAACATTATTCCATATAAGTAGTTGTGTGTTTTAAAAATCTTTATTAACTGATGATTTCTTTTAAAAATTAAACAAGATAATACCATGATATGCACTATTAAAATCTGCAGTATATATATAGAAAATATACACATTCAAACTAAAACAGAGAAGGAGACAATAATATTCGCTGCAATGATCCTAACACACTCCAATTTACCTTGTGAAAAATGTTACATGGAACAATATTTTATTCCTATGTATATTTCGACAATTTTACGACAGTGTTTTCTCTACAAAGTTTCTATGACACCTTAGTAAATAGGGTGACACTTAATACTCTTCAGAAGGTACAGACCTAACCTTGTACGAAAAAAGAACCAAGACTTTTCAGGTCTCATTTGGCTTCAAGTCACGTAGTCCGTGTTAGAATTGTCGGCGTTTCATCTCGATCTCAGGTTTCATGAGTTTGCTGTATCCTTCGCCTTACAAATCTTTCTTACTTTTCACAGCTGCCCCGAAGTGTGTCAACACTTCTTGTCTTTGTAGAATGTAAATGGTTTAAAGGAACTCCTAGATATCATATGAATAAGACTAGTGCACGATTGCACCTAAACGGTAAACTAAAATCACATCACTGTTAACATGCATCTTCTGGATAATTGCGTGACAATCTGCGACGCCGGATTTTCACCTTGTAATGGTTTATAAAAATTCAGAATATCATGAAAAAGGGACTGAACATCTCTACATATAAATTATACTATGTATAGCAGATTTAACTGGTAAAATTGAAGCAGTGAGACTTTTGTAAGGACATATTAACTTAAAATAGATCAGAATTTCAAGTAGCAACACTAGTTGTAGTGATACCGTTTGTACTAGGTATCAAGTTTTTAATAATGCATGAGTTTGGCCCATTGCCCACGGCGGACTGACCTAATTCAATTGACGCTTACAAAATGCGTGATAGGATACATATTACACGAGTATGACACGCAACGGATATTTGATCATGAATATTTCATTATACAACGTTTGGTTCTACATCAATGTGTCTACTCTTATCGGTGGGTATAGTACCTCTAGTCACAGTATTCATTTTGTGTCTGCGGTCTCCCCAATTTAATACCTCCTGTTGATATCCTTGTGCAGAGGCGTCAAATTTATCTCCGTATCTCCGTCGTGGTCTACCGCCAAGCTTACGTTTGACGTTAGCCATAAGGGAAGCAACCCGCATCACTTTTTGGTGAAAAGTCACTCCTGTGTCGCTTTTAAAATAGTGATGTTTGGATGACCGTGAATATACACCTGAATTTGAGTCAATATGGCTAGACGGCCTCAATATTAGCTTTGGCTGGAAAAACTGAAACGTGAACAAAGAGGAATTATTCGAAGAACCCCAAAGTAAAACCCTAAAGCCATCAAAATTCCTTTATCGCCATAAACAAACCGCAAAAAATCATACGACCGTTCAGCTTTCACTGAAATATTGTAACAAAGACTTTTCAATTCGGACGAATATTTTTTCGCGAGCAAAAAGCATAGTGCGCACACCATCCGACATTTTAGTTCTTTTTGCGGTTAAATGAAATTTTTTAGTTTTTGTTGTCTTTCGTCGTGACGTTTCGTTACAGTGCCATTATTAAACGATGGAAATTGTGTTCAAATGCTGTTTCATTTTAATTGGAACTGTATTTTTAATTTCGCTTAAGACAAAATCGAGACAGATTTTGAAAACAAAAATTAAAAAGCGAACTTTAAAAATATTATCTAACTTGAACATTATTTTTTTAATTAATGTGTTTTACTCAAACGCTTTGATACTTGACTCTTAATAGAAATAACTTGCTCCTTATTGCTGCTCTCTCAGTGAAGCCTTGCATATATTCATAGCATGGAGCGCATTTACCTTGAAGAAATAATCAAGGAAATTGATACTCTATCACTCATCACGAAGTTTCCCTAGAAATACATCGTTTCTTCGTAAATTACGACTGTTTTGTAACCTTGAACGATGTGTATAGCGAAGTGCACCAAGTTCAGGGTACAGGCACGAGCAATGTTATTTATTTTTACACTTAGAAAAATTCAATAGTGATTTTCTCGTGAAAAGCGGTTTCTACTTTGAGATAAGACCTGTTTCGTAAAAACATGGCATCTAAAATGCTATATTCGTGAAGACGTAACACGTTAATCAATACAGTAAGAGAAAATAGCTTGAATTTTTCTAACTGTATAAGTTTCGTTGCTCGCGACTGTACATACCTCGTGGCTTTCTTCCCTGAGGCATTGAGCCCGAGTATATAGTACAGTACGCCACGTGTCATGCATCGGTAATAAATCCTACTTCCTATTAATGTTATAAATGCGTAAGTTTGTAAGTATATATGGATGTCTGGATGTTTGTTACTCTTTCACGCAAAAATTACTGACCACTGATTACTGATTGAATGAAATTAGGCACACAGATAGTTTATAACCTGGATTAACATGTAGGATACTTTTATCCCAGTAGTACGATTTTGTGACCATACTTCACGCGGGCGAAGTCGCGCATAAGCGAGTCCTCATAATTATATTAGGGAAATCCGTTTTACGCTAGACCAATTGCAGGTTATGTCACTTCCGTCCCACAGGCAAAAATCCAGGCTGCTATTGTATTTTGTATGGTGGTGGTAATATTCTATTCCATTGAAGAATTCCTAATGGAAAAGAAACCCAATGCACCAATCTGTACTTAGGGATCAAAGAGACCACTAGACTGACACGACAGTTAATGTTACAGAATCAACGTTATTGTTTAACCCATAAAGACCACAATACTTCAAAACATCAATACAAACATGCCCTGTGTATAAAAATTTAAATCCTAGAACCCACAATCTGCCCCATTACACAGAATACGGGAGACGATCAGATAAGTGCATCACAATGGCCCCACGACATAAAGACATCATATCATTCTACGACAATAAATTCTCAAAAGGGCGGTTTATGGCACAAAAGATTGAGGTTTTGGGACAAAATTGTAGTTTTTTCAAGAGAAATTCAAGTTACACATCCCCTTTTGTACAATGCATGGGAACAAGAGGAGTGATCAAAACACATAAAGTTTCGTGTTACATAATTTATAGGTAGTTTTTACTTGAGCAATGCAGAGGCAATACGACTTGAGATGTTGACGTACTCTGGGACAATTTTATCGTCATTTGCCATTATACGTTTCTTTGGTACTGCAGGAAATCTTGACAACTATAAGAATGCCATAAAAGGATCGGAAACCATGTTTTTTACGATGTTTTATAATTTTTAACAACTTATTGTGTTCATGTGTATAGGAAATACTATGATATTTAAGTTACTTAAAATATTATGATTTAAATGCTTCGAATATAATATGTATTACTAAATTAAAGTATTAAACCACAAGATTTCTTTACTTCCGACGACAATTAAATCGCTAAGGTAGCTAATTCAAATCAAGGAACGGACTGTTAAGTGTATTTTAAAATAATGTGATTCAATAAATCTATCACTTTATTATGACAGTTGACCATTTCATCCGAAACTCTATAATATAGCAATCAGGGCTCATTTTTTCTTTAACAACAAACGCCTGGTCATAGATTTTGATGACATTTCGAAAAAAAAGCAATACCCTGCCACAGATACAGCCGTTGATACTAAAATATTGTGACGGCTTCCCGCTGTGATGTATTTGCCAAAATGTGGGTAGCTTATCAAGATGTGGCATCGCATCTACGACCTCTGCAGATGTTATTGTAAGCTCTCCAACATGCACATTGCAGTCTCCTTCATTCACTACAATATTATCTTCTAAAATACCAACAATGTCTAGTAGTTAATCATTTTTATTGTTGGGGCTTTGCCATTATTCCTCTATTGTATTTGCACTATTAAATTTTTACTTCGCGGATTCAATTGTGTGTATTTAAAGTATTGCTTTATGAGAGTTAAGTGCTGTAGTATTTCGATTGTAAGTCAATTTATCAATTTTATTTATTTTAAAATCGGTATGATCAATGGCGGGTTCATATTTAAAGTTTTATTAATTTGCCTTTTCATCAATAAAATATACAACGCCGAACCCGTGCAGCTGGAAAAGCATGAATTAAGAGTAAACAGGTATTATAGTCCACAATTTGATATAAAAATATACTCCTTCGTTTAAACAAAGGCCACTTTACCTGAACTTATCATACAATCATATCAATTGCATGCGCTTCATAATTTAAAGGAACACATATCAAATAAGATTAAAAAGCGTTGATTCAGCGAACGAACGTGTAAGAATTTCTGCCTAGAGCCTCCGTGGTGTCGAGATAAAAAACATTATTTATTGCCGTTGTCCCCCTGCACGCGATCTAGACAAATTAAACGAGTAACTTGATCAGACACGTCAGGAATAAGTTTTGGTAGGAACGTACATTATGTTCTAAGAAATGAATTAAATATTGTGATATCGCCCATGATGCAACACGATACCACCAAGATAAAAATACTAAAATTAATTAAAACTCAAATCTATCTCCAATCAGTTGAAACAAAATATAACTTCAACACTTCTATTGCGTAACGATCAAAATTCCCCAAAACATAAAATTTTGATTGACTTGTTAATAATTTAATATTTTCGCTAACAAACTGTCAGACATCAATCTCAATACAAATTAACAGAAAGATCAATTTAAATGCACGGAACCGGTTTTTAATGTGTTTACTTAATTTGTATTTCCTAACGTTAGCCAATTAGGATCGTAATTAATCGTCTATAACTCTACTCGTCCCACTATTAATTTGGTCTGTAACTATTTTAGGCTCGTAGCATCACTAAAAGTGGCCACAATCGCTCTTGAAGCCCCACTTACATCACTCGAGCGTCAAGCAAAAACGGAATACAACGCTCGAGCATACTTCAGTGACGAGAAAAAAGCACCAGGTGCCTACCGAAAGCTCATTGTTCCAGTGAACGAGAAAGATTAATAAATCTTTAGAGAGTTGAGTATCTGCGGCCGATCTCGCGGGATGCGAGCTTCGGGCCAGGACGCGTTATTGCAAGCCTATTCAGATGCCACAGTTGAGGCCAAACAGCCCCTTTGTCATGACAAAGGTGTCGCGTAAAGAAAAAGGGTCCCTATCGACGATCTGCCTTATCAGATCCAGTTCCCTTCCGAGAGGTCTCAATAGGATAGTCTGAGTTTTGAATGCGACGGATCTAATTCCCCCGGTCACAATACGTACACGAATTCCAATTTAGTCGGACACAGAATGCAAGCAGAATAAAAAGAGTTCGAAGGATGTTATCAAACATCGGTTTGATAGGGCCTCGTATTGTGTTGGAATAGCGTTTCGTGATACTCCGATGTTATTTTTAATGTTGGTGCCATTAGCCGTATTTTTGTGGTTTCATAATAAAATTAAATAAAACTGCGTACTGCGGGCTTTCGTTTCATAAATGTAAATATCACAGCGGTGTAGAATTTTGTGGACACACTACATCAATTCTAAACGAAATTGTATTTTTCCATGCATACTGAACCCAGCATGTTTATGTATGCATGTCATACATAATTGGTATCAACAATTTTAAATTTCGAGATCAATCAAATTAACCCGAAAAAAAATAAAAGTTTACAAAATATTTTGTTTGAAAAAAAACATGGCTGTCATTCAAGTCACGGTTGTGCGAGCGCAAAAAGCATTGACACAGAACTGACTTATGCCTCATTACGAACAATTTCCAATTGATCATCCACGCATTTAAAATCGGTGGATTAGCCGAAAATGAGCTGACGACCATAATGATTGATGTTTGTCCTCCAACCCCACATACTGTACACTTATTAAGCTTGATGCGCTCTTTTGGCTTTCTAAAAATCGACAGTAAACACAATAGCAACAATTGGTCCGATCAAACGGAATATTAAGTTCGCTTGTCATTTTAACTATCATCTCTAACATGGCCACTAAGTACCGTGGTTGCCACAATCAATTTTATACCTTCTGCTTCTAATTTTAAGGTGCCTTTTTCATCGCTGGTTCTTCAGTCTAGGAAGCGTAGCTAAGAAAAGAGGTTATTGTCAGTCTCGTTTTATGGGTTATGATTTATGACCAATGACTCCCAACGGGTTTTAGTCTCTTGATAATCTTATTCAAACGCGCCTCTTGTGAGGTGCACAATGCTACCTAAATTAGCTATAGCCGTATCATAAGCTATTTTGATGTTTATAAGAGGTGTGTTCGGTTTACTGAACTGTGTGTGGTATGCATACACAAACATGGTATGTTCTAAAGGAGCTGTCGGTTCTTTTATGCTGGTTAAACCTTTTTGGATCACGACGTTCGTTTCCACACAATAAACAATGACATCGGCTCACGCTTCGTTCGCATTAATGATTATTTAATGAAGTATATAAGTCTGGGTAAATTAGAATGTTCCCTGAATACTATCAGCTTATGGATAAATTCATTGTTGAAATCCTGTATCGCTTTTGTATCTTTGAAATGACTTACTGTAGAACACAACGAAGGGGTATGATGTAAATCGAATTCTGTGTTTCTTAGAATGAAAACAATATCAAGCAAGAAAACAACCGTGATTCTCCAAACAGTAGCCCTTCCATGAAACTGTAGGCACGTGTCAGCGTTGCAGTTGCAAAAAATGCAAGAAGTAGACAAGTAATGACGGATTGCCAGATTACAGCCGACGGGTATCATCAATCTCTTTCCCCCAGTTGACTCTTATAACTTGTATGGGGAGGCTTTTAGTGATGTACTTGATGTTTTTACAAGAATACTCGAATCTGTGGAGCGTGTAAACACTACAGTAGCTTGAGGAAAAAGTTGGAGGATACAAACAGTTTTGCTTTTCGATGATAAATGTTTTTCATAAGGAATCGCAATTATATTTTAGGCATAAAAACGGTTGTAGTATTGAAACAGTTGTTTTTTTTATATTTTTTTGTTACCCCATTCTGTTCCACTGCTGGGCAAAGGCCTCACCCATTCCTTTCCATCTTTTCCGGTGTTCCTTCTTTGGTCGATTGGCCAGGAATGGGTCAGAGATGAGTCAGGAACGAGTCCGAATCGTCCAAACAGTTACACGAACAAAATACCGACCAAAACACGGATGCAAAAGATACTTGCATGAATTACAATAACTTCCTACTAATTATTAATTCATAACGGTAACACTTAGCTCAACCCTAAATTCTTTAACACGAATTAAAAAACCGCGACCTATTTTAACATAAATTCAATTATAATAAAAACCATACCCTAAATCATAAACGAAAATCCTTAATAATACGCCTGAGAACATCCCAACGTACTAACAATCATTTTTTACCCACTGCACGACCAATCCGTCATAAGATGTATGTCCCCTCGAGGTTACAAGAAAAAAAAATCTCCATCATTCAACCCTTCTATTGTCAAGGTAAGTACAGATTAGTTTCAAGGGAAGGGATACAATCTAAACGATGTGCCTGTGCGCAGACCATTCTTCATACGAAGATTTTTATTGATAAGAATATTGGAGTCATCTATAAAAGGAGCTTACCTGTTCTGTGAGTTAAGGCTCATGCAATGGGAAGATGGGTACCTACTTACCCATACTCTATGCCACCACTTGGTGGCTTTGATAGTCAACGCGGTTTAAACAGCTGTCCTTTGCAATTAATTCGCATTACGAAGATTCGTGATATGAAAATAATTTGAGGTTTGAATCATCATCATCTGCCTAGCCTTTTCCCAACTATGCTGTCGGTTTTCAGTCTAGCTGGATGCAGCTGGAGCGACTGCCTGTCTGAACCACATAACCCAAAATTTTAGTTTGAATACCTATACAAAATTAAAGTTTGCGTTGTAATTTGATCATCTGATTCTTAAGGCATTACGTTATTATTGATGTTTATAATGTTATCCTATCACTGACCTTCTTTCATGATTTGAATCGATTGTTCTCAAACACACAATACGGTTAAACTAATAGATCGAAATGTTTAGTGATCAAAAAGTCATTCAACTCAATAAACTTAAACCAATAAAATATCAATCAGAATCATAAACTTTACTAATAACATAAACAAAAAACACTTCAACTTGCTGCGTTTTAATTACCACTATCAACGGATGTCCTAATACACCGTAAACTTTTATACTTTATTTTTTGTTTACATAGAACGATATGGTTAATTAGGAGCACGATTAAAACCAAGTCCAAACACTGTCCCCTTTGGATGCAACAGCGCGGATCGAGGCCAGATTGAAATAAAAAAGTGTTAAACATCCTGTCTTAATTAAATTTTTAGTTTATTGAGGATTTCATTAAGAACCGTCGCGGCGTCGGTAGAATATATTTAAAAAAAGTCAGTACTCAGTGACATTTAATGAAAACAGCTATATTTGCTTGTATCTTAGCTTGTATAATGAATCGACCTTTTTAGCGTAGGTGATATTGTGTAGATGGCGCTATAGATAAAATTGAACTATAAAAGTATTCTATCTTCAAGCCGGCATCAAAAAGGTATTTATGCTGACCCACCGGCGCGGCGGAGATTGCCGTAACCTATCACAATATAATTGATGCTACTTCAATGTTTCCTAATTTTAAAATAGATCTTATAAAGTACGTATATCTTGCAGGTCTAATTGGAAACCAAGTTCGTATACCTAACCCTTTTTGTAAATCGAGTAAAAAATACTCCCAGAATTAGAAGCAAAGCAAAAATACATAAGTACTATGTGTAAATTGTGGGATTCAACTAATTGTGGACAACTGATAGAAAGCTCTGTTCAATTACTCGAACAATTTCTATGTAATAATCCAATTATATGTCTTTAAGTTATCAAACAAGAATGATTATATCCAATCTGTCCTTGGTATGAATAAAAGATATGGTTTCAAAAGGATTGTTACTAGCTAGTTTATTCACGACTATCGTTGGAACTTGCTGTTGTTGAGTAATTTAGTTATACATTACTATATAATAATAGTTTATAATTGGATAATTAACGCGAAATTATAAAACATTGAAAACATAATTTTCGTTTTCCTAGTCCTCAATGTAGGATGCTGTAGTGTATCTATGTGTATATTTTATCGGCTCGCTGTTAAGGATCAGGTCTTATAATTGGTTTGGTATGATTTCGTGTCTCACACCTCTTGACCGAAGACTCTCGACCACCCCGCACAATGCTTAACCAGAGACGATAACGACGAAGACGAAAATGTCATCGATAACATAGGTAGACTAAAAAAACAATTCAAAGACAAATCTAGTCGATTATTATAACGATACACTACAGATTTAGCCTTTAATAAAACAAACACTACACACAGTGGTTTCACAATTTATTTAAATGCAACAATCACTATCAAAGTTACATGGTACTCACACGTTAAAACAAATGCAACGTTTGAATCTTACAACACAAATGTACGGCTGCAGTAACAACTATAGTTACAACTCGAGTTCAGAACAAGCTTAGTGTTCCCGGAATTAATTTAGAAATTGTTCTCGGCGAAAATTTAATTTAGCTTACTTCAAACGCAGGAACCACTGTTCCAAAACACATCCGGCCTGCTTGCAACCAAACTACCAAAAATAAATTAATTTGAATGGGTCGCTCTAAATTAGTAGTTTGGTTCGTCCGAAGGCCAAATAAAATATAGATGTAGCTTCATATATTATCGTTGTTTCAAATGAAATTCTATGTTTCCGGACAAAAACTTTGCTGCTACCGTAATTGAGTTATAAAATAGTAATGATAGGGTTAATTCATTCATTATGTACTGTTCGAACAGTAATTTGTGTTTTTGGTAAATGTAGAATTACTGTGGTACCGTTTGTTCGTCTTGTTTTAATGTGAGTACGAACAGCAATCGTGTAATTAAGATCTTGCTCTCAATTGTTTTAATTACTTCATTTGTTGTATGCAAAGTTGCCGAAAAAGCGCAAGTTTCACAAACATTTACAAAGCTTGTTTCCCATCTTAAATCGTCAATCAAAATAATGAGAATTTTTATTCCATTCTTTATTCACAACGAAGCGTAAATATCCGCCATATTCCAATCACTCTCTTTACAAGACTAACAATGACGTAAATGTATGAAGGATCCGATGGACTGTCCACAAATCAAGTATTTCTAACCGTTAATATAAGCACAGTCGTAACGTGAACACCACACATTCATCATGGTGACTGACACTCGATTAAGTACCTATCTGTACAAGTGCCGAGGAAATAGCCATAACCCTATTTTACTATTCTATGGTAATCTAGTAAAAGGGAAATGGTATACACAGCCTGAGCCAATTGTGTGGGTTAGATATTCTTGACGTCTGTGAACAGCCTATCATTATCTTCATCGCTTGCATCCAGGTCAAATATCAATAAATGAGTCATGTTAGTGTGTATAAGCTAATTTGTTTTCTCTTAAACGCGGAACTTTTTTCGTATGATAAGTTTCAAAAAAATATTTAGGGAAGATCTTGAGTTCAAGAAGAATAAGTTCAATTTAGAGTCTTCACGAAGTAGTCACTACTTTGTAAAATGTAGGACTGATAAGAAAACCAGTTCGTGAGATGAAATCAGCATCTCAATAATTTTGTTCCCACATGAAGAGGCGGTGCAGTAACCATTAGGTAATCGGTGACAGTGTCCTATATCCGGAGACCACACAAGAAAGCTGAAGAGCTAACGATCCCTCTGTACTTATGACTAATTAAGATTTGAAAACCCGACACAGTACTGCTTCACAAGTATTAATAGGAATACCATCTGGTGCACCGATCCGCATGGACATGGGAGATATCGCTGACGAAATACGCAGGCTGGTTATGAAGAATTTGACTGCGTTTTACAATTAACAATATAAATGCGACTGTTTGTGATAATGGATGGATGGAGGTTTGTTACTCTTTCACGCAAAAACTACTGAACGGATTTGCACACAGATAGTTTATAACCTTTTTGAGCAAGATAGATGCAGTTTTTATAAGCAAATTTGATTTGTGATGACAGTGACAGATGGGCCTTACAGGGTTGATCAACAGCGATCAAATATTTGAAATGGGCCTTAGATGGCCACTCAACATGGCAAAAGTTATAAATACGAAAGTTTATGAGGACGTGTGGACGTTGTTCCTCTTTCACGCATAAACGGTTGAACGGATTTGGTTGAAATTTGGCACACAGATAGTTTATAACACTTTTTATCCCGGTAGTACGATCCCGTGGGACAAATACCGAACTCGACGCAGGGGAAGCCGCGGACGTAAGCTAGTAAGAAATATTATAAGAACAAATTAATACAATGTATGAACGTGGACGGAGCCAAAGCAGTATGTGAGGATCGTAGCAGGTGGATTTCTGTATTTTATCCCTACAACAACGGTGGGATAAAGTTGTGAGTTTATGTAGGTACCTATGAATGTTAAAATGATAGAATAGAATAGAATAGAATAGAAAAGAAAAAAAAAAAAAAATGCGATAAATGTTGGATGGTTTATAAGATATTATTATTTATTCAGTCAAGTAACTTAAACTCATTATTTGGCACAATACGATCTTCAATAACAACACAAACATACATCATCTTCCGGACTGCCCTTTTTTTTTTTTTTTTGGTGGGTGGGAAATCATCAAATGACCCCCCCCGCCCTGGGCGGAGCGGAAGGGAGTGTCAGACTCTTACTGACTAAAAACCACCCATGTTCCTTCATTGGCCCTTTATGTTCCAGGGCCGTGGTATCTCTTTCGAACAGTCCCGCAGCCCTGGCAGGCACCGGCCCTTGCGGGCCCCTCCCGTTTGCTGACAACTCTTTGAGGCGCGCGTGGAACACGAACGCGCCGTCGACACGGCCTGCCCGTCGTCATACGACGGACGGACGGCGAGCTAGCCCATTACTCACCGTCCACAGGCCCGCGCCTACGGTGGCCGAGAGCCATCACGGCGTGGCCCCCGACGCCCATCATCTTCCTACCCTTGTCCCATGTTATTTGGGGTCGGCGCAACACGTTTTTTTCTTCCATTCTCCTCTGTCAACCGTCACGCTATCATCTACTTTATCTTTCATTCCTCACACAATCCATCCATCGTTTCTTTGGTCTTACTCTCCCTCTCCATTCATCAACGTTTATATTCATCACTCTTTTAGTCACATACGATTCGTCCCTCCTCATCACATGTCCATACCAAGACAGTCGATTAACAACACAAACATACAAGATATACAATTAATTTACACTCATTCATTAATATATTATTGGTCATAAAAATAAAATAAAACATTATCACAATCTCCCAACCGGCACTGGCACAGTAACATGCCTGTCACAGCAATGCCGAATATAAGAGCAGTTCAGTCTGTTTGCGATCATAGCCAGGATAGCATTGGGGCTGGCCCGCACCCGGCGCACCAGGGACGCGCGCCGCTTACGCATAGAAGCGTGGAAACAATCAGTGCGTGCCATCGCACAATATTCAATCTAAGTTAGTCTGACTCCTGTTTATCTAATGAAAGGAGTGCCAAATCGCCATCTTCAAAAGTGTGAAGCAGTTTGCAAAATAGTTGTTTGTTTGATCTGAAAACTTAGATCTAGGCTCCGATTATTGTAGTAATGAGTTTTCCGTTATAACAACTACATAGTCACTCATCATCTGCCTAGCCTCCTTTCCCGACTATATTGGGGTCGGCTTTCAGTCTAACCAGATGCAGCCAAATAGGTACCTACCAGTATTTTACATGGAGCGACTGCCTATCTGACCTCCACAACCCAGTTAGTACTGGGCAATACGATACCCTTTGGTAAGACTGGTTGGAAAACTTTCGGGCTACTGACTACCTGTAACGACTGTCAAAGATCTACAAAAACAGCCGAGACCAACGGCTTAACGTGCTTAGAGAGGCACGGAGGAAACTCGATATGTAATGGGTTGCACCCATCCACGGATCCACCTAAGCAAGCGCTGCTTAATAACTCGGCACTTGTGAAAACTTAACAAGTAAAAACCGTCAAAATTAGAGACAATTACACCCAATACCTCACGTGCAGGCAAACATTTTAACGCGTAATACAACAGCTCAACCTTTCGACTAGTTTGTCGAAGCAAATTGACCGCGTAGGAGCAATCGTGTGTACCGAACTCGAGTTACGAGTAAGCATAACTCCACTTATCAATAGCTACCGGTTTCTCTACTTTACTATAGTTATTATAGGCGGCTGTGTCAAGATAGGAGACCGATTTAGTCGATTTTTTGTACGACACTTGTAAAACAAAACATCGACTCAAAAAAAAAACAAAAGTTTTTAGTGAGATGCCCTGGTATCAAGAATGGAACTTTATATGTTTGGTAATGTGCTAATCATTTTATGAGTAGGTGTAGCAAAATTTATTTGATTCTCTAACAAACCTGCTTTTCCAGTGTTGTAATAGATAGGAATGCCATTAAAGTTATCGAATAGATACTGATGTCTATTTTTGACTACGAAATAAAACCATCTGACATGAATGACGAAAAACAGCTGTTCGAATCTGTGAACGGTAATGCGGTCGAGTGGCCAACGAAAAATTACAATTATATCTGCTCATAATCGAATATTTCACAACCTTTCTCTTAAACGAATACAATTTTAATGCGTACAAAATTAACAGAATTGAATTTGTCGACGCCGTTCAAAAGTAATAAACGTACTGTATATTTGTATTATTATTCCTCAACACACCTTATTTGTACAGCATCTCCAATTAATTTTTGCTTCCAATTAGAGAAACGCCAATAACGGTGACTTTCTTTTCAACATTTTTCTACGATATTAACTTGTGTAGCGGACTGTACTGCGCTAACAACATTTCATCTCGAGTTTCTACTACGGACCGGGAGATGGGCATGAGATATTGACTTTTTATTTATTGACATTTTCTAATGTACCATCGCGGCCATTCATCATGCCGGCTTCGATACCACCGCTTCTGATAACGCACCTCATTGTTTGCTGTACGCATAATGGATTATTGATAAAACACGTGGGTGCTAATCTCAGGTCCGAGGGAAATCTACTCAGACGTCGATTCAACCAAAATATATTAAGGTAATGCTTTCCGTAATGAATGATCGTGGTCAGATATTAAGTGGACACGATTTATCGCCGTTCCGTCTTAATGTAGAAATTTCGATAGCTTGCCTGCTCAGTTAAATGTTGTAACAGTAATCTAACGCATAGGAACGTGTATGAACACATTAGTCAATGTAACGATGGACGTATTTCCAAGATTAGCCACTGATGTTTAGGGCCGATCTGTAATTTCGTTTTTAGTGAGGAATTATAAAGTTCAAAGTTTGTAATTTATCTCCTAAAATGTAAGACACAGTATGTCTTAAGAATGCGTGTGATGTAAAGAATGAATAATCGCACGTAATGATTTTATCAATTTCAACAAAAATGATATTTTGCTATTGGTTCATGGGTATCAGTCATACTTGTATCTCTAATGCTTTTAGATAGAACATGGTCTTCACAATCAATCTTAAATTGTTTGAAAAACATCGAGGAGGAATAAAATAATTTTATCGATTAATATGTCAGGTGTATAGTAGTCACAACCTCAAGGCCTATGACCAGAGCACGATCATGCAGTGTAAAGCGAAAACGTATACGTCGATTTTTAAATTAAAAATACTCAATATATGTTTTTAAACTGATGTGGCTCCTAACATTATCATTAACACTGAAAACGGGATATTTACCATGTGTATTAGTTTCGATTTCCCGATATTTCGGCGCTGTTTCAAGCACCATGTTCACGGATAAACTGAAGTTATTGCGGGTGGGTGTCTAAGAGCAGACAAATCGGTCAACTACTGGAAACTAATAGTAAACATGGTAAATATCCCGTTTTCAGTGTTAATGATAATAAAAATACTCGTTTCAATAAGATTCTCATAATTTTAAGAATTTAATAATATCTACGGATGATACTGATTGTGCTTGTTGCAAACAATTTAACTAAAATGCTGTAAGACAGTTGTATTTTCGATTTAAAAAATCGACGTATTTAGTTTTATGCGTTTACACCGCGCACTCATACTAGGACTTCAGATGACATGTACGAACGTGGACGTAGCAAAAGGAGTATTGTAGCACGTGGTGGTCTGTACTTACTTCCAACCGTCATCGTCATGGGAAAAAAGGTGAGTTTATGCATACATTCTCACTTCTGGGAAACCGGCCTACTCTCTATGCGAGGTAATGGGCTATATTCCACCACGCGGGCCCAGTGCGGGCTGATAGATGTCACATGTCTTCGCATTTTTGGTTCTAGGGCGATTTCCGCACGATGTTTTCCTTCACCGTTTTGAAAGCAGTGGTGATGAAATAAATTACACAAAGTAATGCATGTACCCAAACCCATGGTTACATAAAGTCACTCTTTTCTCATGATTAGGTATGTATGATTGTTACCACGACCTAAACTAGTTCCAACTACAAAAAGAGTCTTTAATCAGCAACTCTTGAGCGGCGATGTTGCAAAACTGAGTTCCACAAATAGTTAACTAGTTTACCTGACACAAATTTGCGTTTACTTAAAGCATAGTACTAACACTTAGTACTAAAGTTATCTATGAAAAGTAACTCAAATACTTAGCGTAATTGAATTGTTTCTATATAATTATTTCATTAATCCAGAGTACATAGTGAGCTGCTGAATAAAAGAATATTAACCTTTTGATCGCCAAAGCATAAACACACGCGCGTGCCCTCCATGCCAAGCCACAATTTCACCTACTATATTGTCACATATTTCTGTCGTTTGGCGTACAGGGCACCCGCTTGCTTGTCTCGTATATGTGACTGTGGCGGTCAAAAGGTGAAGAACCCATAGGTAGAAACACCTTGTAATTTTGAATTTTAGCTTAACAGTCATGTTATTGTAAACGTCAACTAGTTTACATTCTTTCGCTACTTTTTGTTGTTTATATTAGTACACCTAGTTTTATCTAGTTGTAAGTTTGTCCGCAATAATATCTTAAACGAGTTTCAAACAGAGTTTGTGTACGTAACAGGACCTTTGCTGTCCCTCATCTATATGTATAGAAAAACGACGTGACTTGAAGAACGTTAAACGATAAAATGGGAAGATATACTGAAGGAAATGGATTCAGTATACATAAAATTGCAATGGGGAAAATATCAAGTGTACACGAAGATTTGTTTATTATTTCCTTTACCTTATTGGTTTAGGTAGTAATATCCCAAAGAAATCAATCTATATCTCGGATGTGCCGACATTTTGATGTTCCAGGACAAGCTCATTCAATCACTGCCAAAACGTTATGTTCAGTAGAAGACCTTGATAGGCTAGATAGTTTCATGATGACTGTTTTTTAACTTTGTTTGATGCGATTTTAGCATCGGACAGATCATCATTGATAAAATCAGTAGCTAATATTTTGCCACAGGCAAAGCCAAACCTAGTTTTGATTTACTTAAAATGAAACTCTGATTGTTCATTTACCCCATGGAATATGAAATAATAACTAACCTAAAGAAACTCAAAACGTTCTTTACAATTGCTCCAGAAACTCAACGGCCGGCTTGTTATGATGAAAATTAAATATAAAGTCAAAACCAATCAGAGTCGATTAAACAAAAATGTTCGGAAACACAAACGAAACTGAACGGGAGCCAATATTGCGGAGTTGTATCTGGGGGTAAAGTTTTAAGTGAAGTCAGTTCAACTCGTGGATTTCCCTAGAGCAATTATAGAAACAATAAACCTAAAATTGGTGCAGCGTCCTGAAACAGGCCGCGGTCACCGATCTCGGTCTTTCCACCAATTACGAGACTTCCCTACAACGACCCACTTCGCAGAATGGAAATTCATTAAGAGCTATTCAAGTTATCACAATGTGACTATTAGAGCCCTATTCAATTTTTAATTAATCACTAGGAGCGCTTCGGGGGTGGAAGCGGTGGCAGGCAGCACCGACGATCTGGCGACGTTGGAAAAGAAAAAACCAAGCATTCGAGAGCAACTATACTCAATAGTGGGTTCCCCGAACGAACTCTTTGATGTTTCCGTTTATTGCTAGAATTGCAGAGTATTTATGTCTCATTTTATAGGAATTTATGTGCGAGCCGCGACGTAGCAAAGCTTGTTACGTAAATATGGGAGCCGAATGTCAAAGCGGCTGTTAGAAATAACAAACGCGTGACCGATCGCTTTGCATATAATGAAAGGAAGAAACCAGAATCGAATATTAAATCATAATATTTTGAATATGTCCGCCTGAGTAAATACTGGATGCGATGTTTAATTTACAGCTTCCATTATTTGATGGACAGAAAATTAATTAAATTATGATAACAAAACCAAATATTGACGTCGTCTAATTCGGTGTCAAAATCATAAACGATGTAATGAAATTGATTTAGAAAACAAGTTTATGTAATTACTTTATTTAGTTTTTCCACTCCTCTTTAGAATTCTAAGCCCCAAATATGAAAGGTATGTAGGTCAAGTTACAAGTAAGTACAAACTACAAAGGCAATTCCTAAAAATGCCCCTGACAAAATTTCAGATTCAGTCAGTCGTCCAAATAAAGCTAGGACAGAATCCAGTATAAAGTAAATACCAGAAACAAATGAAGGCAGGCAGTAGAAAGACAAACGGTGAATAAAGTTTTCAATTTCATTGTACGAGGTAACAATTTCAATCTAAAATTGGTAGCTCCAGATGTTCATGAGCAAATAACTTACGCCGACTAAAATGAACCCTAAATCTTCGCCGGGTGGATGGTACCGCGCCAAGAATTGAATTTGCCTCGCATTCTCTCACATGTATTAAGATGCCTATGGTGTGTTTTAAATTTAAAGTTCCCGGCTGAAGCTGACTTGAACTTTATAGCTCGACTTGGTGGAATTAAATTAAGTAATGAGTAGTTGGGTTTGTAATTATTGTCTGTGTGGTTATGTAAGTTCATTTGTTTCGTATGTTCTTGCTGAATTTTGTCGCAATAGAGTTATTAAAGGGAGTAGAAGAATTTGGGTAGTCTACCAAGAAGCAGAAGCTTTCGTTGGAACTATTTCATTATTATTACTGAAATTCTGGGATTTGCGATCATGTAGGTTTAAGGAGCGGTAGATGATACTAAGACATAATTAATAATGAACCATAATGAAACCATATGTTTATTTTGCAGGAATTATCTTTAGTAAGCTTTCTAATAACACCTTTGTTTTATCATTACAGTCACCAATTGATAAAAACACAGGAAAATTTGCCTTTTAATTAATAATCGCCTTCATCACCAACTTCCACATTAAAAAACTTCACAGCAATCATTGACCGAAAACCTCTTGAACTAATTTGAAATTAACGAACGCATTTATAATTTTTCCTCTTTAAAAATTTCGAACCTGCGCTGAATTATTTTGGGTGGTAACACCGAGTCTCATATAGAACGTCGACTAGCTTCGCTTGAATTAAGTACTTTTGCCTATTCACTAGAGTGGATGTTAATGAAGCTTCTGAAAGCATTAGTAAAAAGCCCGAGTCTTTTGAATAAGCTTCGTTGCAGTATGAAGTTGAGCCGTGTGTTTAAAATTGATGAAGCACGTTTATCATTGAAACTGAAGTCTTGCTGAGCTTCGGCGTTTAAAGTTTACTTAAACGCCGAACATACATATACGTGCTTTTGTGAATCTGGTGGTGTTATGCGGAATTTAGTATCGCTTCGTCTCGTATTGTCAATTAATATGAGGTTATATTTTTCCTCAATAGACAATCTCAGACACTAATCTTCATGGTCCGCATTATGACTTGACCAAGACCTGGATCTTAAAAGAGATTGACCTCGGAGTTTGTTTCGGTGTTTCTTTTCAGAGTAGTCCGATTAGAAACACCGATATCATCTGATATTTTTTAAAAAAATGTACATACAGAATAAACATCCATATTTATTACGATCGAGCGACGCGCGACTGTGTCTACTTATGTTATTGTCAAGGAATTTTCTGAACATATTCTTTGATAGAAGTAAAATACACGCTGTATCTATGTGAAGTATGTAGTTCTAGACGGGTTTGTACTTCGTCTCCTCCTTCCTTGTGTTGTTCCGGCCCGTTGCCAAGTCTGTTTTCCGCCTAAATCTTGTCCACTACATTTGGAGCTCAGACACTATACATAATAATATTATTTTTGCCTGAAACAAAACCAACACAAACATTCAGAACCTTTCGAAATTAATTTACTTTACTACTCAGTAACGGAGACTAGTAAATCAATATTAATTACTCGACTCAACTAAATCTTAAATCAAACTCCTCAAAGATAATCCCATGTTAATTAATTTTATTGTTTTCACAAAATCAAATTGGCCGAAGCGAATTTTAGAAATCGGAAAGATCATCCGAAAGTTCTATAAGATAAATGAACGATACTTATTTAACTTTAAAATTTCGAACTAAAAGGAAAGTTCGAACTTCGAACCGATCGGGGGTTCAATTATGATCCTAAAATAACAGTTCATTCGTTCGTTCATTTCGGATACAGATAAATTGGTTTCACTTGTGCTTAACGTAACTCGTTCATTAGCGTTTAAATAAATTCATTAATAAGCCTCGGTAGAGACAGCTAGTCAACGCACAGATCTATAAATCAAATAGAGAGGGAGTGTCAGAGACAAAAGGACGACAGTGTGACGTATTATGTGACACACAGACTGTTGGGTTGAGGAACAAGATAAACAAGAAATCGAACGTAAAATAGAAGATGTTATTCTAGTTCAAATTGTTTATTCTTTGATCAATTTTCAAGCCACTTAACTAGCAGTCAGTTTTTTAAGTTCAAATGTGTTACGATTCAACATTCTCAAGAAAGAATACTAGTACTATGAAGATTTAAAAAAAACAGTTACAATGGCCATTTCGATACATATTATTGGAGATCAACTTTGAAGCAAGGAATTGCTTGTATTAGTAGACTCCGCGCTTCCACTTATAATTTTTTATGCAATTTAAATGTAGACAATGTAAACATACAAGACTAAATTTATAATGAAGACTAATCATTTTTGAGTAACTATAACAGCCTTGCAGTCTAGCAAGTCCTTAAAGCACAGGAAATTGGAAATTATCATACTTATACCCGTTAGCAACTCGTTGTAAAGGACAAAACCAGTCTTGATGCTCATCTGTTCATTAAGCGAACATCAACAGATTATTAATGTAAAGAATACACTGGTTTCAAGATAATTTTTAGGTTAAAATAAACTTAAATACTCTGCTTCAATCAGTTTTAGCGCTATAACTAAATATTATATTATTATCTTTCTACGGATTATGCATTACAGTACACACTAGTGAATTTTTCGCTTTTATCATCTCCTCTACATCTACCTCTCGTCGTTCATTCATCTGTAAACCTGTCTTGTTCTCTTCAAAACCATTTTTACCCACAGCTTCGCACAGATCTCCCAATAAGATTTTTATATGCATATCAGAATCTGTGTTTATTTTCCGCATTACCGAATTTGTCATCGAGCCCATCCAAATTGTCTACATTTTGCTGGTCCTTCATCTCTACATCCGTCTTCTTATTTTCAAATTCATTTTCACCCTCAGCTAACTACAGATCTTGCCATGAGATTTTCATTCGTAGGTCCATCGCTCTTGACTCATCTTCTCAGTCTTTAGTATCTAATAAACTCGTCAAACCACAGATTGTTTGCCGAACCACTCAACCAGTAGAACCCACACTACTCCATTTCCAAACGCGGTTCCCACAAAGATCTTTCTTCACATTCGATGTGGCACGAACATTAATCTAGGTAACGGACTTATAACAACGCGAAGCAACGCCCTCATGTAGTATGTCTATTGTTGCATCTTATATATATAATGTCAGCTTGACAACTTTATAACTTACGGCTATATGTTATTTATGCGTTTGGACTGTTTTTGTAGTGATGTAAGCTTTTAGATTTGTGTTAATTGATGTTTGGTGATGACGTAAGCAGTGTCTTATTGCTACAGCAAATTGTAGACGTACAAAGACAATTCGCTATCCTTACTACATAAACAACTGGTTGTTATAAGTGTAATAATGTCAAATTAGGTATTTATGTCATTTTCCTCATTAAAACATGGGATCACTTTTGCCTATGCCATTTCTTCTGGAAGCTCTTCAAAACTAAAATGAAATTTTCATAAAGTTAAAGTATCTTATATCTATTTGGTGAGGTAGGCTTCGGATTCTGGGTGCTATGTTACCCCGTATATCAAACAAGGCTTGATTTTGATCCGTCTGCTAACGTAGTCATCAACGGGTCATTAATCATTTATATCTGGTTTTGAATGTGCTATACACTTACTTAACTACACTATAATATGCCTACTACCATGAGGAATATAATATCTGGTAATAGACGCAATAAGTATTTTATAGAAATGATCTTCTGGCGCAATAAACTTAAGAATCTTGTTTGTTGTGGCTTTTCATGAATAAGTATATTACTTATAAACGTATTACAAATTGAATAAGAGTCAGTCACTTTAAAGTTCAATTTCGTTTAAAATTTCCCTACCGTATATTTTGCAATTATTTCACTGTACAATACACACAATTTTACAGATTCATTAATATTGCGCAGAAAAAAGTTTAAAACAAGAAAACAACATTGATTAATATATTTATTCAATTCAAGTGAGATGCATAGGTACATAATTATTTACAAACTACAAAACTATAATAGAAATAAATATGTACAGGTATAAAAGGGTTACAGGGCATCCAAAAATTCGTCCGCATCGCTGTCAACAGGAAAAGTGCCCAGAAGGCTGGCAGCATTACCACGTTGGATGGCAATGCTGATTCTTTGGCCAAAAAATAGGCCCGCCCTCTGGTCACGTGAAGAGTCGACCAACCGCTTGGCGATTTCTCGAAAAACTAGGTGGGCACTCGGACCCCATGGCCCTAGTGTTTCAACCCCAAACGGCTCAAACATATAACTACCAATTAAATTATTGTATTGGCGCCGTTTGAGGTTTTCAGCACCTGCAGCAGCCGCCCCAGCGCAGCCACATTGATTTGGTTTCTTGTGTTACACTTTTTTCCAGTAAGTAGAAGAATGAATATATTGTTCTCCATATCGCAACGTAACATTTTTCAATATCCTGCATCGAATATTCTTCAAGAAAAAATCGTATCATCTCACAACGTTCCAAGCTTCCTTTGACACCGCATTACACGTACACACACACTCACAATACCGAAGAAAATCACCTTTAACCCTAAACTGATTCCGTAGCGAAGGTCGTTAAGGAAGGCAATGTAGCGAGGCGCCTTCCGACCGATTTATCTGTGTTAGCGTTACAGCCACGCCATCTATCGAACGTTAAAAATGACAGGCCCATGTTTTTTTTTCCACGACACATTGAATATCACGCTCGTTTACATATTTTTCAATTTAACTTGATCGGAAGACTGTGATGCTTATAAATAAAGTTTTGAGGTGATTTGTGGACGGTTCAGTGCGGGCTTAGGTGTGAAATTAAAATTCAGTGTGGGACAAGATGGATAAAGCTATTTGAGTTTTGGAGCCAAACCTACTTATAAATAGGTTCAGTAATTTCCTGTTCCCAAAGTCAGAGATAAAAACTTTTGCTTGTGTATTAAATGATTGTTCAAAGGACAGTCATTATTTTGGCATAAGAAAAAAAAGTTGAAGTCAGAAATACTTCACCACTGCGAGCAGAACAAAAACTCACTGAGCACGGAACTAATCTTCAATTTGATAGACCCATACCGGATTACCAAATGACATAAATAAAAACGAATGAACACTGAACAGTCATTGCCAACACAGACAGTTTTTGTCTCCTTTGAACAGAAATTATCGCCGTCAACAAACCAAATGCAATAAGAGAGCTCACGGTACCATATCTAACTCAATCTCGTCACGATCCTAACAAGGAAACCCTTAGAGTTCCTACAAAACACTTCTATATCGAATGACTTGACGTTTCACGATATTAGTTATGATATCTTTATGTAACTCTTTTCGTCTAACGATAAATTCGACCCAAACAAAGTCAATACTATCGCCTTTTGTTGGCAGAACGTGATGTAGAAAGTGAGTTTAAAGATTGAAAATCTATCTTTATGTGGATCTTTAAATTCGAGTTGCACAAAGAAAGCAATTTTAAACGAAACTTGATAAACGAAACCGAGAGTCAATGAGGCAGCGATTGGCAAACGGTTGAGGTGAGGTTGCACCGGCAGCGAAGATAAATTGGTGACGGAAGAGGAACAGACTATGCCTTCTACCACAAATAGATTTGTCGTCTAGTTCAAGAAAGTTTTCGCTTTTCGCGTGAGCGAAGACTGTTCTTTTAAAGATTATGAGAGTTCTTTTGAAATTTGACATAGTTGCATTCTGGACTATGATGTTTCACAAGTTAGAGAATAATTTCCTGAAAACATACTCATACCAATTCGCACGGGCCCACGTGGTGAAGCAATGCACTCTTTTTCGGATGGCTACAAAGTGATAGAGATACATAGCTTAGCAATTCTCGTCTAACGATGGAATGGAACCTTAAAACCACAAATTGGCGTGTACCGTTAAGATCATAATTGACAATGATCACGTTCAAACGTACAGTGAAAGTAGCAACGATGCTGTAGCCCTGAAAAGAGTTCATTCTGTCATGTCACCGTCTCATAAACACGCTGGAATTTAATAAATTGGAACATCTTGGTAATGAAACTTTTTTATTGCTATGATCATTAATAATAGACCTCTTTCTTTTCAATATTTTGGCGGAATTCAAACCGTAATCTGTATCAACTAGATTTTTTCGAGGCGTTACTAATTTTATATCATGCCGTTTTTTTTTGTTATTGTTGTGCTTTTTTGTGTTATTTTGGTTGATATCTGTAAAGCCAACCTCAAAGTTATTATGTAAGGTAAGTGAAATAAATTGTTACTGTTATTTCTGCCTTGCTTATTATTTCATAACTTTGTTTCATTTTATGTCATGCTTTTGTCTTTATCATAGTTCACATCCTATACTTTCAGTTTATAAATCCAGTAACACACCGCAAGAATTGGAGACAACAAGACAGTTTCAACTTACACAAGTTTATCATCATACATTTTGTATTTTTTATTACTTACACGATTTATGTAGACGGCGTTCGCAAAGACCCTATTGGTGGCAGCCAGAGGTCTTCTTGCGCCTCTATGATTTATAATGTGAACTCAAAAGAGGTTCCGCCATTCCGTTTAATATCTTTGATTTACGATAGAAACTACGCGCATAAGTGCCAGTTCCCTCGATGATATGTGGCGCGCCTGTTACGATTCACTCCTTTTTTTGTTTCGAGAATAATGACATAGTATAGTCGTTTTAATAACCGGCCTCGGAGTCTCAACGGCCAGTGCCCAAGGCGCGAATTTTACAACGATTTATTTTAGAATGCATTTTTATTTAGCGACGTGTTCGAAAACACTAATGTTGCTGGTGGTAAAAAAGCAGCAATTACATGTTAACTTTAATCGTCGGATGTTTTAAATATGTGGACGTGAAATATTTTCGGTTCGCTGATTTTTTACCATGTTCATTCATTGGAGCGGTTTTTTAAATGAAAACGTTTCAAACGTAAAAATGGTAGCAGAAAATTCAAATGTCCACAAATTCCAACACAGGTGTTCTTTCTAGTTTACATGATACATGAACAGTGCCGTGACTTGCAGACATGGACTTATGTTTCAAGGGGATAACGCAATAACTCATCTCGCTACGAGATGGTCCGTAGAAAGTCACCAAGTTATTTCAAAGACAAATAGTTTTGATGTCACGACGAGAGGGAACCATCGATTGAAGAGCTTGCCATGTGCGCGCATGTTTGTAATCTCCTCCAAAGACAAACATAAGAAAAACATGGTTATTATTCTACATCGCGCGTCTGGGGGTCCTTAAATTGGTTTTCACGCCATTCTGAACCCTATGTTAATGGATAAAGAGGTGCTTACTTAAGTTTTGAAAATAAATTTAACGTTGCTGCTGCACTAAAGGGCTCTCTAAGTACATGACGGTTAAAATTTAAAGCGTTACGTTGTATTTTTCCTAAGTTATCGAGCAAACAGAAATAAGGAATAGAATCGCTTGAACGAATAAATTATGAATCCATTTAAGCACTTTAATCGAGTTTTACATTGAGAAATCTCTGCGCTGTATTTATTTTAGGGGCAAAAAATCATTTCGTAGACGACTGCAAGAAACTGTCAATCGAGGCTTGACAAAGGAGAATTCGTAACGGGTTGAATGAGTTGTTTACATAAGTACTATGTGCAAAAATCTTCCGCAAGATTGAATAAGTCTAAAAAGTAAGAGGCACAAAAGCTCGTGTTTATTCAGAAGTGGCGGGGTGCAGCTAAAAATACAGAGTTAGTGAGAATGACAAACTTAAATCACGGATCCTGATTCTGAATAATCTTTGTTACGAAGGAGTAGAGTTCGAGATCCTGCAAAAAATTTTGTTGCAAAAGTGAGATTGTAGAGACACGTAAGCCTTTTTGTCATTTCGTGATGCCTGTCAAAGTTACCAATTGTTTACGGCTCCTTTCGGAATAAAGACTCCGTAAATGACAATCTTTTGTACTTCTTTTTGTTCAAGATAAACATCATAAATTCGACTGTCATACTTTTGCTCGTTCTAATGCCACACAAACAGAATCTTCTATTGTGTTAAGACAATATGGATAATTGTAATGAGGAAATATTTTGTACGGATATATTAAATAGATGAAGAAATTTATAGGATATAGGCATTACCCTTGTGGCTTATTTTCGTTCACAGTTTTTTTTTTCTTTGCTGACCCTATCGATTAGTTTGCTTATTAAAAGAAAGGGGTTTCACAAGGTACATACTAAGGCCAACTATTTTTAAACCTATTACAGTAAGTATGATGAATGATTATAATCCTTACAACAAACGTTTAAATCTTAATACCAAACGATACTTTTAACAAAAAACAGAATATATTAGCTGTTCATCATATCCCGTAAGTTATGACAGTTAATTACGGGAAATGAATTACTATCGCACTTATAGGTGATGAATAGGTGATCAATCAGAAAATTATTGTGGAATGTAAGAATTTTTGACCCCTCCCTGAGATTAACCTGGATTTACCTAAAAAATCGAAGAAAAATGTTTGTTTCGTAAAAAGTTTAGTCGTAAACAGAGATGAAGTCATGCATAATGTTCTCTATCTTGAATAAGTCAAGAAACATTGTCAACTGAATTCAAAGCTTTAAGTTTCAAAGTTTTAACTTCGTCAATCCTAAAATTTTGTTATTTCACACCAACTTCTAGATATCTTTTACATACTACAAAGCAAAATTTCAAATCCGATTCAATATTTCTTGTTACCAGAGGATTATAGGGCACACAATGGAACGAAATAAATCATATACTGGGCAAGGGGATCATTTGAAGTTTTCCACCCGCAAACTTTTTCGGGAAACGTATGGCAAACAATCAAAGGGCGAGTAAACCTTTTTACTAGCGCATTTCGTTTTATACGCTTTTAGTGCCAATATAAAAAGTGGAACATGGTCCATGTAATCAATAAAAACCTTTGGGGACGTTTGAGGAAAACGTATTGCGGTCTACTAAGGGAAAGTTTGTTATTAATACACCTGAATTTGTTTTATATTGTACTGGTAGTAGATGTGAAGTATTGATCTTATTGATGGTTAGAGGTTTCGGAGTTTATAGTGTAAGCATTAGTTATAGTTGTGATAGCGTGCGATTCATCCTTATCCTAACGTGTATGTATGCAGGTACTCAGTCTATTGTAAGTGTATCTACAGACGTGGCGATCAGATCATATGTTTTAGAAACTCTTTGCAAAGCTTTCCTTTACTTTTCTCCTTTCTTTGCTTTTTAACCGGTGATAAAAAGCAGGAGGTTCTCAATTTGATTTTCGATTTGAATATTGTCTGAATTGAAAGTCTATGATTTGGAACTTCTCACACAGTTTCATCGCCCAATTTAGTTAAGGCTAGCGTTACTCATCTGTGTAGAACGACCACATAATTAAAAACAGCCCAAATAGAAAAAAAGGAAACAAAAGAATTTTCAATTTAAGCAGGTATTGTACCCGTTAATGTATTAATGACCAAATTCTCATTCAGGATAGCATAAATAAGGGTCTGAGAGAAAAAAGTACACATTTACATTCACCGTCTCTCTTCGATTCCAGCCTGAGGCACTCTAGACGGTAGGAATGAGTAATGACCGTAATCCGCTTGTGGTAAGCTTTAAGCGAAGGGTTAAGGCTTCTGCGAGCTATAACTTTTATATTTATTACGGCTAACTCGCGTCGACCCAGCAAATCCGCCAACTAAATGGAAAATAAAAGTCCTAAGATCTAAATGTAGGATTTGGATGTTGTTATGAGTTTTTCGAGGGCTCTTTTGGGTTTTATTTACATCTGGATTTGTTGAACTGTGTCTAGTATTGTACGAGTATGTACTGTGCCGCAGGGCAGAAAAAAGCCTTGATATTATCTTTAAATAAAGCCTGTTGTATCCCACTTCTGGGCAAAGGCCTCTTATCTATTTCACACCGGGAAAGTGTTTTGCTTTCTCTGGTCAAACAGCCAGGTACGAGTCCAAATCATCACGCCAGCGTTTTCAGTTGCGTTCAGCGTTGACCCAGCTTCGGTAACGAAGGCCATCTTCAGGCACCCACTGTGTGAGGTTTCTAGCCTTTTTGTGATCTGAAATTAAAAATAAGGGTTCATTTTGATGATCAATTATAGTCTGAACAAGAGAAGAGTACATTACCTGCCATTATTACATTTTTTTACGCTAACAAATGATTTTTTATTTATTTAAAAGTGATTCTAAGTTTTATTTAAAAGAGACAAGATAAAACGAAAAACATCAATATAAAATGTCTTTTTATTTACAATACTTATTACAGTTAGAGAGAATAAAATTGATATTACTTTAAATTCTATAATCGTAAATAACTGTGATGCGTTTTCTAGTATATTTGAATACACCTTTTACAAAAAAATGGATCGCTACTAAATCTACCGACTGAAGTGATTTTATTGCCATCAATATTATTTATTTTTAACAGTGTACTGAAAAATTGCTTGTGCATCCAATATCGTTAATGTCTTTCGTAAAATATGCAAAAATGTATTCTCCTAAGTGCTTCAACATCTATATTTAATAAAAGCTTTGATGCTGTAACAAAATTAAAAGGCATTTGGTAGGCCACACTATGTGTCCCTAAGGTAAAAGATGCATAGAAAATATCTAATTTCTTTTAATCTGCCATTAAAAGGCCAGTCCATTATTCATTTAATGTTGATTTTACTAAGCCTTACTTAAAACTTGATAAAAGCTAAATTAAACTTAATTTTCAAAATTGCATTTTTCCACTGCTCTAAACCGCCATGCCCTACAGTCGACCGTGTATTTATCTCAAAGTATTTTCGCGATTAAATAGCTACCTATTAAAATAATAGTTAATTAAAACTACAAAGGTTTTCGATATTGGAAATCGCGTTACGGAACTCAAATGGAGGTGGGCAGGACACCTAGCAAGGCACAGTGATGACAGGTGGACTAATACTGTCACTGAATGGCGTCCAAGAACGGGGAAAAGAAATGTGGGTCGTCCGGCGGCCTGATGGGCAGACGACATAGTTGCCATCGAGGGAAAAACCTGGATGAGGCTGGCACAGGAACGTGGAGATTGGCAGAAGAAAAGAGAGGCCTATACTCAGCAGTGGGTAAATCCAGGCTGTGGATGATGATGATGATGAATTAAAATTGACCAGTTCAAGATGCAATATTAATATTTAGCAGCAACCAAACTTATTAACAAAAGTTCACTCGTGAAGTTCATAACTACAAAATTAAGATGTCTAGTTAGTAAACCACACGGGCAAAACTTAGCTTTTAAATTATTAAACATTCTAACCCATATCCGTTGCTAAGAAACTACGCACTATAGTCACAGTGGGTATGATGAACAGTAGAACAACCGCGAACTAACGCCCGAATCGGCGCGCTTACATTGACATGCGATGAAGGTACATGATTTATTTAGGGAGCTACGCAAAATTCCGTAACACTGTGGTTGTTGCATCGACACAGGCTTTCTTTGATCATATTTTGACAAGCTTTATTAAGTGCAGGGAAATGGGCTATCTACATATTTATGAACAAATAGTTGACAGCCCTAACAATCCCATACAGGTAATCAATTGCCTAACTTTTTCCCGACTATGTTGGGGTCGGCTTCCTGTCCAAGTGTCTAGAGGATGCAACTGAATACCGGTATTTGACATTTTGCAAGACCCAGTTAGTATTGGGTAATACGATACCCCTTGGTAAGACTGGTTGTCAGACTTTCGGGCCACTGACTACCTGTAACAACTGTCAAAATCTACAAATGACAACCGGAATCACGGAGGCATGGAGTAAACTCGGTATGTAATAAACACTCACTGTACTCGGTGTGTATAAATATGGAAGTGATTCTGAAATACATATTTATTTATTTATTAGATGGTCACACATCCAGGCACCGACCTTGGCAAGCATGGCTACACCTGAAGATCGACTCGCACGGCGGTTATTATTAAGCCACGAGCTCCTCAGTCCTAATCCGATACAAGTGAAGCGTAGTTCTCCTATCCAAAATAGCCTAGTTGAAATACTGTTTTATATCTCAACAGTGGTATAGTTTTAAATACAGTACAAGCAAGTATAATACGTAAACTGTTTTGTTTGGTATTACTTTGTTTTGTTCCAGACTAGTTGTTCGTATAACGATTTGAACTTATTTTAGACTGGCCCTCTGGGATTTTGTATACGGCGAAGTTTTGTTCTGTGACAATTTTAGTTCTTGGTTATTTCGATATGATTCGGAGTAATACTAAAGTCTAACACAGGACAAACAAATGGCAGCCTTTAATAAATAGTTAATTTGATTATGGCAAAATTTTACAACTGCAAATTATAATGCATACACTTATACACAATTTTGAATATAACTTGTCTATGATTTATTTTCTTCTCCTCTCTTTGTATTACCTACACTAATGTAAACAAATTAGGTAATCAAAACCGTCCAAGAATAATTATAACTATGTATAACATAAAGCATTGACACAAATTCTTTAACTAACAACAATTCGATATCTACTCACACAAAAGAACCAACAACCGACCTATTCCACTAAAGACCATCCGTGAACGAAACGAGTTAATTCCAAATTAGAGTTTCGTCGTACGCATATTTAAAAACGCTCTAAGATAAACAAGAATCTAAATCAAGGCGACAAAGTAAAACAAGTCTACCAAAGAATCAGTCACATTCTTGGTAACCAAACTCTTAGAGCATTATAAACCAACAATTTGTTTGAAAGAGGAGTGATTAATAAGGCTTATGCTGATGGAGTTAATTTTACTATTTTTACTTCAGCCGGTCGCTATAAATAAGTTACTGTACAAACCATTTGTCATTTTGAAAGATTACTCTCTAAATCAGTAAGTAAACAGTTAGATGAACCAGCTGGCAAAACTTTCAAGACTTTTTACTACAATCTTCAAAACTATCTCTAAAGCTTGGAACGTTTTACACAACACGAGTTGTTCGTCGAAATTACTCTTAAACTACGTGGGATGTGTTGAAGAAATTCCAATAGCGTTAAATGCTAGAATCTTCTATACAAATCGGAATTTAGTCATAAAGTATATTGGATTTTGCTAATTACTTGTGAATTTTATGGGCTTTCCCGTTTTATCTTAAAGCAAGCGGATAATTAGTTGTTATTTATGCAATATTGCGATCCTCTCACATACCACTCAATTGCTGATTAACTTAGAACGGCATAATAAACCCAGACATTTCTAGTACACTGCAAATTTTAACACCTACCTATTTTATCTGTGATTTCGATCAACAGTCTCGTCTTGCCTATAAACTAGCTATGTGCTAAGTAAGTGGAGGTTTACTTAGTATCTTCCTGAGCCAATATGTAATTTAACTCCAAATAAGGTTGACCTTTGTAGCCCTTGAAAGACTCCTTGAAGTACTCCTGAAAATAGAACGACCAAAAATACTTTTTATACAAATGGGTAACCGATTTTTCACACACTCAGTCAAGTAGGTTTAGAATTTTTAGAATACGAATCGATAGAATTTTATAATTTTATTTTATATTATGCTATAACTAAAACTAACACAAAACACACACACACAACTATTGAAAATAAAAACCATTGCCATTAGAACAAAGTCTGATATAAAAAAAAAAACACTTATTTTGTTCTATTATAGTTCCATAGTTCACGTATATCGATCAAATTAAATATTTACAAGCTGTTTTGGTAAGCGACGCTGTTGGTGGCAGGTTATTAGGCTAACGCCTTTCATTTTGCCATAATGTTTTAGCTATAATAACTGAACCCGTGAGCAATTTTCATGTTGGAGAGTTCCATAGAATTTGTTAGAACAAGTCGCATAGTTTGCAATTTCACATCATTTCCTTAAGTCGTAAAATAATTTTCTTTTATGCAAAGGTGGTATCCAACAACACAAATTCATATGAGGAATTAAATTCTCAAATACGGATTTACTACGTACCGTCAACTACAAATCTTCATTATCAAAAACATGACTCGAACTGCCATCAGAATTTCTACTGTATCTGTTCAAATTTTATTATCAAACCACTGTCAAAGCTTACTTGATTATGTCTCTTATCTAATTTATGTGAAAATTACCAACACAATGCACTGAAGATATAGACTTAACTGATAACAGGCGACGCAGATCAGATCTTTGTATTTAGACAATGCGGATACGATTGAAGCTCGCCCTAAATCACGGGCCCCGATGACAACTATAAATTCCCAATCTAATTACTTTGGAACTATATGCTGACAAATAAAACAACATCGCTCCAAGCGTTTGGGAATTGGATCGTTTTAACTTTATTAAAACCGAAATTAGTTTATCAGAGGCAACGACTTAATTTAAAAACAGATTTGTTTTTCAGTAAAATTAATTTTAACAAAAAAATCAAAGCTCGGTATAATACGAGCATTGTTACCCGCAGACATGAGATAAATTAAAATTCGGATTATGATTTTAATGGAAAAAAAATAAATACTAAAGAAGAAAAAGTTGAGTAGAATTTATCCGGCAACGTTACGACTCAAAACGTTTAATTTGTACACCATTGTAACCGAGAGACGAGACCGGCGAAATTAATTACCGTTTGCTTATTTTTTAATTAAAATTAGATTTTATGAAACGACCGCCTACGTAATCCGTAATATTTCATAAAAGATGGAAATTCTAGTGGCGCCATATTGTGAGAAAGGGCATTCGTTTCGGCGATATTTTGCATCTTCTAGTGGATATATTTCACGGGTAAATTGACCCACTTTCTAGGATTACTCGTTTCCTTATTTAATTTCCTTGTGTTACCTTAACTTTGCTTCAAAAAAATCCGTTCTTCTTTTTTCGTTATTAATAAACTCTTACATCAAATTAATTATGAAATTAACAATTTCATCTAAATAATCTTTATCCAATTTCAGTTAATATACTTTCAACAGAATCTTATTTAAATCAAACCTAATCAAAATGAATATCTCAATCGAATGAGTCGAGTTTTTTTTTCTTCGGGCAATTTGTAAACATTGGACTGATCTCTGAGGCCGTCGGAGTTCAAATTCAAAACACGCCAACGCATAGGGAACCCAATCACTTAGTAGGTCATATCGGTTCTCTCGCGGCGACTAAATTAACATATTTTCCTTTATCGACAAATATGGAGGTCCGACCCGCGCTTATCAAGGATGTTTTAACCGAAAATATACAAGGGTGAGTATCTCACTATGGTTCGCTTCGTACAAATGCGTCTACGCCCACAGAGAAAAGATTACGGCATGTTTAAGAATAAATCTTACGAGACAGTAACGTACATTTTGTGGCTAGCTACAAATAAATGTCGCTGTCGGCGCTCCCCCAGCCTGGTTTGGGCAACCACACCCCAAAGAGCCGTGGTTCGTCTTGTGCACAACCATTTATAAAATCCTTGATTCCGGCTTGGTCATAAAAACATTGTGATAACGTTGAACGTAAATTCAAATAATGCCACATTAAGATCGGCTCTCATAATGACTTTCATAACACTAAAATCGTTTGAATTTCTACGAATCCAGTTCTAACTAGCACTTTATCGCCCGAACAGTCTACAACCTTTTCACGGCTTTTTGATTTATGTGTCTGTCGTTCGTTGAAGATTACTTATCTTTACACACGAATAAAGCTTATTTATCAAGGATATGGACGTCTAACGAAAACAAATCAATCTTTTATTACCATGACTGATGTTTATGTGATTAATATTATTATCGCGGGAAACAGTTTTCCTTAATTACCTGCCAGTGTAGGGGAGGCCGGGGCTTCAATTAACAGAGGTAAGTATTAACAAGCGAATTTCTAATAAACTATAAACAGCACATCACTAGTGATTCCTAAAATTCGTCCCTGTGACAGTGGTCTACAGGTTGAAACTCGTCAGTGCAGCTCAGTGCGCCGTGGGAGTGTGTTGTGTGATGTGCGTCTATTTTGGCCAGGTAACGAACTTTTTTCACTTTACGATTTTTTGATTTACGTGTTAAATACTTAATTTCACCGTAATATTAATTTTTTTCACAGTACCTTGTTTTATTCATAATAATGTTACATAACTTTACTAACGCTAATGTACACTATTTCTTAATAATATTTTTTTTTATTGAAAAGGTACCCATGGGGCTAAAACTAACAAAACATACGGGGTAAGAATTAACATGTTAATTCTTACCCCTACTTAGGTATATACTGTATATACCTTTGGATTCTATTTTTAGTTCCATACCCGAAGGGTGCCCAACAGGACCCTATTACTAAAAAAAGGGTAAAGGAAAGGGTAAAGCAAAAATACCTAAAAAGGGGAAACCAAAGGAAACATCACAAGTGGAAAAGGCAAAGAAAAGGATATTGGAAGAAAGCAGCGACAGTGCAGAAGATGAATATTTCTGTATAATTTGTGGTGTCTCATACAATGAAGACACATCTGGTGCAGAATGGGTGGAATGCATTTTGTGCAAGCAGTGGGCTCAGTCCGGATGTATCAGAGGCAACACTGTTTCATACATTTGCCAAAATTGTGAGTCAGACGATGAATATGATTAAAAATGAAACATATTATTGTGATTAGGTATATGAAAATGATTTTTATTAGATTATAATTATTGTTAAGATGTTGATTTTATAATGAAATTAAGCATTATTGAGACTGCTTTAGTCTATATAGGTAGGTTTTAAAAAGACTGCTACGTTTAAGAATAAGCTGTTTACTACCTCATTTAATTTTAAAGTGATTATATTGTTATTGGATAACACACATACGTCTGATTAAACTACATAGAAGACTGTTAACTTAATAATAACAGTAAAAATGACTTTTATTTAGAAATTATTTAAAGATTTGTTGATTTTTGTTCTTCTACGAAGAGGTTTTCTTTGAGTTTTCGTTTCTATTCATTGATATAGCTGAAATCGGAGTGTTACAACTTTTAAGCATAATGTTAATTGTTGTTCCACTAATTGAAGATTGTGATTATTAAAAATTAACGTTTCCTTCAATAAAATAACAGTAAAAATAACTGTTAATAAGAAATCATTCAGTATTTGTTGAATTTTGTTATTATATAGAGAGGTTTTGTTTAGGTTACTTTATCTATGTACTTATATCGCTGTTGCAGGGACAAAGTGCTATATTGTTTAAGCCTAATGTTGATTGTATTTCTTAATAAAAAAATATCATTGTAATTTTGCGTTTTCTTTATTCATAGAGGAAAATACTTACAATGTTAATTGTTGCCCCTTTTGTTAATACTTACCTCGGAACCGTTAATTGTAGCCCCGATCGCGGGGTAAGTATTAATTTCTGACTTTTCTGAGTGAAATCGACTTTTTTTAAAAGGTACTAATTTATTGTCAAATTAAAACCAACGATATGGTTATTGAATAGTTTGGACATCATTTGACACAAAAATCATTTCAAAATGTTTAGGCGTTTTGAAGCTACAACTGAAAATATAAATTTTGTTAAGTCGCGCCCCGGTCTCCCCTATTTGAGTGCGTATGAAACCATTGTTATAGCGACAAAGCGTTGATATCATTTTGAGTTAAGTCACGATTGAAATGAGAATAACTTCTGTGCGACATACAATAAAACAGAGAAACATCTAAAACAATACAACCATGACATTATTATATTTTATTATCCAACCCAAAAACATGTTACACAAAAACACGAAAGTAGATCACAAAAAAGCCAATGCAAATAAATCTTGTAGCCAACAAACCATATCAAAATACCCGAGGGGACACTTAGCTATAAACTGCGTCGCCACAATCAAAATTATTGCCTCACCCATCCTTCACCCGCAGACTTCGGAATGAAATTATCATTGAATAGTTACTATAACAATAATTTGGTTGTGGCCAATGCAATTACAGTTCCGTTTTACACACCCCAAAATCTCATCGGCGATGATTGCATCAATTGTCTGGCATGCGGGTGCCGATGGCTTGTTGATCTGGATATAAATTGTGATGAAATTATGAAAATGTCATATTTATAAGGGTGTATGATGTGATAATTCTTGCACCATCTGTGGTTACGATCTAAATTGATTTTCTATAGTGATTATTGCCAGGATTCTAGAAGAATATTACTAATATGTACCCCAAGAGACCAGAAACTCTGATAAAAGCTTGGTCGACCTCATCTCATCCCATGAGTGACATAAATAACGCTCAAGCGATAAAATTAAAGATGATAATTATGTAGAAATATCCACCTTTGAGCGTATACTAATGGATAACATTACTACACACATTTTTTTTTCGGATGGGAAATCATCAAATGAGTCCCACTCTGGGCGGAGCGGAAGGGAGTGTCAGACTTGTACTGACTAAAACCCATCCATGTTCCTTCTTTGCCCTTTGTGTTTCAGGGCCGTGGTATCTTTTTCGAACAGTCCCGCAGCCCTGGCAGGAATCGGCCCTTGCGGGCCCCTTCCTTTTGCTGACATCACTTTGAGGCGCGCGTGAAACACGAACGCGCCGTCGACACGGCCTGTCGTCATAAGATGGACGGACGGCGAGCTAGCCTCTTACTCACCGTCCACAGGCCCGCGCCTACGGTGGCCGGGAGCCATCACGTGGCCCCCGATGCCCGGAGCGTCTCCCTTAAAGGAGTCCCCAAATTTTGCGACGCGGAATCGTCTTGTACAGCTCAAAAGGAGCTTTAAGTCCATGCAATAAAGTCCAAGCGAGTCATTTAAACCGAAACGAGACGAATAACATGAATGATGTTTTGGTTTTAGCTTTTTTGTGTATCCTATAGTATTTTAGTTTAATTGTTTGCAACAACCACAATTAGTATTGTCCATAGTTATTAATAAATTGATAAAAAATATGAAAATATTATAAGTGAAACGAGCGTTTTTAATTTTAAAATCGACGTATTTACGTTACATTTACATCGCGCAGTCATGCTAGGGCCTTTGATAGTAAGGACAGAAAGTATACCTACCCTACCCTACCCTACCAACGTTAACGGAAATCCTGAAGTAATATTTTAGGGAACAAAAGACCTTATTGATATTCACCTGTAAACGGTTCCTTATAAGCAGATATTTGTTTACAAATGTTACATGGGACACCGGCATGCTATCCTTACATCAAGTTGACAATAAGGGCCCAAATTCTGTGTATGTCAAGTTATAATCGTATTAATACTGTGGAGCTTCCATGATGAAACGTACCTTCGTATTAAAGGTATGGTAGATTAAATTATTCAATTTATTTGTGACCTTGGTATCCTTATATTTTGGATAATACTTTGGAAAGGTCAAAGATTAATAACACAATTTTCTTCTCAATATTTTCCTGCGTCCTTATTTTTCTGAGCATAACTTGACCAAAATATGTAGTTAATATGACTCAGATAGCAAAAAAGTAATTGGAAAATAATTGAAATATTTTCGTCTCCTAATGGATTAATGTTAAAATGTCTCATCGGCTTATCAAATGATGGGGGTCGTATTCTCGAAATGAAATGTCCCTTTCTTAATGCACGTTATTAGGATGGCGCTATTCTTTTCTTCCTCATAAAATCTAATGGGATAGAAAAAGACGGAAAATAATTTGTAGAAAAACATAATGCAGGGTTGGAAGCGGCGGGATTCGTGTCAACTCGCAGGTAGATCAATAAAATGGCTGTTTCATTAACTTTATGTCTGATGGCACTTATAAAGACATTAAATGCCCCAAGTTGGGAGAGTCCATTTGGACTGTAACATTTCTCGATCCGTTTTTTCTTGACGCTTCCATTTTGTTTACGTTATCTTTTACACATCTTACACCAGAAAACGTGTAGCATCTCGAACTAAATTACTTCTGATCACTCCGATATCCTCCCGGAATAAACTGAGATTTAATACACAGGTATCTATTAGAAATAACAACCAAGATGGCTGCAGTACTTTCAATAGCAGGAAAAGGGAAAAGTAATGACATAACTAATGGTTACACTTAATGATCATCGGGAACCATCGAGTAGGCAATTCAGAACGTTATCAGAGAATTACTGAGTCTAGATTAGATACAAAGAGAATGTAGTACTCCGAATACATTCTCTAATGAGACACTACTACGATATAAAGCTCCGTTAAGTAATGGGACTGAACCGCGGTACAATAAATATGATCAAACAAAACGTGCAATGGAGGAAGCAGTACGTTGCATAGATAAACGGCTTGGAGCGTACTCATAAACATAGGAAGCCAGCAGTCGTTCTCGAAGCACGAAATTGACTCGAGTGTTCGCGTGTTCGAACCACGTTACCTTAGTAATTGGCATGCTGCTGTAACGCTACTCTGTCACTACTGGGGCCACGGCCTGAGGACCGTGGTAGAGGCAATGAAACGGCCATGTTCATTGTCAGATTAAATCGGAAGTTCACTTGATATGCACGTGTGTGAGTTACATGTGCGATAATCAGTACTGATGAAGGTAAGGTTGAATGATTGTGGAAAACTAGTTACTTAGGACTGTTAATGGCTTAAGGATCAACCATACTGATAATAACAAATTGCGGACAGTGGACATGGACAATGTCAGATATACTTCAGTATAGTATCTGTCCGAATTTGTTGTTAAGAGTCGTAAACCGTACCGATTTATTTACTTATTTAGTTGAATATAAGTAAAAGTCACAGACAACAATAGGGTCTTCATCATTTCCAAATCCAGTTAACACAGTAGGGTCCCAATTTGAATACAAACCATCTTTAACAACATTAATTACGGAAGAACAAAACGAAGTTTGCCAAAATACCACCATTTTCACCGTAGCCTTGCGAAGCCAACATCAAAATCCGTCGATCCGTTTTCAACACGACATTGGCCTTGTCGCTTGTTTTAAAGCTCTACGCTAAGCCTTGAACCGTTGTCTTTGTTTTGAGACAATAAACCCGCTTTGTTGCTGAAGAGGAATCTTCTGGCGAAGTCGAGAGTCGATGCTGACATTTTCTAGAATGATGAATGGAACAGACGTTGAGTGTACTTGTGTGTTTATAAGTCTTTTGTTTTCAAGTGTTTAAGTTTTTATAGGTCAGAGTATGTCAATTCCAGAATTGGTTCGAATTCTTTGATGGAATAATATTAGAGAGCTAAAATGGTTTATTTCAGTTTTATAGCACTATTTCTAGTGGAAATGTACGACAAAATAATTTATCACTAGTCGACATAGTTTTCAATTGTTTTAAAAACTGAAACAATTGCCATGACCTTTTAGGCTTACTATTTTCGGAGTAACCGTTTACATTTATTTAGACTAACCTTGAAACAGTGTGTGAACATTTTTAGTAAACTGATATGGCCGTCCACTAGGAAGCAGAAATAGGATTCAAATTACAAATGATATTAAAGTAAGTCATATTCGGAGACAAATGATGGTCGACGTCAAGTTTGTATTATTTAAAATGCCACGAGGCATCAGAATTTAATACGCCTCATATTTTGGATACTATGAAATACTAAACTAGAATATTATGAGGTCCTTTCAATACAAATGTAAAACAACGCAGACATTAAAGTCACCTGATAACATCTCTTCTTAGAAACTCTAAAGAATATTATATTTCTTTTAATGGCTTACAATAAATTTAATTGTTGAATAAATATTTGAATTAATTAAGTTTACATTTGAAGAATTCGCGACTAAAAATGCTATTAGTTTTAATTTCTTAGTTCTCCGAATAGTCTTCGTTATTTTTCATTCATTTGCTAACGATCTGTTCTTTCTTAAACAGAAAAATACAAAAATCGAGATTCAAAAATAATGTAATAATTTAAGGCGCAGAAAAAAATAGTTTCTTAAAAGCAAAACTTATGCAACCTAGACTAATATTGCCGTCATGCAATACAATCGTAATTCTTTTACGAAAACTTCAAATTATTTACAAAATCTTGTACTCAATCACACCTAGATTTTCAACGCAGATATGGTTTAGTGCTTACAAAATAAAATGCTTCTCGTGGTCTGGATCTGATAAGGTCAAAACAAAAGGCATAAGTGGTTGAAAATACCTTAAAAGTGGCGTAATAAGATCTCATTAGTCTTTGATACTGATTTATTACTTTTAGAGTAAGACTTTTGTAAGACTACTTAGAACTACGTAGGTCTAGTATAGATCAGCAAGAGACTTAAACAATAAAAGAGATTGAAACGACAACTGTCTGAAACCATTCAGAAGGTAGAATACACAAAATAACACTTATAATGTGTGTCATCATAAAAGTAATGACGCACAAACAATTATACAAAGTGATAAATCATGAAGATTCAGTAACTATATCAAGCAAAGAACCCCTGAAAATTAACCAAATTAGTGAAAAGAACAACTGTTCTTCCGAAAAGAAAGCAGAAAATACTCGTAAAGACACAAACGTAATACGAAATTAGTAATTACGTTACAAAACAACTAAATTTCGTATTAAAACCTAATTATTCACTCGCTGTGTTGCCACAACAGAATGATTTACCAAAAAAGTACAAAAACAAATTTATGTCTCTTCGGGGACGGTCGGGCGGTGTCCATTACACGATATCCTTCTTGATTTATTAACGTGGATATCTGGACGCGAATAAGTATATAATGCTGTGAGGTCCAGTAATGAAATGTGGGAGAGGCTGATGTTAAAGATGGTCATATAAGACTTTATGGCACAGACAAACGAATGTTAAGGTGTCTTTAATTAATTGATTTATTGCAACCACCATAATAGTCGCACGAGAATTATCGTGACTATCCGTAAGTAAGTATCCATATCAGATTTTGAGGCAAGAATGCAATTCAAGAATGACTAATTGTTTTCGATGTATTTATTTGTCGCGCAGAATAGCATTCTTGTGTTATACCTATTACAGGCCAGATGAATTCATCCTAAACAGTGATATCCTAGAAGGTAGTTAGGATTATTCAGCAATTAAGGCGATGTAAGAGTAAAACATGTCATAAGTGCGTAAGTATGTTTTGTTGTAAGTTATCAAAAAACTTATGTCAATCTTGTCGAAAGTTATTAGAGAAAAACGAGACGCTTTGAAAGCTATTTCCACTAGTCCAGGCCATCTGGTTGGCCTCAACATCAATGTGAAGATGGGACAACATCACGCAATGGATAAACAAAACAATTGAAGTGTTACAATCCGGAGTCGATCTTCAGTAGTTGAAGACGGTGACAAACCCAAACATTAAAATAAAAGGTGTGACTAAGGGGTGAAAATATAAACTACATTGACAAATCCATCGTCATTATCCAACGTTTCCAGACGAAAGGGCAAATCAAGCAACACATGTTGCCAACACAAGCTTAATTCGTATAATTTACTTAGCACTCCATTTCTAAATAATAACACGGCTCGTTTGGATTATTGTGAGGTTGGGCCTAATATGCCATATGTTTAACGCCTCCGTGTCACCTACTAATACGACTTTGATAAATAGGTCGCGACATTATAGGCTACCTAATACCGTGACCCGTACTACGTGTTTCTCGCTTGCTACATGATTCTTTATGTTAGTAATTCATGTGATTGTTACTTTATAAACCAAGTATCCATCAGGATGTCTCTCATATTTGTGAAATATGGCCTATTTATTTAATCGGGTTTAATTAATAATAACAATTAAACTTTTAGATCCACTGAGTTCTTAGACAATACAATTCTGTTTCATGTTGACAAGTTAGGTAGCAGTTACACTTTTTCACAAATTATTCCTATATATCATATATGTAATCTTTTTTAACTGTAGCAGCTATAAGCTTGAGCAACAAATTTCGTTCAACATGATTTCCAGGTGACTTTCATGTGAGTTCTATCGCTGCTATCATTAGTAGAGGAATTCTTATAATGTGGTTATTCACGCCTGTAGCATATGCTTAATGTTAGAATTTCAATTGATTGACACCGCGTCTGGTTTCAGAGTCTTAAGTACCGACACATGTTTGTTTATTGCTCTATGAGTAATGCATTAAAGCTAATAAAATTTAATAAGCACTTGTACAGATCGGTAAATGAGAGTTTTGTATTTGATGGGTTAATTGTTGCGAAAGTCATGCACACTTCCGATATTATCCTCTTACTTTAAATGAACTGTTGAGTCAAAGAATAGTAAGATAGCATTTCATTACAGAAATTGTTTGAGGGGATTCCGAAATCATTTAGCAACATTTTTTGCAAAATTTATGCCAACTAGTTTGAGAAATCTTATAAGAATCTGTAAACCAATAAGATTACAGGTCTCTATTAACTTACTTATACATGTAGTGTATAATTATGTATGAAATGTGTCCGACTTTGAACTTGAAAATGAAAGGTTTGACTAATTTCACAATCGGCATAGCCTTTTCCCAATTATGTTGAGGTTAGCTTCCAGTCTAACCGGATACAGCTGAATACCAGTATTTAACATGGAGCGACAGCCTATCTGACCTCCACAACCCAGTTAGTTAGTACTTACTGGGTAACACGATACCCCTGGTAAGACTGGTTGTCAGACTTTCAGGCCACGGACTACCTAACGACTGTCAAAGATCTACAATTGACAGCCGGAATCAACGGCTTAACGTGCTTTCCGAGGCACGACGGTAACTCGGTATCTAATGGGTGCCATCCACGGACCAACCTAGGCTTAGACTAATTTGACCCTTATAAATTGTAGACGTCTTTAGAGTTGAATCCATGTAAAGACAACTGTATCAAGAAACTTTCTAAAGAAGGATCTTTAGAAACTACATCCATGACGAAGCCTTCCTGTACCAATTATGGCAGCGGAAACCATTATACCAACAGTGAAAAATACATGAAATGCTTACTTACTCTTACGGGTTCAATAAAGAAACCTGTCTTAAGTTTCATTGTAATGAATTCTTGTTACTCGTTGTAGCAGGCTACTGTATGTGTATACCGGTAGTTCACACTTAGTGCAACAGGTGGCGCTGTTGGCTGTATACGGCAGTTCTCAGGATTAGCGGGTGGAGTTCCTATGGATGTTTTTTCCTTGGTGTTCGCATCAATGAGATATTTTATGGGAACAGCGTTGTAACGGATCGAAGGTATAACTTTTTTATTTTGATCATTATGTTGGGATTGCATTGTATTTTTTAATATAATTATAATTAATGTAATGTATAATTTAAGTGCAAGCTATTAATTTATTAAAAAGGATTAATACATATAATTTCAAACACAACTACAAAACGTTAAATCACATTGCTGAAGATGTTTACTGAAAAGAAAAAGTCCTTCTACCCAAATCTCGAGATGAATCTGAAGAACTCTTGCGAGTAAAACTAATGTTCTTTTAAGTACGTCCTTAATTCACTTAACCTATGAATGATCTAAACAATAGAACTCTTGAAATTCACGATCAATATCGGAAACGCATCAACACGCATCAAAAACGTCAAACAAAATCATTCATTCACACTAATCTAATCACACAGTCGGCTTCCGTGGCACATTCCCACAGTTACACACTGTATTACATTAAGCACAAGTCGAATACAATAGCTCCAAGTTGGTCCAAGACCATACAACACGGTGGGTGGTCGAACGTTGCACCTCACACAACGGTCCTCTCATCATATCATAACTAAGCTCTTTATCCCTCCCGTAATGGCAATGAACACAGTGCTAATTTTACTTCGTAAACACTCTGTTGTTCCACTTATCTATAAAGAACTCCACTAAAATAAACCAGCCTTGTTGTCTATAAAAATAACCATGCGGATATCATTAGCTTATCGACCTACTTCGTATTTCAAAGCAAACTATGCTCAATTTCAGATCGTCTAACGGGATCCGGTATGGTCTAGTGGCTAGGATACCTGGCTCTCACCCAGGAGGCTCGGGTTCGATTCCCGGTACCGGAAGAATCTTTTTACAGTTTTTATTTCATGTTTTACTTTGAATACCTCGTTGTGATTGTTAGTCTCGATAAAAACGCGCATTTTATACGCATGGAGGGAGATTACTAACCAGGCGTCATACTGTTGATATCGCTCATCTTTCTAAGCGGTAAGCAAGAAAAATAGGAACAAGAACCAACCACTGATTATGGAGATAAAAAGTGAGAATTTGAAAAGGTTTTTGCCATAACTTTCTTGGGAATTATTTCTCTTTGTTTACCTCTATTGTTGTAAGTGTTGCGTATAGTGTACGGAACAGATTAAAATGTATGGACTTTCTTTATCCGATCGCCCATCTAATCTGAGGCTTAACGAGACATGCTAAAATATTATCGTAGCAGGAAGTATTAGGCGTCCTTTATCCTTTGTCCAGACTCTCATTAACACGTTCCACAAGGTCCGTCGACAACACTTGGAAGCTATTCAGTTTTTGTTTTCCTTTTTTGGCGCCAGATTTTTTGCTTTTAGAACAATCCTAAACACGTCTGCCATGAATATTGTTGGACACCTGAATGCATTGTACAACGCATCCTATTTCCTGTTAAAGTTCAGATCGTGTTGAATTCTCCGCATGACTAAAACGATTGTTTCGAATGCTTGATTTATTTTTTCCTCTAGATCTTTCTCGGAACGGTGATACCAAAATGCGCAAAATTTGCATGAGAAATTTATTGGATCCCGATTAGTGACGGAATATTTCGCTCCTATGTCAGAATATAATTTAAATGTGTCTCTATATTACAATATGGAGACATAATTTAGTAGCGATTCTAAGAATGTTCATCCATTCGAATGATTTAAGAGATAATAAAAAAAATTCTAATACCGATAGAGTCCCAAATCCTTGATTAGTCATTAATAGGTTTTCGATTCTTAATCTTTACCCTTTTAAAATATGTTTCCAAATGTTTATTATTGTTGTTATTTATTACTTTGGTTCCCCGAACTTTATCTGAATGTTTCATCATGTTATTATTCATAATTAAATTCATTTGTTTTATTAATACTTACTTTTTACGTTTAGTCATTTGAGTTATGTCGTTATGCGTTATTTTAATGACGATGCTACTACTGTTTGGAAATTAATGTGCGTCTCTAGTAATTCATGGATACTTTAAATTTTAAATCTTACCGCACAGTGTGCATAACGTTTTATACATACACAATTTTGTTTTTCCTCGGCTGGCTCGATGAAGGAGTGCTTCGATTCATAGGATGCGTATGCACTTTTTAAGCAATATAATAATAAAATACAAAAATTGTCAATTTCACATTTTCCCTAAATGAGGAAGATAAAGTCTGGCGCGTTCGTGTTCCACGCGCGCCTCAAAGAGTTGTCAGCATACGGGAGGGGCCCGCAAGGGCCGGTGCCTGCCAGGGCTGCGGGACTGTTCGAAAGAGATACCGCGGCCCTGGAACATAAAGGGCCAATGAAGGAACATGGGTGTTTTTTAGTCAGTAAGAGTCTGACACTCCCTTCCGCTCTGCCCAGGGCGGGAGGAGTCATTTGATGATTTCTCACCCTCCAAAAAAAAAAAAAAAAAAAAAAAAAAAGGAAGATAAAGTCTGTGGTGTGCTAGCTGAGATAACGACGCTTTAAAGCCTCATTAACTTGTAAAATTCTCAATTCCTATGAATTCCATTGTATTCATTCGTATTTTGTCAGGAATTTAGATAGTCACATTGTTTTATATCTCCATTTCCTGGAACGTTTTATCTAATTCTAAAATTCCAGAAAGCACAACTACAGAGCACTCAGCAAATATTGAGCGTAGAATCCGGATCGCGTTCACCGGCGTCAGTATGTAAATCTTTATCATTTACTGCACGCATTTCCTCTCTGAGACCTGTTTCATTATAACCGAGATCTTTCACCGCATCTGATGTTTACATTATGGCTCAACATCATACCGGTTGCGTTGATCTACCTATTTCTGCTACATACCAATCAAAATTATCGAAGTAATTTGCATATTCGTAGCTTATACTTACTCAATATTATGTACGTAATTGAAGTGACATGTTATGCCATTAGTGGGCTTTATGCAGATTTGTTTGAGTGTTTGTCTAAATGTTGGTAATGCAGGGTACATGATTATTCTAGTCTTTATTTACCTGTAAGTATACTCCTAGTATGGCTACAATAAGGTTTAAAACGTTGCTAGATGGTTATTATCGTATGTTTCCATTTTAGCGATGATTCATTAAGTCTCAGCGTGAACAAGCATTATCTCCGTCTTTTGTGTTTAGTAAAATATCTTCACGTTCCAAAATCTTTCTGTCCAACTTATTTAACTAATGTGCGAGAATAATCACGGTTCAATGTCTTGTCGTGCGCGCCACGCGATCTATTCATCACTCCAATACTTATTTTTTGAAAACAACAAAAGCTCTGACGCTAAACACTTCCATTATTATGTCCTAAATAGACAAAGCAACTTTGTTCGAGACAAAAGGAACAAATAAAAGGTTGTCGCCATTAATTTATACACTTCTGACATTTGTAACGGTGCATCTTTTGTCGTTTATTGTAATGTTACAAACTTACAACTTAACCCCGTGGAGGCGAAAAATTAGCGCTCTGCGTGTGTGCCGTCGGTATACACTAAACAGAATTGTACAAAGGAGTGCTATTTTTCATTTACGCGTTTCGCTTTCGGTATAATTATGTGTTTTTTTTTCGTATCGAATTCGAATTAGTGACGGTGCAGTGTCACCTGAGTCGAAAGACGGGACCTCACATCTTACAAAGAAGCGTATTTTGGTCGCTCAAACGACCATTCACTATTTATAATAAAATATTGTGCGCTCTGTTCGGGATTTGGACCCCACGGGAATATGTGAGACCCTCCGATGTAACTTTTTATGTTCATACCTCACATTATAATTGTGAGATATGATGTTTTTGTAATTATTTACGACCTTAATATCTCGAGGATATAATGCATGGCCATGAAACGTTCATAAACCATTCCTATGATCTGCCTACTCATAAAATGTTGTTGTGTTGTTATATTGATCTAAAGCACTTCAACAATATAAATTGATTAAAGTTTGCGCAACTTTAGTTGTTTTAAAAACAAGACATCCAGAATAACTTATGAGAAATTAGAATAGCGGTCGCATTTCAAACGAAATTCTCACAAGCGGTACATATCTTGAAGACTTAACAAGTTCTAGCAGTTTATGAGGTGCTAGGCACTGTTCCATATGAACTCCGGCTTCGCGCGCTCGTAACCATCCACCGTCGACCTGAATGAGCTCGCAGCACGAACGTCGAAACTAAATCTTTTACAGTCACAATTCACTTGCCAAACCGAATAGTAAAAGAAGAAACCATAGAAAAATATTGGATGATGTTCAATGCTAGCTCATAAAGTAAGCCGAGAATAATCTTGAGCGCCCCCACGTAATGGATCCTACAGTTTACGACGTGCTAAACTCTCCCCGGTATGGATGAAGTAATGTTCATAACACTGAACTGTGTCAAGAATGAGTTTCCGAGTTCTTGACACGTTGGCGCTCTCACTCCGGATTTAGCTTCCTGACGCCACTGTAGTAAAACACAGTTGTTTAAATTCAGTTTGTTCAAAAATCAACTTATGATTGAATGCATTAAATTTAAATTCAACCCTTCTGGAAGTAAAAAGTAAAACGGAAAAATCATTGCGATTCGTTGTAGCTTGATTTTTACATCCCGCTGGGTGTCGTTGTCGGGAGGCGTCGTCTATATAAGTGTACAAGACACACACAGCGCCAGCACAAAGCGAAGGAAACGCTTAACGCACACATTCTGGAGATCAAAGAACGCGCAATCTGTGTGAAAAAAAATAACGTTTTGGTCCCAAAAGGGCGGACCCGTTTACGCGACCCAATTCACGCGAGCGGTTCGGACGACGAAGAAATTGAATTGAAACCAGCCCGAACAACAAATTCAAACGCGTATCGAATTGTTTTACGTTTGACGAATTCGCATTTGGAAAATTTTAAATTCGTTACAATAGGCTATAATGATGCAGACCCGCTTCTTTGTCCGTATCAAAATGTTGTAGGGCACAAAGAATTCGCGGTATGGTCTTTAACGGCAAAGTTTAACTTTTTAAGTATGTGTTCGATATCGATCGTGTGGCGATAGCAGGAATAAAGTGGACCGCGTTTTTTGGAGGTTCGTGATGCCAAATTCTCTCTACGCTGTCGCCAGTAACGATGTTCGCATTCCGAAATTAATTCAACAGCATTCGTACAAGAAAATTATTTGAATTGCATTATTAAGCTTCGTTTCTGTCTTTGGTATAAGTTAAACCTGGCTTGTGTGATGTTGTTACGAAGATATACCTTCACTTTTCTATGAACATTAATCATATCATAAAGAGAAAATTGCCTTCGGAGATCGTCGTACATTTTCTTACGATGTTATCAAGCTCCTTGCAAACACCATTTGTTAGTGTCTTGTTTAGAAGATCACATCTGCTAAACTTTATTAGCTTACCTTTTGACAAAAGCCAAGTTGATGGAGGCGCGTATCAAATCGCGCGATTCAACGCGTTCCTTAGCGCAGCTGGTTTGGGCGAAACGAATCTTTACTATTTATTGTTTGAATCTTTCTTGTGCATTATTTATGAAAATCTCTAGTCATTTGACACGGTACCCTGGCGGACTGCTTTCAGGAAAGTGTGTCACCTTGCCTAGAATTAGTAACGCGTTCCCAGCTGATACATGGTCTTCGATCTTGATTTAAAATATTGTTGGTCTGTCGTCTTTTAGTGATTGATTGGCTGACTTCTATTAGGCACTATCGGTAAACGGAGCCCGCAGTTTCCAGTACTAATTCGTTTCACTTGCATTCTTTGTTATTATGTTGCACTTATGTATTTAGTTGCATCTGTTTCTGTTGTATGTACTGATGTTTCTCCCAAAAAAATATTTAAACAAAATCCCAAACGCTCAATAAATTACTATAGATTTCTGGGCGAGTTGAAAACAAATGAAATTGTATAACTTTGAACAACTTCTGTGTAGACATAGAACTTGAAACTTAATAAGTGAAGCAATTTCTTACTACATATGCTTGCATTAGCATCGAGTGAAAGCCGTGGAGGTACGTGGAAACGATCTGCCAAGTTCTCATCGGCTACCTTATTACGTCGCGTCGGCCGCCGCTTCACCCGTTACATCGACCGCGCACATCCCAGACCAAAGTTTTTTGCCGCTCGGTAGTTGCACCGATTTGATTGCTCCACTTTTTTCTCTTCTTTTCAAATAAAACGAAGTAATTGTTTGTTTTAAGTCCCGTAGATTGCGTCCGCTGTACGGATTTGTTACAGACATTTTCGGTATTAGAAAATAGAGACTTCAAAACGGTTGAGCGAATCCAATGTTCTGTAGTAATCTTCTCGGTTGGGTTTACATCGTTTTCTATGTGATTCCGCTTTAACTTACAAGAGCAATGCTTTGATTTCAAATGTGAAATTAATTCTAAATTACTGAGCGACGTCTGCTTTTTGCTCCAGAGCAGGTAACAGGAAACGGGTTGTCTGACGTTAATCCCACAAAGAGCGCGTGTGTGCGTGTCATGTTGTGTAATCAGAGCTTTGAATGCGTGCGTGTAGTGTTGACGTCGCCTGGTTTTTATGCAGTTGAGAATCGAATGCCGCGGGGCTATCAAGTATCGTTCGACTAATCACATTATCGCCCATCTCTCTTCAACTAGTTCCCAAGCTCGAGAGGGAAGATCTGCAATCTTTGAGAAGCCGTCGTCTATGATATCACTATATGTTAACCCCGCAATAGGTTGTTTAGACCGCACTCGTTCATCAGATCGCTGCAATGTTCAGAATGAATCTTTATGATTTAGTTCCCTGGAGGCGCGCTACTAGGAGTTTCTCAGGCTACTGGCAACTGGTTTGTTTCCGACATTACTAAATAAGGCGCTCATATTTGCACCTCATATTTTGCAGCGGACGAGTTATGAGAGGATTTTATAAGACCCATTTTGATTTAGATTGCGTAAACCAGTGAGTATCTGTAAGAAATGATCGTATAACATGAAATTTAATGTCAGGTTGAGAAAAACGGTTGATGTGTGATTTCTGCCTTTTGCGGGATTTCCGTCTTGTCTATCGATTAAAGGCATCGGTTGCGTAGAACGGTAGAACACTTTCTGAGTTTATTGTTGTGAGACAAATGGTTGATTGAAACAATTCTTATTAAATTTATGTAGGTACCTAAATCAAAATTAGCCCCCTCCTTTTAACAAACATATAAGTCCTCAATAATCCTCAAAAAGCGCAGGTGATTAGAGGTGGATTGGTAGCTTTATATCACTTTTCACATCAATGACGTGGTTAATCCCGTGTGAAGCAGGGTCGCCTTGACTGAAGGCTGGCAGGGGAAGATTATGAGAAGACCAGGGGATAGTAATCCATGTCCCTCTCTAACTGTCCCTCGTGTTATCAGTGACAGTGTATTCTTTTGTGTACTTTGATTTTAGAAGATTTTTGATACGTTTATTAAGTCTCTATTTCATGATTTAAGACCACCAAAAGACGTTACTTTTAGTGGTCTAAACAATAATGAAATCAGCGACGGATAAAATTGATGTATTCTTTTGTTTGCCTTTCTACTAAAGGAATCGAAATTGTTTCCTTGAAGACCAAATTCGAATGACTCGTCTATAATTTACCAGATCATTGAATAAGGACCTTCTATCCCAAAATTACTATTCCCCAAAATTAGATTAGTCAAACTTGAACTTAATTATTGTTATAAAAAGCAATAGACTCAAACACAGTCCCGAAACCTTGTTTACTCTATAATTAAAATAATGGCCCAAATTTCGACCACATCCAAAGTTCCTATAAGTCCTCCTTTTACCTGCGTTGACTGATTGGCTAATGGGTCTTTCATTCTAAAAACCTTTTTTTTTTCCAACCAGCCAGTTTTGTTATCCCAGCTTTGTTTTCTTAACGATTAAGAAGAGTTTAGTGTTTGTCTGAGAAACATGCAGATAAGGGTTGTTGTGACCCGACAAATTAATTTGCTTTTTTGCCGCACTTTTTGGAACATGTGCTAAGGTTTACGGTGACAGGGAACGTGACAAAAAAGGCGTTGACCTGACGTCGTTATCAAAATGTTGATGTTTCACTCACGATCCAAGCTTCCAACATGAATTGGGGACAATGTCGACATGATTTGTGATGAAGAAAACTAATAGATAGATATTACGTATAAAACAACATTTCTAAAATTTCAATTTGTAAGCCCCTCTATTCTTCAAAGAAAAAAAATACCGTCACTGAATGAATTTTTAAGCTGCGATCATTTAAAAACATCAAAGGTTGCAAGCTCCACCTAACAGACCTATATTGGTCGACTAACTTTTGCATATTGCGTGAAATGCCAAGCAGGTGTTCTCCTTTACGATCAGTGGAAACAAACGTTTTGCTGTTTTTCGACGATATTTGTCAACAAGGAATATTTTACTATTTGGTTGCGAAATATGATAATTAGACCAATGGGATGCTGGGAACAAACTAGTAATTTTATTGTTATGTTAAATACAAAACGTTTGTCTAAGCCCTTAGATTTTAATACAAATGTTTGGGCTATTATACTTATGGTAAAAATTGAGCAGGATTAAGTATTGAAATATTGTCATAATAAATTATTTTAATATCAATGCCCTTGGGGTTGAAATTGTGAACTGGTTGTGGCAAGGTGGGATTTGGTGCAAAACAGTTTATTATTTCAAACAATTTATTCATCGTTGGAATGGATGTGTTTGACACAATGTTTATTGCGGTTTAAATAGGATTTTGTTTAATTATAAAAATATTTGAATATTAAGTGAGGCTATTTAAAGATCGGTAACGACACTTAGTAAGAGTATTTGATTTATCATATAAATTATGTTTTGGTAGTTGATCATATGGTCAAAAAAATAAGTTTTTTTTTTTCATTTAAGAATGTACAGTACACACACAGATTATTAATTCAGAAGTCTCGCACATCAGGCATGAAAATCATAAAACGTCAAATTCGCAAAATTAATTGTATTAATAAAATAACCATACCTATGATAGGTTGGTAACGTAAAAGTCTACGCAGGTACTTAGGTATGTAACCATCTTTTATAAGAAATCTTTTTTTTTGTTAAATGTCCTGAGTCCCACTGCTGGGCAAAAGCATTCCGTTTTTCTTTCCAAACCTCTTTCTGGCCATGTTCGCTCCGCAAACAAGATCAGCCTTCGCCGCTATGAAAAAATATGTAATTCTAAAAATATATAATATATTACGTACATACCCCACCTTACAAATTTTCTAATAAAACCGACCAACTAATCCACATCGTGAACCACAAAAAGGTCGAGATATTAATCCAGCGAACATCGAACAAATTCCCGACGTGTCCCCCAAAAACTTACGGTAACGACATAATGACAGCGACGCAACGCAACGTATAAAACGAGTCTCTATCCCAAATAGTCCTGGATTAATGTCGATTTAATTAAACCTGTATAATTTTGGTCCCTGAACTTGGCAAGGATGGAGGCGGCATGTGGATCTTAAATGCCGCCTTTTTTGTCTGTGCACAGTTGGGCATTGCTGGTTTTATTTAAATTGTATCTGAATTTGTGTAAAAAGCACACCATCTTCGCCGCGGTCTAACTCAGCGGCGATATCCTCCATCAGGTGTCCAGTGAGTGAAAATAGAGAGTAAGTTACAGAAAATAAAGCAAAAAATCTTATTATTATTTACATAACAGTCTAACTAACAAACCCAATATTGCATTCTCAAATTCTCACGCAAACTAAAACAAACACCTTTACCCAAAATGACGCATCCACAATCCCACAACCCAAAATTCAAACATCCTGCAATAATCGAAGGTTGCGTGGGCTACCCCAAAGAAAGGCCGTATTGTAGGCGGCCCAACTTTATCAAATTACAACCTGTGCTGTTTTGTGCCGACAAAGGCTGTAAGGCCCTAAGCCCACCTTTGGAGCCCAGCAATTTGAGTGATGCAAGTCGTTCCATAGTTTTAATTTTGAAATGCGTGACTGTACGCTTGTATTTAAGTTTATGATGTAGTTGGACATTGATTGTTTTGTGATTGTAGGCTGTACTACCTACCTACGGGTGGAGTGACTGATTGTGGGGTAGCGCTAGCCTGATACTACAAGTTTTCGACCTAGTCTTTATTTGTCATCAAGTTTAAAGAGAATCCAACCTTAAGAAATTCTCTAAGGACTTCTATCAAACTATAATACCGACGATTAGTAGACACTTCCCGTGACCTAAGGGCTGGTTCTTACCTTAGCCAGAGGCTAAACGTTGCCATACAACGTGCCAACTGCAACGCCGCCAGTCTCTTGAGGCCATTACCAGTTAACAGCGTAGAGGAGTTTTTTGACGCTATTTTTTACTTTAGGTTATTTTAATTTAAAAAATGTAAATAATATTCTTATAATCAAATAAATAACAATCTATAATAGTAACATAATTTTCGTCAGTGTTTCTAGTACTTTTAGACAGTTAATTAATATGCAAAAAATCCACTATTAGTTGGCCCAACGTAAGGCCTAACATTAGTGATGATGAGACAAAATCCCATTCAAAATTTTAGACAAAATTCAGTAATATCCTTAATTCCCTTTCAACAAACATGTCTCAGCTTTTTACTCTAGGTAAAGTAATATTTACGAAACCCAACATTTCCTTTACATAAAAGAAAAGGAACGAGGAAGGACGAGACGCCGACAAAATAAGCTAATTTACTTTTAATAGCTCGTAGCCGCTCGTAAAATACTGCTAACACATGTTATTAGGGTTCATTTCCTTTGCACAAATCTTTTTTAAACTAATTAGCTTCAGCAAATATTTTTTGCTCGAAGTTCCAACCCAAATAGCCACAATTTCACGAAGACCTCACAAAATTTAATATAAACAGCTCAAAAACTATTAATAAACTCACAAAAAAATACGTTCACACCCAATTTGGACTGTTATTAGAGTATAAAGGTTTCTTATATTCCTTATTAAAACAGAAAACTATAACAAAAAATCCTTCATACCTGTGAAATCTAGCAACACCCACTTCCACATTTCAAAATTGAACGTAACCTTTACGTCTGTAGAATAAGGATCAATATTCTGTGAAATTAATCTGCTAGCAAGCATAATAAACTTGGTATTCTATGTTGACCTACGTCTCATGTCTTTTCTGTGAACAGTTAGGCTGTTTTTCCACTTGAGATGAGCTAAGCGGCGCGGTGGCGTAGCGATAAATGACTGGTTGATATCAATCAACGGGATTGTTTTCATTGATTATATTGAACTAGCTCTACTGGAAAAAAGGTCATAGAAACAAGGTTCTAGACTATAATACGAACAAAGTGCGTCTTCATAGCAAATCCTACCCACCATTAGCTATACCATTTTAGCTCTGTTGGAAATAGACAAATAGTTTCATAGCTTAGATTTGACGCTTACCTAAATAGGCCATTTCATATCGCTGGAGGCAGCCTTAATGTTAGGTCCCTATCACACTGCAAAGAGATTACAGCGCGATCAATTTGTTTTACGCAATCCATACAAAATCAGTGACACGGAAATAATGGCTATTCGCAGCGATTAGCATTGCCACGGAACAACCTAATTACTTACAATTAAATGTTCGAGCAAATGTTTTAGTAATCTAATTGCGAAAAAGACTTGACAATCGTAAATCTGAAGGTAAATACAATCAATTAAGACTGAGTTTATAGTACGTTACAATATTGTGAAATCATGTTGGTATTTGCTTTTAAATGAGTCGGATAACTTTCAAGAGTTTTAATATGTATTTCAAACGCAAAGAAAACAAAGCTCTGGAAATATTATTATGTGTATTATGAGAGCAATAAATGAGTTTATTACGAGTAAAATATAAACAAAGGTGAGATAATTAAATGCATTAATGAGGCAGTCAGTTTTTATAACAGAGATGCTCTTTTTAATTATTAAATAAACACTTATGAACATAAAGTTAACACTATTATTTTAAAAATAACTTTAAGCATTCCGAAGCTTCGAAATATTATTTTGCTTTCACTATTTTCAGCTATTTCTATTTCTGCTTGATTGAAAAAAAAACTTGCTGTTTTTTTCAATGGAGCAGAAATACCTAAAATAAATGTTTTATCTAAATATTAAACGGTGCATTAATCCATAGCTGCTGTTAGCATACAACTGCTAGTAGGTATAGCCATACACAACAACATAGATTTTACAATTGCTTGCCTATGAAACATTCCGGACAACACTGATAATGCACAAAACATACACTGTATGCACTTTCTGATGAAGCACATTACATATGAATGCACTACGATGGGCATTATGAATCGTTCTACCACATGGCACACAAATGCTTTACTACAAAACTTCGATACCTACTCTATCCGAAGTAAGTATGGGGTAGCTGATTTTTTTTCGCGATTACATTGTTGGTCCTATGGAAGAGCTCGTGGCTAAATAATAACCGCCACACGGGTCGATTTTCAAGGTTAAGTCGCGCTTGCCAAGGTCGGTCTCTGGATGGGTCACCATAACATACCGTGTTTCCTCTGTGCTTCGGATATCACGTTAAGCCGTTGGTCCCGGCTGTCATTTGTAGATCTTTGTCAGTCGTTACAGTTAGTCAGGGGCCCGAAAGTCTGAAAAACAGTCTTACCAAAGGGTACCGTATTACACACTGGATTAGGTACACTGGATTGTGGAGGTCAGATAGGCAGTCGCTCAATGTAAAATTCTGGTATACAGCTGCATCCGGTAAGACTGGGAGCCGACCCCAAGATAGTTGGGAAAAGGCTAGGCAGATGATGATGCTTTGCACAAATGCTTCCGGTAACCAACTGTAAAAAAGTTCGACTATGGTATTATTTAGATGTTCCTATAGATAATTAAGAACTACCGATCTTTATTACAAATCTATTGGGCTTTAAAACTTTATTGATTGTGATCGGACTTTCAGATTTGAAGGTATTCAGTCGGCACTGTTTCATCGTCTTTAAAGTTGGATATTAGTTCAACCTACTTGAATTTCTTACTGTTGATTGTCAAGATTATATCTAGAGAAGAATTTGCGGAGGTCATATGGCTATCGCAGCGACAGCCGTTATCGGTATGTATGATGCTATTACAAGAATAGGAAGTCGCAGGATATCTGAACACAGTCCTCTCTTCAAAGAATGTGGAAGCCTGAAGTCTGCAACCAGTTACCAATCTAGGCAGGAATTTGCCATTGTAGCCTTTTTACCCGTCGGCAAACGGGAATGCAATTTGACTATCTTATGTTCTCGAATCAGATATCATATGAAAGGAAAACTGTCAATACACAATTTTGACCAGTCAGCAGGAATATAGAAAGAATTAGAAGAACAAGCCGAACCATCATCTTCACTGGAGGATACTAAGTGTACATAGGTAAATAATTTAAATACACCCATGGATACTTCAAGAGATACTTCGAACTGTTTCATGTGAAGAACTCTATTGACTGTATTTTTCTCGTTTAAACACGGTTTCTATTCTAAGAGCGGTTTAGACAGCACCTGGCCAGGTCGTTGAGCAATTACTCTCATGACTTCCGAGCATAATAAACCAGTAACTCAATTAGCTCTAGTACAAACTGAAAATTCGATCATAAATATGTTTTACGTAGCATAAGTGGTAACACGCGAGCTACAAGTTGATAATAACTTGCATAATGGAACGATCACACCTGCAACTTGCACGCGAGATTTGGAGTAAACATTAAATTTAAATTGTGTATTATTAACTTGCGTTTATATTTCTTTAAATGTGATTATAGTACGTCCAACAAGAATGAAGAAAGATATTTGCGAGGCCAACGCCAACGACGTCAACGTAGCTGAGATCTGATCGCAAATTTTAAAGATATCTGGAATGGACAAAAACCCAGTCAAATGAACAATCAATTTTGCTCCACTCACGAGTTTTCAAACGTTGAGCATTCTCGATCGACTACCAATTCCCGCCTCAAATCGTTTCAACTCAAGCGGCATAGGCTAAAACGTAGAGCATGACAATCTGTTTCCATGGAAGTTCTAAATTCTGTCGTACTATATACCCCCTTACAACAAATTGGAAGCAAGCAAGCAATTAAGCTCGTTTGTTGTCATAAGTATAAACAACCGAGATTTTTGGGTCAATTGAAGCGATACAATGTGTTAAAACTGAACTTGTAAAACATTTTTTGTGTCAAAAAGCCGTGGGAGAGCCCAAAGGATTCAAATTCGGTAAAAGTTCACACGAACAAAACGATTCGTCTATTTCTGGAACATAAATTGGAATCGAACGGTTTGCAACGGTCAAACATGACACTCATTATTTCCATATCAAAAGCTAACAATCTAAGGATTTGTTTAAACCAGACGGCGTTAAACTAAAAATAAATATTAACAAACACCGTGTCCGTCTTGGACATGTTTTTATTAGACCAATTTCATTCACGTCTGTTGAACATTATAAGGAAGTTTACCCAAAGCGTTCTATATTTTTTACAAGAAAAAAACGTTAAGTTTCATTATGTTTTATCTGACAGCCCACATGATATGGTATTAATTAAACACGGCTCGGACTCATGAATTATCATGAGGTTAATAGTCACCAATGAGCTTGGAGTAATTATGTAGATGAAGCTCTTTGCGTCCGCGCAGTGGTGGGGGAGATGTGCGCGGCGTGTCTGCGCAGTGAGTTGCCAAAGATTATAATAAACGGAAGGGTATAAAACTTGTTTCGGTAGCATTTGGGAATCATACTGTATGTCTATTTTTGTTAATCCAACCCCAAATTGTTTTACTATTACTTTTAAACTGTCAAAAATACGTGTCTTAAAATCAAAAGTGATATTTGTTGTAAGCCTTTGTGATGTGTAACTAACAAATTCAGAGCTTTTGTAAATTAAGGTTTCTGCGTAGCTAAAACATCAGATTGCATACGTTATTTTTAATTATTTTTCAGAGTTTACTGTACGTAATCAAGACTGACGGATACATCAAAACATTCACATCTACTCACGCCTACCCAAAAACAAAACAATCATCTCTCAAGTTCTAATATTCATAATCTTTGACGCCCGCGCAGGAGGCGGGCCCAACTCGACGCTTTGCGCGCATCGTTCGCGTGCCGGCGCGCGCGCCACCCAAGCGCGGCTACCGACCGTAATCTCTCAAATATACTACAAGACCAACATAACTTGGGACGCGGTGGAATTTGGAACTACAGTTCAAATGTATTGAATTTGACAGGTGGATGACGTTTTTCTTAGCAAGCAGCGCCACCTTGATGTCTCAAGTTAAGCTGGTTATTTAATACCCCACCGATGAGTGACGTCATCACAATGTTTAGGCATTGATTTTTGTTTGAGGTTATCGGGAAGGCGGTGACTGATTAATGCCGATTAAAAGTGGATTTTGTTAAGTAGCATTATGTCTGCAGACGATAATCTTATGTGAATGATGTTGCTGAATAATGGAACATGTTTCTTAATTTGAATAACCTAAAATCAAAAAGTTTTTGTAAATGATTAAGGCAAACTAAAAGGTTTCAAGACTTAAGTAGGTATACCTACTATTTTATAGCTAAACTTCATCAATAAGACAAATACAAAGATTCTGAATTTGGCGCGTATTTTTCTATTTTCTACATTTCTTCTTAATTATTTTTGATAGGTATAGACACTAGCACATCAAGCTACCCGAAACTGTCAAATTTTCCCAATCAACGTTGAACCTAATGCTTTAGTGATAAAGTTGAATATCTATTAAAGGAATTTGACAGATTGTAGTAGCTTGATGTGTTGGCGTCTGTACGTGACCGGTAAAGTGATGTCATTAGAATGTAAATTCAATATTTATCATCCTCAGTAATCAAGGATGTATAAAGAAAGACGCGGTCGGTAACTTATCAACTCAAACGTATCAGCTTTTCGATTCCGTGATGGCTTTATATTGAAGTTTCGGTTTTTGGTAATGGAAGGTGAACGAAAGAGGTTATCGGATGTTAATGAGTAATTCCTATCCTGTGGTGGCTCTTATACCTAGTAAGGTTAATAAAATATATTAAATTGAAATAAAGAGAGATTGAAGAAACATGAGGAGATAGTAGAAACCAACCAACATTGTACACTTAGCTCGTAATAAACGTGTTGACTTTAGATTTTTGATTCTAAGTGCTAAAAGAATATCTCATTCAATTTTTGCAAGTTTATTCAACAGTGTCCTGTATAATATAGAAAACTATATCACTCTACACGTTTTAGAGAAAGAAACAGCAGTTTCCTAAAGTAAATACATAAATTCATAACTTCTTGATAATAATTACGAAGTTATGGAATGCCGCAAACATACAAAAGTAATGCGATAAAATTGAAAAAAGAACAGTCACGAATTCACGATCTTCAAATGTCACAATAATTTTGTAATATAACAGAATCATTCTAAAAAGTTCAACACTTTCTTATGTACCGTCGCATTGGTTTCAATTTATGCATATTTTACGACTTACTTCAAATTGTATTTTGTTATTTGCATAACTGCCACGTACTTGATATATTATTTTAGTTGTTTCGACTTATATTTCCACAATTTATTTTCGGTCTGACTTATGGAAGTAATAATTACTATTGAATTCTCTGCTCAGAAGCAAAGTAGACTATAGAAATACATATTATCAGCACGTTACAGGAACTTATTGACACTACTGTAGGTGTCAAACCAGTGGCTGCGGGACTGTTCGAAAGAGATACCGCAGCCCTGGAACATAAAGGGCCAATGAAGGAACATGGGTGGTTTTTAGTCAGTAGAGTCTGACACTCCCTTCCGCTCCGCCCAGAGCGGGGGGGGGGGGGGGTCATTTGATGATTTCCCACCCACCAAAAAAAAAAAAAGGTGTCAAACCAGTAGCCAAATTCTGAGCCAATTCAATTTAGATGATCAAAAAAATGCTTAAAATTAGAAGAAGTGACGGATGAACCTGGAACTGACTTAACATAGTATATGTTAAGTCAGTTCCAGGTTCATCCGTAAAAACTTGAGAAATAAAAATTGAAGTCAAAATTTCACCCCCACACAATAAAAAACCTCATCCAAACAAACTGTTCTACAACTCACGCATACAGAGCCTACTTTATAGTAGGTGCTATTACCAAGTAGTTTATTGCACAGGATCAGATAACAAAGGAACCCTAGCCGAACATACGGGACCACCAAGAACTGACGCAGGTGCCCGATGAAGGCATTACACTGAATCGCCCATTATGATTAAACGGAATTGGCCGTAGTCTATGTTTGCAATCTACTAGAGTACTTTGGTTTAGGGTTGTCACACAAAAAGGCTTTAGAAGACCTTGAAAGGAAAATTTCTTTAGTAAAAGTGTCGAATAACTTGGGATAAGTCTGGTTAGAAAAGCTGCAAAAGCTTGGGCCCTTATACCTAGCTCAAGTTCAAGTTTATTCGATATTGAACCTTAAATATCTTCTTTTTTCAAAGACGGAGTATCTTTTGAAACTCTACCATAAAGGTGTATATCGTCTAACTTTTCCGCGTTTTAATTTCAACGGTAGTCTTAAAGAGCAGCCCTATAAGAGCCCCCAGGGTTATTGATTAGTAGTTACTGTACTTAAATGATCACTTTGCTGAGATAAAGTCCAAGTTATAATTATAATGTAAACGTGCTTTGAAGTTTGAGCGATAAGAATTGAAGGAGGTGGCTGGATTAGATCGGCTGTAACTTAATTGAAGCCTGCAAAGCCTGTGAGAGATAGTCAAGGGCATTTATGTGATAAGAACTGCATTACTTTTTATATGGCTGTATCGTATTTATTTATTACTTAATGCACATTCGCAGTGTTGGCGCCTAAGACCAAGAAGTAACTTCTTAAGGACTTATATTCAAACACTTGTAAGCAAACACGGAAAGGACAAAACAAACACCAAATATGGACAAACATAGCAAGTAGTGATTTAAACGTGAAAAAAATATTTCCCATACATTGGTAATATTAACTGCAGTTTTTGGACATATTAGGGCGCGATCTCACGAGTTTTGATTTTTTCGGCACGACACTAGGCTCTGCCGGTCATCGCTTACGTTCCTTAAAAATAGAATTTTGTTATGGAAATCACATGGAAACAGATAGTTGCGAAACCTTGCAAGTTTCATCAATAATTTCAAACATTTACTAACACTTTACAAACAGCCTATCTTAGAAGTTATAGGTATTCGATACTAACGTGTGAGGTCGAATTTACAATGTAAGCGATTACATGGAAGTAGTAAGTCGACACCAGAGTATCGTTGCCAAATGTGATGGCATGCGATTGTATCTCACTTTAGCAATAAAAATTCCGAGTGTGTTATGTTTTTATAGTCGATTTGACCACCCACATAGATCAAGAATAGAATGCATCTTTATCTAGGCGACTAGGAGTATATAAATTAGGTCAATCAGGCTTTTGTGAGTAGATGAAGTATGCGTAGGTCTGTGTTGTTTATTTTTGGAACAATAATGTCTCCTTGGCCACTTTTTTTAGCTAGTCGAGGGCAATTTTTAAACAATATGTTTGGCTCAAAATTTAGCTCTGCAAACTTCACTCACTTATGCGGTCAAAGAACCTTTCCTTAGATGGTAGCGTCTACAAAAACCTGTCCAAAATACTTGCTAGAAGATTTCTTCATGTGTGGTTAAAATAATGTTGCAGAGGGCCTAATACACAGTGAATCAATCATCAATCATATCGACGATGTAAAAATCAAAAATTTATTGGGGAGTGGCATAATGGACCGAAAATACTATATACATCCTATTGAAAGTCACTGTAATCTCAGCCTTAAGGACACATTAACTTACTAGACTCTATACTTCAATGTATCTAACGACACACGTCCTAATTTTACCATACACGGCTACTAAAATACAGCCATATTGTGATCTTCATCTTCCTTACAAAGCAAATAGTGTTTTATTAACAAATCCCAGTGAAATCCTATCTAACGTTACTCTGCTGACACTAGTACGTAATCCTTCAGTAACATAGTAACGCAAGACAGTACCCGGAATAACCGTATTAGGACTTTGACGAACACTCCTTTTGTGTTGGAAATAAAATAGAAGCTACTGTTAAATATGCACAGCATATGTCTTTCGTATCTGTTAATATATTGACTGCGTCGTTGCACTAGTGGTCGCAAGCGAATGGCTGAGCATGAGGTCCTGGGTTCGATTCCCGGGTCGGGCAATGTTTTATTTAGTTTTTCCATCAAGAATTTCTCAGTAGCAGCCATGGAGTCTGGATTTGTGCCCGGTTGATGGCAATAGGCTCGCTCCCTATTACATGGGACTAAACATAACTGGTGAAATATGGGTGTACTAATAGTTAGATACACCTCTGCCTAACCCTTCGGGGATTACAGGCGTGATGTATGCTAAATATAAAGTATAGGACCGACATTAATATTATACCGTTATGAACGTTTTACACCCATTGCATCGTGCTGGAGTTTCCTGAAGGTGTGTCTAATATTTTATGGAGCAGTCATTATAATAAGCGTATACGCAAATTGACTGTAATTAAATGTCATGTTTAGAGTAGTAATAATGAAATAGATTGGGTATTCAACTATTCATGAACAGCTCAGATCTTAAGTGCGTAGTCGGTGTCTTCTTATCCTGTTGACAATATTATAATGCCTCTTCTATCTTTTGACAAGTTTTGACAAGTCAAAATCAACAATTATGAAATCAATGACAGACCATTCTGACACTATTGTAATAGCAGAATTGGGCCCCTGTGCAGTTGATCACCTTACCACTGCATCAGTGGTAGTATTTTGGTGAGTTTTGTGTGTTTTAATAGTGTTTTTTTCGTTTTTTTTGGCGGTGCTTTTCAGGTGTTTTTGTTTTAATAATGCTGAATAAACACAATTTTCTTTCTTTTTAGGGTTCCGTACCCAAAGGGTAAAACGGGACCCTATTACTAAGACTCCGCTGTCTGCCTGTCTGTCTGTCTGTCTCCAGGCTGTATCTCATAAACCGTGATAGCTAGAAAGCTGAAATTTTCACAAATGATGTATTACTATTGCCGCTATAACAACAAATACTAAAAAATAAAAAAATGTTAAGTGGGGCTTCCATACAACAGATATGATTTTTTTGCCATTTTTATAGATAATGGTACGGAACCCTTCGTGCGCGAGTCCGACTCGCACTTGGCCGGTTTTTTTTTTCAATGTATGTAGTTTGCGTCAGTTTTTTGGTATCAATACGCTAAGAAGATCAATTAATGGAAGAGATACCCTGTATCATTTCTGCACATTTTAGGAGGGCGGGAGGGAAGATGATGAATCTTCCCTCCCGCGATGAGTACGAAGAGGACGTGGATGTCTAGGCGCGCGGAATGTCTGTCGCGATATAAACACAAGACAATCAGAAAGGTAGTTATTTCTTTCAAAGATTCTTGAGAAAGAGCACATGGCATCATGCCGATTTTCTGGGATCCTCTATAGATTCTCAATAAGGTTAATTTCGCCAAAATCATCAATTTAAGTGAAAATTGTTAGAAACAAACCAATTGATTGCAATGTTTAGCATACGAAACCTCAGACTTGTATTTTCACTCATAAAGACTAGCTACATTCGGTTAGACTGGAATCCGACTCCAACAGAGTTGGGAAAAGGCTAGGCAGATGATGAAAGACTAAGTGGCTTTTAAAAAATAGGTAGTAGGTGCAGACACACGAGCATATACATACCATAGAGGCTCAAAGTATAAACCAACTTCAAACCCATTAAATCCCATGTCTCACTGAGGTGATATAATCGTACATATATGCAACTCGACAATAACAAAGACAATAGGCATTCGATTACGTACAATAAAATAAATTGGTATTGGATATAGCGTTGAAACGGTCCAATACGCTTGTTACAACTAAATTGGTTTGTAAAGCAGGCATTTCATTTTCGCGTTCTACCACCTGTGCAGTGTTGTAGTTATGAAGGAAGGAGTGTTAGCTTTAATAGCTTTGTTTTTGTATGGGAGGAGACAGAGGATATAAGTTTACCTGAGATAAGGTTGGAGTAATCAGAAGCGATAGTTTAGATATTTGATAATTTTAAATCAACTGCTGAAGTGCAACTATGAAAAGCATCCAACCTGCTGAAGGGCTAGGAAATCCACTGGATTTGTAAAGTTCAAGTTCGGGTCGATGTGGCGACACTTGGGAGAAGTCACTTTCAACCCGCGTCTTTCGGATGTTATTGTATTTAGAAAAGCAATTTATGTCTTAGAAATACATTTTTGATTGGACTGTGAAATGTAATGAACTTATTGTCTTATCATATCAGATTCCTACGTAATCAATCAAAAAACTGATTTAACGAGTCCAAGTTTGAAAAAAATATAGTAGGTGCCTATTCGCTTTCACTGTTTGCGTACGTGACATCAGTAGAACATTCCAAAGCCATTATTGCGTTTGTTTTACGTTTTTGACACCAAAAAAAACTTAACAAAAACTGCTCCACAGTATTGGTAAATACTCTGCAACCATAAAACATAACGTTTCCCATATAAACGGGATCTAAGCCGGATACGATACCCGTTAGTCGGAATGGACTCGTATGTAAAGCGTTCGCGCAAATTGCATAGGTCCACAAGTTGACTTCATAACGGCTTGTGTCTACAATGAACGCGACAATCCGGAAGACTCGATTTGTATATATTGTTAAAGTGTGCACCGAGTTTTACAGTAGTACGTTTAAGTTTAACAGAGACCGCGACTCCGCTTGGTAAAATAATCGCAGTTTTGCTGGACCTTTTGCTTTCTTTACAGAATGCCAACTATGCCTTATTACCTCCAACAGCCTCAATTACTTATCCAATAACGTGCTATATATTATTTATTTATGTAAACACAACCAAAAAATACTTAACAGGACATTACATGAAGATAGATATTCATTAGAAATTTCTTCCAGTCCTAAATTAAATTAAATTAGTATTGTTCTCTGTTTCCATTCCTTTGTAATTATTCTACACCTGTCGACATCATCAAATCAAACTGGCTGACACTGAAAATTGGCCGTTAGGCCGCGGCCTTATACGTGAATTAGACGCATAATTACCCTGTATTTTTATGCCTCTACTAAGCGCAAAAACTCATGTATTTTCTATCATTCTGTTTCATAACCTTCCACATCTAGCTTTTCATCGTCGTCATTTAAGTTACAAACATACACACGAACTTCCTACCAATAATAATATGAAGCTTAGTGTTATAGGAGCACCGTTGTAGTTATTTATAGTCGTGCGTGCAAACTTTAATTTATATAGTGGGTGTCGAGGTGATTTGTAAGTGGGCTTTGTTATAGACGATGCTACGGTTGTATTAGAATTTCTATAGATATTGTCTGTACTTGCACATGTTTCACATACTAAGTGATGCATGTTCATGCATAGGATGTCATGTTATTGCCGGTTGACGGTTATTGTCTTGTCCTCGTCAAATATAGTTATTTATAATCAATACGGTATTTAAGCAAGTGAGCCTATAGATAACAGCCGCTCGAATCAATCTTCAAATAAAGCTTTGCTTGCCTGGTCACTCATCCACAGACCACCTAGGTCTGTGGATGAGTGACCATCCATTACATACCGAGTTTCCTCCGTTCCTCGGAAAGCAAGTTAAACCGCTGGTCCCGCCTATCATTTGTAGATCTTCGACAGTCGTTACAGGTAGACAGTGGCCCGAAAGTCTGACAACCGGTCTTACCAAGGGTATACCGTATTACCCAGTACTAACTGGGTTGTGGAGGTCAGATATTCAGTCGCTCTATGTAAAATACTGGTATTCAGCTGCATCCGGTTAGATTGGAAGCCAACCCCAAAAAAGGCTAGGCAGATGATGACGATAAGTAGGTAAGTTCACAGTAGTGTATAAAAATAACATTATTTGTAATAACTAGAATGTTGGAGCAGATCAGTGATTTCAATAATATAATATCTGTTGCTGAGGTGACAGATTTTGAACAGCTCATTTGCAAAACAATACCTACTTATTTTTTTAAATAAACTTCATTGTTGTGATCTCCAATGCGTATGTACAGAAACAAAGGTCTTTTTAGCAATTTTCTGATTTCATGAAGACACCTAGTTACGAGTATCCATTAACATCACCAGATAATTTGCGATTTTGACACTATCTTGCATCGTGAAGAGTTATATCTATAGGAATGGACGTAAGCTGACACAACGATAATAAAACATTCCTTCTCTCGCATCTTAAATTTCACACAGCTTAAATCATTTTGTATCAGGATTAAATATTCCAGTGCATAATTAGTGACAGTTCGCTATCTTATAGCCTTCGAGGATAACCTGTTTCTCCATAGATGACTTATACACTGCACTGAATATATCCAAACCTGATATATTGCCTTGATTGCGTTTTATCCATGGTCTTGTAACGGCGATTTGATAATACATGTAGAAGGTTACACGGACTCCTAGGATGTTAGAAATTAATGAAGAATATTTAGTTGTTGCAAGAGCTACTGCTGAGAATTAGGGTAAAATGTTATTGGGTTTTTCCATCAGCAATTCTCAGTAGCATCCGGAGCCTGGCCATGTGCCCGTCGGGATTAAGTTCGCCTTATATAACAGTTGTGATATATATGTTATTTTCTGTTTCAGATTTTCAAGCTCAGGATGAAATACAATAATGGCAGTTATAGGCTACAAGAAAGAAGAAGAAAAAAGTAGTTAAATCCTCTCAAACAAAAGGAACATTGCACTAGTACGAAAGCTAAAAGCCAAGTATTCTATACATGGCGGCGGCGACCTCTCGCGTCCGGCCCTGGTTCAAGCCATGGTCCGGGGCGAGAGGGAATGGAAAGCCGTCACCTCCTTCTGCGAAGCAGTCATGCTAGCGAAGGAAGTGGCGGAACGTGAGAGGGAGAGAACCTCACGTCCCAGCCACCGCGGGAGAAGCACCGGGCGTCGGGGCCACGTCGTGATGGCTCTCGGCCACCGTAGGCCGGTGGACGGTGAGTAATGGGCTAGCTCGCCGTCTGTCCGCCGTATGACGACAGGCCGTGTCGACGGCGCGTTCGTGTTGCACGCGCGCCTCAAAGAGATGTCAGCAAACATGAAGGGCCCGCAAGGGCCGATGCCTGCCAGGGTTGCGGGACTGCTCGAAAGAGATACCGCGGCCCTGGAACTTAAAGGGCAAAAGAAGGAACATGGATGGTTTTTAGTCAGTAAAAGTCTGACACTCCCTTCCGCTCCGCCCAGAGCAGAAGGAGTCATTATTTGATCATTGCCCATCCGAAAAAAAAAAGTATTCTATATAAAATAAATAAAATGATAGCAAATATTTGCAAGTATCAATTGCTATGTTCTAATTTTGAAGAGTGACGGTGTAAGTATTGGCACATGAGATTTTTCAACGGTAATTCTAGATGACTAGCAAAATGCAATGACACGTAACACATCATAGTTAGACGTGACCGTTTGAGGTATTTATGTTGTGACAGGTGGAGATTACCGTTTTAACAGCAGATAAATAGAAAATACCAGTTAGTTTTTAGATAGTGGCATGATGGTGCTAATGCTGATATGGTTGGCTATGTCTAACTTGAAGGCACCAAAAATATCATATTCGCTCAGGAATTGAAGATTTCTGAAAATAAATGTTTTTGTCTCGCAATCAGTTTTACAAGTCATAGTCTTCAGACAAAAAAGAAGAAAAAGAACGTTTAAGAAAATGTTAGTTAGCATCCGGTTTTTTAAGAAAGTATCAGGAATAGTTTGAGTGAACGTATCCCGAAGACAGTACGCTTGCATCACCCATGAGTGAGTTCTATCTATTAAATCATCTAGATAATAACTATGGTCTCCCCGCAATGGGTTACCTGAGGATAGACGTCGCTGAAACCGATCCAGAAAGAGGTGGCGAGATGATTTGGAGGCGCACTGTGTTGGCAGGTTCGAGGTGGCGCACGAAAAGAGTACCTGGTAAGATATGGAGGATCCCCAACAGGAGCAAATCAAAAGCTACAAAAATAAAATGCTGTGAATCAAAGTAACAGGAAACTGGTACCCTGACGCAGTCTGCGTTCGCGGCAGGTCATGAAGGATGTCGGGACGAACTGGACAGATTCCTTCAGAACTGGAAGGATGACGCGGGTTCGCGAGAAATGGAAGAAGTGGAGGAAAGCCTTTGCCCAGGAGTAGGACATAGAACAGGCAAGGAAAAAAATGATAAATTATGGGAAACTGAAACACAATTCTGTCGTCGTATTTGTCATGTCTCTTTCATTCTATATCATTCGACCACTCGTCTACAAGACACCAATAATTAAACCTTCTCCGCAATTCCTTTTCAATCCGAAAAATGTTTAGTACGACTTTCAACCTTACACACACGGATAAGTAGCATTTAGTAGACGTAAAACGAAGTTCTTTCCGTTTATGTAAATTCAATACGCACTTACTGGTTTTTCATTTGTTTATAGACACTTTATCTTGGAAGGGAATCTAGGCTGAATTGGATGTGGTAGTCGCTTTTCTCGTCGCTGTTTTAAGATCCTTGAATATGTTATTATGTTGTTGCGATTAAATTGAGCTGTTTTTATACGTTTTGCAAGCTTCTTACATGATGTTTTTTGATTCTTTACGATCGTCTGCTTAGGTGTCATAGTTCGGAGTTTTTGTAGTTGTTGTGTGTATATTCGAAAAAAAAAATTATCACTTTGTTTCAGCTGTGTTTCGGTAAATTTTATGTTGTTGTTTTCTAATAGACGGCGTTTACTATTCTCTATCAGATGCAATGTTGTCCTGTTCACTAACTTTGATCAAAATAATTCTCTTTTTTGAGAAAAGAATGAACTATGAATCTGTTAGTACTGCAACAAAGTAAAACAAAAAAAGCTTCTTAGGTCGCAGATTCAATTTACTCCCGGACTATTCCTCAAAGACATTCGCATGGCCATAAACCGACTGCGATTCGTAAGCAATCGTGTTACAGATGCAAGTCGAGGTTAAACGACTGGTTGGTAGTAAACCGACGCTATTACGTGTCGCACGTATCCACGACACTTTGACATAGGAGCTGAAACTGTTGTGGTAGCTCTTTTAAAACATTCTATAGGCCTAGCACGAACGCGCAGAGTCACGCAATTACGTACGATTTTAAAATTTATTTATTTATTCAACTTACAACTATCATTACAGGTAATCTTAAACCTAATTCGACAGTCAAAAACAAAATTAAAAAATTAAAATTAAAACTCAATTGAATAGATTTTTTTAAAATTGAAATTACCTAATACTCAATCGCTAGTCTTATTTAGATAGTTTTATGTCTCTTTTCCAATCTGCATATAGTAAGTGTGCTTGCTGAAAAAATAAATCCTAAATGCGTTTACGTCGAGGGAAAACCGACAAATACTAGAACCAAAAAATTCGAAGACATGTAATGTCTACCAACCCGCACTGCACTGAATGAACCACAGATTTTTTTTTTTTGGGGAGGGCATCTCGCAGTTCAACCTCTGAGGTTGGCTACTGCTTAACCAGGCAAGTCCAGTGGATGCCTTGAATGTAAGGCCTCCAGCCAGGGGCGTAAAATCTAAACTTATAATCTAAGCAACCACACGCTAAGGGCACCCCCTGTGGGGTACGAGGCTCGGCTTAGGGCGTCGCTGGGGAGGGCAGCAAGGCGACAGGCTGGATGTGAATTGGATTAATTAGGGGCTGGTATAAAGCTACTGGCTCAGCGTCGCGGGCTGGCTCTGGCAAGGGACGGGGGGGAACATTACTGGGCCGTCGCGACGGACCTCGGCGGCGAGGTCTCAATGACTGCGGTCTGGTAGTTTGTATTACCTAGGAGTACTGGTTTCCCTACTACTTTCTTGGAGGAGGGTAATAGGGTCATAGGGGGCGACAAGAGCATGCCGAGGACGGCGAATACTGCTGATTCGGGAAATGAATTACAGCCCATCAGTCTCTCTTATATAGAAGAGGCTTGTGTGTCCAGTAGTGGGAGCATTATATGCTTAGCGTATGGTTACTTAAGTTTTAAAGTAGCGCGTGTTACAGAAAAATTGAAAGGTCGTTTGTCTTGGTATGGACATGTAATGAGGAGAGATGAAACGCATGGACTAAAAGAGCGATGGACATGAATGGTGATGGATGGAGAGGGATAGGAAGGCCAAAGAAAAGATGGATGGATTGTGTGAGGAATGATATGAAAGAGAAAGGAGTAAATGATGCCGTGACGTCTGACAGGGGAGAAAGAGAAGAAGAAAACGTGTTGCGCCAACCCCAAAATAATGGAACAAGGGCAGGAAGAAGATGATGTATGTTTACATCGTGCGTTTGTGCTGAACCTCCAAAGTAACTTCTTTTTCTAGTTGCGGATTGATAGTTTTGTTAGTATCCTATTACGTTTTATGGGGTGGAATGTTAAAGTGTTGCTGCCGTTAGATCAGTAAGCGTAATTGAAAATGGTGTGTTAATGGTCCGTAATGTTACATCGACTGCGAATGCCTTGTAGTATGTTTTATATGAGCCATTAGTTGTGGTTGATGCGGAAGGCGGAAAACCGCGTGTTGTGGAAAGGCCTTTGTCCAGGTGTAAAACAGAGCAAGGAGACGCCTCGACGGGTTCTTCTACTAGAGGCAGCATTTCCAACACTTTATTCTATACAAAACAAGCTTACTATAGTTTACGTGTTCTTTGACACAAATTAGTTATAAGCTGATGGCGGTCCGTGACAGATGTTGAGCGCTAAACACACTTTCTTTTTTTTTACTGCCCCACTGCTGGGTAAATACCTCTCCCAATTTCTTCCATGTGCTCTTTTCTCGTGTTTCCTCGAACCAGCCCTCGCGGTACGCGTCCAGATCGTTTAGAGAGCGGAGAATCCGTGCTCTGTGTTCAGTAGACTGTAATCGACGGATTGATTACTTCTGCATAGCGGTGACATGCTCTTTCTCAGTCCAATGTTGTTTTAATCCCCTGGATCTTATATACGTAGTTATCCTCAGCGGCTACCAAAGCTTCTCCGCGCTTTGTGGTTTGAAATGAATCAGCATGTTACACTAATCATTCCACAAATCTTACCCATCACTTTCCTTTCCAGTTTAAACAGGGCTTCAGAACATCAAACACCAAAACCGCGGTAAACAAAACACTATATAATTAATACGTAAAACCATATCAGCTAATACGTAAAAGCCTTTAAACCAACATATTACTGATAATCTCCGATGTACTGATCAAACATGAGAAACAATCTAAGGAAAAGGCCGAGTGTCTACTTTTTGTGAAAGTAATGTCAAAATTACGGGAAGGACATGTTATATTTTGAACCAGCCCAGCTGCTAACATAATTACTAATATTTTAAGGGTAAATGCAGACGGTTCACACTTTGATGCAGGTGTAAAATTTTTGTCTGAGTATTCAAATCATTTATTTAACAGATCATAAAATCCAATTTTTTGTAATAATCGTGTGTCGTGTGTTTTGTGTGTGTGTGTCGTGTATCGTGTGCGTGTACTAATAGTTCGGCTTAGTCTGTGAATCATGCATCAATATCTACTAGGTACTACCAAGCTCACTGACGGTCTACCACTTTTAACCCTTGTGCGCTAAGTAATAAGGTTAAAAAGTGACAGCCTGTCAGTGGACTTGGTAGTATATGAATGTGGATTAACTTAGTGTGATAATGTCTACCAGACATTAAGATCTTTCGAGAATGACCTTCCTAATATTGTAAAATCTCACATTGCACTGCTGTGACTGCACCTCAGTTTAACAATTTGGCATTTTGAGTCTGAAACCGCATTCTAAGCGCGCTTTCACGCTTTCATTTTAGGCATCAAAATGTACAACACCAACACAAAGATAGAAGCACTAGTTAACTATTGATTATAACTAATGTGATAATACAAAACCGTTGTATTTACTCACAGCACGTGAGCGGTATTCCGGACTCGCAGTGGACAATGGTCCTTTCAGCCATGAACAGAAGCCGACAGTGGTATTATAGGCCCGGAGCGTGGCTAGAATATGAAATGCGTTGTATGCAAATAATAATAAGACAATCTATAGTTGGGTGAATAATAACATAACCGTCTTCTGTTTTGTGTGAGTCATAGTCGGTATTGTAATAATGTTGGTCCGTAATTATTCAACTGCAGGGTAATTGGCTCTCTCCATATGGAAATAGCAAAAGTAGAATCATCATACTTTAGTCAGTTTCTTCCTAATATTTTCCTTTATTATTATCACTCTCTGGCCTTATCCAAATGAATTAGGGATCGGCGCAGCATATCATATGAAAACTTAAATGATATCTAAATGAAGAGTATAGTGTAAATTGGTTTTTACAAATACTTTTGATGCCTAAAATCTCTTCTCACACTAAAGATGCTGCTGCCCGTCATCAGCCTGGGGCATTTTTCTTGGCCAGTTGGATGATTTATCTCACACCGATATTAACCGTTATGAGTGCGATCATCAATAAAATATAAAGCATGATGACATTCACCTCTAGAATACTTTTTTGCAACTGGAACTGGAAATAAGGCTGGCATCAACAACTAAACTGAACGCGATCAGGACGTTTTAAACTATGTTCTAGATCAGTGTCATCATTGCTCTGGAATGTTTAGATGTTCATGATATATTGGTGAAATTCACACTTAGTTTAAACTAACACAGAATAACGCAGACTTCTCGTGCTATTCACTGTCTTAGTACAACTTTAGAGTCTTACACAAATTTCTTATCAAGTTTATCGTTTTCTTCCACATTAATCATTTTAATTGGATGCAGCATCTTCTCACATGCCATTGACATACACCCATACACAATTAACCTTACAGGACTGGTTCCAAGTCCCAACTCCCGTACCACTACCGTCATAAGCATCATGTTTGTTCGTAATTAACGACTCATGTTCATATAAGAACATTGTTTTAATGTTCCACCCTCAGACAGGCCGATAAATAATCACCACTTGTGTGGTAAACGAGATCTAAGACCTCAGGTAATTCGAGGAGCTACGAGAACTGGACAATTGATTGTTGTCATGATGCAGAATTTAGGGTATTGTAATCTTAGTGTTGATCCGCTATTGTGATGGACAATGTAGCGGATTACTGGAAGAATTTGTCGAGATGGCGTAAACTATTCTCCAGAATCTACTACAGCCAAAATGTCAAATGTTTTGGTTTAGTTAGTGATCTAAGAGAGCATTATGATATTTGGATGGGTTATAAGCTCGTGGTTTAATATTAACAGGCGCTCGGGTCGATCTTTAGCTTAAGCCGTGCTTGCCTAGGTTGGTCTGTGGATGGGTGACCGTATTATGTACCGAGTTCCCTCCGTGCCTCGGAAAGCACGTTAATCCGTTGGTCCCGGCTGTCATTTGTATTTAGGAGATCTTTGACACTCGTTACGGGAAGTCAGTGGCCCGAAAGTCTGACAACCAGTCTAACCAAGGATATCGTGTATTACCCAGTGGACCAACTGGGTTGTGGAGGTCAGATAGGCAGTCACTCCATGTAAAATATTGGTATTCAGCTGCATCTGGTTAGACTGGGAGCCAACCCCAAGATACTTGGGAAAAGACTAGGCAAATGATGAATGAGGGATGGGTTTTATGAAACATTATAATAAATGTTTTCCTGATACATGAAAATGAAAACATAACAAATGTACAGCAACTGACTGAAATGCTCTATGTATAAGCTTTTATTTAACTTGCCTTTTCTAATGTAAGTTAGTATGTATTGGTCTAATCTTGCAACTGAATTTCAAACCAGTTCCCTTGAACCGATTGAGCTCAAATTTAGCACACATCTTTGGTTCTGGTGACAATATATTTTTATGACTTAATCCTGCTGTCAGGATCGCCTCCTCACGAGAGAAATCCTCAACGGTTAATAGCACGCAGACGAAACTTTTTATACGCGTTTAATGTTGATAGAAATCTAAACCTAACTTCCTTCTTTTTATTTTAATAAAACTTTCTTCTCAAGTTTAATTTATTTTCGTATATACTATAGTAAAGGGCAGGTTAAATTGTATTTCTCGTAAAACAAAACAAACAACGATAATACCCCACAATAATTGATAAAACAACCAAAGCGCACACCACCAATTTCCTCATAACAACCAATAGACCCACGAGCAAAACTTAAAATCGATCTACACTACACTAGAATAATTTCTTCGCAACATGGAATTTCCATTCTCAATAATTCCTAACATTATATAAAACCGTAAGTAGGTACAGACCTTGAGTATAATGAACTAGTATAAGAACGGGAACGTCTAGCGTGTAGTGTGGCAGAACAGGGTAATTCCTTGTCATTATAGTATTATTTATAACCGGAGCAGCTCAGGCCGACTCAGGCGCAAGTAGAAAGGCGAGGCATACGCTATACTGCATAGATTAGCGATGCAGATGCGCGATAGCTCTCTGAATTATGCTCATTATCATTTTACCTTGTTACTATACTACAAAATGTGTTTGTATAGAATTAAGTTGTAAAGAATATTTATTTGTTCAGATATTATCGGTTGAATAGAACGTAAGTAACCTTCTGTATTTTATGCTGATAAAATGTGTATTTTTATAGGCAATAGTAGTCCAATTACTTCACAACATAAAATAAAATAAATACATTTTGAAATAACTACTAAGTACATTATTTTTAGTAAATTGAACAAACGCAGCTGTGCTATAATTCAATTAAAGTTTCTTTCAGCCATTAGTAATATTTCGTACAAAACTTTAATAAAGCCAAAAGAAAAAAAAACTTATTTCTTAGAAACTTAAAAAGTTAGGACATTATTTTTGTACGCATAATTATTTGGTATAAAAGAAAGTTAATATTACTTAAACTAATTTCAACTTTTACAAAGTATTATTTTTTCTTTATTTTTATCCTTTTTATTTCATCACGCATTCAAAAAGTAAACATACTATTTTTCATGATAGCTTGATTTCCATAGACTTTATTTTCAGGATGTTATTGCAGCTTGCTACAGCAGCTAATCCATGTTAGAATATGGGGTAACTGCTTACTGTAGCTCTTTTACGATCTGTCCGTATAATACTCGTAAATGTCTTCAATAAAACAATTCCACAAAAAAAAACATTTACTTACTCTATGCCCGTGTTCGTAACGCCAGCGGCGGCTCAACCTGTTCCCAGAGAGACCAGTCATACGTCATTGGACTGCCTCAAAAATTATTCCTGCATTATATAATAAATCATAGTAAACCGGTAATTAAGTCAGTCATAACCAGAACCTCCAAATAAAAAGAGTTCTATAATTTTTTCACATTAAATAACCATTTCGGTGGTACCGCTCGGCCTAAACGATCATCGATAAAGTTTTTTTTCAAGTTTGTTTCCTGTACCTACCTACGTACATTATAAATGAATGAAAGTTAAATTCCGTAACAATATTGAACGACTTTTGATCGTAACTGTACAAACTTTGACTGGTTTACTATTTATAATGTCTTCGAGTTTTAAGTTGGCGTTTATTTAAAATTGACTTCTTGAATCATTAAGAAGTTTATTCATTATATTTTTATAACAAAAAGTGTTTGCCCTTTACTGACTGTTTTTAAGGCGACTAACTTAAAGCTTCACTCGACTTTAAATCAAGTCAAAGCCGAAGCAAAAATCAAACACCCGAAAAACGTCAAACATAAACATCACCAAAACAGTTGACTAACGAAACAAAAACAGCCCATATTCTCGAAGCAATTACACCACACATCACTCGCTAAGCCCCACAAATCAGCCAGACTCGCCCAAGAGCCGCCAAAGATCAGTCAAGCCAGCAAAAACTAAGATAGCCCATAATAAATCATAAGGCTAATCGACTGCAATACAGAAGCCTTTCTAGCGGACTTGAATCTGAGCATTTTGAACGCCCACAACACATCATGGTAACTTATTACACACCTTCAGAACCCAGCATCATTTCAATGGCAATTTGCCTTAATAACTTTAAAAACTCATTAGGTATGTTTTAAGAAATCCGTTGTGTTATTACTTTGGTATTTTCACGCCGCATCGACGTATGAAAGCGTCGTTGAACAAGTGAAGATGCGTAAGTCAATATTAATTCATTATTGGGGGATTTTTATGCGATAAAATTAGTAGTTTACTTTAAACTATTAAGTATTCTTTAGTGTTTATCTTACAAATCTTTTTTTCTCGTATATTAGATTGATATTGTTAAAATTGAATTGCAGCCCAATTTGCTACTCTACTACTTTTACATAATTTTATTTTTATTTTGGCAAGATCGACATAAATAAATCAGCATCCCATGATAGATTCATTGAACTAAATCTCCTTCTTTAACTTCCAAATGTAAATTACTAGCTTTATAACTCCGTCTTCACTAATGAATTCCTTACTCACGAATCACGATCAAGTTGGTTTACTGCTCTTTGCATATGTAATGTCAAAGTTGAATAGAGTCATTCCCATTGAGTACGCTTTATCTTTACGTTACGGTTATTAGAAAGTGTGACATAAAATTTTATTAGGACTCGTCTATCAAGTGATAACAGAATTTCCGAACTATTACGCAAGCCCTAATAGGTTTCGACATTTTCATTTGGTAAAGCCATTTGGGTGCTGATTACGAGTGTGGTTTATTGAAAATATTTGGAATTGAATTTGACCATTTGGTGGGAAAATATTGGCTCTTACTTTCCCTTTCTGAAAGGTCTTCACACTTATGTGGACGTATGTAAATTATTTGAAAATTATCCAAGTGGACTAGATATTATTATAATGATTGTCTGATACATTTTAAAGTCACTTTATTTCACAAAATCTCGTCTCGCGCTAGAGGTTTTTGTGTGAAGTACCCTGTTTTAGTGAGAGCAATCGTATCTGTATTGATAGTAAAGTTGTAAAGCCAAAACTGTTTAAGAAAGTCCTAAAAAAGACAACTTTGACAAACAAATAAATAAACACAGAATTAAAAACTAAAACAACAAAAGCACAAGCTTAAACGGAGCACGCACTTACTCCAATCCGATACATTTACACGGTGAAGAAAAAAAAATCGTAAAACGTAAAAAGCGAAATGGGAGAATGGGACCTTTCGAAGTAGGCAAGTTCCAAGGCTGATGGTTAAGGCTCCTGAATAAATTAGTTTTTGGAACGGCCAGAGCCAATAAAAGTTTTAAACAAAAGAATCATAAAACGAACAGCCAAACTTCGGTAGCACAAGCAACAGGAGTAGGTACCTACTAGAATGATTTACGACGAAAGTGGGACACAATTGGCTGGAACTTTTCAAATAAACTAGCAATGAATGGAGATAAACATGTGTTTGTTGGTAACGATTTCCTACTGTTCTATGAGTTAAATGAGGGATGCAATCGAGATGGGAAGATTGTGGGTTGATTTTTTTAGTGCAAAAATATACTCGGAGATCTGGTAAATAAATCAAGTTACATTTTGTCACCATTAATATTAAATTAAGACAGATTAAATTAGGTCAATACCTACTCGGCGAACAGGATATTAAAATGGATCTTTCAAAATTTGTAAAATTCACTCGTCAAACACTGTCACTGATTTGTACGAATGAATGAATTCATTTTGCATGTGGTATGCCTATCATACAACGATCCTACATCTATTAATAGCGACACTCGTTTCTATTGCCTCTTGCACCTTCCATACCAATAACTTTATAAGTTTTATTATTCATCATGAGCAAAAAATCATGGCATAAAACCTCTTCACATGTTACAACCTCCACTTGTTCACCAATCCAAACCATCCACTTTTTTTACACTAGCAACCCTGGCAAACAATGGGCAAATTAAATTTTATTAGATGTGTACCGACAGCTACCGAATAGACCGAATAGTTCGAATAGGGTCGCGATACGTTCGAATCTGTTTGGCATAAACAGGACGTCACGGAATAGTCCCGATGTTCGCTTCTCTGTACAATAAAAGCCGCTGGGGCTGTAAAAGTAGCGGTAGCTTTAATGGATAGAAGAGAGGCAGCGTTTTTGACCATTCCTTTAGAAATGGCGTAATTGTTCATTTATTTTTGTCTTTTGTGACTGTCATTTTCATTGTTGTGTCATATTTTCTTTGGCCAGAAGAACGGGTCGTGGGCCCAATAAAAGCCAATATTGGCAACTGTTGACTATAAATTATTAATATTTTACTTGCTTAGACTGGTCTACGCTAACATTTCTAGTTCTGTTGTAATTGTAGTAAAGTAAGTCACTTTACGCCGTTTTTAAATTAATCTGCCTCGGTTCATTTTTTTTAATCTTTTTATCAACATATTGAATCTAAAGCATCTAAAATTACTACCTTATGGTTATGACACAGATACACACTGCGGCAATTTCATGACATCACACAACTGAATATCCCAACCGCTCTTTTCAAAGCCATTGTCGGCCTGAAGCATGAACATCGGTTCTGGTCTGTCGGTTCCGCATGTGTAATGCCGACAGCAGTAAAAAACCGATTAAACCACCCCTTACGACTTTTTTGTCGCATAATCTGTGGCGCTATCTTTTGAGTCTGGTGAATTAATACCATCGTACATTTAATAATACTTCGGTGTAAGAGTGATAGAGTTTAATAACGCAAAAAACTTAGTCATTGGTAATTTAATTGTGGGTGATTCGAATTCAAAACATGTGAAGATCCTACTATTCTTTGACTGTTTGATTTGATAGACAGACAAAGAGGAAGGAAAACATATATTACAATAGCAAATTTAAATGCAACACTGACCCGTTGTCATAAAAGTAAGGAACGACAAAAAGAAAAGAAATGATAAAGAATTATGCAATTTACGGAACCCGCTTAACTTCGAAATGAAGTTCGTGTTTACAATATTATAATAAGACCTTTGTCAGCATCGTCAAAACAAAAGCGTAACGGCGGGCATCGGAAAATATCGTACAGCTTTTGTAGCTCAGCTCCTCATTATAAAACAGAAGCTGAAATTACCATTGTTCCGCTGTCAAAACTCGCTGAATGGGAAAAAATGTTATGTGTAACAATGTCGCAATAAACTTAGAAACGCATTCTATAACATCCCAAATATTTGTGCGCCGGTAGCTGTACGACTTTTGTCTTTAGATACGACGGGGCAGCGTTTATGGCCCATTTCGCCTTATTCTTTCACGGTGCGAGCTATTTTATTTTTTTGTCGTATCTCTTAAATAAGACATAATGTTCTTAGAAACGGGACATTAGAATGGACCCGGGCGAGGCTTTCTCTTTTTGTGAGGGACACGTACGGACAATTTTATGGTCAATTGTTTTACTTAGACGTCGACGTGGCGAAAAGACTGGCTGCTCAGATGTTGAAGTTGATTTAGCCTCGTGTGATGCGCGTGTTGAACGTATTGGAAATGAAACGTGTTTCACGCTCAGATGAACCTTTTGTATCGATAATGTGACGAGTGGTAATCACTTTATTCGATGCTATAAAAGGTGCATTAAAATCACGCTTCAAAACATTTGGGCTGTCTCTTTTTTATTGTGTTGTATTTTTTTTTAGTTTTAGTGCTATGCGTGGAGTGCAACGATTCAGGAGAAATGCTTTTGTTTATTTTGAATAAAAATAAATGCTTGTTCAGGACCTGAATGGGTACAAAAATTGATTATCAGGAAATTCATCACCCTATTATTTACCCTACTGCATTTTTAAGATTCTTCATGTTTTTTATTCTATTCATTCTTATTCTTATTCTTTATTGCACACAAAATAATAAAGGATACAAATTGCAATAATATAGCTTATGTACAATGGCGAGCTTAACCCAAAATTGGGTTCATTCATCGTTACTATATTTATATTCGTAACTAGGTTACTTATATTTACTTAATCTTTTCAAGAACAATTCATGCAAAGATTAAATGAAAGTCAATTGCAACGATTTCTTGCCGAAATCGATTAAATGCGTAAAGCCGATAAATTGCACAATACAATTATTTTACCAGAATAAGGTAAAACAACCGGTTTATGAAACTAGGTGTTTGTAACACGGATTGGAATGATAGTAGGCTTTTATGCCAACAATCGACATGCGAAGTAGCTTTAGTGAAACATAGTGAATGTAAGTTTGTTTTTGAACAGAAAAAATGGACCTAATAGACTCCTTAGTTTTCATAAGAATATTTCTTGTTTTAAAATAGTAATTTGAAGAATTACTATAAACTGTATGTGACAGTATCTTAATTCGTTTGCACTAACAAAATTGCACCAAAATTACGCTTCATTTCCTACCTTGGCGAAACTCCCAATATTTAAATGAATGCGTGACATCAATTTTGTCACAGAGTGGACAAAAAATCCAAAAATTATGGAAAGTCCAGTAATGAGTGCCATTTTATTGAATAGAGAGAAAGTAACGACATCAAGAATACTCCTACTGGAGCGTAACCGATTTAGTAACGTTTAAAATAACGTATGGTTCGAATTTCGAAAACCACAGAGTGAAAGTTTGGTCTAGATCAAAAGAGTGAATGGTCTTTTTACGACAGGTGCAAATTATGTGTGAATGATATTAGAGCGAGTGAATGAATGGCGCTGAGAAGTTTTATGGGTGTGACGATTGAATGTACAAAAACATTCGCACGCGTCTTGCTTGCCATTAATGTTTTTATTGTTTGTGGTTATGATTATGTAAAAAAGTTAGACATTATCATCTATGGGACGGATTGTTTTGTTTCCGTGAATGGAAGTGATTTCATCAATGATATATTGTGGAACTTCCGTACTACTACTTAATTTTTAACTAAAATCGCGCTCTACACCAAAAACTTAACTTAGGCAAAATAATTTCAAACAAATTGATCAACTACTTTCAGTAGAAGTTTTAGTCTTGTTTCAGGAAAAAATTGAGCAAGCAATATTGCTAATGCTGGGTCCGAGCAAACTTTGGAAAACTAGGACAGGTTCGATCTTTTATATAGTTAAAACCAATCGTATGCTACCTCGGAACTGAAAAACAGAACCATAATATATATCTACAAATCTTTTGACTACTTTGTTTTTGTAACGTGCGTTTTATTTATGCAAGATAAACAGTTTTTCTTTCTTTGCAAGAAAGAAAGAAAATGAAAATCCACATATGTAAATATACTAAATATGTTACACTTAATATTCTAAAAAAATAAGAATATTGTAAGAAGAATGCCCATAAAAACAGGTTTTAACGACAGGGGAAATGATGCCAAGTTTCCTCTTAAAAGTCGCAGTAAGTTTCAGGTAAAAGCACAGTTGACAAAAATTTTGCACCGGAGTGATGAATTTACTTTATGTAAACAGCTCTTTAGACATTATTTTCATCAGGTTTAATGGCATCATAAAAGTAAGCATGTCTGTGTTTGAGAATAAGTGAAAAGTTCTCGATGACTTTACTCTTCAATAGAAGTAAGTCACTGTGTTAAGACTTTGTGACTCTTAGGACTGTTTTCAGTAACATATAAATCTTAACAACTGCTGACCATAAGGTCCTGGGTTCGATTCCTAGGATGAGCAAAGTGTTAATGAGTTTTCCGTCAGGAAATTCTCAGTAGCACCCACGGAGTCTAGACTGGTGCTCTGTTGATGGGGGAGCAATAGGCTCACCCCTTATTACATGGGACTCAAAAATAACTGGCGAAATGTGGGTGTACTATTAGGTGCACCTCTGCCTAACCCTTTTAGGGATTACGGGCATGATGTTATGTTATTAAACTTAGAAGATTTCTAAATGTTAGCTAGTAGAAGCGTGCTGTCGGATTTAATAAAATGAAAAATCCAAGAGTTCACTTCAATTCGGCTTTATTTTAGACATAGCCTAATTTTATTCGCAACCAGTACGCAGTCCACAGTACCTATTAAAATTTGTTTTTGATCTGTAAACAATTTCAGGCTACCAGTAAACATGAACACGACAGTTCCTTAATATTGCAGAAAGCCAAAAAACTTCAATAGCAATATGAAAAACAAATACAAATGCAAAAACTGTATAACACCCACGACTAAATTTTATCGCTATCCACTGGTCCAAATATTAGTGTTGTTAATTTATAGCAAACAGTTGAAATTGCACTGTCATGGCGAAAATTAATGACTCGTTGAATCAACCTGCATTCGCTGCACAGCTTTTGTATTCATTAGTGGTGTTTAATCCTAAACGTACTCGTAGCTAAATAATAAGAGCCGCTCGGGTTGATTTTTAGGTTAAACGGCGCTTGAGGTTGGTTAGTGGATGGGTCACCACTCATTACATACCGAGTTTCCGAGTCTCGAAAATCACGTTGAGCCGTTGGTCCCGGCTGTCATTTGTAGATTTTTGACAGTCGTTACAGGTAGTCAGTGGCCCGAAAGTCTGAGAACCAGTCTTACCAAGGAGTACTGTATTACCCAGTACTAATTACTGGGTTGTGGAGGTCAGATAGGCAGTCGCTCTATGTAAAATACTGGTATTCAGCTGCATCCAGGAATACTGGAAGCCGACCGCAATAAAGTTGGGAAAAGGCTGGGTAGATGATGTGTGGTGTTTAGAGACTTGTTCGTGGATTTAACGACGTTTAAGTTACTTAGAAAATCTTTGGTTTAGGAAAAATTAAAGAACACCATCTATGCGTAAGTTACTATCATTGTCGTTCATTTTAAACGGGATTCAAAATTCATTGCTTCTTATGTTTGAAACAATTATCCCGTGGAACGAATCTAAAAAAAAATGAAAGGAATCAGAATACTACAGTGAACAGGATTTTATCCTGAACATCAAAAATCTTTCTCTTTCCCTGGATGTTACCTAATTTTTTTAAGAAATTAGAGAATCGTCATTTGCCCCTGTCTCATTCTGCTTGGGGTCGGCGCAACACGTTTGCTTCTTAAGTTCTCCCCTGTCAGACGTCACGGCATCATTTACCTGTCTCTTTCATATTATTCCTCACAAAATCCATCCATCTTTTCTTTGGCCTTCCTCTCCCTCTACATCCTTCAACATTCATATCCATCACTCTTTTAGTCACATGCGTTTCATCCCTCCTCATTACACGTCCATTTTTGTCATGTTCAACTTTTTCAAGAAATAGAGAATGTCGGATAGATTTCGATGTCTCGAAGGTATGGATCAAAAATGACATTTGAGTCATATTTTAATAGAAAACATGGAACTCTACTTAAAATATGAGTCAAATGTGTTGAAATGTGTCCACCCTCAGTCACAGTTCTATCTTAACAAACAAATGCTGGCATTGAACTTTTGCGGGTTCTTACATGTTTTGTTACTATAATTAGAATACCTTAGCAAGGTTCACAGGTTCACTCTATAAAAATAACGAGAACCAGTAAAACCGATACATAATGCGAACTTACTAAATACCGACATTCAAATTCTCGGAAAATTCGTAACGGAATGCGAGCGATTAACAAATTACCAAGAAGCGAAACAAGTAAAGTGAATTTTGTATTTGTTGTCATCAATTTCAATCAAGGCGCTACTCTGAAGGTTTGTGAATTATTTGAAAATTAATATTTTGTGAAGGAATTGCTTTTGCGTCGAACTTCGCGATTCGGTATGGCAATCAACAGTTATGAATTGTTTTGGCATTAATTGTTTGAACAAGGTTCCGAGGTGTTATTCGATTTTATATGGTTTTTTGTTTTTATTGTTCAATGTCGCGACCTATATTTGATTAGTTTTATTACATAGATGGCGCCTTCAAATTAAGATTTATTCTTGTGTTTTTAATAGTTTTTGTAACTAACTTCTTTGTTTGTTTTTAGTCGCAAGCGCCACTTCTGACGCTGTGGTCTTGGGTGCGATTCCCAAGTCCGGCAAAATGTTATTGGGTTTTTCCATCAGGAATTTCTCAGTAGCAGCCACGGAGTCTTGATCTGTGCCCGGTAGATCTAGACTTAAACATAACTGGCGAAATGTGGGTGTAGTTGTTAGGTACACCTCTGTCTAGCCCTTCGAAGATTACAAGGCGAGATGTTATGTATGTAACTAACGTAATCATCGCTGTTTTAAGCTTTCACGGTTTAAAAATGATACTGTTACTTGCAAGAAATAACAGCAGTAGGCAGCAGTACTTGCAACAGCGTCGAAATATCGGGAGCTCAAAATTATGAACAATCACGGAAGATATCCCGTATGTGACAGTATAAGTTTAACTTGACCATCGTTAAACTGCAGCTGCATATTATTTTATAGACGGTTTATTATCATCACTAATTCAAAGGAATAAGGAAGAATACAAATAACATTTTCTTAAAGTTGCGTAAGAGGATTATTTCATAAAGAAAGCTTTTGTAAAGAATGCACAAAATAACTCATTTCTTTCAATCAACTAAATACAATCCAATAACCAGTAGAAATAATAAATATTCGAACGTTTAAATAACTCAAAACAAAAGTACAACATGATCCAAGTGCATAACTTTTAATTATTTTATAAATCAAGTTCGATTGTAACACGTTCGGTTTCAAAAATATTGCTGTTACTTGCAAACCAATTAATTTCAATCTTAGTACTCAAAAAATAAGGTTGAAATTCAGTCGTGCTGTTCTGAGTGCTTTAGTAACCATGTGTCCAGTTGCATATAAACAATATATACGTAACGGCCAGTCTGTATTTTATAACACAGCCAATTGCAAAGTGTCTTTGAACACGAGAAGTGATAAAATATTATTTGTACATTATTTTTTATTGTTACTACTGATAGAGACTTTCGATCAGTCGGTAATGGCTGCCTATTTCAATTTAGAGTGAGACTTGGTTTTAGTGTGAGCAATGGTCGCGGTCTCTTTTTTTGAATTACAATCATAGAATGCTAAGTTCGAAATGTGTTTTTGAATTCTTTACAGCCAGTGTGTCAGATTTAGACTTTTGTTTGAGAGCTAAATAGTTTCAATAACAGTTAAATTCCATATTCAAATTGACGAAAACCGTTTCTGATTAATCAAAAGTAGCAGATTTCAAAAGTCGAAACCGATATTCTAGCCATATCAGATCAAAGAAACGAGGTCAGTTAACCATAAATTAAAAACATACCTAGTTATTTTAATCTAGTTCGATCCAGGTTTTAATTACAAAAAGTGTCGTTGAGAGGCCGTAATTGAATCGCGGTGTCGAGCTCAGTTTCAGTTTTAAACCTAATTTAAATCTTCTAACAGGGTTTCGACATAAATTCGCTTTATTAATGCCCTTAGAATGGAACATGACAGTGAAGTTAAGGGATCTGTTCAGAATGAAAAGTAGATTTTATACGGATTTTAATTTGCAGAAATTACGTAGTTTAAAAGGGAGTAAGAGTAGTCTCAGATAATTCTTAACCTATTTTGAGTTAACTAACCTAACCTAACCTATTTATAAGAATACCTACTATAACCAGGTTTTTCACAAACTGTTTGAAAAAACAACAAGTACATAACATTAAATCACGCTTGTAGTTCCCGAAGAGTTAATCAGAGGTGTAGCTAGTAATACACCCACATTTCACTAGTTATGTTTAAGTTATGTAATAGGGGCGAGCCTTTTGCCATAAATCGGACACAAAGCCAGGCTTCGTGGCCGCTACTGATAAATACCTGATGGAAAAACCCAATAACACTAACTGACCTAGGAATCGAACCCAGGACCTCACATTCAGCAGTCGCGACCACAACACAAACGAGGCCGTCCTATTGTCATTAACTGGGCACAAATCTAGGCACCAGATTGCTGCTGAGAAATTTCTGGTAGAAAAATTCAAACTAAAAAAACGAGCTGCGAGGTATAACTTATCAATATAAGTGGTACATCGCAGCTCGTTTTTAATAGCCATAGTTAAACTAACAGCAAAGTGACTGCTAGGTTTATATCAGTACTTACTTACTATCATGAAAAATAAAAACATCATCAGGCTACAGCAGTCCAATGCTAGACATAGGCATTTCCTATCGCATGTTATTCAATTCTATTCTCGGCAACTATCATCCATTACTGCTATTATACCAGCCAAACTGCTAAGTAGTTCTTACTAATACGTAATGAAGTTTAAAATTTCAATAAGCCCAAAATAGAATAAGTCGCATGAGGTTCAATACGAATGACTTTAATCAAAAGTCGTTTCCGGACACTGAGCAGCTGATTATCACACGGCTACCTCACGTCCATCAGCCAAACAAATCACTACCGTTCCAAAAATTAACGAAACAACTACCAGGACTTCATAAAACACCGGAGATTTACAACACCATATACACCAGGAACTGGCCATCAAAATACTTAAAACAATTGAGGAGCGGGATGTAATTCACTAATTCATAGTCAAATCAGATGCGGTATGAGCTAATATGGCATTAAACATTCAAGCCCAGGAGTTTGTGTTAAGCCGACTGACAAAGGTTGACTCTGGTCACGATCCTCAACGGATGTGGCGTCCGGTGCCACGGGCTTATAGAAAAAAATAATACTTATAGTCGATGGATGATTTTGAAAGCAAGTTTAAGAATAAAGGTCTTTAAATGTGATTAATGGATGACCGTATCGTAGATGAAGTCATTAGGGGTGTTGGTTTTCAATTGGGCTGTTGCTAACGATGGTTACTTTGCTATTGACATTGGACTGGGAATTGGGGGCCTAAAATTTTTAGCCCCCCATTAAATCATAATAATAATGAACTACGTTACAATTCTTAAAATGGTCACAAAATTACCATTCATAATATTAACTGCGACTAAAACTTTTAAGAATTTTAACGTGATTCATATTATTATCCTATTATTAAGATTCTGCTAAACCGGCCATTTTAGGTCAAGGCTTACGAAAGTATTGCTATTAAACATGACAGTAAACCAGGTATTTTATTGTTCTAAGATAAGTTCTGTTATACCTATTGAAAATAAAAACTATCTAAGTTGCATTCAAACTTAAAATTTTGGCAATTAATACAGTTTGTTTTACACACAGAGGTCAACGTTAAATCAAATGACATAACGAAACCAGTGTATAAAATCTGGACGAAAATAAACAACAAATTACAGCGAATCTTCAGAACGAACTCAAGTATTTCAGTGTTAATTAGTCCAATTTGTTAATCCAAACATTCCTCTGTTATTGAGTACATCAGCTCAATGAGAGATAATTGGCGTAATCAACTGCGACAATATGACGACAGCTAGTCTTCTAAACTTATCTTTGTACCGGTTGAAGTTGGTTTTAATATAAGCTCCGTGTGAATTTGTGAATCAGATTCTTGCATGTTAATAATATTTGAACATGTAATGTTGATTTTTTTTAGAGAAATCTTGTTCTGATAAACGTCCAATATTTCATCAACAACGAATGATTAGTCAGATTTAAAATCAAGACTGCAGATATAATATAACTTTTGAATTTGAATGTGGGTGGGTATAAGAGTAGAGGAAGACCAAAGAAACGATGGATGGACTGTGTGAAGATTGATATGGCAAGAAAGGAATTGTCTGAGGAGATGACGAGTAACAGAGAAATATAGAAGAAGAAGACATGCTGCACCAACCTCAAATGAATTGGGATAAGGGCAAGAGAATGATGATCACCGTTGATATAATATGGTTTCACAAAATACGTCCAGTATCACTAATTAACGATTTCGACTCATCGACATTCAGAACGGGTAGATACTAAGTTTGTTCAAATACATAATGTATGAGCTTTAGAGATTCTTGTTTCTATGGATGTGTCCTATGATGAAGAAGAAGAGAAGAAAAGTTGACAAAGAATTGATGTTTGGACGCACGATTCTCGATTAATCTAATTCTTCTGATCATGCCATCAAGACTATGTCACCAATATCAGTGAACATTTTTAATCCTAAAATACCGACAGTATTTAAGTAAAACAACAGTGAATTCTTAGCAAAAAAACATTAAAAAACAAAATTCAATACAAGCTGCCACGATCTCGTTTCCCTAATTTTTCTAGCCATTAGCATGGCGTCCACAAAGCATTGTAGCGTCCGACACAATTATTCATTCGTAATGGAAACGATTCTTGTATCGCGTTATACAGGAAGTTTACTGGCCGTCAGCCAGACTGAATTACCGATTATGGTGGGTAATGTACTTATTTATAGCTTACTTTGAGCTAACGGGGTATGATATAGGATTAATCGGTACTCAAATCTTTATAAGCTATTGATGCTAACCCAAGTAACACAGGAAGCATTTTAAAATACGAATAGTAAACTTATGTAAAACTTAAGGTCCGTATAAACTCTTACAAAAGTTCACCGAAAGTCTTGATGCTTTATATTGGTATTTCAAAACCATTATGATGCTTTACAATGTATAACGGTTGGATAATGGCCTATCAAAATGCCTTTGTAAAGCCTTTAGTTTTAGTGAAGCCAACCACAATGCAGCTGTACAGCTTTCAGCTGTTTTTAGTGTCTTAGGGTTTACAATAGCATTGTTAAGCAGTAAGATAATGCCTATTGCCGCTTAATAGCATAAACCTGTACCATTATAATGCATCGTAAATCCAGTATACAGCTTTCAGCTATTTTTAGTGCCTTAGGGTTTACAATAGCATTTTAAGCAGTAAGATAATGCCTATTGCCGCTTAATAGCATAAACTTGTACCATTATAATGCACCGTAAATCCGTTATACAGCTTTAGGTTGTTTTTAGTGCCCCTTGGTGGGTTATAGCACTTTTAAGTGCTAAGTAAAAGCCTAATACTGCTGAACAGCATAAACGTGAATCAATATAATGCTTGCATTTTTAAAGATCAACTGAGTGCTGTTGTGCGAGTAACAGCTCTTTAATCAAATACACGTGAGTTATTGTAATGCCTAAAGCTATATATACATTCACTTTACTGTATTCTTAAAACCATTTGTCGGCCATATTGGGGAAAAGCACATAAAATATAATATGTGTATACATCAACAAATAACAGCATTTTTTTATGGTGTGTTGCCTAACCGTGTGTAATGATTATGATAATTATGCTAATAACAAAATTAAGTTGTGATTATTCAAGTAATACAAATTCTGAAATGAGTTTTATTGTTTTGCTCAAGGATCCCCAAAATTACTTTAAAGCAATGGCACTATTTCAGTCTACATCAAGTCTATTGGTATATCGGTGAACCCTTAGAGAACTACTTTATAGCCAATGGCACTACGGTGGTTCATCAAAAGTCTTCTCTCTGGCCTCTAGCTTAACGATTGTTCACGTGTGACTATTTATACTGCTGACGGCATTAATTGGCCTTTATAAAGGTTCACCGGGCTATTGTAGACTCACGCCATTTTGAAAATATTTTATAACCAAAAAATATTATCATTCGAACCTATTTATAATAGCAATAGACCTTTATCATAATGATTTAACTTAATTTAATACTGCCCAATCAATACTATTACGTTAATTATGCAAAATTCATTCTAGACTAGAAATAAAAAAATTGTTTTGATTATTTGATTCATATTTTTATATAACATTTTATATCAAAACTACAAAATATCGAAGGCGCGTGAAAATTTTCAATGAAACTTATATAGATATTTACAGTAAACTAGATTGCGTTTAAAATAGGCATGAAATAACAAAAGAGTCAAAAACTTAGCAAGTATTATAAATTTTATTTTAATGCAAATACAAGTATGGTGTCACTCAGTTTTGACGATCTTCGTCCATATTATATTGCTGAACAAAGTAGTGAAATTACAACGTTAATTGTATTATAACATTTGTGCTATGGTATTAGAGATGATTTTGCAATGATGATTTAAGTTCTACCTGTGAACACTTAAATAGCCTCAATCATACTTTTAGAACAATCTTATGCTAGTCTAATGCTTTTGTAATGTAATTAGCATCTTCATTATCAATAATATTGCTAGTATAATATTTCTGTAATGCGATTGGCAACTTCATTGACCGTAATAATGCTTCTATAATGCGATTCGCAACTTATTTGGTCACAATAATGCTAATATAATGCGCCTGTAATGCAATTAAACAACTATTTGTGAACTTATTTATGATCTAAAGCCGTATAATTTGTGCCCAAATTAGCATTACAGTAGCCGTATAAACGTTTGTAATGCTATCATAGAACTAACTCAAAATGCGAAAACGATAAAGAAATGCTGGAAGTCGGCCGATATAGTGCTTTGATGTGTTACTTGGGAAGGCTATGGTTTATACTAGCCAGGCAGAAGTAATCAATAATCATTATTTAAGATGGAAACGTCAGGGTAACCCGCAAAATTCAGATTTTCTTACGTTTTTTTGCAATTTCCAAGTCTGTGGCAGGTTGAATATTGATTAAAATATGATTCGCGACCGTAACACGTATGTATTTACAGAATTACAAACATTATTATCATCAAAACAAACCTCTCAGTTTAATTAATCCCATTGAATGACTTTTTTTATGAAATAGTCGTTTTTAGGGCTACCCTGGCAAAATCAGCGAATAGAGGAAAGATTGGCACTAAGGAGCCGTCTCCACGAGCGAGAGAACCGCGGCGATATTACGTATTTGTATGGGATAATATCGCCGCGATTCTCTCGCTCGTGGAGACAGCCCCTAAGACGAGGTGTCCTATTCTCAGCAATGATTGCAACAAAGGTTCGAAAGTGATGATGGTGAAACCAAAATGTGATTATACTAAGACTACTTAAGCCTAGTTTTAGTGAACCTCTTCACATCAAACAAACAAGAAATAAAACACGGTGTAAACGAACCCTTCATGAAGCCGTCAACCAAGCATTCTGTACATCAAAGTAAGTAACTCTACGCAAAAATTAATGCTGGGAAACGACTTTTATTTTCGGGGTACAAAATCACGCTTTACGGTAGATCTCAACGTAAAGCACTTCAAGCATTGTGCTGACAGATGCAATGAATAAAGCTACACATTAAAAACTTTATTTAAAAAAAATTGTGAAAAATTTGGAACTATGACGACCTATATCTCCGTAAGTAGAAGGTTCCAAGCAATGACAGACAAAATCAATGTTGAAATTCTGGCCAATTAATATCTGAAAAATCTATTTAGAACTAACCAACGACAATTCATCAACCAGATAGTTGCGTATTGCGTACCTCAATAGTAGCAGCATTGCATTGCTCGATCAACTGGCACAATAAAATCCAGCTTTATTTTTCTTAAATTCCAAAAACCGAATGAAAACACGAACCTTGTACGTTCCACCAAAGTGATATAGGAAGCTTACTGGCCAAACGCCAAAGTGAATTTCCGATTATGGTAAATAATGTAGCACTGACAATAAAATACGTCACTTTGCTTCTCTTTGTTCATATGTTATTTTGGTGTGTTGTGTGCCAAGATTTGGGGCCATTGGATACAATTTTGATAACGTTATGTGTGTTCAAGTTTGTATGGAAATTGATTTGGGGACTTTGCTTCGTATGGACATTGGCGAACACTAATTTTAATATTTAAGAAAAATTTAATAAAATTACTTTTTATTTTCGCTTATGGATCTCTAACAGATGACAGCCTCTAACAGATGAATGAAGAAGAAAAGATTTGTTGAAATAATCGTTTTTTCTAACCTCTATTTAAATCTAACTGTCGATAGGTAATTATGTAGATGTCTATATTGTATACCATAGTATTGTTATGTTTATTTTACGCGTGAAATTCCTTTACAGTGCACAACCTAACCGAGACATTAATTCCACTCATTAAACTTTCAAAGGAACAGAATCAGTTGAGTAACTTTTATTAAATTTTCACCTTTTTGTCTTCATGAATAAAGTTCAAATCAGATTGAACATAACATTATATTAGCTCTTATTATGTCCCAGATTAATTTAGGAATAATTTTATAAACTTTCCATACTTATGTACCTAGGTACTTTATTTCATTTAATTATGAAAGAACTAAGTAAGTAATTATCTTTCCAGTCAGGTAAACTGTCATACAGAACCATAACTCGGCGTATCCTTGTCCAAAAATCATCATCTTTTCCTGCCCTTGTCCCATTCCATTTGTGGTCGGCGCAACACGTTATCTTCTTCCATTCTCCCCTGTCAGACATCACGGCATCATTTACTCCTTTCTCTTTCATATCATTCCTCACCCAACCCCCCAAAAATAATAAAGAAAAAAAGTCGTAAATCTTAAAAAAAAATATTAAGTGCATACTAATTATGATTTCGTTACTAATGTTCAAATAGCCCAACATTACTGACTCATACGATTTAGTAAGAGAAATAGTTTAGGTTGCTTGTAGTTGTAGGTAAACCCTTGAAGAAACCAAGAGATAGACTACACACACAATATTAATTCTACAGGCTAACTAAACACTCATATCTGCCAAGTACCTAAACCTACGCATGAAGAACCCCTCAAGAATAATGTATGTAAAAGCATATTAGGTACACATTATAGACTGTCTCGTAAAAATTGATGGTAGCTACCACAAAATTTCTTCATTTGAATATGTGAGAAAAACATGAGTATCCACTCAAACCCATTTATATTATAAATTTTGTATTACAAACCTCATTTATAATATAAATTGAGTCGAAATGGGGCATTATGTATTTTCTCTCACACGTTCTCGTACTTAAGAATTTGAAGGGACATGTCAATTTGTATTATGCTGGAGTTTGTGAAATATGTATTCTATAATGAAACTACATTTTTCATTGAATTTATAATGATTTGGACGTCTGGTCCGTTATTGGAAAACTAATCATCTTGAGAATGTTTAAAGAGACCACTTGTAAAATAAATGACCTTGAGATCAAATTTTGGACTCACCGACTAATTATTGTGTATTTAATTTTAGTTATTTTACCATAATTCAATTTCTGTAGGTACATGGGGACGAAAACGAAAATTATGCCAATTATTATAGCAAGAAGTCAAGCTCTAACATCTTCTTGTTCATTTGTAAAATCAATATGAACTCACCAATATTGATTTACCAAGTTTGCTGATGATTATGGCAACATTATTCCATGGGATGTAAACATTTTTATTGGCGAAATGTGGGTGTATTGACCACTAAAATACAGGTCCAGGCCTGGCTTGGGGGTCAAGATCAGATTTGTGGTAATACACTCGTGTACTTTCTTATTATGACTGGCTTGTAACATATATTTTTAAGTGTAGGTAATTTGTTTTTTTTTATTATGGTGCTGCTCAGTCCTTCGGAAATTAGTGGCGTAATTTTATGGAACAACAGCTGACATTCCAGTCTTCAAGCTCATGTGATCATGCTAGCAAACAACTATCTCAACCCGGATGTCAAGTGTGGAGACAACCTCTACCATCTTGTAACTGTTTCTGAAGAAAGCTCATGTTCAATATAATAGACGGTCGTGAGCGATAATGTATGAGGCTTAGCGGTTTTGTGTCTATAGAACAATATAGATACTTTCATGTGACAGTTAACGCCTGCCTCTTTGGTTAAGTGGTCACAAGCCCGAGTGCTGTGCATCCCGGTCCTGGGTTCAATTCCTAGGTCGTGCAAAGCGTTATTGGTTTCTTATATCAAGAATTTTTCAGTGTTAGCCAATATATCTGGGTCTGTTCCCGGCTGATGGCAACAGCGTCGTCCTCTATTGCAAGGGACTTACATAACTGGCGCAATGTGGGTGTACTACTAAGTAAGGTACAACTCTGCTTAATCCCTAGGTCGTGATGTTATGTTATGTGACAGTTAATAGAGTAGGTACCAATTTACCATGTGTGGAGTTTAACATGTGTGTTTAAAAATGTACAAAGACTAATACCCGTTTTCACAAACACTAGACGAAACCTAAGCGAAAGCCTACACAGTCCGAGCTGTTGAATTTTGTACATTTGAGCTTTTATTTAGGCATCTGTTGATAAATATTGGTTAACTAACCTTAGGTATAATTTGCACCAATTCGTATCTGGAAGTATTTATGTAAGGAATTTGGCAAAGGTTTTTTAAGTAGCGAGTTGGCAACATGTGTTTAGTGTTTATACCGATGCGGGGTCGTTAACCTGTCGGTGCTAGCCTATCAATCTACATCATGTAGAAAATGCTGAAAATCAAAAATAATTCGGATGGGAAATCATCAAATGACTCCTCCCGCTCTGGGCGGAGCGGAAGGGAGTGTCAGAATTTTACTGACTAAAACCCTTGTGTGTGTGTTCCCTACGTTCCTTCTTTTGCCCTTTATGTTCCAGGGCCGCGGTATCTCTTTCGAACAGTCCCGCAGCCCTGGAAAAATAATGTCCTGTGTCGAAAGTACTGGATATAATCGATAGAATTTTTGTATTAAACGTCATAAACTCGTGAGGTTATTTTTTTGTCGTATTGTCCTCGCCATCCTGTATCGAGATTGTATCAGAAAGACGTTATGTATTTAAGGATGTGGTACAGACTATCATAGACTACCTCGTTGGTCTAGTGGTTGCAAGCGCGACTGCTGAGCGTGAATTTCTGGGTTCGATTCCCGGATCGGCAAAGTGTTATTGGGTTTCTCTATCAGGAATTTCTCAGTAGCAACCACGGAGTCTGTATTTGTAACCGGTAGATGGTTTTAGGCTCGCCCCCAATACATGGGACTTTAATATAACTGGCAAAATGGGGGTGTACTATTAGGTACACCTCTGCCTAACTCTTCGGGGAATTAAGGTGTGATGTTATGTCATGTACAAAAGGGTGTAACAATACCCTTAACGAAACCAAAAGGCACTTGGTCTCCCCATCATTTCGATATTTTTTTGTTCTAGACCATACCTGGGAACCTTCTAGATACGAAGATATTCGAGGTCAAAGTTTCACCTTTTTTACTTAAAAAACCTCCACGACCCCCGTACTATTCAATCCACCCATCAGCACAATGTTTTGAGTCCATTGCATTGAGTCCTACAGTAAAACGTGCTATTTCACCCCAAAAAAAAAGTAGTTTCCCAGCAATAATTTTTGCGTAAAGTTACTTAGTTTGATGTACAGAATGCTTGGTTGTCGGCTTCGGGAAGGGTCAGTTTACACCCTGTATGTTGTGCATGTACAGGGGGTGTAAAATGGTCACAAGGTCAAATGTCAAAATGTCAAATGTCAAAATCAATGGTCATAATAGTAGGTACGTTTATGACTAATTTAAGAATTTAAACATAATTCATAATATTATCCTATTCTGATTCTGCTAAAGAGGCCATTTTAGACCCCCTGACCCATCGAACTGACCAATTTTCTCCATGGTAACAATATCGTTACCGCGAAAAAAATTCACCTGTTCCGCACGAAAGTTCAATACTTACTCGATTCAAATGTATGGGGTACTTAGCTGGTTATTTTGAATTGAAGCAATACGTTTAATAATTATCTATTATAATGACTACAATATTATCTTATCAATTCAAAATATTTTAAGGCCCAAAAAAAGTACAATGTGTTATGTTTTCAGCTGATTATTATTAACATCGTGTATCGTAACATCACGCCTGTAATAAACGAAGGGTTAGGTAGAGGCGTAATAGTACACCCACATTTCGCCAGTTATGTTTAAATCCCATGTAATAGAAGGCGAGCATCAGCTGGGCACACATCCAGACTCCATGGCTGCTACTGAGAAGTTCATGATGGAAAAATTCAAAGAACACTTTGCGCGACCCGGGAATCGAACCCAAGACCTCAGAGTCGGGAGTCGCATCTGCGACCACTCGACCAAAGAGGCAGTCCACATATCCTACGTACATCGTGTACATTTGTGCAAATTAAAATGATATGACATTGTGTGTAATATTTACCATAATTTTAATGAAATTCAAACTAATTTATTAAACACCTACCCAAAATTATGTGTGTGTGTGTAATTAAATGAAAAAACAATCACTTTAAGGCAATAATTATACAGGAAAGAGTCTATGAATTTAAAATTATACACAATTTAATCATATTTATTGACACTGTCGTGACTACGGTATTGTGAACGGATTTTCATAAATATGTAAATTCTGTTTACATTTGCAGTATCATGATTGAAATATGTTGAGCTTTTTGTTAAATTAATATTACTGAGACTCCATTTGTTTGACTATTCAATTAATTAACTCTTAACTTGATTGTGTGTTGTGATTTTCTTTTGTCCTTTTAAAGTGTATTCAAATATTTGAGTAGTTCATAAAAAGTTTATGAAAAATATGTAGTAATTTAATCATTTTGGGTGTTATGTAAACTTTGATGTGTAAATAGAGTGTATTGATAAAGGATTTGAAATAAAATATAAAATTATAAATCTTCATCATTTTAATTTTTATTTGTATAAATAACCATATTACTGATAATAATATAGAATGATCACTTGTTTTCGCTATTTACAATCATATACTACAGCAGTCTTTAAAATTTTAATATCTATACACATGATAACGAACAGGCAATAATAGTTCACTTACATACATTTGGTATAGCACTTACAGACTAATAATTACAATATTTACAGCGCGCTACTAAAATCTACAATATTTACAATTCTGACTGGAAGGTGGGCAAGATTGCCCTTCTAGACTAGGTAAGCTTGCACGGCGTTGCCCGTGTCGACGAGAGGGGGCGGCGGGGGCCACTGGCGCATGTCCCGCCGCCTGCCCGGGGCCATGCCGTGCTCCAGCGAAGAGTAATCAGAGTCTATTGAGGAGTAAATGTGATCTGAGATCGGCCTGCCATCTGGCCCATACGCGACCGGCTGCGTCTGCCTCACAGCTGACGGCGACTGTCGCACTTCACTACTATACTCCGGCGGTGCACTAGCACCTTGACCTCCTCCCAACACAGGTGATCGCTCAGGAAAAGGCAATGTACGGTTCCCACCGTTAGGCACCGACGAATCTAAAGTATAAGTATTCAAACTTTTTCTGTAGCTGTGACTTCGCGCCTTGTGATTCGGCTGCGATTCTGGCATCATGTACCTGAGGCGCTTCCAAAACCTTTTTTCACCCCATCGTAACCGCGACCCTGTTTTTAGATAGGGACGCAAATCGGGGTCGCATATCGCATCCGCCACAACGGAGTATTCTTCTATTAGTACTAGTTTATAAATACACCCTTTCAACGCATCGTGCAGCCCTTGTCGGAATTCGTATCGGGACCATTCCGTTTGCATGAAATTTCTCGTTAGAACGATGATTATCCGTTTCGATGCTTCCGCGGTCTCGACGACAGGCGGCGCGCATTGCATGTACTGAGCGCCGTGGTGTGGAATGTCTCTATAATGAAGGCAGAGCCGGTATGATGGATTCCCGTTTTCTAGTTCGTTCGCCAACGACTGAACGACAGATTCTTCATCTTTTGGACTATAACATACATAGGCGTCGTATAACTTTTGGCTCTCCTCGAATGCGCCCGAGAACGAGAACACTCTTATTCCACAATTTGTGTACAGCCACACTCTCAGTGAATCTCTAAAAAGGAATAGTATGACGAGAGCCAATAAAATTAACATAAAGCCGGTGAGCGTCGAGACCATCATGGGAACATAGTTGGACACAAGCATGTTCCCGATGACTGAATTATCAGCATAATAATCGCTGCAGGCTGTACCGTTTAAATTGAGCTCTTTTTTCTGTGGCGGCTTCGCGTCGCCATTCCAACACCATACGTCGGTAATGTCGATGATTTTTTGCGCATTCTCAGCCAAATATGCAGTTAACTCTTGTAAGTAGCGACATTTGCAAGACCACAGGTTGTTGCCAAGTGACAAGGCCTTCAAATTAGGATTGTGATTAAAATTCCACACACCAAAATCGACTAGTCTGTTGCCGTCAAGGCGTAAAACTTCTAATGATTTCAGACCAAGGAAGGACATGTTAGCAATATGGCTAATGAGATTATTTTGTAAGAACAACTCTTTCAGACTACTCAATTGAAGAAATTCGTAGCCTTTCAGTTCTTTAAGCTTATTGTTGCCCAAGTGTAGTATTTGGAGAGCATTCAAGCCGGCAAAAGTTCTATTTTGTATGCTGTCGACGTTGCTGTTGTTCACGTACAGCGATCTCATTTTCTGCCGTCCAATAAAAACGTGGTCCTGTAGTTCTTTTATATTATTTCCATCTAAAAATACCTCAGTTGCATCCATAGGTATTTTGTGCGGTATTTCTATTGAAGATTGTCCGGAACAATCCACAACGTTCGTGTTCCACAATGGATCGTGGTAACAGGTACAGTTTTGAGGGCAAGTCATTTCACAGTCACACGCATCATAGTCACAGCAATGACAGATTGCAAAACAATGAGTCTCATACTTACAAAGAAAGTCTGTTGTTTTTAAGTTTGTTAAGGGCACATGAGTTCCACTTCGAGTGTTCGTCATTTTACACAAAACGTTTTCTAAGTCCATCACACGCGGGTATTGTCTCATAGCGGTCATATTGTTTATGATCGGCAGCCACTCCATAGTACAGTCACATTGAAACGGGTTGCCGCCGACATAAAACTCAGGTAAACTTTTATTTCCCGGCACTGTAGCTAGACGCATACTATTTAATTCTAAATGCACAAGTTCATTAGCATACATGTCCACTCGCGTCAAGTTCTTTTTATCGAAAAACGTATTCACATGAATATTGTTCAAAAAGTTATTATTGATAAACAACAGTTCTACACTATTAGGGATCGACATAGGTGATATTTCCGCTATACGATTATGGCTAACGTCCAATGTCTTTATACGGATTTCATCTTGCAACTTGTAGTAGTTTCCCAAGTGTTCAATGAAATTGCCGTGAATGTCTAACCACTTTAGATTGCTAGGCACAAACGCGTAATCGAACCACACTAGATGATTTTCCGATAAATTGAGCCACAAAAGGCTCGCGAGCGTAGAGAAGACACCGTTGATGTCAGACAGGAAATTCCCGTCGAGCCGGATGGCCTCCAGTTGCATATTTCTGCTAAAAGTCCCTCTCTCGATTGACTGGATCTTGTTCTTAGCGATGTTAAGCACTTGTAAGCTCGGTAAGTCCCAAAACATTCCGACGGAAAGATTCCCAATTTGATTGTCAATCAGTCTCAGTCCCGTTAATTGGTTTAGGTTTTTGAAGGAACCATTTTTGAAGTCGGATATTTGATTCTCTCCGAGGTCGAGCGTTTTGAGGAAAGAGAGTTCCCATAATGCGTCGGGAACCTCTAAAAGCTGATTGGAGCTCAAATCCAACTCTTTTAAGTCCGAACAATTTTTGAATGCTTTGCGGTCTATGTTTACTAGCAAATTGTTGTTGAGAGTCAACTTGCTTAAAACGAATAAACCGTTGAATAAGTTCTCATCGATTGTATGAATTCGATTCTCCGCAAGATTTAGGGTATGTAGATTATACAGCGGCAGGAATGCATTATCTTCGATGTAACCAATAGAGTTGTTCTTGAGATTCAATATTTGAAGGAAGAATAAGTCTTTGAATGTCTTTCCGTCGATTCTTGTCAGTGCATTGTTGGATAAATTCAAAACTATCAAGCGTATTAATCCCAAAAATGTACCGTCATCAATGTGACTACTTGTAAGTTGATTACTTGACAAGTCTAAAACAATCAGCTGTTCCAAACGATGAAATATTCCTCGAGCCAATTCAAAAAGAGTGTTATCATTCAGGTAAATTTCTCTTAATTCTCTAGCATTAGCAAAAAGCCCTTCGGGCAGTGTATGTAGCTGGTTATGTGATATGTTTAGAACTCTCATTGATACAAGTCCATTGAAAGCTTCAGCTGAAATGTCAGAAATATTGTTATGTTGCAGATATAAATGTTGCAAGCTCCTTAATTTGAGTAATTCTGAGTCCTCTGGCAGTGACTTAATTTCATTATGGCTCAAATCTAAGCCGTGCAAATTCGATCCACAGCCCTGTCCGAATCCAAGTTGCCCCACTGTTCTTATTCTATTATGCGTCAAATTCAATGTGCTCAAGTTTTCCAGAGAGCAGAACACGCCGGAAGGAACAAATTTTATGTTATTCTGAGCGAGATCCAATGACTGTAGTTCCGACAATCCATTGAAAGCGTTCAAAGATAATTCTAAATTTTTAGTAGGACTCCACTCGAAATTCTTGGAACGAATCTTTAGCTTCTTTAATTTCTTCAGTTCATGAAAAGTGTTGTCTGGTAATTGTGTCAATTTGCAGTTGTTTATTGACATTTCGGTGAGCGCCGAAACTGGACTAAAGTAGTGGGCTCTTAGAGAGCTTTCGAAGAGTAGTAAATGGTTGCACTCGATAGCCAGCCGGCTGGTGTCTGAAGCCACTGAGATGATGCTGCTGCCGTCACCGTCGAGAGTGCGTATCCTGCAGAGTACGCTGCCGTCCGAGCCGCGGTCCGAGACTCGGACGCACTTGTCCGAGCCGTAGGGCAACACCGTCGATCCGACGTGCACCAGCGCACAGAGTACAGCCGTAATAGCGTACATTATCACAGATTTTTCATTTCACCACAAAACGTCTCATAAACACACCCCGTGGGTCGATATCACCATTTCCGAAACAAAGTACGTGGTACACTTGAGCGCTGAAGAAAAACTTCCTAGCATTTCACTTCACTGTAGTCCGTAATGAACGTGGTCGAAATAGTCCTTGATAGTTGTAGTTGATTAAATTTTTCACTCATGAATAGTTGTTTATCGTTTGAGATCAGTTTGTGTATTAAATATTTATTGCGTGAAGTATAGACCGGCGCGAGGTGTAGCACGACCTTCCCGCGGCGCGGTTGCGTTGCGACTGTCAAGCGGAGCGCTTGACTCGAGTAAGTAGCAGTGGGGCGCGCAACTTAGTCTCTCCCGTCCCCCGCGTCCCTCGTAAGCTCTTCGCTTGTTTTGTGAGAGTAAGTAGCGCTATCTAGTAGTGAGTAGCGGCATTAAAAATTATTTTTAATCATCTTTTGCATCGGTTTTGTGCGTTGAATGTTTATAAGGTATTACTGATAAACGTTGTCAACTGTTACTTGTTATAAATAAACATATTGCGGGAAGTTACAATGACTCTAAGTGAATGTATTCATTTTGTTCAAAAAAGTTCCGTAGAACTTGCATACTTAAAAATACGTAGTCCAGTCACTGCAGTTCACATAGTTCATTATAGTAGGTAGTTAGATACATAAATACCTAAACTGTTTCAATAAAAGATAAACTTAGTTTTTCATTCAGTAGGTAAACATGCGATTAAGATAGGGAAATCAATTTTTTTTTAATTGTCATAAGTGTTATTCAGCCAATTTACGGAAATATTGTAGATTACACCAAACTTCTAAGTAATTTGAGGTTCCCTTGTGTCAGTGGTATTATGACAGATCAGATGCTTGTGAGAGTTTCGTGAAATAGTGATAAAAGTATTTCATGTCAGTCTAGGAATTATTTGCATACTATCTATCTGATTATGCATTTCTACCATTACACAATAGAGTCAGCTGACAAAAAGGGACTCTTTGTCCGAACATCAATACAATGAAAAAGTTTCTATTGTTAATCGAAGTTTACCTGGTAAGTTGTGTACAACTGACCATCTTTAAGCTTGGTACGTGTATATTATTGTACAATATTACGAATTAAAACTTTTGTAAGAATTAAATACTCCTTGTTTGAAGTTCGAAGCTGAAATCACACATACAAATAATTATAATATTAAAGTAACATTGGAGAACATTGGAGCAAAATTTGAGGTAATGGCAGGACCATAGGGGTAGCCACGAACTCTATAAATATTTCAGTAGGTAACTATAACTTAAACAAAAAGGTTTTATTTAAAAGAGTTTCGCTTCAAAAACAGAGCATTTATCTTAGCACTTCTATTTACCGCTAGATGGAGCCACAGTCACAAAGATAAGTAACGTCGACGTAAATCACGAAAACACCCAATCTACGTACATTTAATAGACTTTAGAATTTTCCCAACACAAATTCATTGGTGTAAATCACGTTTGCAAGCTCATAAAAACCATTATGGAAGCACTTTCGAATTTTTACCGGCACTCATAACAAAATTTGAAAATTCACGAAACGTTTTATTGTGTCCTAATGTTTTTATCACAGTTGTGGCAATGTCTGACGGAATACGGAGGGAGAAAAATGGAAAAGTCTTGTTGAATACGAGAGTATGTGTTGTATTCTGGTAAATAATTTACGTAACGCTTTTTATAGGTTTCCCAGCTAATGTATATTTTTATTATATGAGTTGTTGTGAATTGGTGCTCAATGTGTTAATATGGCTGACAAGGGATACATTTGGATATATTATTTTAAAGGAACTTTGGTAGATACTGTGTGGGTTGTTTTCGTGAATTTAAAAATGGTTATTTAGTCATTGCTAAAAATAAAATGATTATAATAGTTTGTGTGAAGAGACGCCACACTTAGGTAGGGTATATTATGTTATAGTATTAAATGCCATTGTCCTTTCATCATGGTCTTCCTGCCCTTTTCTCATGTTACTTTGGGTCAGCGCTACACGTTTGCGTTTATTCTTTATCCTTTACTAAAACTTATTGAGTAAACTGATGACTTCCACAGCGTTCACTAATTATGTAATTTGCGCGTAGTACATAAAATAAACACTAAAACTAACACCTGCCATCACATAATGAGCCTTAATCACTGTTTACAACAGAACAAATCCATAAAATTAATCCCCATGCCTTAATGTGTCACAACGTGACGTCATAATGGCGCCCATTAAACAAGATGGGTCAAAAATGGGACTTTATATGACCACAACCACGTGGGCGGTCCGTACCACAAAGCGACCACAAGTGAATTTCTCTTTAAATACTTTGAACATTGTTACTATGTATAAAATTATATGTGCTTTACTGTGTACCGTTTGTTTTTACTTGTGTTGTAGGAAAGAGTTGATGGCAAAAAGTTGGATGACGGTTAAATATTTTATAGATACTGTGGCGGTACGTCATCAGGATCGAATATATAGTAGGTAAGTACTCGTATTACTTTAGTTTGAAACTGAATCAATGTGGACGTGGGCTGAAAACGCACAGAGAAATTCCAATACGAAACCTAGATATACCGAAAAATACTAGGGAATGCCTTTCATAGCATACAATGAAAACCAAGTCAGAGAACTAGAATAATTGCGCTGCAACGGTTTCTTCTAGGCAAGCATGCTCCACCTTAGGCCGCATCATCGCTTCCAATCAGGTGAGTTGCAGTCAAACGCAAGCTTATTTGGTATTAAAATATATATACTATATCCAGTGTACCTTTTTTTTGGGATGGGAAATCATCAAATGACCCCCGCTCTGGGCGGAGCGGAAGGGAGTGTCAGACTTTTATTGACTAAAACCCATCTATATTCCTTCTTTTGCCCTATGTGTTCCAGGGCCGAGGTATCTCTTTCGAACAGTCCCGCAGCCCTGATATCTAGTGTACCTGTACCAACGTTTCCTCGCCTAGTTTTAATGTTTACATGAAACGCAGTCCCCCCAAAAATTTGACGATTACCTATTAAGAAACAATATATTTGCACAATAATCGTCATCTGTCATGTCACTACTAAGTGTGAACCCTGACTGTTCCTGACCCTGGGCTGAGAAAATCAGCCAGTCATCAATGTTAAGTTCTAGGGTTTGCTAGATAGTACATATAATAGCCACTTAACGTTAATAGTCATAGTTTCGTTACCACCTCGCACACATACATGACTAAATTACCCTTCAAAATTAATTAAATTCCCACCTAATGTTAAACGCAAACACGATAATGTACGTACATTAACAAACCAGCAACGTTACGTCTCCGACCACATAATGCGGGCGGTCTTCTCGTCTCATACGACCACAGGCGAATTGCTAGAGAAGCTCATTCGAAAGTTTTGCCGCAGCGCTGGCAAATGTTGGATGCAATTATTTCAATTGATCTAATTTCGTGGATGTGTTGAATTGGATGTTGATGTCAACGTTTACAATTAGGTCATCAGAGTGAACTGGGTAATTGGTTCAATTTCACCTTCATGTGTCATTAGGTATAGAGAAACTTTACACAGACGATAAGGATGATAATAAGTGTGTGTTTTCTTCAGGAATTTCTCAATAGCGCTGCTGCTAGCAGTCTATATTTGTGCCTGATTGATGGCAATAGGCTCGCCCCCTTTTACATGGGATTTAAATATAACTGGCGAAATGTGGGAATACTATTAGGTACTCCTCTGCCTATCCCTTCGAGGATAACAGGCGTTAAGTTATGTTAAGTTAATTTTGCCAGTAACCTTTTCAAGCCTGTAACGTCTTAGGTTATCGTGGGATTAGGGCATACGAACAGACCTTGTTAGGTAGCACGTTACATTTCCGTGGTCAAATTTTTTGACTAACAAGGTGGGCGAAGCTGCGAGCAAAACCTAGTAAGATATATATTTGCAGAATACATATACATACGATCTATATTATGTTCCATTATTGCGCAAAACTTTTTGTGCAGCACAAGGGACACGAGATAAGACTTTCAAAAATACTACACTTTTGCATAAAATATTTAAAAAGTTACATTCTCACACTTCCTAATTATTCTTTTTACAAAACCGTTTCCAAAAACACTATCACTTCTTTTGTTTCTTTTAACACCCATTCTTAAAAACCGCATAATATTCTAATATTTATCGTTATCAACTCTACTGATAATGGTTCGTTTTAACCCTCTATTATGATATCCGGAGTTACGCCACTTCAGGTAAAAGGCTTATCTAACCCTGCATTAGCACTTCTTCGAACCGAACCTCTATTGTTTAATAGAATATTTTGAGAAAATATTTACTACTTTCTGGTGACTCAACCCCTGGGAATATTCACTAATCCTTTATTCATTATCTTTGGGTTTTATGAGTGTTACGTCGTCATAAGAAAGGGTTTGTGTGGGGTAAATGGAGTGTTGCTGTGTAATGCGTTTCTTGTAATTTTCGTTATCTAGGAATTAGCGTATGCACGCGGCTTCGCACGTGTGAAGTTCGGTAACTGTCCCACGGAATCATACTACCGGGATAAAATGTATCCTATATGTTAATTCAGGTTATAAACTATCTAAGTGCCAAATTTCATCCAAATCTGTTCTGTAGTTTTTGCGTGAGTAACAAACATCCATCCATTCATCCTCACAAACTTTCGGATATAATATTTACATTAGTAAGATTATTTTTGGTTCTTGCAACTAGGTTTCTAGACCTATGGGGACATTATGAACTATTTAGTAATAAGAAAAACCACCTATATTATTACAAGAAACTATCATCAAAAACTTATTCAGTGTGTTTTTAGAATGCTTTATAAAAAAAAGCCAGTATCGTAATGTAAATTTAACTACATAAAACCGAACCTTGTTGTTTATGTTTTTTGTTTCTCTTATTGATTTTTTTTTCTATCTTTCTAGCCTGTACCTAATGATAGGTTAGAGAACGTACTCTGACTTTCCACCATTCACTTAGTAACCCTGCTGAAATACAAAAAGTACACAAAAGAACACCTTTTAGGGAAATTCTATTCTATCCATAATTATACACTTACTTATATACTTTTTATATGAAGGAAATTCGGTGTTAAGTGGGGTAGTAGTTAAAGGTTAGTAAATCTATGTGCAAAATGAACCTACGTCAATGTGCTGCAGAATCACATTTACTACTATTTTCACAATCACAAAACTTGTAAAAAAAATTGTGTATGTGTTGTACTAAAGCGACAGCCTTAGATTTTTTTTTTGTGTCACAATTTACCCTAAAATCTTTAAACTGCGTTAAGGCTTTTGTAAGATAATAAGGGAAGCGCGATATATGGCGAAAAATGTTCTCATTTTTCTATTGACCTTTTTCATCATTTCTACCTTGTATGTATTTCAACCTTTTATGTGTTGTGTTTTCAACCAAGGAATACCATACAAATAACACGAAAAATATGGAGCGTTAACCCTATATTCTTCAATCTACGTCCCAAAGACGTATCCAACGCTCTACGTATACATTCCGGGTCTATTGTACCGCTCTCCTCGGTACTCGGGACACGGCAGTAATGTGTTGACATCATTATACGGCCGCAATAAGAGCCACAATGCAGATAAGATCCGTGTTCGAATACATTCTGAGGGTTAAGTGAGGGTGGGCTTGGGCACCTTCGTTTGTTAGTCTCGGTGTACATGTGTTTAGATTCTTGAATTTATGTTTGAGATAGGGGTGAAAACAGACGAGAGAAACTGTTTAGAATTAATTTTGGGTCACTGGATTGGTATTTAATTATAATTACCGAATAAAAGGGTTTCGATTTTGTAGTACCTTGCTGCAGTCTCAGTTAATAGGTAACATTTTTCTTACTGTATAACATATCACAAAGTAGTAGTAAAGCTCCATCTTCTTATGGTTGCTCTAGCGTGGTTTGAATCCTTTATCCAACTAATATTATAAATCCAAAAGTATGTACGGATGTCTGGATGTTTGTTACTCTTTCACGCAAAAACTACTGACTGGATTAAGACGAAATTTAGCACACAGATAGTTCATAACTTGGATTAATAAATAGAATACTTTTTATCCCAGTTGTACGATCCCGTGGGACAAGTACCAAACTCCACTTGGGGGAAGCCGCGGGCATAAGCTATTGTTAAATAAAAAGGCCCATTTATAATATCGAGTGTCCTTGTATTCAAACTTTTATATTTTACTTCTTTTACTTTATCGGCAAAGAAGCCAAGTACCTAAAAGAAAAAAGTGTTACAAGAAAATCAGTCAGGCAGTCGAATTCCATTTTCCCATATTCCGTATCACATAAGCATATCACATCGGTCTCCCTCAAGTTTCCGACAAACACCCCACGATACGATTCCTACACAATGTAGGTACTAACTTACTAAGTTGCTCAAGAAATTTATAGACCCTCAGCAAAGGGAATTATACCAACATTTTCCTATTAACGACTGTGCTGAGTGCCGGATAAAATGTAATTTTATGTCCCCAGCTAGTGTTATGGTTGTTGACTGAGTTCTTGAATAGATACTCTTAGATTGGAGTGGCTTATATTGTGTTTTGTGGTATTGATAAGAGGTAGGCTTCGTGGAACAACCGATGCGTTTGGTTTGTTTGTTTTGGCTTTTCATGCAATATGATCGCGAAGTCGTTTTAGTCATTGTTAAAACATGGCTCGCTCTTTTTGAAGATGACTATCAAGTCTACGTATGTTAGCATAAATATGTGGTTTTTGTATCAAATTGTACAGTGATAAAGATGGTTCAATTTAATTTCATAAAATGATAGAAATTCTGAATCAATGAAATCATAGGTGCAAAATAAATACGGTTTATGTCTACTATGTATACATCTCAGCAGACCACACTTCTTCTTCTTCAGCCTTTAGTCACCTTATGCTGAGTGTAGGTCTCTTCCAAATCTCTTCACTTTGGTGGTTTGTGTCGTGGCATTTCATACACTTTAATGAGATCGTCTGTCCACGTAGTCGGCTATCTTCCCTAATTCCTTCGTCCCGTCCATGGTCTCCACTGCACACACGTTCTTCTAATATTTCAGACAACATGCATACGAACACACCATTCTCTCTGGCAAAGAAATATCTCTCTCAGAAAAATAAATAAAAAGAAAACCTTAAAAGTTACGTTTGATGTTCAATCGTGTGGATAAGAAACAATTTAAATGCAAGAAAAACAAAATTATATACTAGCTTTTGCTCGTGGCTTCGCCCACGTGGATGTCAGAAATTATCATTATAAAAGCGTGATACAAGGGCAAATGCCTACTTTTCTACTGAACATCCAGATTCATTCAGACGTTAAAGCATGAAAAGGACAGACAGAATTGCTTTTGCATTTTTAATATTAATGTAGGTATAGCATGGAAGTATAGAAGATTATAATGAATACGTAGGTATAATGTCCTAAGAAAATATTTCGGCTAGTAAAAATGTCGTCAAATTAAATGATCTGAAGAAAAAAGGTTGTTTATGAATTACGTTGGAATATAAAACTTACTGAGACATCGATTAAGTTACGTTTATTGAAAAAAATAATCTTGTTTGTGAAGTTAAATCTAGGTAACTACGTCTAACTATCATCTGCCTAGCCAATAACAATGTTGAGGTCGGCTTCCAGTCTAACCGAATGCAGCTGAATACCAGTACCAGTTTTATATGGTACATACTATGCACATAAAAACAGAAGCTTAATTTATTGTAAAAACTTACTCACCGACATTGACGTAAAACAAAAGACATTGTATCCAAATCAATAGTCAACATCGAGGGAATCGACATAGAGATGATTCAGACCATGGATGAGGTCATAAGTAGTGAAATAATTAAAAAAAAAGTTTTTTTAATTCTCAAGTTTGTTGTTGTCTTCTAGATTTATGGAAAACAATTTTGTAATCGGGAAAACTTCTTATGTACCTACTAGCAAATAGTGTAATGTTTATTGATAAATAAAATAACCATCGAATAGTTAGGTTGACTAATGAGATGACGAGTAATACAGAAGTATGGAAGAAGAAGACATGCAGCGCCGACCCCAGATATATTGGGATGAGGACAGGAGAATGAGATGAACTATCGAAAATACATATAAACGTTAGTCAATGCTGTGTTTTTCTAACTCTGATTTTAATATTTTACCTAAATTTTGCTACTATGACACTCAATTTCAAAACAAATAGTGATATACGAGTAAGGTTTTTCCCATTATTTTTTTATATAATAAAAATATCATGGAATTTAGATTTAATTTCAAACAAGTGTAATCTTGTTTTCCTATTTATTTATTTTTCTAGCCTAAACCATTGAACCGATTGTTATGAAACTTGACCTGCAAAATACCTAAATAAGCACATAGTCTATTTTTATTTTAGTTAGCAGACAGAGAACAGACTACAAAAGAAAGTAAATAATAAATTAAAAGTTAATTTCAAATTAAAGTTAATAAACCCGGTCATAATTAGGCACTTAATCACTCTATATTTCTTTATAAAAAAACTCAACCTAAACATAATAAATGAAGCAATCTATGTTACGGCATTAATTCGTCAGTTTCACACGAAAAATTATTCACAGTTTCTTTTCGCTTTCGTATTCATGAAAAACATTATGTACTTGCGTAAACAGGAGGCTGAAGAAAATGTTTTAGGCAAGTCCGTAGGTTCTTACTTTTATATAAAATTAATCGTGTCCCAAAGCCAAGCTTTTCACCGTAATATTTAGTATGAATAGGTTCCTTGATTCTTTAGTTATGAATACACCCAACATTTATCTAGGGGTAAAAGCCAACAATTTTTTTGGTCCATCCACTTACCTTCCCGCTTTTCATGTAATATCAGTGTGCCTTTTAATGAGATCGGAACCTTTTTGGATACTTTTCCTTCTACCTAATTTGTGCCAAGTTAAAATGAAAGATGTAGGTGCCCTTTGAACTAATTGCCTGTTGACGATAATTGTCAAGTTAGGAAATCGGAATATTCCAGATTTACGAGTAACAGGTTCCGACTTTGGGCTATTAAGGATTTTTCTCATAATGAACAACTGGTGCCAACAAAGTTTCCAAAATATCAAGTAAATTCGTTTTACGAGTAGATTTTTTGTATAAAATGTCGAATGTGAATATTTGGACCTGTGCCGTCGTCGGTTTTAGCCATTGGTATCTTCTGTTCTATTTTTTTGTTTGTTGTGATGCATTCGTTTCGCTCCTATTGTAATCAAATTAGACAAACTAACACCGACACCATGTTCATTTAAATAAAACCCAACGACGTCCCCTTCGAAAAACATTAATTAATCAAGATTAATAGCTTACACTTTAACACTAGTACCCTAAGGAATAACAATTAAGCTAGCAAAGAAACGGACACAATCCGTACTTTTTCTTCTTAGGGCGAAACATGTAGAGGAAAACAAAGAAACTCGATTTGGAACCCTTCAGGGTTCGTGGGGAGAGTATTAAATTTGCATTAGACGAAATTGAAATACGCCCTCCGATGACTCGTTACGAGGGAAGACTAATAATGTCGTCAATTCACATCGGGAAGATCTTCAAAGTCACGCCGTGACTATTTGATTAATTGAATCATTTTTTGCCTTTTCCCCTTTTAAGAGGGATGGTGGGGAAATTTGTCAATACGCTGCGTTGTACCCTGAAGTATCCATTGTATTGAACAGGTCATTAAGTCGTCCTCTGACGAAAAACTTTTGAGGATAAGGGTTGTTTCAGAAATGAACTCTCGTTTGAAGATACCTTTGCCATCTTGAAATTTTAATAACAATAACTTCAAACACAGAGGTCATCCAGCAGGGAGTTTAGATCTTGAAATTATAATATTATAGATATGGAGAATTTGAAAGATTTATTTGTTTCACGTTACGTCTAGGCGTCTAGACGGGTTGAATTGGCCCATCCATAACGTCCAAGCTGCTATTGACTTTTCTACGTGATACAATGTTCTCGATTGTGACATTGATTTAGATCTCTGTCCTTTTCAAGCGTGAGGTGGGACGCCCTCAGGCTTGGTGGAGCGACGATCTTCGCAGGATGGCTGGAAGTCTGGATGAGAGTTGTCGAGAATCGAGTTATGGGCGTGCAATTGAAGAGGCCTATGTCTAGCAGTGGAACTTTGAAGGCTGATGACGATTCTGCATCCTAATTCTTCATTCCACTTGAATATTTTTTTCATAATTTCATAGGCTTTCTACGGTTAAGAAAGTCACAAGACTATCAAATTGATGAGAGGTTTAATATAATGCACGCTTGCATAGAATTTCCCTAATCACTCGAGACTTGAAAATAAGGGACTTGTTTTCAGCTAAGTATCTCGTTAGTCTAGTCACAAGAGCGACTGTTGAGCAGAAAGTCCTGAGTTCGATTCCCAAGTCGAGCAAATTGTTATTGGGGTTTTTCATCAGGAATTTCTCAGTAGCAGCCATGAAATCTGGATTTGTGCACGTTTAATGGCAATATACTCACCCTCTTACGTACATGGGACTTCAACATAGTTGGCGAAATGTGGATACACTATTAGATAAACCTCTACGGGGGTTACTGGCGTAAAAAATGTTTTTATTTTTATTTTGTTTACAGCGTTGTTTTCAAAAATACTCACCCAGCTTAACGCTAACAAATAACGGTCTTGCTAGTCATATGCCATGATCATAGTCACGTTCAAACACAGATCCTATCGCGCACCCATAAGTTTCGACCTCCGTGAGTCCGTGTTGACATTTGTAACTAATTGAATTTTTGTGACATAACTGTATTGTGTGTGCTGTTAACTCTTTATGACATACTAGCTTTTGCTCGCGACTTTGACCGTGCAGAAGTCGGAAATTACTACCGGCGCTATCATTGTATTGTGTTCTAATCTAGCTTAGGGTCAGTCTGTGAACCAAATTTCATCCGTCAAGGCGCGAAGAAACAAACAAACAAACTAATAGATAAAGTAACGTTCACATGTACGTGTAATCCCTGAAGGGTTAGGCAGAGGTGTACCTAATAGTACGCCGACATTTCGCTAGTTATGTTTAAGTCCCACGTAATAAGGGCGAACTTATGCCATCAACAGGGTACAAATCTAGATTCCGTTCCTGCTACCGAGAAATTCATGGTAGAAAACTCAATAAAACTTTGCCCGACCCGGGAAACGAACCCTGGACCTCATGCTCAGCAGTCGTGCTTGAGACCAGCGAGACCAGCGAGGCAGCAATCTTAGTAGTATGGAGTTTATTTTTGCCTTCAGGTGCAATTACGTTAGAGCCTTTCACAATAAAGTGGCAATTAGTACGACAAGTTGAACTGTTAAATCGCTATTTTTTTCCAAGTTCAGTGCCCCCAAATTGTTCCACAGTTCCAAGAAATGATTCGTTTCGTAAATCGAAAATCTGCATTCATTAGAAACTGTATAGAGGTTTTAAACCATTTTTTTATCTGTTTATTTGCATATTGTAAAACCACGAGCTGCGTTTAACGGTGGTTTAGCTAAACGACGTTAGGTTGAAATTAAAACACTTTTTTGTAGAAACCGTGATCAAGCAATCTTAAGTTTAATGAAACTGAAGATGTACTTACGTAATTTAGTGACAAATAAAAAGAGCTTTAAGTAGGACAACCTTCAAGTTTAATGTTCTCTACATACCACAATTATTGTTTTAGTCCGTCTTGTGTTAAATAGTACATTTTGATATAAGTGGCGCTTTGCTTTCTCCAGGTTGAAGAAGAAGCAAACAGTCTAATATGAAAAATAGAAAATTCAAATGTTTTTGAATTTAGAACACAAATAAAATATGTTAATTTGTTTATAAAAGTAAACATTTGTTTTAAATAATCATGTTTATCTATGATATTCTATTTATAAACACAATTTAATTACTCAAAAAATATTTACGGCGTAAAGACGTATATCTCTTTCGTCGAGGTTAAAAAAAATCTGCCGATTATAGTCATTGAACCCATTTGGACTTAGTATAAGTATAGTTAGTATAGTTATAGTATCTGTGGAAATTTTTATTTCCACACGTGTGCGGAGAAGTCCACGCGTGTGAAATACATTGTATGTTGAACCTAATCGTAGTGCGATAAGAACCAGTTTTCAAGAAAGTGTATTGAAAAACATTTTAATGGATGTTCATTCAAGGCATTTATCACAGAAGGAACGATTGCACCGACCTTCAGCTTCTACACACTTTCTTGAAATGCCTTGAAAATTCCACAGAAAGACCTGAACCAGTCTTCTAAAGTCGAACTAACTTTTCCACCTACTAACGATGACGTCACAGAATCTCCAGCGCATTCCAGCTTATCAGTTGTTACACAGGCGTACAGTCACGGACATCGGCGTCACGTTCGCAGCACGTGCTGTAATCACGTCCGTTGAGTCACGTAACGTGTAGTCGGCCTAATTTGTTGATCGCGGACTGCACTCGACTGTACCGGGGCGCGGAGGATTGTAGTAAATGTAATGGTTTTACGTTTTGTGCTTGGCGTTGTATGTGTGGGTTCTGGAATGTCTTGTTGTTATGATCTTGATGGTAAAATGGCAACAGAGAAATAATATCAGACGAAAACATGCTAAATCAAAATTAAATACATAATTATGTAGTTATGGAAGCTTTCGTATAGAAAACTATTGATGACGAAGTAGACCTGAGTAATAAAGTATCATTTTAGCTGTCCAAATCGTTTGCTGAAAAATGAATTTCCTCAAAAGGCAAGCAAGACTGGCGACTTTCTACAGGACTGGCATTTGTTTTGGTTGGATTTCACAAACTTTTCGATAGCTCATGTTTTATTTGCTTTTCCATAATTGTTTCCACATATGAGTAATTAAAACAATTTATCTAGATCCCAAGATTCATTATTAACTCTAGATCAAACCATGTCTTTTCAAATCAAGAAAATCTTTTCACCTTACATTTTCAGTACCAAAGATTACGTAACAAAGCTTCCACCTTAACCGTCCATTAATACCGTTGTAAGCAAAATAAATCGTCCTCAGTGTTGATGTCGCACTAATGAACATTTTATATTTTTATACGCACCAAAAAAGCTGCGTTGAAAGACAGTACGGAGTGACAAGCATCGCTGTAGGTAAGTTGAAGGGCGTCCCTTAATGACATTCTCAGCATAATTCCTGAGGATAGGGCTGTCAGACTTTGGTGGGAGTTGACGCGCATGCAATACTAACCTAACACCACCAGCTACACACGTGTTCCGACTAAAGAAGCTAGTGGAATACATAACCTCCTCATCTTCTGGAAGTCGGTTAAAAAAAAAACAAAAGAAAGCTGTTTTTTATATCAGGCCACGAGTCATCGCCACAAGACTTGTAAATGCGAAAGAAACAATACAAAAGCGTCTGGCACGGAAGACTGGTTGTCAGACTTTTCGACCACAGACTACCTGTAATGACTGTTAAATATCAACAATTGACAGCCGGGACCAACGGCTTAACGTGCTTTCTGAGCCACGGAAGAAACTCGGTATGTAATGGGTGGTCACTCATCCATGGACCAACACAGGCAAACGCGGCTTAACCTGAAGATTGACCCGAGCGGCTGTTATTATTTAGCTACATGTCGATAGGGAAAAAATTACAAGCGCCAAAATTACTTTGCGCGCAAACATTCTGTCACGCACATCTGAATCCGTAAGTTTGTACAGTAAGGTGTGGTTATATTTAAGGATGTCGTACAAACGGCGATCCATCAAACTTTACATTCCCTTTATAACATGGCCTCGCATTGTATATGTAGATTTCCCGTACAATGAGAGATCCACATAAACTGGTCTTGATCAAATTGAACAACTTTCTTTTCTTTTTTTCAATAGCCTTGCCACTGCTGGGTAAAGGCGTTCCCCATATCCTTCCAGGTACTCTTCTCCTACGCCTCCTCGAACCAGCCTTTAAACAACTTTCTTTAGGGGACCAAAATCGTAATCACGAAAAAGTTACGACCTACATCCATGCCTTATAGGTCAATTGCGTCAAAATTCGAGAAATGATGACACGCTTGGCATGAAAAGTGTTGATGATGTCAAACTCAAACTCAAAGCATTTATTTCAATTAGATTACAGGCACTTTTGAAAGTCAAAAACAAAAAAGCTAAGCTACAGTCACAGTCACAAGGCACCTGTAGTAGTGGTCACCGAGTTGTCTCCACTCTCCGTGCTCTGTAGTCTTTAGTCGGCCATATTCAGCCTGATTTGCGGCATGTTTGTCTGGTGTAAGGCTAAAAATAAGCGGGTGGTCTGACCGGAATCTGGGCCGTTTTATGCTGTTGGGTGACACTTACTGAAATTTTAACAATTTTGACTTGTGATTACCGTTTTGACTGGAAAACGATATCGTTAACAGTTTAAATAGTTTTACTTTTAGTCCTACTGTTAATTGCGTAATGAATTTTATTTAACCTTCAGCTAGCATTTTGAGGACAAACTACATAAAAGATCTTTTCACCATATTTTCATAAGTTAAATTTAGCAACCCTAACTAGATGAGTCTAAACGGCTATAGGAGGTACTGAGTTTCCTGTTTTATGATTAATGTTTCCGTCCTTTCGACACTATAGAAAGTACGAATCAATTTGTGTATTAAGTGTGGCTGGAAGTTGTAAATATGTTATTAGTAAAGGTTCTTCATATTGATTACAGTATATTTTACCTAGTGTTTCGTTCCGGTTGATTTTATTTATAGAAACAGTAGTTGAAATGGTGTTAAAACTGTTTTCCAGTATTTGAGGTAGTATTTGTAAGAGTTCATAAATTACCTACATACCCACTTTTTATGTTGAAATAGACGCTGTTATTGGACCATGGACAAACATAATATTGTCTCTGGACTAAAAAGAACATGAAAAATACAATGTGCAAATGTTTTTTTTTCAACTCAGCCTGTAGCTGTCCACTGCAATATATGGGCCTCTCCCAAACTGCGTCACAATACCCTGTCTTCTGTCTTCTGCACCCACTCTAACCCAGACAACTTTTAACCTTGTCCGACTGTCCATTCGGTTCAAAGGTCAGAAAGGATTCGTATCAAGAGTGGCTGTATGCACTTTTCATTTCAGAGAAAATTAAAACCTTATCAGGACTGTTGAGGCCAGTTCAGTAAAACAAACATATTTTGCTTACAATCAACTATATCAGTTTTTATTTCATTATTTTATACGTTTGCGATCTATGTTAATCGCCTATTCTATTTGTTCAACCATTTTTTGTTCAATGAGCGATACAACTATATTTTGTATTTCCGATTCATTTGTTACGCACGGAATACATGAAAATACACTTTAGCGCACTTCGTGAAACAAATTGTTGCTACGTGAAGTGTTATTTAAGTACAACGTGTTAAAATTATACTAACACGCTGGTTAAAAGGGAAGAATTTTCATGGGCTTGTATTGTTTTACACGTTAGGAAAGTAGGATTTTTCTTACTTTATACTAAGAGTCTCTTAATTTAGGATTATGAATTATGAAGTACATATTTCAAATAGATAAAAGTTTGATGACTCAAAATGCAAAAAATTTAATTGTCAAGCATTGACTTTCAGCACATTGTGACGTCATGCAGCAAAACAGCGATCCCAAAAATTTTCAAAGGTAAGGAGTACGGTTGAAGTTTCGTATTTTTAATTAGCCCTGTCATAGTGAAACTCATCCACAAAATAAAGTAAAAGCTACCAAAACTTAGTTATGAAAAACGAAAGTTTGAAAATAGTTATTCCAGACTTCTTTTAATTTGTTTACTATGTGAACGTTCAAGAACTTTTACGAGCGATTTGAAACCATCCAATTAGGAGAAGTCCAGACGGAATGTTATAATTATGAACACTTTTAAAGGACTCTTCCGCCGGTGGTTTGTTTACAACCATATAACTTTATTAGCTTTAAATGGGTGTTCGTAATTACTGTTTAAGAGACTTTTACATTGATTTTAGTGGAACTATTGAGAGTAAAATCTTATTCTTATTCTTTATTGCACACAAAATAACAAATGTGGATACAAATTGCAATAATATAGCTTATGTAAAATGGCGAGCTTAACCCAGAATTGGGTTTTCTTACAGCAAACCAAATTTTGACTGCGAGATTTGCAGAAGAGGGAAAACATAATGACTTTTAGCACAAATCTTGTGCTAAAAGTCATTATGTTTTCGAGCAATTTGTAATTACACCTACTCAACAGCAGTATCTCAACTCAATTTAGTAACACCTTTTTAACATTTTGAAATATTAAGAAGGAAGTCCGTAATCCATTGTCTCATACCTACATTTATATTGTTTAAAAAAATCATCAGTCCAGCAAAGCAAATCAATAATATAAAAGCATTTTTTTTATTGGGACAAGCCCGTCACACTATTCTCGAAGCACTGCAATTCCTGAAAGCCAGAATCAACACTGGCGACCGCCAGAAAAGCACCGAGATAATAAAGCTAGCCGAAGTCCCAGAGAAAAAAAACTGTTTGGATCTCGCAACGAAATAAATCAGAAAAGAATAGCTGAGTAGTAGGAAGTATAAAAAGCATTGTGCAGTTACAGTTTGAAAAACTTTTGTGCGCAAAACATGTATACAAACTTCAACCCCACTCACCTACGAACCATTTAATTAATATTTTTCCAATTACTAATGAATTTGTATTAATACCGTGGGAATTTTAAAATTAGAACGTCAGTTGCACATTTTTGCACGCGATGTCAGGAGTAGAAGTTATGAAGGGCGAAGTAGTGAAATGGGCAAAGTTAATTATAAATTATTTTAAATAGTATTATAGTAGCATTTTGTATGTATTTTTTTAACGTGAGTGTGTAACATTATGTACAGTTTGGAACTCGAATTGTTTACACTAGTGAAGGTACTGTTAATCCATAAAAAAGATAGCTGCTTTATTTTAGGTAGGTACACCAAAATTAAAAAACCCGGAATTTTTTCATCGTTGGTACGGTTCACGGACCTTTTGACCCGTGACCAAAATCCGAACCAACACCGCCATCTTATTTTTCAATATAAATTCTCAAAATGTCCTGTCAATGTCATTCTAGCGTCAGGAGAATTTTATAGCACTTTAACTAAGATTTTTCGTATTATCAGGTTATCACGAATGCATACCGCAGTTATTAAGCATCACCAGCAAAGTCAACAACAGTAGATAGATGATCGTTGCCACACACCAAGATTCAAAATGTAAGTATCACACAATAAACAACATTGAGACGACATTAAAATCATATTTTTCTATCAACCAAATAATGTACAAGCTCCTCTAGAAAGAAGTAAGAGTCAAGTTGCAGCATTAATAAACCATAAAAAACATTGGAGAACTGGTTTAGAAAGCATTTTGTAAACAAATTCTATTGCATGTCATGCTCTTATTACTACTAAATAATAATATCAATGGCAGCGTATGTGTTCATCGCCATATTATGTGACATAGAATTTTATGGCTATTATAAATAATTCAGGCGTTTATTTTGTTTGTTAAGTGTTTTGTTTATGTTTATAGTTTTGTTAGAATATTATGCTGCTCAGTTCGCTATCATGATTTTGAATCATTGCTTGTCCTTGTAGCTTCATCTTAACATATCAATTCTTTAGTGTCAATCGAGTAGCACACAAAATGTGAATTTAATATTCATCTCACAGTTAGCGAAAAAACTGTGTCGACATATTTCTGTTCGCTAACATATCGGCAACATTTAGGTCAGGCGCCTTATCTAGACTTACCGGCCATCTATCAAATAAAAATAGAAAGAGAATTTGAATGTTCGAACTAAGAACGTAGACACAGAAAAAAAACATCACAATTCTAGAATGTCCAAATTCAAAAATAAAAGAACGTCGATTTCAATGTTGAAGAATTTTATAGCAACCGCAGAGACATTATGTTCTACGTGAAAGAAAACTAAAATTTACAACTATGAGAGTAGATAAAGTCGATTGTATGAATCCCCCGAGTGGTTCGAGCTTCGAGTTCAATTCGTACGCCACTTACTGAAATGAATGTAACATTGAGCCAACAGCTGAAATTAGAATGAATCGATGGCTTCCACAATCTTTTGTCGCTGAAAACTCATTTAATTTTAGTAGGATCGTATTTTAGAGAGTGGAACGATAGATATCGTGATGTTATTATGATCAGAGGCACGTATGTAATTCCAATTCTAGACGGAACGATTATCTTTGATAGTTATCATCTTTTGTCATTACAAACGTATTTAGTTGAAGAGCGTCACCTTTGATAGCGTCAAAGCTTTTATTCCAAATCAGCGATGTGTCTTTTGTAAAGATTCCTCTCAATATTTCAAAAGAAAGCAGGGTTGCAATTTTTTTAATGCAAAACCTTGCAAAAGGCTCAGACAAAGTAAAAGAGATACACTGTATTTAACCTTCTTGCCAAGTAATTACCTACCATTTAAAATTAATTCCCCTTCATTAAACACCTCCCATAATCCAATAACAATACGTAATCAAAACAAACCCAATAAAACTAAGCTCCAACGAACATTGCAAGTACTAGGATAACATACTCATTTAGACAATAGGAGACTTCAGTCCTGAGCCGCGGCAATAGATGGTCCAATTTGCCTCTCCGTAATCGAGCGTTGAATGGACCATGCGCCATGAAATTAGATCATCGTGCCGCTTTATTTAAAATGTAATGTTTTTGTATTACCTGTGTGTGTCGCGTGGAATAAGGTGGAGGGATATTGTAACATCTCCTAAGTCGTAATGGGTGCCTGGTAGTTGGGTTTCTCTGAAAGTGCGTTTTATTTTGTGGGATTTTTCATATATTTGCAAAGTTAAATGTAGTTCAATGGCGAATGATAATAGCTGTCTTACATTGATAATCTAACCATTTTGCTATGATTTATAACACTTTAATTAATATCACTATAACAGTAAAGAATATTGAATCGCTCTTTGTGACGGCCATTGACATAACTGAATAATGCGGCATTGAAAGAATTTTATGTTAAATCATTCGACGCGCAGAATTGAACATTTGAAACGAAAGGTAGAAAAGCGAAAGTTTTATTCGACCTTCGGGTATAATCCCTACTTTTTATGCACACCCTGATAACAGCCCAGCATAAATAATCACACTTTTTGACTTGCTAATTTATGCCGAACACAAATACAAATCCACTATGGAGAACTAATAACAGGATTCAATTCTTTGAATTGTAAAACTTACAAAAGTCCAATTGGACGTCAACACGTTTCAATAATTTTATGAAAGTAAAATGATTACTGATTATAAAAACTTTTCTTTCTTTTTTTACTTGTGTAGGTACGTCCTTCAGACGCATTTTGGAAAGGTCAGGCTGGTCAGGTCATATAAAAATTTAAATGAAGAAGGTAAACTTTATTAGAATTCCAGACTCAATATAATATTCGGTACTATCGCTAGGCAGACATGTTAGGGTACTGTTTCATCAATAATTCAGTTTGTTAAACCTCAATTACGACAGACAACGTTAATGTTCATTAATTAGTAATTTAGTATTTGTTTGAAGAATTAGTAGGTTACATTTATTCTAAAGACGAAGGTAACTTGCTGGGTTCGATGTCTCATCATAAAACTAAAGTACTAATTAAGTATTTTTTTACTTCAATAGACCTGAACTATAATTATAATACAAATGAAAAGATAAAAAAATGTTCGAAAGATCTGATGAAATATCATTTACCAAAAATGCTCGTTATTAGTTCTGAAGCCGATCGAATATTTGCACCCATGGCTGGACAACAAAGAAATAATACCTCTATAGGGGTACCGTAAAAATATTGATTAAATACTTTCCCACAAATCACCAGGTGAACAAAAACTATTTTATTAAATTCCGTGACCCCACATAAATAAGGCGGGGCAATCACGTTTCGCATCACACCAAGAGCAAAACAACTGGCCCAATTAAAATTGACACAGACAGCTCCCAGAAGTTGTCGCCGTTCGCATCACTCGCACGCGATCTCAGCAACGACGCCTGCTAATCGATACCATTAATTTTATTCTGTCGGATGTTGTTTGCTCAGAAAATATTCGCCAGTATTTTAATGAACAGAATCTGCCGAGACTATCCACTGAGTCACAAACGAATGATCAAAATAATTATACAAGTCAGTACCGAGTTCCCGACACTCTTTACTGCTCCACATTTTATTAAACATATAATTTGAAAACACTATTAACATCCCTAATTAGAGAGTCCAAACATTTTTAGAAAATGTTTTCGAAACAAATTGTCCGAGTAATAGCGTTTAAAATGTAAATTTTAAAAGGGGTAGATAAGTTTTGTGTGGGGTGCGTAATTAAAAGAGACGCGCCGTACGACAGTCGTGAGGTGCATGGTGTCTTATCGGTCGGGTTTTAATTTGAGGCTGGCATGAGACACGCGAGCCGATCACGCGACAGAACGCATCGACCCAGGTACAACACTACGCGCGCTTTTTAAAATTATTTCTTTTATATCATTATCGAATGCTTCGACTGCTAGCTTTGTGCGACCGTATCGATTTAAAAATAATTATTTCGAATATTCAATCGCACGGTGCAGGCCGTTGACACTTTGAGTTTATATAAAAAAAGCATGTAACGACTGAGTAAGCATAGTTTATCAATCAGTCTAAAGAACACACAGGGGAACCCTTTTGTTTTTTTTTTAGATTCGGGACAAAGCAAACTTAGGAAATGAGATTTCACGTAACAGTTTTTTGGAACAAAGTGCTGGTTGCGTGTCGGATTGTAAATAATTAGCTCATTCAGCCGCACCTATCGCGTCGCCGCCATTGTTTGTTTTTTGACGCAAGAAATTTTGGAAAGAAATACGTCTTCCTTTACAAGATGAGCAATAGTTGTTTAAAAAGTTAAGTTGTTCAAAACTTCCGATATTTGGGAAACCAGATCAGAAACACAACTATCCAAGTTTTAGTTTTAGTTTGTAGTATTTGATTGTATTTGAGACTTAAAAACGAACACTTTTTATTAAATACTTTTTACGTTATTTCAATCATTTTAATTTTAATCATGTAGATAATTATTATGTTTGATAACGTTTTGTACATTTTTTTAATGATGAACTTGTCTACATAAAGGTATTAAGCAATACTTAACCTCGATACAATACTAATGATACAAGAAACAACAACTATTGCTAGAAATTCACAGTAACTAGTAACTAATAAGAGCCTATTAGTTGACTTCAAAGTTAAACTCAGTACAGTGTTATTGCCAAGAATTTCGTACAATTTATAGGTTTAGGGACTCGAATGTTTCTAATTCCATCATTAATTGAAGACTCGTGGGTAGAATGATACGTGAGCGAAGTTTGGTAATAAGTAAGTAGTTGATCCCCTATTTGTCGGTACACTGATTCAACAATAACATACAGTAGGTGAAATGTGGAGACTTGACAATACATACATCCTCAACATTCCTTATTGTAAGTATATTTCTTTTAGTGTGCAATATCTTCGATTTTCGTATGTTATGTTGTACCTACATGTTTTCTCAAATAAATAAATACATAAACTCACGCCTGTCGCCCATGAAGGTAGGCAGAGACTGTAGAATGCCACCTGCTGCGATCCTTACTCCTTCTGGTTTGTCCATGTTCATCCAAATCTGGTGGCCTACCAGCATTAGTAATTCCAGTGTGGGAAGGAGATGGCGCTAGACGACCTGTATAGCTCTGTCTCTTTCCCACACTGGAATTACTCCTGCATTAAGACGTCATAGTAACCCCCTGGTCTGAGGGCCTAAACTGGCCACTTTAGTAGAATCATAATAACATGAATCAAATTAAAAAAACAGGTCACAGACGCAGTTAATATAATATGATGAATGGTCTTGTACTTTGTGACCATTATGATTCTGCTATAGCGGCCATTTTTGTGTCCCTGGTCATACACACGCGCTGATTGCGATATTTGACAATATTCGTCTCATGACCTTCTTCACACGTAAACTAAAAAGTATGGTCTTGAATGGCAAACCACCTCATAAAGCAGACACCAAAGATATTGGAGACGCAATACATTGAAAACGGTTTACACATCTTTCAGAGTTTAATAAAGCCTTAACAAACAGGGAATCAAATAAAGAAGCAAATAGCATTTCAATCGTCAAAATTTAATTTAAACGACAGGAGTGACGCTTTTTCCTCCCATGGGGATAAAACAAAACAAAGTATGGGTTGCTTATTTGATGCAAGTTGGAGTCGGCTTTATAGAAATGAATTGTTTAATAACGTTCGTAGACAGTCTGAACGACAGTCTTTTTTTACGTCTTGACGTATTTTTAGCTTATTGCCAGACGCTTTGCTTTTCTGATTCTGTGTTTATTGCTTATAGGTGGGTTAGTTATTTCTAGTACGAGTAGCTAATAGGTGGAAAAATTCGTGACTAATATTCGTCAAACCACAATACACCTGCGAAATAGCAATAATTTTGTATTTATAAGTGTCAAGCAGAAAGTGCAAGTTTATTTCTGTTTCTACAAGTTATTCTGCCTTATCATCTACATCAGCTTCTACATTTTCTATTACTTTATAAGGCATAAGGCAAATATTTAGTGTTTCTATTCTTGGAACAACACTAAATTTTATTTTCTCTTTAGGTATATTTTATTCCACTTTTATCTATTGTGTTGTGACTGAATTCCATAATCCATTATGAGCACCAAAAAATTCAATTAAATCACCCTCCGTCACAATATCAGATTGTTACCAGCAGTAGCATATTTGTCACGACCTATTGTTTATTAATATACAGTCACGAACGTCTAGGGTTGGGGTTATTAGTTTACAAGTGTATCAGACGCCCCCTTTGTTTATTATTGACTCAGTACTCGCGGGAGCACAATATTACTTCCCAACTCTTTCGGAAGTTTGCTCTTATTGTTGACATCTCCTACATCTGCTACCTACAGGAAACGTACCAACGTTCCATAAACTCCATCGCGTATTAATTCGCTTTGTCATTTATATCGTTTATCGATTGCTGAGAATTTAATTTTGTGTTTGTTTAGGACAGTGTTTATTTGGTCGGTATTTGCTTCAACAGGGTCCAGTTTGTTTGTAAAGGATTTTGTTACTTCAGTAGTTGGGGTAAAGTTTAAATTCGATTTACGGGTTTGATATTTTGTCAGTGTAGCCAAAATGTCATCTATATAAAAGAAATGATTTTCAGACAAAAAAAAAATGCAGCACATTGAGATCATTTTACTTGGATGTTTTTTTATGCAGAATTTAAAAACCAGATAATTTTATTTGAAAGCGTAAATCTCACAATGTATTTTATTTAAATCAAAGGTTATAGTATTCATTGAATATTCAATGCGCAGCTGACTCATAACATAATCATATCTATGTATAATATCGCTCAACTCAAACAAAACAGACAGTTATCGATAAAAAAACAATGAAACTAAATTCAGATAATACCATCCAGCAGTTTTACGAGACTTAAAGCTAGCATAAAATATATAAACAGTGCAAAACAAGTAACAAACATACCTTTACGAGCCGTTGAGATCATAACAGTAAGTCACATTACCGTGATATATGTCACTTTGCCACCGTCCAACGTCGCAGCTCATTATGACCGACCTATAAAGGCTGAAGCACAAACGAGATAAAATATTTGCTACTTCATGGAAATTGTATTCAACTCTGTTAGTTTTGTCTAAGACTAAAATACTTACCACTGATATAACACGATTTCAAGTTCACATTAATGTTGATAAGAAGAGATTAAAACTTTTTTATATTAAATGGGCCTACCATTGACCTCAGTCTAGACCTGAGGACAGAGATGAAGTAGTCGATAGCTGGGCAAACTGCTTCAACAAAATTATTCTAAGAATCAGTAAAGCCTCCAGTCTTATAGAACCAAAATTTGCCTAAAATGTGAAGTTTCACGAGAACTGTGTGCAATTTATTGTGCATGATGCCGCTGTTCCATCCAATCCATCCATCCATCCATCCGTTGTCTATTCCATCTATTTTCGCTCAACTTTTAGACCTACACGTACAAAAGACAGATCATCAGATCATGTGGCACAATCCTTAGGGCGGTCCTTCCACTAATCTCGACCATATTGGCTTGTTAGCACCACGCATCCGATCGCTGACTTTATTGGTGTTTATGGAAACCTTTACTAAGGGATAAACACAATTGTTTATGATGCTACATGGCCATTTTTCGCGATATATGGGAATCGTACTTCATTTGAAGTGGTAATGGTTATTTCAGTTGCAGAGGGTTGTTCAATGAGTGTCGAAGAGTAATCTAGCTTACATTTTCTACGTCTAAGTTCCTAATCCCAGCCGCCGCGGGAGACGCCCCGGGCGTCGGGGGCCACGTGGTGGCCCTCGGCCACCGTAGGCGCGGGCCTGTGGACGGTGAGTAATGGGCTAGCTCGCCGTCTGTCCGTTTTATGACGACAGGCCCTGTCGGCGGCGCGTTCGTGCTCCACGCGCGCCTCAAAGAGATGTCAGCAAACCGGAGAGGTCTGCAAGGGCCGATGCCTGCCAGGGCTGCGAGACTGTTCGAAAGAGATACCGCGGCGCTGGAACTCAAAGGGCAAAGAAGGAACATGGATGGGTTTTAGTCAGTACGAGTATAAGTCTGACACTCCCTTCCGCTCCATCCACAACGTGAGGGGTCATTTGATGCCTGCCAAGGCTGCGGGACTGTTCGAAAGAGATACCGCGGCCCTGGAACATAAAGGGCAAAAGAAGGAACATGGGTGGTTTTTAGTCAGTAAAAGTCTGACACTCCCTTCCGCTCCGCCCAGAGCGGGAGGAGTCATTTGATTTACCCAACCGAAAAAAAAAAAATGGTGTCATTTGATGATTTCCAATCCGAAAAAAAGGGTGCAGGCCACCTCTCTAGGAGTGGAAATTTTTAAAGGTTCGGTTATTAGAGCGCCTTTGGTAGTCGGCTAGTGTTAGATGGAAGATCAATTAAAAAGATTTACATATAAAACACTATATCAAATTATATCACAGACCTTTTAACCTTTTGACCTTTTAACCTCATAAAGTAACTTTAACAATAACGTGTAATCCTTCAATAAATTCATTGAAATGGTTCTCGGTAATCCTAAGCCTATAAACGGCGTCCTCTAAATCACCGAAAAGTAAAAATTACAGTGCAGTTCATATAACTTTAGCCAATAAAGAAGAAGATTCGTAAAAAATATTCTCGAAAATTGCAAAGCTTCGAATTTATGGTCCAAAAGTGAAAAAGTAGAAAATGTTCGCCCTAGATTCAATAATGTTCGTTTTTGGGGCATTTGTACTGAATGGCCCATTTATCAGATCTTGTGAACCTGATGAAATGCATGTGGTGTCATTTGAACTTTTGTAACTATTTGATTTGTAAAAATCCTTTGCCATTTGCATCTCATAATTGCCGTGACCCAGTCCTGTAGCTTGTTTTTATTTTCATTATATTACTCTTTCAAGCGTTTCAATTTTCATTACTGCCCAAGATGTACATACGCCAGCGCATCACGCTACCCGAGACTGTCAATTTTCCCAATCAACCTATAACCTAATGCTTTAGCGACTAAGTTGAAAATCTATCAAAGAAATTTGACAGATTTTAGTAGTTTCATGTGCTGGCGTCTATACCTTATTCATCTCATGACGGACTTGATCCAAGCGAAACAAAGTAGATGCCACGTATTATCTCGCTTAGGGGTAGATAAGCACTGCCCACCTCAATAAAATCGCCCTAAATTTTTATCAAAGCAATTCCTCTCCCTCTAATCTATCCATAAAACGCACCCAGCAGAACCAAGCCCAGTTCAGCACTATTAACACAACATCATAAAAGCGAATTTACATTAACCTATCTTGGACCCCTGGCCGAAACCCTTAAAATATAATTAAATCCTTTTTACGGTTGTAATAAAATCTTATGGGGAACTAACCACCATTTCCGTTATCATGTGTCGCAGGTTCGTTCATAATTAATTAAGGGATTTAGTAGGTAGGTAGAGGTCCAGGTGTAATTTGTGTCAGCAGATGTGGATCCCACATCTTAGCCTTAGGGCTAGGATGATACATACAATTGGAGAAGACATTTCGAGTGTTAGTTGAAGATATTTTGGGTGGCATAATTTTATTTCACATAGGTACTTGTTAAATATTAAATAGATACAAATCGATAGAATTTGGCTTACATTTTACGCTTCTATTAGTTTAAACTAGATGAAAAGAGAGTCTTACCAGATCACTCTATGATTATTGTGCCAAAAATATTTAGTTGAAGTTTACAGCCAAAATTAAGTCAAGCAAAGCCATGAGTAAATGCTAGCGTAAATACAGTATTTTGGTAAACGGTGTGCCCTTTTAGCAAATCCCGTACCGTGTAGGGTTTCACGAACTTCACGGCTTTATACGAAAATCTCTTTAATATTAAATAATAATTCGTCCCTAATCCGAGAAAAAGGTGTAAACAAATCCGAATTATTTACAATGTAGCTTATCCCTTTCTAAATTGACCGTATTCAAACACCTACCTTGAGTTTTTTTTGCAGGTTTATGCTGGAACTCGATTTGAAAGGTTGACCTTGTGACTTTTTGACCAGACAGTCCATTCGGGTAACGATCCTCAACGTTGCAGGATTAGATTGAGGGATCCTAAAAAGATGTGGCCTTTTGAAAGGTCAAGGTCAGTTTTACAGATAATTTTACCGACCTTGATATAAAAATATTCGGTGGGTTTTTTGTTAAGTTAGATATTAGATCGGCAAGCCTCTTGTTATTGCAACTTCTGTCAAATCTCGACCAGCCAACCTGCAACCACATAAGAAACTATTCCCACTTTAATACAAATGTCAACAGAAACGTAGAACTGTTCACTGCTATAAAACAAAAAATACCTCCTTGCAAGATCATAACCTGATCAGCCCTTTCTTAATTGATGCTGCCGTGTCCACTTTTTTCCTTTTTTGTCTAGACCACCAAAGTTCTTCCGTAGTAAGACCAAAAAAGCGTGAAAAAGGGTACAAGGTAACGCTCCATCCGGTGATGCAGGTGTATAAGACAGCCACCACCAGGTGTCTTAAAATTATTTAAAAAACTAATAAGAAGGTTGGTTTTATTTTGACAGTTGAATATCGAATCAGTCTTTTATAACCTCACCTTTTTGGAACCGCAACCGAAATTGATTGTGGGTTCGAATTACGAATGCGAGTAACAAAGTCGATAACCAAATATTTTACAAAATGGTATACAATGATATTTTAATTCTGTATAATATTTAAAGAGCGCCTTTGACTGTGGAGCTGATATTTTTTTTAACGGATATACTATAGGTTGTTGATTTCAGAGTTCAACAAACGATTTCAAATATTGTAGTTACACTACCAATACTACCAATCATTTTAAAAACAATTATAGAAGTATTGCACCAATAGTTTCACGTCTTAAAAAAGTGTCATGTTTAAAGATAAGTATAAAACTTCGCCTAGTAGTCCACTACCCAACTTATTATCAAGCCTAACTAATACCAATTACGCAGAGAGTTGAACAACTTCCTATAATTATCGAGCTCCGAAATCAGCATAGCAACACGAAGGAAACTCGACCAAAATTTGATCCTACTTTATAATTATCGTACGAAACATCACCCCTTATATGTATAAGTATAAGCCACGCCGCCTTAACCCACGTTAGTTAAACGTGCAACTTTAATGAAACAGTTAATTCTTGCTGTTAATGCTTGTACATGACCCGTCCTACGCTGTTATACTCATATCATGCTTCAATGCGTTGTAATGGTTGGTCTTATGCTACCAATATTGTGTTGTCAAGTGTCCCGTAAAACAGCAGGGTAAGGCGAGACGTTGGTAATGACGCGGGCAATGTTCTTATTATGGTAGCAAAAATTGGGGTTTCTCAGCAGCTGTTTTCTGAAATGGACAAAAATGAGCATTTTGGTTATAAACTTTATTTGATAACTTTTTGTCATGCCAATAATTGTATTTATAAATAGAATATCTTAGATAAACATAATTTATTAAAATAAATATTTATTTTTATGAACAAATTAACATTTATTTGTGTTCTAAATTCAAAAATATTTGAATTTTCCATTTTTCATATAAGGCTGTTTAGCGGCATCATACCTTTGCTTCTTCTTCAACATGGCGAAAGTAAAGCGCGGAAAAAAAGCAAATTAAATCATAGTTTCCTAATATTCCTGACCAAAATACTTTCCGTTCTAATATTTTATTTCTTCGAAAGTGTATTGAAAAACGTCATTTGACAATGTGGGGATTTGTTACTGCAGATCTCGGCTCCATAACACCCTCGCTTGCAGCTCGGGTGTTAATTCCGCCTCGAATGTAATAACAAAGTTTCCCCACTTATATCAAAATGTACTATTTTGAGGGGGATGTGTATAACGGACGTATATTGCATTTTTACCACAAATATCTCAGTTGATAAAAAAGTCATCATACTGAAACATTCAATGAATGGGTTGTAATCAATCGTATTGCATATTATTTACTTGCGGGCTTATTAGTTTTTATGATACCAAGTATAAAATCGTTTAATACCTTTTGTAGGTACCTTATCTAGGTAGCATGCTCAGTTACCACATTGCCAATTGAAATGATGTCGACCGCAGAATATCGCGTCTCTTGCACCAATAACGTTGAAGCCGTCACAGAATCGTGTTGCTTGATTGGTGCATAATTTCCACCTACAATTTCAAAGCATAAGTTCACTCGGCTCTCAAACCACAATTCACCATGTCTTAATCAAAACCGTGGTCTCTGCACCAAATGCTAAGAAATTAGGGCATCCTAAATTTCCACAAAACTTTGTTGCCTACTCTGTAAATGAGTATGGAATTAAAACGTTTCCGGTGCAAAAACTAACTGATGCAGAAAGGCTCTTCGTTGCAGGGAAAGCAATTGCTTACGGCGCGCAGTGTAATAGCTGGTAACCACACCACGCGCGAACCCGTTCTTTGACACTTGAAGTGTTCGCGAATTTCACAATAGGGATTGTCGTAGGTCTTATCGATAAAGTCTTACTTAACTATCAGAGGCATCGAATGTATGTGGACTGATCTTTCCTTGTATAGCCTTTTAGTAGCATTGTATGTTCTACTGCTGGGCAAAGGCCTCCCCCATTTCCTTCCAGCAATTCTTCTTTTGCCCACCCTTGGACCATGCTATGTGGTGTTAACAAACCACACGATTTTACGTAGGTTACCGATGCAGACAATTAACAGAATCATGATTATTGTAACCACAGCGTTGCCGTTGAGAATGGAAGAAAAAGTCTGTGTTTCGCCGGCTCCAAGTAACAACAAGGGTACGAACGTGAGAAGATGGACAGTTTACGGTCATAACCACTGTTTCTAAAACGTAAGAGATGTTTTAGAAACATTGGTAAGATTGTCATCTGAGTTGGAACGAAACCAAAGCAGTACCTAGGTTATTGCCCTGGAAATTACTGTAGTGGCACTACAAAAAGTACTACAGCGCCATCTATGACACAAATGAAGAGCTAACATCAAAATAGCGCAGTTAAAGTTATACGCGACTTAAGAGTATATAGAAGAACCTGACAAAAACTGTCGAGCAGTAGCCCACCAGACACAACACCCGTCGGGTCAGAGGATCCTCCCTTTTCTATGAGGGATACCCCCAAATTACTAAAGGACCTCCTTAGGTGATCGTTCCATTCATTTGAAATGCTATATCCAGTTTTAAGTAAGATATCCCCACACAACTCATCCCATCCCTACGCAACCAAATTGACGCGTTGTTTGAACCGTTGCCAGCTAAGACGTAATTACTTCGCGAACAGTTTGTCAGCCAATTAAACACCTTTGCTTTATTAAGAAGCCGCACCGAGTACATCACTGCTCCGGTCTCCGGTAAATAACGAATCAAAAGGCTTCCATGCAATTCTGAATACTTGAAAGGAGGTTTCTTGCGACGATGTCTGCGGTTTTTGTAACTTGATTTGGATTTTCTTGTATTTTGAGGTAGACGTTGCAGATACAATTAGAACCAAGATCCTATTTTTGAATTTGTTTGGTCGAGTAAAATTCAAGGCTACTGACGTTACGCCTGTAATCCCAGAGTGGTTAAGCAGAGGTGTACCTAATAGCACGTCTAGAAATCTCATGTAATAGGGGGTGAGTTTATTGCAGTCAATGAGGCACAAATCCAGACTAAGCTGCTACTGAGAAATTCCTGATGGAAAACACAGTAATATCAATGCAGTAGTATAACTTACTGTTAATGTTCCTGTTAATGTTAAAGTATAATGCACAGAACAATGGAAATGAATCATTAATTATTGTTATTAAAAGTGCAGTTTCGCGAATCGTCATTACAAAGGAGCGCAATCGCCTGCAAAAACCGAAATAATCCTGCACGCAAAATATTTAAATAAATCGGATAACGTATTCGGAAACAATGTATCGTTACTTACAAAATATGAGTTATTCACTTTATTTTTAAACCTGGCATCATCCTACAAAATTATACCCTTCAACTGTTTTTAAAACCAAAAAATCTCGACGCTATAAATCAAATAATAAACAAGAAAGAACATAAAATCATACGAGGATCATCGTAAATTCTTTGTTTATGCTGACCGCAAAAAAAAAAAACTATTGTTAGGTACTGGGCTAATGAGAGTGAACGACTAAAGCTGTACGAGTATCTCACATGGGTTTAAACATGCTTTAATGGCGATACAAAGTATAACAAAGGGTATAAAGATGGTTGTAAAGTACATCCCACACAGATTTTTTCATCATCTACAGATATGAAGACATTGCCTATCCCATTCAGAGTGGTTGAAATAAAGGACTGTAGAAATGAAAAGGATTATTGTTTTAGTTTTATCTTAATCTAACGATATGAGCCTCGGTGCGGGATGACGCAGACTAGTGAAGCTGTGGAGTCGTCATTTATTTATAACGTGACGGGATACGATAGTCATTTTTGTGTTTTTTATGGTTGTTATATTAATAATAACATTCTCAATCAGATCACACTTTATTGAAAATAAAAACATCAAGCGTATTTGGTGAGATTGCCACGTGGGTTCCACTGAGAAACAGAATTCACGAGTCAAAAACCAAATCATTTGGCAGGATTGATATTGCTGCCATCGGAGGCCGCGCCGTAAAGGTAAAACATGACTGTGATTCTTTTTGTAATGTACTTAACATCTTGCATGCTTTGTGTGTGCATACTCAAGTTTCTGACAAATAAATGAACTTTGAGGAAATACCTGGTATAGACTGACACAGGAACGTGAAAGTCCACAAACAAATAGAGACCTAACTGGTAACAGTCGGTGAATTAAAGCTATGGATGATAATGTTGATGATGAAAGGTTTACATTAATCTGACAAAATTAACCTGCTAAGAATCTCCTTCTTTCGAACTCCATCGACAAAAAACCACGGCTGACCACAACCACTCAATTTTAACCCAAAGAATGCTGCACCATACCTCTCGATTCATCTCGCTATCTGTTCCAACGCAAGACAGCGACATTTCGTGGTCTCAGTCATTAATTATACCGAGCTCTTTGTCCCTCAGGCACTGGAGTTCATTGTGACAATATTCGGGTCGCGCTTTCAAACTGGCTCACAACCTCACAATGGGATTTACATAGACAGATCATCGCTGCGATGGGAAAGGTTGCAGGTAACACTTAATAAGATTACATTAATTTCGTGGCTTATTTTTTTTTGTTCTCGGTATTTTCTTTAGAGGAATTTTAAGGAATAAATGGGGCAGCATGATGGGATGGCTTGAAAGTTAAGGAGCTCCTCGAAAACGAAGTAACGGGTTTGATTCTGGTTCTTTAAATTGAAATACTTTCCGAAATTAGCTTGGAAGATACCATCAGATTATGTAGAAAAATATCAAGTGGTAAGCAAGTATGGTGATCAGTGGTCAAAATAATAAATTGTTCCATCTTTTATTAAGTCTAGTGACTGGTTTACTACATTGGGACTATTATTGACAAACAGTAGGTTTAAATTATGTTGTAAATGACTCACGACTTAAGGTTTCCTAAGCTTTCAGAATAAGTCGGTGTTAAGAAACAAAAATGCCCATGAATGCATTACTTGGAAATATTTTCGAAAATGAATAGAAACCACCAATTGATAGAAAAACTGTTTGGGAAAGTGGAAAAATAAATGCAAAAGTTTTGGAAAAAATCAATGTCTAATTCCTACCTGTGATATCGGGGATCAAAATCAATGGGAAAGATTTCCCCAATCTCCATTGAGTTAAACACTTAGATCTGATTACGGTGAAACCAATCATAACTTATCCAATAACAGAAGAAATCGCAGGTTAACTTTCCCACATAGTAACTTCGTATACCATGAGGTTATTGAACTCTGATTCGACCTATTATAGTATTAAGACAGGAAACTGAGATCTGGTCGGTGGAGCTCGTGGCTAAATAATAACAGCTGCTCGGATCGATCTCTAGGTTAAGCAGTGCTTGTCTAGGTTGGTCCGTGGATGGGTGACCACAAATTACATATCGATTTTCCTGCGTGCCTCGGAAAGCACGTTAAGCCGGCTGTCATTTGTAGACCTTTGACAGTCGTTACAGGTAGTCAGTGGCCCGAAAGTCTGACAACCAGTCTTACCAATATTACCCAGTACTAACTGGGTTTTTCTAAAACTGTGAAAGACAGTTCTTCTTGTGATATAATAATATGTATGTCGAAATCATTTAATGGAGGACCAACAAAAACGTAACAATACACTATTAAAACACCACTGTTAACTCGCCCTCAAATAATTATCGTAATTCGTATAATCTACACAATTACCCGAAAACCCTTTCATCACTTTAAAAATAAAACGACACTACAAATCACCCTTATCATTTCCATTCCCTTCGAACTCGTTCAATTCAATTGGAAATGCAACGCCATCATTCAATTATCAATTATATTGATTCCAATAAATTAAACCAAACAGTCGATAGTCCTGTGCTACGTAAACTAATCAAATCGAACGTGTCATTGCACATCACTATGTTTGTTCGCATTATAACGGTTCGCTTATCTGTCGGTAGATTGCTTACTGTTTTTAAAATTGAAACATGGAATCACAGATTATAATTATTGTTGTTTTTTAACGGGTTTGCATGCAAATGCTGGATGGGTGACTATCGAACGGCATCAAAGCACACACTGAAATATGACAGCAAGTCTTACCAAGGGGTGTCGTATTACCCAGTTACTGGGTCATAGAAGTAAGATCGGCAGCATGTAAAGAACTGGTCTACAGCTGCATCTGGTTAGACTGAATGCCGACCCCAAAATAGTTGGGACAAGGCTAGGCTGATGATGGGAGGCCTGTGTGTCACCAGTGAGCACTTTATACATCAGTGAATCTGGTAATTGGTGATTCAGGGCAAAATTAAACGAAAGATCTGCGCGTCGGATTTGAAAAAAGAAAAGAATTACAAGTTAAGAATTATTTCGTTTTTAGGGTTCCGTAGTCAACGAAGAAGGAACCCTTATAGTTTCGCCATGTCTGTCTGTCTATCTGTCTGTCCGCAGCTTAGCTCAAAGACTCTTAGTACTAGAAAGCTGTAATTTGGTATGAATTTACAGATTAGTTACACCGACAAAGTGGTAAAATAAAATCTAGAAAGTTTTAAGTTTTTTAGGTTATCTCCAGTACCTAGGTACACGTAAAGTGGGGATTTTTTTTTCTCGCGTACCCTATTGTGTGGGATGTCGTTAGATAGGTCTTTAAAAATATTGCGAGTTTGTTCAAATAATTTTTCGATTAAGGGATTCGTTTGTGAAATATTAAGCTTTAAAGTGCAAACATGGCCGATTTTTGCTTTTTACTTGGGCCACCATGCCTCAAATTAAAACGCTTGTCTCTCCAATGGAATCCTTCTTTATGGTTTTTCAAGTAAACACCAACCTAAATGTACTATAAACATATATACTTACATAAAATGCCTATGTTCAACAGCTATCATAAGCAAGTATTATTAGCGATTGACCAATATCACGTAACAACTACCCCTGCCCCCCCATATCCACAAACACGGATTCAAAGGGGATGTAAGCCGCATTGGAATGTTTCAACCACGACTGGTCTGGTTGATACTCCTGGCACGTATGACAATTAATTCCAGTTGCAACTGGCCGGTTCATTAGAGAGTACAATTGCTGTGTGCCATTCAGTAAGTTAATTAATTGACAACGTATATCACTTATACTGTCATAATATTAGAGATCAATATTCAGTATGAGGCCTTCATTGTTTGACCTGATGTATCAGTTTCAGTGCGTTTCTATTTATAACTGAAATTTTATTTCAAAGGCGAATATCATTGTGATTCGTGGAGGTTTGTAAATGTGAGGACCTTTGGCAATGCTTTGTAAGCTTTATTTGATAGTACGCTGATACTGAAGCGCAAACACCTGTGATGGGTATATCCTGCTCTTACCCCAAGAGCTTCAGCTGTACTTTGAGAGACAAGGACGATGTCAATGCAAACGCTACTGATGTCGCAGAGTTCTGATCGATGCTTTTTGAACTCCTTTATTTTGTATTGATGATGCAACTTAAGGCGTCTGTTGCATTCTGATTCCTCTAATATGCATTCCAGCTCATAGGCCATGGTCTGGTTGGGAGCATTAATTCACACTGAGTGTCGGAAGGATCTTTAATCCCCCATTTTGGGAAGTGTGTTTGCAGTGACCCACCTGAGTGCTCGATTAATTGTCTTCCATAGTACTGCAGATCATGAACGATAATAGGATAATAATATGAATTACGTTTAAATTCTTAAAATGGTCATAGACTCTACTATTATGAATTGTCACCTTGTGACCATTTTACGAATTTAAACGTAATTCATATTATTATCCTATTATGATTCTGTTAAAGCAGCCATTTTAGGCCCCCAGATTAAACTTATACTGTCACTTACGGGACATCTTCCGTGAATATTTCGACGCTGTTGCAAGCGCCATGATCGCGGGTTGACTGGAGAATGCAGGTGGATGGAAAGTCCCGAAAGTGACAGTATAAGTTTAGTTTTAAACCATGAAAGCTTAAAACAGTGTTTAAAGAACAGATTCTCAACCATCACGCATCTCTCTACTAAACAAATTCTATTTTATCAAACTACTACTAGAATTGAAATCCATAATAATTACACCCTTCAGAAACACGGTAGCAGCTATAGTAATTAAAACGCGGTCACTGTTGCTTTCAAATCTGGGTCAAACCATACCGTATTAGGAATCATAAAACAAGCTTTTATTTGAGAGTCATTAAAAAAATATCGTAAACGTTATTTCAGTTATAAACAAATACGTTTATGAAAGTTTCCGTTTTAATTTTTCAATAAATACGATTGTGGTTAGTACCGAGTAATAATTTAGCTTTTATAATTTGAACTGTAAATAGGAAATAATACCCAGTTTATGTGGACTTATTCAGTTATTCCCATAATAACTTGAAAGTTTTCACTAGAGTCGTTAAGGGTGATTTTATAATGCGTCTTTTTATTGTTTTCAAGCATGCCTTGTTTAGTGGCGCCTCGTGGAGTGAATAGAATGAATGTTTATGGGTTTTGTCGCGTGAAACATAAATAAATTGAAAGATAACGCTACTGGACCGTTGACCACAACATGCATACTGTCTACATACGTGCACCTTCAAAGTAATAGTAGGGTGAGTCAAGCCCCAACTGTTACTTGTATTTTAAGGGACACTAGGGACTAGATTTGCTTCTTTGGACAGCATAAAGACTAAGAACCATTTACACCACCAATCACTCACCAAATTTAGTGCTGAACGTAATTATTTGTTGTTGCTGTTTTGTTTGTAAGGGCTTTAAAATAAAGCCTTATAAAGATAACACTGGCTGTAAATGGATGTTTCTAAACTTTTAAATGGTAGTTTTAAATCGTGGTGTTAATGAATAATTTTGGGTAACTTTTATCTTGTCATATTACAATACAATATCCTCATTATATTGAAAACCAAATACAAAGAGGATATTATTACAATCCTTTCAAAGTTATTTTACGACGTACTCTGCTGTTGCCCGCAACTTTTGGCTGCTTAAATTTATAATTAAAATATTACTTCCCTCATAAATCGGATTTTGTTAACAATTTCAAGGGCTTTTTTCCAAGAACCCCTAATTCCTCATTAGTTACTCTTTATAACATCAGCTATCTGCCAGTAAAAGTCCTGTCAAAATCGGTCCAGCCGTTTCGAAGATTAGCCGGAACAAACTGACAGACAGACATTGACAGTTTTGTAGTTCTGACAATGAGAGACAGGATTGTTGTTCTAGTGGAATTTGTATGTATAACCAGCCATATCTTGAAGGTCAGTATTTTTTCAGTCATAAATATTTCAATTGGAAGAAAACCTAATTAAGGAAGTTAAAAATACACAACACAATATTTTAACCTAACAATAGCAGTCTACCTGGATAATATCCATGGCGTCACGCAAACTGCACATACCAACATTGTAACCTGTAAAGTAAAGTAAACATAAAAACCGAATAATTTATTTAATTACAGTATGATAAGGCATATTTAGATTAAACAGCTGAAAAAAACAGAAAGTGTTTTGTTGAATTTCTTTTCCGTTGTTTTTTTTTCAGGATTGTGTTCCAGAACTAGAGGAGCTCGTGGTTTAATATTAACAGGCGCTCGGATCGATCTTTGGGTTAAGCCATGCTTGCCTAGGTTGGTCTGTGGATGGGTGACCGTATTACGTACCGAGTTTTCTCCGAGCCTCGGAAAGCACGTTAAGCCGTTGGTCCCGGCTGTCATTTGTAAATCTTTGACATTCGTTACGGGTAGTCAGTGGCCCGAAAGTCTGACTACCAGTCTTACCAAGGATATCGTATTACCCAGTGGACCAACTGGGTTGTGGAGGTCAGATTTCAGATAGGCAGTCGCTCCATGTAAAAATTGGTATTCAGTTGCATCCGGTTAGACAGGGAGCCGACCCCAAGATAGTTGGGAAAAGGCTAGGCAAATGATGTTCCAGAAGTGATTCATGTCTTGGTTGTTGTCTATTTAAACTGTTGTCACAGGATCAGTTAAAAGTTCGTCCGATGATCGTACATAAATGGCTGGGTGGGACAGGCTGTGTGTAGAAGACTGAAGACAGGATGTTATGGCTCAGTTAAGGAAGAGTCTGATTCTAGCAATTGATTGCGATAGGCTTTTGGGGGTATGAAGAACAGGGTGTAAAGCTCTTCAACCCCCGTAGAAAAGGGAGGATCCTCCGACCAGACGGGTGTTATGTCTGGTGGGCTACTGCCCGACAGTTGTTGTCGGGTTCTTCTATATAATCTTAAGTCGCGAATATCTTTACTTGTGCGATGCAGGATTTCGAGGTTTAGTTTGTCCTCTGCGTCATAGATGGCGCTGTAGTACTTTTTGTTCTATGTTGCTGAAGTACTTTTTGTAGTGCCGCTACAGGCTGAACTGATTAATTGATAGTATCCGTTTAAAATGCCCATTTAGAGGTAGTCGTACGTAGTTACTTCGTGAGTGAAGCAGACTCTATCGAGGGCAGTACCAACATTAATACGCTACGTCAATATTGAATAACGCTTTTTTTTCTAGCGTTCGGTGCTCTTAGGTCCATGCCCAGAGAAGTTTTATCAATAAATATGCACTGGAATGGATTTCTTCGTTTTTATAGCGGTCGTAAGCGCGACTGCTGAGCATGAGGTCCTGGGTTTGATTCCCAAGTCGGGCAGTTTTATTGGATTTATCCATCAGAAATTTCTCAGTAGCAGCCTCTTTATTACATGGGACTTAAACATAACTGGCAAAATGTGGGTGTACTATTGGGTACACCTCTGCCTAACCCTTCGGGGATTACAGGCGTGATGTTATGTTATGTTATGCACTGGAATAAACCTTCAAACAAACATCATTTTCCTAGTAGTCTCCTTAACGGCAACAAACTTCATGATAAAAAAGCTTATTATACCGAATATCGCAAGCCATTGCACTAACCAAACGTGATGAAGTTTCGCAACATAACTTCGCAATATTGTCACTACAGTTTTACATCAGTGCAGTTTAATTGATTTATACACGCTCCTAATGAGAACAATCAGCAAGCCGTTAAGTCCAGTCAAAGATCGGCCAATGACCTGTGACAAATCGCTTAATATTGAAGTTACTTATCCGTTATGGAGGTTTTTACTGAAATTATAGATAGTATGAAAACATATTTGGTTTTTGATCTTGTTGTTTACAGTCAGTTTAGGTGAAGCCAAAATGAAATACAAATTTTTAATAACTGTACTTGATATACAGAAAATGGGAAAATTTTATAGTTCCGTAGGAAAAACGGAACCCCTTATAGGATCACTCGTGAGTCTGTCTGTTGTCTGATCTGTCCGTCTGTCATAGCCAATTTACTCCGAAACTACTGGACCGATTGAGTTGAAATTTGGTATACATAATGTGAGTCGGTGATCCAAAGACGGACGTGTAACGTAAAATAATGAAATGTAATTTTAAAGATGGGGGCCACTTTTGCGGGGTAAATTAGAATATGAAAAAAAAAAGTTTTTCAAACTATATCGTGTTACTTAACAACAAAAACACAAACTACAGGGCTAAAAATGTTGAAATAAAATACATATAATAGTTCTTTGCCTATAGATTACAGGAAAACCTATAAGAAATATGTATTAGATTTTTTTTTTTTTTATTTTTTTTTTATTTTTTTATTACTAACACTAGTTTGTAAGTTCGCAATTTCTACTAACAAATATGGATGTAATGGACTAATTACTCTGAATTAAATGATTATTATTATTTCCTTTATTTATCTATTTACACATTTTACATATTTTTAAATATTTCTCAAAACAACATAAAAAAACATTTAAAAATATAAAAAATAGTGGTACGCCGGTGTCGGGAGCAGGGTCCAAGCTACCGGTGGTTAGGGCTCCAGAGACAGGAACCTCCTCACAATGCGAGCCGTATCGAGGAGTACTGCCTTCTGAATCAGGCCCTTGATCCAACCGCCTAAGGAGAGCCTCGATAGATGGTCATCGAGGCTCTTGGCCATAAGGCCATTGGCCGTCACGACAATCGGCACAATGATAGCCGAGTTCACATTCCACATGTCGACAACCTCGTGTGCCAAGTCGAGATATTTTATTTGTTTCTCTTTCTCAGCTTTCACGAGGTTCTCGTCATGCGGGATGGTAACATCGACTATCATTACGCGGCGCGCTGATCGGTCTATCACCACTATGTCAGGCTTATTGGCCACAATAGTCCTGTCAGTAATGATAGACTGATCCCAGTACAGCGTGACATGGTCTTTCTCGAGAACTGGGTCGGGCACATACTTGTAGTACGGTACCTCAGATTCCACAAGTTTATATTTCAAGGCAAGTTGCTGGTGAATAATCCTGGCTACTTGGTTGTGCCTGTGCAAGTACTCGCCGTTAGCTAGACGAGAACAACCAGAAATAATATGTCTGATGGATTCACCTGGACGGTGGCATGCCCGACACACGTCAACCGTCCCGTCCTTCATAATATGTTTCCGGTAGTTGTTCGTTAACATAACTTCATCCATAATCGCACAGACAAAACCCTCAGTTTCCCCAAAGAGGTCGCCGAAACGTAGCCAGGACACGGACGCTAGGAAATCTACATCCGGCCCATGAAGAGCCCGGTAGAAGCGCCCGTGAAGCTCCTTGCCTTGCCATACTTCCTTGCGGTCATCATTAGTAAGTACCACAGGTTTGCGCCAGTTCTCTTTAGCCATGGACAGCGGGGTGAGTCCCTTGTCCACTGCGACCACATCTCGGTGCATACCCACTTCGGCTTTTAAAAAATATTCTCTGAGACTGCACACCTCGCGGTTGTGGAGGGTCTTCGCGTTTAAAAAGCCACGACCCCCACACTTCCGCGAGATGTACAGCCTCATCACCGATGATCGTGGGTGATGCATCCGGTTTGCGGTCAGCAGTGTACGAACTCTCCTATCCAGGGCATCGAGTTCGGTCTGAGTCCATTTGAGTATGCCGAAAGAGTACATTAAAACCGGCATGACCCAACCGTTGAAGGCACGCACCTTGTTTCCGCCTGAAAGAAGGCTATTTAATACCTTCTTCAGGCGTCCAAAGAAGCGCTCCCTCAACGATTGCTTCATGTCAGTTACATTAATGCCTAACGCTTCCGACATACCCAAATACTTATAACTTTCGGATGAGGAGAGGGATCTGAGGTGTATGGAATCCGAGAGCTGAATTCCCTCGGATTCCATAATCTCCCCTCGCTTTACATGCATGACTGCACATTTGTCCACACCAAATTCCATCCTGATGGCGCTACTAAAAGTTTCAGTTACTTTCAGTAGCTCCATCAGTTGCAATTTGTTGGGGGCAAAGAGTTTCAGATCATCCATGTAAAGAAGGTGAGATATGACCTGACCACCTCTCCTCAACCGGTAACCTAGACCTGAATCCTCTAACAATGTGCTTAGAGGATTCAGGGCTAGACAGAACCAAAGTGGACTCAGACTGTCGCCCTGGAATATTCCCCGTTTAATCCATACAGGCTCATCGTTCCCCTGGATCTGTCGACATCCTGGATATCGAAGGACCGTCCTCCATTGCCCCATACATGACTCAAGGAAGGCGCGTAGAGTTGCATCTATCTTGTACAACTCTAGCACCCACCCTCATGAGCCATGTATGTGGCACCGAGTCGTAGGCCTTCTTATAATCTATCCAACATGTCGAAAGATCCTTGCGGGATCGACGAACCTGTTGGCTAATGGCCATGTCGATGAGGAGTAGCTCCTTAGTACCGCGGGACCCGTTCTTACATCCATTTTGAGAGGCAGACATAATGGAGTTTTTGTCAATGTGTGTATTAATTTTCACTCTCAAAATGGATGTAAGAAGCTTGTAGACCGTCGACAAACACGTGATCGGTCTATAATTCTTGGGCTCCGCGGGACTACCTGACTTATGGAGCAGGTGGGTAATACCTGTTGTTAGAAATTGCGGTAGCGACCCAGACTCTAAGGCTGACTGGAATTGGGATGCCAGGCAAGTGTGTGAACTACTAAGCCATTTGAGCCAGAAGTTGTGCAGTCCGTCCGGTCCTGGTGACTTCCAATTCGGTAACGGACGAACTGCTCTGGCTACATCTGTTGCTGTTATTAAGATTGGCTCCATTTCTGTGATAGGTTCACACACTCGCTCGACATCACGCATCCAGTCAGCCTCAGTATGGCAGACGGGCACCGACCAGATGCTGCGCCAAAAAGAACTCGTGACGGTATCATCTGGGCGGCACACGTCTGTCATATTTTGCTCGGGTCGCTCCCATGCTCTGTATACCCACCTCTCATCGCTCTGGAACATGCGATTCTGTGAGTATCGATCAACCCGCCGCTTATACCGCCGAATACGGTTCGCCCATGCATAAATTTTCTGCTTCAGGAAGTCGATGCGCTCTGTGACACGGGACATGTATTCTTGAGGACTGATTTCAGTCCCCGAGAAGGCCCGCCTCACAAAGCGCATCACACGTGGTCGTGTATTGCCCTCCCTGAAGCAGTATAGTTTGCCGATGAGTACCCTGGCCCCGTCGATACGATGTTCGATCCTGCGCTGCCAGGCTGGTACGGCTGGTTTTGGTCGGCTAGCTAAGTCACAATTTGGGAATTTTACATTAGCTAGACGACATGCCGCAACAGCCCCACAGTACAGGATCGAGTGCGTATCAACGAGGTCCTCGCTACTCTCGAATATATTCTTGAGTTGCGAGTCCAAGGCACACACCAGCGCTCTATTTTTCTTATGCATGGGTAACCGTGGTAATCGGGGCCTAAGTTCGGTAGGAGTGGATCGATACTCACGAAGCGCATCCTCCAGTGCGCTCCTCAATCGGTCGTTGCACTGGCTACTTACCGTGACAACCCTATCATCTTCCTCTACAACAGCAGGGTTGGACCGCGGTGGGGTTGCGTCAATAGCTGTCGCTCGCATCGCGGTTTGTGACGGAGTCAAGACGATAAGGTTGCTCAGTACCTCTGAGCGCAGCCTATCAAGCGCGGCGTCGTCCAACATGTGATTGCGTTGGATGACCCGCACCTGATCCGACAGTCGTTGGGCCGAGACGTTGACGGTTGGTTCAAGTTCCTGGAACAGAGACAGCATCCTAACACGGTACGCAGTGAGGTTAGTTCCCCCCTCTGTAGACCCGTAATATGCGCGCATGACGTTCTCGTTTATGGACTGAGTCCATCTCATGCGCTGCACACAACCACCGGCAGCGGGGACCCGGCTCGGGGCCGGATGGCCCCTAAGTCCCAAGCTCCTCGGTGGCCGGCCTCTCCCCTGCCGACGCACAGGTGTTGGCGACGTCGGCGGAGAGAAATATTCGTCGCTGGAGCTCGACGCAACTGCCGCTGCCGGTAACACAGGTGATCCGGGGTCCGGCGGCGGCGAGGCGGAGCTGAGCGACGAGTCCGGGGTTGGTAGGCGTGCGCGTCGGGATGCAGCTCTTGTTATCATTCTCTGGTTGTGATCATCGTCTTGTTAATTTGTTCTTGATTTTCTCCGTATTTTATTGTTGACGCCGTTGACAGACGTCATTTTCATATTTAATTTTTTTGCCTTGTGGTTTTCCAAATTTGTTGTATTTCCTTCATTAAAAAGGTCTATTTGAAATGGTTTTAAAGAACTGTATGTGAACTGTAAATATCTTTGTATTCAAATGAATATTTATATTAAAATAAAAATTTCGATGATAAAACCTAAGTGATTGATATACTGGGTTGCCACGTTATTATTATTATTAAAACCATTTACGGAATTTAGATAATTACCGCACTGAACCCTCTCCACGCGAGTCGAACTCGCACTTGTTCGGTTTTTTTACAGATTTAAACCTACCTACTCGTAAGCTATAAGAACACAAAAATTGTAATTATACTCATAGATACGGGGCACATACTTTTCTTGATAAACTCCTAATGAAAAAACATTGTCTGCAAAAATTCTTTACCTCACCCATGTCTTGTAACTTCATTCCAAGCAGGTAGGCAAACCGATTTGTAGAAATTTGTCAAAGGAATCTTCGCAAACTAAGAATAAATTCATTACGCAAACATCTGTTGGTTTTCAAGGGTTCAGTTGGACTGGCGGTCGGGACCCAAAGCTTTCATTCTACGATCAATCCGGATGATAAGAGCCCGCAAGGACTTACAATGTGTGCCTTACAGATTCCAGATTGAAAGCCGATAAACACATTTGAGGTAGAAAAATGTTTTTTTGAGTAACTTATCAAGTTATCAACGATCTGTGGTGTTTGTCGGGAGCACGTGTTTTGACTGGATATTATATTTTTGCAGACAAGCGGCGGTCGTCAATTGTTTGCTACATTTTTGTAGCGATCTTATCGCTATGTCATCTGAGGTTAAGTACATCACTATGTGGTCACAGTTACATACCATTTCGTAACTAAGTACTCTTGGGAGTATAGCAATAAGCCATAAGATAAGAGTGATGGGCATTGGGGTGAATGCGAAGGATATCAAATAGGTTTATTTTTTGAATTCTATTTAAACGAAATGGCTACTTGAAGACATTGTTGGAATTGCTGATTTGATGTTAGGTGAATTGGTCTCATAGGAAAATCGTGGTGAGTTACCAAACGGATGCCATCAAGTTCTCCATTTTTTATCAGAATAATAATAACCATAAAAACATCTTTCAGACGCGTGATACAAAATTCTCACATCTATGAGCAGGGTTTGTTCCATTTATTCTCCGAACGATGCATAAACACAATAACATTACGGCCACGTAGATGTTCAGATTAATTGCTAACAAGGACGCAGGCGTCGTGTGTGGCTGCCCTTTGACGCATCACTGATCAAAATCACGATAATGACCCAAAACCTAGTGAGCGTTATAAAATTCCTTGAGGTTACGTCACGATGTCATTACATGCCAGTTCTTTTTGTTGTCCCACTAAGGCCCTTGATTATCTAAATGCCTTTGATACAGTGAAGGATTAGAGTACTTTCGACTTCGCCTTAATTGTTCATTGTGAGATTTAGACGCTCGCATCCCTTCCCTTTCTTACGTCAGAGATCATAGATTTCAAGTATTTATACGCTTTAGTTTCAAGGGTCATATAGGTTATTTTTGTTCCCAAAGGGAAGTCTTAGCGTGCAAATTTCGGAATTGTTTACAAACGATCACATTTTCGGCGGAATAAAAATATTCTCCAAGGTTTCCAAGAATGCGAATTCATAAATTATATTATTTAAGCAACATCGGTTTTCCACAAAAAATGTTATCAGAGTAAATAATGAATGATTCGTTTAGACATGACGTCTTCTTTCTACGCGTTGTTTAGTTCGTTATTGTGTTCGAAAATACAATTTTTGGTCAAAAGGAGACGGTGAACTGTTATTGTGCGAATCGTGCGGTTGACAGAGTATTTATATAAACAGTTCTGCCCGGGGCCTATTGTCGTTGGCATTATAGACCGTCCTTTAATCTGCCGAAAACAATTTCGCACGAATTGTTAAGCTGTTATTGTGAATATTGTTTGTCTTTTGCTCAATCGGCTGGTCGATTTTGGAAGGCTGTCTAATGTCTTTGCACTGCGGATTAGCTAGGGAAATGACACGTGTTTAATTTTGTACTAAAACTATTTACTAAGTAACAACTATTATAAATCTAAAGCTAACTTATGTTAAGGGTAGGTAAATATACACTTAAGATCATGCAGCTTCTTTGTGGTCTACGACATGATACAGCTGTAGTTCTCTTACCTCACGCCATAAAGGGTCAAAAGACAAATTACTGTCAAAAAAAAAATACCATCAAACCAACCTTTTTTCGACAGCAAACTCTTTTATCATCGAATTCTATATCAGAGCGATAGCTTTTGTCTCTGCGTGCAAAATTTTGATAAAACAGAATTGAAATCCGAACACACAGATTCCAAACAAACAATGTCGTGTAAAGTGGGCGTGTTTTATTTATAGTCTGTTGTGATCATTGCACAATTGTATGAAAAAAATGTTTTTGTGAAGCCTCTGACGGGGAAATAATGGGCGTTTATTGTAGGGTTATTTTTTTGCAGCGTTTTGAGAGATGGTGGTCGAATAGAAGCAATTGTGTGGTACAAACGGTCTGAAGCTCTTGGTATTGGTTTGATAGCATGATACTGGGTAAAGCTTTTCTAACAAACTCTAAAAATTGGTCAAAGAATTTACTGGAAATGCACGTTTAATTACAATTTGAGTATTTTTCATAAGGCAGTTTATTATTTTTGGCTGTATTTTATCCTCATAAAACCGTCTGAAAGTCGCCATATTCGTCGGTATGGAGCATTTTGCAGTGTGACTTCCTAGCTGATGAGCCCCAAAATGTTTAATTTAGGTTTGAAACTGTGTGTGTACTGCTACGTACATTCTGGCTTGCTTCGTAGATACATGACAAAATATCCAGCACAAGCGGATAACAAAGCTAACCCTGATTGCATCAACTGCAACAATCTTTTAAAACAGTATGCATCACCTAACGGTCCTCAAAGACACCGCTTTGGAAGTATTCTTAACCAAAAAGACGTAAAGCTAAATACTCTAATCTGCTACATAATTATATGCGTCACGTCTTCTATAGATGTCCTTGCATTGCCCAAGAGTTTCTAAGAAAACTGTCGCAGAACAGCCCCAATTTATTATAATATCGATACGAAACTTCAATAATCGCCTCGTCCGGGTTCCATGGTATTAATAGAGTAGGCCCTTTTTTTTTTTTTTTTTTTTTTTTGGAGGGTGAGAAATCATCAAATGACTCCTCCCGCCCTGGGCAGAGCGGAAGGGAGTGTCAGACTCTTACTGACTAAAAAACACCCATGTTCCTTCATTGGCCCTTTATGTTCCAGGGCCGCGGTATCTCTTTCGAACAGTCCCGCAGCCCTGGCAGGCACCGGCCCTTGCGGGCCCCTCCCGCATGCTGACAACTCTTTGAGGCGCGCGTGGAACACGAACGCGCCGTCGACACGGCCTGCCCGTCGTCATACGACGGACGGACGGCGAGCTAGCCCATTACTCGCCGTCCACAGGCCCGCGCCTACGGTGGCCGAGAGCCATCACGGCGTGGCCCCCGACGCCCGGTGCTTCTCCCGCGGCGGCTGGGACGTGAGGAGGTTCTCTCCCTCTCACGTTCCGCCGCCTCCTTCGCTAGCATGACTGCTTCGCAGAAGGAGGCGACGGCTTCCCATTCCCTCTCGCCCCGGACCATGGCTTGAACCAGGGCCGGACGCGAGAGGTCGCCGCCGCCAATCGCCGCTACGAGGACACGGCGGTGCTCCGCCCAAGCAGAGCAGACCTCCACGGTGTGCTCCACCGTGTCCTCCGGTCGATCCTCGCAATTGTAGCATCCGGGCGTTTCCTCCCGCTATTGCCCAAGAGTTTCTAAGAAAACTGTCGCAGAACAGCCCCAATTTATTATAATATCGATACGAAACTTCAATAATCGCCTCGTCCGGGTTCCATGGTATTAATAGAGTAGGCCCTTGCAACGATAATAATGGCTATTTGCCGTGCTATTGTCCACGTGGTTTGTGAATGGAAGGCGGAGGTAGGCACGTCATTATTCTGTCAGACGAATGTACTGGGGGTTGATAGGGATTGGCATGGATTTTGTATCGATAGTTTGATAATGTATGCTGGTAGTGAAAATTATAGTAGGTTATGTTGAAATGCTAAACATTTAGTAATGGTTTCAGGTTACTAAATAGGCGATTTCTATGAATTTCATCAACTAAGTTAACTTAAGTTTTTTTTTGTGATCTACATAGTATGAAACCACACAAATTCAAGAGCTATCTTAACATCAAATCAATTCACTGTGAAAAGTTAGACTAACATAAACTACTGCATGAATAACAACACATAATAACCAGGTTTTACCAAGGACAACTGGTATTTCTCTAAAATCGAATATGGTAATAGCGTAAATCTTCGTCTCTATGCATGCAAGGCATAAAGCAATTCGTAGACGGGCTAACCGAAAAGCGGTGCAATTTTTCTGCGCAGAAATACCTTCAATAAATGTTTATCGATACGAGGCCCATCACTAAATCGCAACATTATAGTTCCCACATTTTTTGCGCAAGCCCACAAGGATTACCAAACAATGTGCGTAGACGCAGGCCACACATCATAGCAACGAGCGAACTTTTTGCCGTCACATTTAATGGGATTCCCAACTTTATTGTAAGGTTCTTAAAGAAATATTATTGTAAGTTTAATTTCATACACCAGGTGAAAATTATATAAAAATAGATTTATAAAGGGTTTGGTGTTTGCCCGATCAGAAAATATTGGGCAAGTCACTTGGCCGTTACTTTATTATGTTTTGTAAACACGCTTAATTCTTTTGTCAGAGTTATGTTTTATTTTGCTCAAAATTTACTAAAACCATCACAATAAAAAACTTAAAATCATTCCCTAATAGACAACTCAATGTTCATAAGTCTAGATCGCAAAGTGCATACCGTGAGATCTAGACTTACCAACTTTTTTCACTAGAATTCCCTATGATACAAAACAAGCACTAACGAAGAAGTTTTGAAAATACATCCCCTAAAATGGTTGAAAAGGAGATGGTGGCTTATGATTTAACCTATGGCTTCATAATCAAAAATCAGTGATTTGACCCAAAGAAAACCTCTCGTACTAAACAATTATTGTTGTTATTAATTTGGTATTGTTGTTTTGTTTGTTTCCTATGAAATAAGCAGTACCCTTGTGCTCTTCTATCTTACTGTAATGCCCTGTTAAGTATTTTGTGTGTACATAAATAAATAAATAAATAATAAAACGTAAAACATATTAAATAATGATGAAATAATTCTAAAATAAATCTCCTATTTAATCATGTTGTCGTGTTCTCATTTCAAGTTTCTGAAGAACAAAAATGTAATAGTCATGGCACATAATTCTAACTAATTATTTACGTGGCACGTGGATGATTATAGTTTGTATTGTGTACCTATAATATGATGGTTTTCATCCGCCAGGACCGACGCTGCTGCCCTCTTCACATTATATTCCATAGTAAGTTGTAAACACACAGAGATGGTAAATAGTAGGTACACTCGTTATTTATAGAAATCACAAAAAAGTCGCTTTATTTATGAAACATAATTGGACAGCCAAACAAAATATTATAAGTTATATTAACGTATACAACAAGCGCCTATGTTTTTTCTCTGCACCAAAGTATTGATTCCCTCGCTTGGCAGTTCGGCAACATTTTGCTACAATGTAGGCTTTCGCGGTTAGAGCTTCTATGCGGCCAACATAGATGGCGCTGTATGATATTTTAATGATGCAAAGAGAATGTAAATGAAGTTGCTTCATAAATTATCTTCCTGCATGAAGTTCTTTGACTTCTAATTGCGTTTATACTTTTTTGCTAAGATTAATGTAAAACTCTCTTGCAATTTTAAGATATTTATACTGTTGTAGCATGATGCATTAATGATTCATATCTTGTAATTTGTTCAAAGTTTTTTATTTTTTCTCCGTCTTTTATTTAATAGAACAATGAAAATATTAATGCATGCTGATTGTATGTATATTAGTCTATCTAAATTTGTATGTGTAAAATGATTAATTATTTTTAAAGAAAACATGATCTTGAGATGATATTAAAACAATAGAATTCACCATCACTACTTCATTATAATATGTCTTATTCATTCATTTTCTGGCCGTGGTTTTAACATAGGTACCCTAGTAAAATAATTTGTTTTCGAATTTTAATTGCCAGACGAAATAAACTGTTCATAGAAGATAATCATAAAGCTAACAGCGCAAATGGAGCGCATTAACATGGTTACAGAGAAAACCATAGAGAGGAATTTTGACTACCGTAATTTTATTTACCGCTATTTATTTTAAATAAAAGCTACTTTTAAAACCTATACCAATCATTATCTGATATTTCAAAACAAACAGGTTTTATATAAGACAAAATCTTCTAAAGCGTCATGTTTCAGAGAGCTATCAAAGTTGTACTTGTGGTCAATATTGTAACTTCGACAGCTCATGTATGCACGCCAGCCTTCATAGTAAAATATTCCAACCCATTTCGAAACACTTACACAATGAAACAATATTTTGAACAGCTGGTAACAAAGAGTAGGTTTAAACAGAACTAGGGAAGAAAAAAATGTTCTTAGACACAACCGTAATAATTAATTTTCAACTCCAGTGCTTCCAAAGCTGGGCTTAAAAGTCTTCAAAAAAAATTGCCTATGTCGACCAGAAGCCACTTTATTGTCAATAATCACACTGATCTCAATGGACCAAATCAATCAACTCCCGCCCGCAAAATATGAACATGCAGAAAAACTAAAAATAATTAGCATGCCATTATGCTGTCAGCATACTGATTCCATAACTTATACAAATTCTATAAGCACAAGTCGTGTCCATTCCCTCTTCTGTCCCCCGGCATCTTTGCAGCCAAGTTACCACGGATTCGTGCAGCGTAAAGGCGGGGAGTATTTGATGCCTCGTTGGCTACGATGGCTAAGCAATCCAGCCTGATTATGATGTATACGATGGTTATGTTAGAATATTTCCTTCAGGTGAATTTCTCGTTCATTGAATAGAAAACTGTTATGATGTTGCTTGTAATTTTTAGCCTTACTTGTGTTGTATTTGAATCACATGGAGATGAACCAATAGAACTTTTTTATATATTGTACTTAAATATAATTGACGAAATGTGGGATGCTATTAGGTAGCTCTGCCTAACCTTTCGGGTGAAGGTATGGTATTTTACAAAACTAAAGTAGAAGTTTGTTCGTTGCAGAAAATTATCGTTTGTTTTAAGCTATCAACTTGGAAGCTATGATTAAATCTAAGAAAGAAGCCTTTCAGAAACAAAATTCTATACAAAGATATTTCGAAGAACACAAATCTAGAGATTTTAAACAAACAAAGGTATAATCAGCATAAAATACCTCTAATGAAAACTTTAATCACGGAAAGCAACGTGTGAACGTCAGGGGTTAATCCCTTACCTTAATTTAATTAAAACCTCTACATAAAGAGAAAAGTTCCAGCAAAAAGATACCCCATATAACGTATTTCGCTGAAACAGATCCCGCCTGAATCTGATAAAACTCAGGCTCGATTTGTTTGAAAACTTTCCTTTTATCTGGCCACAGGGATGGACCGTTACGCCCAAAATTTGTATACGTTTATCGCTGAATGGAAACTTCGCTAAATTCTATTTTATATTCAATCTTTCAAGTCTGTGCTCATTGATGATAAGGAGGGACGTTCTTCTTCTATTTTAATCTAAGGAAATTAGGTTTGCTTTTAACTTTAGAAGTGGAAGCTCTGGGAAGTATCTAATTACACTGTTTGCTGAAGATAATGTATTGGCTACTTGATATTAAATTGGAAATTGGTGGTTTGAGACTTGGGAATTTGATATCGGATTTTTAAATCTACGCCATAAGGAAGATAATGCGTGATTCTTAACATAATTAATTATGTCTCAGTCTTGACTACAAACTAACCACCTCGCAAAGTAAATTTTATTGATCAAATCTTTATTTCATTAAGTATACCCATGCTTACCATAAATTACTTTTATTAATCCTGCAGTAAAACGAAGTTAAAGTGATATTAGATTGACTTAAGATTGTAACTTTAAAAAAAATAAAAGATTTACTTAAAATTCAGTTTTTGTGAGAATAGAGAAAAACTAATTTCAGCAAAAAGAATGGATCAAAAAACATCAAAATTTTGTATTTTTTTTTAAATAACATTAGCGTGCGAATTTTTCTCACACTCAAAATCTGATATAAAAACAGGGATTGCGTATTTATATAAACAATATTAAACTTGTTTGAATTTAGAAAACAAGAAGCTGTTGATACAGTTTTCTGTTACAATGTTGTATAAAATATTAATAGTATTTAGTTTATGCCATGCTTCGTTCACTGTACTGAGTGCAAGTAAGTAGGAAAGTAGAATTGCCTGTTGCCTGCTGAAACACAACTGTTATTTGAGAACTCTACAGCACTGATATTCCTTTAGTTTATTGTTTATTTCCAGTTTTGAAAAATGTATATCAAAAGATAACTATTGTTTTGCCTTCGCAAAATGTTATAAAAGTGAAACAAAAGTTATAAATAGTTATATAGTTATTATAGTTAGAAATAGTGTAATACCACAAACGTTCGGAATTAAAAAAAAAATGAGACAAATTAAACCACCCAAACATGTTTTCATAATTAACTAGATCAAAACCTTTGCGTCAATTTCAAAACGCGTTTTCATATAACTAGTTTGGTATCAAGTTTCCGTCAAACTACCCAACGTAACACCTTTTTGCAGATCTAAAAAAAGTGCTATGTAGCTATGATGATGAGCAATGTCTCTATTTCAACGAAAGCAATATTCCCAATTATTGTGGCTGGAAGACCTGGGGAAGTAGAGGCTTCAGATCCTTTGTTCTTGGATGAAATTGCCATAGAAGAGCCGAATGCAAAATTTATTTTTTCGAAGGCAAAGATGTCAGGATTATTGGATTGTAGTGTCAAGGATGTGCTGTAAGTTAAAACTAACAAGACAACGTTTCGTTCATTGGTAGATTAAAAGTCTTGCTATACGATAAAATATTACAACATAAAAACATAGACGGTTATCACACGATACCGGTAGTCCACGCGGTCAGGCGGTGAAGTGGCATTACGCATAGGCTTGTATGAAATCCGTTGATGCCTTACACATTTACATCGCTCGACCGCGGATGAGCGGCGCGGACGCTCACCGCGTTTCCTTATCCGCGCGGACTGGTGATGTAGTGTGAGAATCGCCTAAGTTTATGAGTATTAGTGAGCCTACTGAAGATTTTTGTGAATAAAACGGGAAAGAACAGAAGTAAAAAGAGGAAAATCTAATAGGAGAAAGTAGGTCATGATAGAATAGAATAAAATAGAATAGAATAGAATTTTATTTTGCATGATTGTGATGATGATCATACAATTTTGTTAATTCAAAGGTAACCGCAGAAAAGGCATATTTCATATACCAGATTTGGTGTCCAAGTATCACATATCGGGCAACCTTTGAAGCAGATGGAGAGTTTGATGGAACACCTTTTGAGGGAAGGGGCACAAGTGCAATTACATTCAGTGAGTATAATTTACGTTTAATATTGACAAAGAAAGACGGAAGGTTTGCGTGAAAGTTGATTATTATTTCATTATTTACTTTAAAAGGAGGTAAACACTAGAATGACGCCAAGAGGTGTATTTGAGAACTACAACAACTCCCAAATAAATTAGGATAGTGAAAGCAGGTGGATGAATTTTCACAATTACCGTGTATTCTGATTGTGGTACGTGATACAGGACTCCTCCTCCTCGTGTCATGTTCCGTATTTCTGAGGGACTTGATTCCCCCGACGTGAAGCAATCTTCTGCTTGACGATGTTTCACCACATGTTGCTATCCTTGGCATTGTGAAGAGCGTATAAGTGTAGTTTTGAGTCCAGCTAGGAGCGAATTTAGTCCGTCCGTCTTTGTGGACTACGACACTTTAGACGATTCACATTGACCTTGCCAATATGTATCAGTTATTCTTGGTTATGACCATATTTTTTTTTACGATGTGGCCGAAAAATTTTAATACTCTTTGAAGACATATTGTAAAAGTCTGGTTTTTACCTTGGGGTCACGGAGAATGAATCGTTGGTGCGGAAAGCAGTCTAAGGTATATGGAACATTGCCGCCATGGGATTTGGAGGCCGTAGTCCTTGCGCGCCTACACGAGTGGCGCGCAGAGGCACTACGCCGGGGGGAAACTCCGCTGCCGCGGCAAATTGTCGCTCAGCGGATAGACCTCCGGCGCGATCTCATGGCGACATGGAGAGAGCGACTGTCGCAACCCCGTGCAGGGCACGCCACGATAGTGGCGATAAGTCCCCTCTTTAATGAGTGGCTAGAGAGGCGCCACGGCGCCCTCACCTTCCGCCTGACGCAGGTCCTCACCGGACACGGCTGTTTCGGGAGGTACCTGCACCGAATCGGGCGGGAGGAAACGCCCGGGTGCTATCATTGTAAGGATCGCCCGAAGGATACAGTGGAGCACACCGTGGAGGTCTGCTCCGCTTGGGCGGAGCACCACCGTGTCCTCGTAGCGGCGATTGGCGGCGGCGACCTCTCGCGTCGGGCCCTGGTTCAAGCCATGGTCCGGGACGAGAGGGAATGGGAAGCCGTCCCCTTCTTCTACGAAGCAGTCATGCTAGCGAAGGAGGTGGCGGAACGTAAGAGGGAGAGAACCTCGCGTCCCAGCCGCTGCGGGAGAAGCACCGGGCGTCGGGGGCCACGTCGTGATGGCTCTCGGCCACCGTAGGCGCGGGTCTGTGGACGGTGAGTAATGGGTTAGCTCGCCGTCCGTCCGTCTTATGACGACAGGCCGTGTCGACGGCGCGTTCGTGTTCCACGCGCGCCTCAAAGAGATGTCAGCAATCATGAGGGACCCGCAAGGGCCGAAGCCTGCCAGGGCTGCGGGACTGTTCGAAAGAGATACCGCGGCCCTGGAACATAAAGGGCAAAAGAAGGAACATGGATGTGCATGAATGAACACCTCCACCAGCATCCTAAACGCGTTATTATACTGAACGCGGAGAGCACTGTATGATATCTAGCCCACAGGCTGCACGTGTATAATGAAGTACAGTATGCTCGAAAGAGCGTGACTTTGACTGGGAGTGAGCATCGTGCAAACCTGCGCAAACACTAAACAAATAGATACAAATATAAATATTCCACGCGTGATCCAATTAACCAAAACACTGTCATTGCGCTAACCGATCCATGTTTTTGGCTTTGATTACTCTTTAATTAGTTATTGGTTTTATATTTTAGATAACTACGACATCTAAAGGGCTACTATGACAAATATATCGAAGAAGGAGGCGGAGGAGGAGACCTTCACACTCAAGTCACTAATTTTGTTATTGAACTTAGCCCTGAAGAAGTAATACCGAATGTCACTGGCCTGTGTTTTGCAGGACAGAAGAGTAAGTTTAAAAAAAAAACTAATTGAGTTTATGTACTCTATTTTACTAGAATCCTAGGCTGAACTGCTACATAACCCCTGTTTCAAGACCAGAGAATGGCCTTCTCTGTATCGCTAATATGACTACCAAGTGAACTCTTTGACTGAACTATGTTTACGGTCGTGGACATTTATAGGGGAAAATACTAGCAAAATACTAGTTTCTGAATACACTAAAGTGATTATAATTCCCAATTCATAATCATTTTCAGGTACAAATGATGCGGTTAAAGCAAAAGCAAAACAGTTGGAGTTGCACGTTCGACAACCCATCATGTACAATTTTTTTCAAAAATACATCAAAAACCTTAATTCTTTTTTGAAAATAGTCCCTATTAAGGATATTCATTATCAAATCGTGGCGAAATAAATCCTTTACTATTCATGTTTTTTGTTTCCTACAAAAAGTGTCTGCTCGAGTTTCTGCTCCTTCTGGCGTGATTGAGTACAACTAACAAACATCCATCCATCCAAACTTTGCGATTTATACTAGTAGTAAGATTATATAGCTTTTCACCATCAAACTAAGAATATTTATCATTTTTATTAGACCTATTGACTGCTGTGGAAATTCAATATTATTAAAGGTTTGAAAATACATATACACAAACACAAACAGCCAGAGTCGGAACAACTAGCTGTAGGCCATACAAAAATTGGTTCAGTGCGGGCATGAAACTCGACATACGCAGCGCAGCAGCCATTCGCTCTGCCACTGTGCCAACCGTGGCGTCATATAACGAATGCACAATGTCGCACAAGCATGTATTAGAGGCGTTGAACTGCAGCTTTCAGGTCATGCGCGACAACCAGGCGCTAATGGGTGGCGTCATCATTTTGTTCGTAGGCGACTTTAGACCTTGTGAACGGTAAGTAATGGGCTAGCTCGCCATCCAACCGTCTTATGATGACAGGCCGTGTCGACAGCGCGTTCGTGTTCCACACGCGCTTCAAAGAGATGTCAGCAAATCGGAAGGGGTCCGCAAGGGCTAGAGATACCGCGGCTCTGGAACGCAAAGAGCAAAGAAGGAACATGGATGGGTTTTAGTCAGTACAAGTCAGACAATCCCTACCGCTCCACCCGAGCGGGAGGCAAATGGGAGAGGGTCGTCTGGAATTGGACGCAGATGGGAATTTTCTATTTTCCGAAGAATTTTCCCATCCAGTCGCTACAGAGGATGAACTTATCATGCACGTTTTTCTCAATTTGAAAGTTAATATACAAAAAATATAGAGTGGTTGTATGAGTGCAGTGCTGTCGCCAAAGAAAGAGTGGGTCTGTAAAATAAACAAAAAAAAAAAATACATGATCGTCGGCAATTCAAATATTATCTACACATCCATAGACACTTTGATGGCTAATGACGATAGTAGTGCCTACCCCGTTGAATTTGTCAACTCCCTGGAGTTAACGGGCGTGCCATCCCATCAGCTGGAGCTTTAAGTTGGCGTTCCAGTTCTGGTGATGCAAAATCTTAATGCAACCAGACCGTGCAACGACACCAAGCTATCGCTACCAAGCTTGGCAGTAACATTATAAAAACGGAGCTGCTAAAGGAGAGAGCGTTTTATTTGCCCGCATACCTATTATTCCACATAACTTACCATTTCAATTTAAGAGGTTACAATTTCTCTTAAAATTGGCTTTTACAATGAAGATCAACAGATCCCAGGGCCAAATCATAAAAGTGACAGGCATTCAATTGTGCACTCCATGCTTCTCACACGTCAATTACATGTTGGTTGTTCAGTGCCCAAACTTGCCCGTGCTTGCGGAAAATAAGAAGTCATTCAATGTGGTATACAGAACGGTATTACAATAAGTAGTACCCAACAAGGCGTTTGATAGTTCACTTGGAAAAGAAAGTTGTGTAGCGCCAAAACAAACGGTTTTAAGCCATATCTTCGCCTCAACGCCATTTAATATTGTTTCGGACCTCTGCTGCCGAAAATTGGACGTATTTTGTGGTCAAAACCCACATATGAGATTTGATCAGCTAGTCAGTTATCACACATAACATAATATCACCCCTGTAATCCCCGAAGGGTTAGGCAGAGGTGTACCTAATCGTACACCCACATTTAGCCAGTTATGTAGAAGTCCCATGTAATAAGGGGCGAGCCTATTTCGACCAACCAGGCACAAAACCAGATTCTGCTACTGAGAAATTCCCCATGGAGTAACCCAAGAACACTATTATTTATAGTAGTTTTTCAATTGCAAACATTGTAACCCAGATTATCCTGAAACTTTTTTACATATCAGATCTGTGTGATTTTTTATATGTTGCTACTTACCCCCCCTAAAGTCCTGGAAAAATATTTAAAAAAATACCAGACCTAAGGAAAACTCGGAAGATGGGTGGCGTTATAACGCCTGGTCGGATAATCTACTACAATCACGAGTAACCTTAAAAAAAAACATATTATTTTATATTCATTCGTACATTACATAATTACACGGACATTTACTTGTGCGATTTTCTCGAATAGTCCTGTCGCTTTCAACCCACGATTACTTAGTTCGTGGATGAGAGGGACAGAGGTGAAGAAATTATCAAAAAATAGGTGAAAATGCAGTGTCGGTTCACGTTTCTGTATGATGTCGGCGAACCGTAGAATTACACTTCCACCCAGACCAAACTGCTTATACGCTGAAGATATCATTGCAGACTGGCCTTGGTAGGGATCAAACCACAAAATATATCCTAGCCTTGTTCCGCCTACCCAAAATTTATACCCCCATCGTATAGGTTTACCTCTGATAAACTGCTTACAGCTGTGACCGCGTAGTACGGCACCATGGCCTCATCTACGCTGTATTTTTATTCGAGAGGAGCCATATCTATAAAGTTTTTTTTCAGTAAATCAAATAAAGGTCTCAACTTTGAAAATTTGTCACTGCTTTGTTGTATCATTGTGTAATCACAGCAGTGCACGTGAGCCATTATAAAGTTGAACCTATCACGAGACATAGCATTATGTACCAAGTCAAAATTAGTATCTGAAGATTTTTCCCAGTACACACTTCTTCGAGGGCTAATAAAATGGCTAGAAAACATTTAATTTCGCTTGTAGAAACATTACCTATTTTGTTTTTTTGACTTGCATAATTATGCATTTGTATACTGGACTAGTAATTGAATGATACTATCATCAAACATTGTATCAAAGTAATATAAAGGAGATTGTGAGTTATTAGGATTTTGAACATCTTGCCATTTGGGTTTTTTTTAGGATTTTGACGGTTCCTCCAAGTATATTGTTGATTTTTAGGCAGAGTCGGCATATTAGTTTCAGATACATCAGATAAGTTGCTAGCCTCCAGTGCTTCCTCGTTGCGTAATCTTTTAGCCAAATTTATCAGGGGAATGTTATCTTCTTCATCGGATGACTCATCATTAATGAACTCCACCTCGGCATTAGCTCTCAGCTGTGAACCTAACGTAGTCAAATACACATTATTATAAATATGTAACTTTTAAATAAATAACAAAATTAACAAGATGCATAAAATAAAATGAGTCTATATACCTGGTAGATTATGCAAGTTTACAACTTCTTCGTCACCTGAGTCTTCGTCAGTCACTTCGGCATTAGCGTTTTCAGGTGGTAAAATAGCCACAGAGTAGGGTGTGTCATCGTTATCACCCGATTGTTCCAGTTCCTCTATTATTTCATAAAGTCTAAGTGTTTTTCCATGTCTTAGTCTAAAAATAAAGAAATAGATGAGTTGGATCCGATTATGCGACCAGGCGTTATAACGCCTAAGACATTCGAACACGAAAAACACCACGTAATATTACTAAGCATTAGAATCAAAATTACTATTTTTATTGTTTAATGTCCTTAGTTTTAAATTCGAATAAAAATGGTACGTAAAAATAAATAATTATATCTTAAAACCTTACCTTTCGGAAGTCATTCTCCACAATATAAACACTGTTCACTTTAAATTATGCAAAAATATTAGAATTTATATATATCTCTATATATTTTTAGGTTACCGATAACGTCGTATAACCGAATCTTGTATTAATTAGCAGTGAAGTGTATCTATTTAATATATATGGCAACACTGTCTCACAGCCACAAGTAGTCAGGTAGCTGTCACTAATGACAACTGTCAGTCACCACGAATGGCGAGAAGTTGGAAGGTGAAGCGTACCTTGGACTGGGGCTTGGTGATGTTGGTGATCCTGTGGTATAGTTAGTAAATTCATAGACTAATATATTATAATATGAGATAGACTGACAACTGTCAGTTTGATTATTTCTTGGCATTGAGCAACATCTGGACGCCAGACAGGAGAACTAAATAAAATATATGAATACCTACGTATAGATAGGTTCTCAGCTAGTTCTGGAAATGTCAAATGTACTGATTCGACCGATTTGCAATAAAAGATTAAATACTTTATCACAGAAAATAAAGTATTTAATATTTTATTGTAAATCGGTCAAATCAGTACATTTAACATTTCCAGAACTATTCGTCAAATTAATATTTAATTAGGAATAAGTATATAGAATAATATTTAATTAAGATAAACAGTCAGGAAATAATACAAAATTATGATATTTAATTTATTTATTTTCTTAAACATTCAATAATACTCCAGTTTGCCTGTCTCGTTTCCTACCCTTTCTTTTATTAAAATGCTCTTGAGCCTGTAGGATAATGCAGTCCATCTCATTACAATCTGCTTCAGTAAAATTATAAAAGCTCTTGCCAGTGAGAACATTGCTAACTTCTGTGCACCAATTCATAATGAAGAACACAACACTTTTACAAAGTAGTCTATATTGGAATTTCGGTATTTCTGGAATATACGGAGGAACTAAAGCTCAACTCACACAAAAGTCTATAACTCAACTTTATAACACAAAATAACCAAAAATTACAAGAAAAATGCGCACGACCATGTAATCACACCAGTGGAAAAATACTTGTGACGTTCAGAGTTAGTGTTGCTAACTTTGGTAATAGAAAACTACTTCTAAGTTTCTATCATTGTAAAAATATCACTTATAATACAAACTTGTAATAAAATATTTTATAAATAAATTCTACTAAGTTGTTAAATCATACATTTGGTGCAACTTAAAGAAAAATAGCAACATTAACAGTTAGTGAAGTACCAAATATTTCAAGCAAAAAAAAGTGGTAACACTGCTATAAAAAGTTCCAGGACTGGCGGATAGATGGCATTGGTAACTTAGAACATTTTTATTTTATTGTTTTTCACAATGCATTTTGTTTTGTTTGGGCATGAGTAAATTGTGTTATCAACCTATTAGCTCTGCTACAAGTGAATACTACAAGCAGGATAACAATTTTGCTGAGTATTTACATATTTTTTATTAAATACCTTATCACAAATAATTACACAATAATAAAACTTAATTCAAATGACGCACTAAGCCGAGGCCCGAACCCCACGGGGGGTGCCCGTAGTGACTGTTCATTTAATGTATATCCTTAGTTTGTAAGCCCTGGCTGAGGGCCTTAAAGTAATTTTTGGTCACCACAGAATTGCCCGGTTAAGCTGCTTCAACCTTAGAGAGTTGTAGCACTGAGAGTGGTCATTCAAAAAAAAAAGTACGGACGGGCAGTCCGCACGGTGCTAGGGTACGCTTCTCGCCCGAAAGCGAGGAGGAATTTAGGCTGATCCAGAGGTACCTGACTGGCCTAGAGAAGGAAAACGGAGTCTCCTGGTTTTCCTATTCGCTGCCAGCGGAGCGCATCTTGAAGGTGGCCATCAGGGGCTGCCCGTAGACACCACTCCGGAGGAGATCGAGGAAGAGCTTCGCGCGTCGGGATACGAGCCGGAGTAAATGCGCCATATCAAGGCGCGCGGAGCAAGACCCGGCTGCGTGCTCCACGCCGTCCTGAAGAGGACTCCGGATGCACGCAGAATCTTCGACACCTCCGTGTTCCTGTACATGAGAGCGTCAAGCATTGCCACTGGCCGCTTGCTTGTGTCCGCTGTGGAGAGGGGCACGCTGCGCATGACTGTCCTCGCCCACGGGAGGAACCGGCTACGTGTGTCAACTGCGGGGGCGTAAAATGTGCCGACTGATGCCACGGGGTGTTCTTGATGGATGACTCTTTCATATTTTCCATATTTTTAAGGATGATCTAAACTTATTAAAAAACCAATAAAACTAATCATAAAATTGCATAATGTTTATTAGGAAAGATTGTTTGTCTCATTCATTATTTTTTCCACGTTCTTACTTTTCTTTAGAAAACATCTGCTCAGTATTCTTAATGCCCAAGTATTTGTTGAAGTTAACAATTAAGTTGCCCATTATTGCCCTCATAGCTGGTTGGGAAGTTCCATTGTGTACGGCTACATAGTTGTCATTTACCCACTTATGAACAGCGTCAGCTGAAAATTAAAAATGCAATTTTATAACAGAAGAAATTAAAATAACCGGTACGGTTATTTTAATCTTAAGTGAGATGTAGCTTTCCGTGATTGGAGAGATAATGGTAGGCCCCGTGTTTATATAATAGCACTATTTTATCATCAGAACTTCGAACTTCACCTACTTAGTTTTGCCACTATTTTACAGCAAGGTGTGATCATATTTGACGGTGTAATAATCAGCTGTGCCTTACGAAATATAAATACCTACTCGACCTACATTTATGAAACATCTACCTAATTATAATTTTTCCCAATGGAGAAATTCCTATTCTTCAGTTCCATGATTTATACTAGCCATACCCTTAAATATGTAAGAGTGTGGTTGGTAATTACTACACCTTTCTGATACGTGGTGCAAAGAGCCAGATTGAAATAAAAGTGTTATACGAAGAAGGCTGAGATTTTAAGCAGAACCCTTACATTTTTCCTTGTCACCACCGAAGAGATTCTTGAAGTCATAGACGACCTTTCCGTTAGCCTGAAGTTCCAGTGTGTGAGTTTTCAAATTGATGTGCCTCTGTCCGTCCTTGCCTTCTATATCGACGTAATCACCATGGAAAAGGAAGTGGTAGTCATCTGAAAAAAGTTTTTTTTTAAACAATCAAAAAATTCAAAGTTAACTATTCGATAGAGCATTAACACTAGTACAAGTACAAACACGTGTCCATCCATATTTGGGATGACCATCTTCTCGATGACCTAGAGCAGACACGTCTGGCGAAGAATAACAAGGCGAGCCCCTAAGCGAAATGGGAGAAACATAACATCACGCCTGCACCCCCCAAGAGTAGGCAGAGGTCCCAATTATAGTACACCCACATTTCAAGAGTTATGTTTAAGTCCCATGTAATAAGGTGCCATCAACCGGGAACAATTCCAGACTCCGTGACTGCTCCTGAAAAAAAAACCTGATGGAAAAACCCAATAAAACTTTGCCCGACCAATCGTACCCAAGGCCTCAAGCTCGGCAGTCGACCAAGGAGGCAGCCGCTTACGAAACAAGGGAAAATAGGAGAAAAAGAATCGAACAATCTGAAGATCGAAGTTTTAAAGGGTTGTGTTTCTGTTTTATGTATTTCCCGAAACACTTAACAGAGGACGAGGTTTATTGCGTACCGTACTAAGAATGATCGAATGGAAAATGTGCACGATGCTCCCAAGGGATCGAAACCAGGCTAAGGAAGTGATGATGACGTTTCATCATCATTTTTCTAGCCTTTCCCCGTTAGGACCGGCTTCCAGTCTAACCGGATACCACGATTTTACATAAAGCGACTGCTTATCTGACCACCACAACAGTTACCTACTGTGTATCACGATATAGCCCTTGGTAAGACTGGTAGTCACACTGTATGGTTTCGGGCTACCTCTAACGATTTTCATTTGCAGAACCTGCTTTTTAAGGCATAGACTGAGTTACGATGTAATATTGTGAATTTACTTACAAAAATCAATTTTGCAGTCGCCCTTTCCGTCAACATGGTGTGGACCTACTTCACCATTAATTTCATATCCTGCCGCGAAGGTTACATGGGGGCAACCAACGTGGTAGTCGTATTTAAGATCCTTTGTATCCATCCTGGAATGAAACCGTAAAATAATGAGTCCTTGGCAGTCAAAATGATAAAAGATATTCGTCGAACGAAAGAAATGTGCTACAACGCAAGGGTAAATAAATATCAAAACGATCTTTTAAAATACCCCAAAGCTATACTGAGGGGATATACTCATATTTATAAAGAATAGTAAACAAAGACCGACGAAAAAAACTAACTTGAAAAGCTCCACTTTACACATCCTCATTCCAGAGAGTTTGGCGTCAGTGAATTTATAAAACAGCTTAGGCAGCGTAGCTTCAATAACTTTCTGGTATAAAGGCTCCGAAGACTGGACGCCTGGTATGCCGTCTATGAACTGCTCGAAAGTCAGTCCAGCTGTCTCTGTGAGACATTTGCTGTCTTCGAAGTCACATACTACCCTTTCACCTGGAACAGATTTATTTTATTAGTTAGAATCTAATCGAAATCTAAATTGTAGGTAGTAAGAGGAGCGCCTACTATTAAATGATGCTTAGGTCATTGAAAAATCACGAAGACCATGTAATATGTTAAATTGTATAAGGAGAACTTCATGGAGTCTTCTGAAAACAGTTGACCTTGGATACTCTCGACTGACTGATTGAATGTGAACTCGTACCAAAAACTCGCAATTGTAAAATTTGTAAACGATGTGTATCGCTACGCGTACTAACTGTCGCTAAACATCATATCTCATCCGGACCGGATATACAGGACCTGTGTATTATGAGACGCGTGCGATATGATTTAAAGCGACAGTTTATATGGATAGCGATAGAAATCGATTACAATTGTGAATTTTTTATACAAGTTGACATTCACTTTTTTGTATAGTTAAAGCGATTTGACTGTACAGGCATCTTGCGAAACAAATTAAAGTAGAGGTTTAAACCCTGCCACGGTCGAGTCACTGCGACGTAAACTTACATGCGAAGGTAACAAGCAACACGTCGCAAATCGCCGAAGGCTGTGGTTGCTTGTATTATGGCTGAAGGCTGCAATAAGGCTAGGTTACTTACTATATTATTATCCAAATTTTATTAAAATAAACACACACTTACTTATTACACTGCCAACGCAGAATAAACCAAGAATTAAGAATGATTTTGTTGCAAACATTTTCTTTAAGCACTGATTATGTAATGCTAGTGTATCTAAACTTGAAACGAATTTATATAGCCCTGAGCTACCTAAAAAAGTTGTAATGATTTTAAACTTATTTTATTAGTGCAACAAAAACTTTAAAATAAATTATTTACATGTGGCTATGAAGCGATAGGAAATTAAGTAATGAAGGATTTATTACTTGCAGGTATTACTGATTGTAATTTTTTTCTACTGATGCATATTTTGGAAATCATAGTAGGTATAGATACTATGATTTCCAAAATGCCTCCAGGAAGCCAATACATTTTAAGAAACTATTTAGTTTCTAACCTTTGTAAGTAGAAACCACAATTATTAGAGATGGAAGTGCTGCTGTTTATTTTGGCACCAAACACAAAAGTTTACGTTGAATTCTAGAATCTTCAAGACTAAAAAACTGGAATCAATTTATTAGACTATAAACATAAAAAAAATATCATCCATTAAAAATGCATTCGTTTACGCAAATGGTCGCATCTTAAAGGTCAGCGCTCACGTATACATAAAAAAAACTTCTTTATTTGTCAAATCGAAATAACAGCCTTGTACAGTTTCAGTGTGTTACAAATAAGCTGTAGATGTAGTTACAATTTTTCTTTGTTACGTGTCGGTACCTACTTACACAGACATGATTCGCTCTGTTACCCGTACTATATACGTATAGACTGTATTCCGGTGGGACAGTTTTCCTCGTTCTCTGTGATTGTACTTATGGTAGCATACTTGTGACAAAATAATATTTTAATAGAATAAAGAGTTTTAGGAAATAAAAGCCAAGCAAAATACAATATAACTTAAACTAGGGATGGGCAAACATACAAGTGACGAACTTGATTTTTGTTAAGTTGTAGTTAGATGTAAAAGTCATAGTCTACGCAAAATATTTAGATGCTTAGTTTGTTTATATTTGCCTAATTATAAAAAACCAGTGGCAAAATATATTTAAAGTTGAAAATTAATTAAATTAAAAGTAGGTCATGATTTTTAGCGATTATCTTTATGTGTAGAAAGTGTACTTTGTATGTATGTAAAGTGACTTGAAATGTGGAATGTATGTGTATGATGCAATTTTAGTGATTTATTTCATTAACTGGTAATTTTAAGTATTTTTTCAGTATAGTTCAGTGAGTTAAGAAACTTAAAATTTTCTATTTTACAAGTATGAGTACCTATTAGCTCCGGGACACCTGCTGCCATGGCCCACCTGGAGGACCCTAAAGCGATTGTAAAGCCAAGTGATTCGATATTCCAATGAAGCCATGTGTGACTGCGGTGCCTCAACGCAAACTGTGGCTCACCTCCTTTCCTGCACTATGTGTGGTTCCACGTGCACTTTGAGGGACCTGTCCGAGGCCACCACCAACGCTGTCGAGGTGGCAAAGTTCTGGTCAAAATTAATTAAATTATTATTCATAAATGCTCCTAGGAAATTAAAAAATCGGTTTGCAAATGAGGTTTTACAGTAAGGTACTAGTTTTTTCGATATCCTCCGAAATATCTACTAAATCAGCCATATTGTTTGGTTATTATAAAGAAGATTATGTCGGCGTTACAAAGCGGATACTCCCTATCACCGTGTAAAAAAGTTGTCATATATGTGAATAATTTGTGTGTGGGGTTATGTAATTAATTGTGTGTATTACATGCGTGTCGGCACACTTTTACAGATGTATTGATAATCAGATACATTAAGATCATTAAAGAGTTACACATTGATATAGTAATTAAAAAATAAGAGAAAATGCAACTCAAAATTAGACATGGAGGCAACTTATTCTTAACTATTAGTCAGAGTTCCAAAGGGAACCCCCGTTTATCAGTTCCAAAGGGGGGTTAGTAATGTCGTTGATGATACCTTCGATTTGTTCAGTGGACTTGATCAATATTGATGGCTTTTCTTCCGATTTCTTCAAGAATATGTTTCCATTAGAAACCCAGCAGAACTTGTAAAAATACCAACCCAAATTCAAAATGCAATTTCATTAAAAGCCGATAAACCAGCTGAATGATCAAAGTCGTACTTCTTTTTAAACTCTCTGGATTGGTACAGGAGTTTCCTGGGAGTCAGAGCTTCTGAAACGTACATTAGCTGAGTGTCTCCAGATATTTTGAGTGCTTTAGTGTTAAATTTATCTTGTTTGTTGTTCAAAGTGTAGGATTTGATGGTTTTTAGTGTATTAGCACGCATTTGTACAGTTTGGTACTCAACAAAGATTGTTTTGTTTTGACCAGATTTTTTCCTGTACGTTTGACGTACTTGATCTGGGGTACAATGTACGTTTAAGGAGCCGTGTAGCTCGTTCACCACCTCAATCAAATTCTCATTATCAGTAATTGGTACATTTTTAATCTCTATTATAGGTTCAAGCTGTTTTCATTGTAGTACGTCTACTTGTTCCTCAAGGTATCCATTTTTTTAAGAGCAGTGTTATTTTCTAATAACGGTGCTCTTAACAATAGTGTAAATAATGTCAAATTTGCGATTTAAATCCCTGTATAAACCTGTATTCTCTTCCAGGGTTTCTTTTAGAATTTAATTTGAAATAATGTGTTCCTTAATTTGATTTTTAAGCTTACTTATCATTTTGTTTAAGTTAAAGAACTCCGGGTTTTGATCTTCTTTGAGATTTTTAAACATTTCCTGGAGTTGAAGTATTTCCTCCATATCAGGGTGAACCTTCATCTTTCTCGACGAAACAAAGTCTAAGTCTTCTGTGCGTGAGAGTTCAGGTTCCATTACAAAAGTTGTACCGTTTGACGAGCGCAACATAATTGCTTTTTACAATATTGCATATACCTACTGTAACACAGGTCACGCGTGCGGTGCGTGATCACGCCAGCTGCAGCCCAAATTCAGACTTAAATCTTTCACAGCAAGTTCTTGTTTTATACAACTTCGTTTAATAAATAGTTTATAATATTTTGTGCACGATACCCTACGTCTGTTCGCGTCGAGTGCGAGCGAGCGAGTCCATATTATAATGGAGTCGTGTGACACCAACCGGCACTTAAAAACTACGGAGGCTCTTAATTCCTCTCCTGAAGTCTCAATTGGTTTGTTAAAGGCGAATGTGTCTTTCCGGCAAATAAAAGTCAAACTGACCGAAGATCTTTGGGGAATGTCTATCAAAGTTTGTTCATCCATAGTTGAGACCATAGCACCTTACTTAGCTTTAATTTTTAATTTGTGTGTAGACCAAGGAGTATTCCCTGATTTAATGAAATACAGTAAAGTCATGCCTCTTTTCAAATCCGGGGATAGTAAAGATACTAATAATTTATAGACCTGTGTCCGTGTTGCCGGTTTTTAGCAAGGTGTTTGAAAAAGTAATGCTTAATCAAATGCTCAATCATTTTAACACCAACCGAATCTTACACGACCAACAGTATGGTTTCACTAAGGGACGTTGTACAACTGACGCCGGTGTAACCTTACTAAAGCACATATTTTCTGCGTGGGAAGCATCCCAAGACGCAATAGGAATTTTTTGTGACCTCTCCAAAGCATTTGATTGCGTAAATCACGACACATTGCTTTTGAAACTTGAGCATTACGGACTAGGTAAACTTGCACTTAGTTTGGTTAAATCTTATTTGAGTGATAGACATCAACATGTTCAAATAAATGGTGTTAATTCACAGGGTTTAAAAGTAAAAATGGGGGTTCCGCAAGGGTCAATATTGGGTCCTTTCCTCTTTCTAGTATATATAAATGATCTACCCTATTTATTGAAAAACCAACCTCAAAATATGGTGTTATTTGCTGATGACACTTCCCTAATTTTCAAGATAAATAGACGGGCCCAAAATCTAGATGACGTAAATAATGCCCTACTTCAGGTCCATAATTGGTTCACAGCAAACAATTTAGTATTAAATGAAAAAAAAAACGAAATGCATAAGATTTGCTTTACCAAATGTTAAAAGTAACGAGTGTGATGTAGTATTGAATAAAGAGAAACTTGAATTCGTAGATAAAACCGTTTTCCTGGGGCTTACGCTTGATTCAAGGCTACAATGGGGTTCTCATTTGACATCTCTTGCGGGGCGCTTAAGTTCAGCAGCATATGCTGTTAGAAAAATCCGTCAATTTACTGATGTGGATACCGCTAGACTGGTCTATTTTAGTTACTTTCATAGTATAATGTCTTATGGCATTCTGTTGTGGGGACGGGCTGCAGACATTGAGTCTATATTTATTCTGCAAAAAAGAGCTATCAGAGCCATATATAATCTTCGTAGGCGCGATTCTCTAAGGGAACAAATCAAATCAAATCAAATCAAAGCATTTATTTCAAGTAGGCCAATTACAGGCACTTTTGAATTGTCGAAACAAAGACAACAATGAAATGTAGCTACAGTCCCAGTCACAAGGCATAAAAACTGTGAAAGTACTGTAGTTGCCCATTCCCTAACGTAGATCTCTATGGAGAAGAACGGGCAAGAAACTCCATGGACACTCTTTTAAATCAAAATATTGTTACAAAATCTTGGTTACATCATTCATGTTGAGATTATACATATATGTGAGAACGATGTACAAAGACGTGCACATTAAGAGCGTCCAGAGTAAAAGGTAAAACCAACAATTTAAAAATAAAGTAATTAAAATAAACCTTGGCAGCTAAGAAATGACCAGTCCCAACTGACAGCGCCCGTTCACGAACATGACGCATGGATCAGCGCCATTCAACTCAACCATATTGAAGGGAATTAAATGACCCGACACACCCGCCACCATCAGCGAGACATTTGAGTGAGCATGACATTCTCTCAGCCACCAGGACACATTCAAGTCAATGAAAGATAACCCAATATAAATGGGAGCTTTACAGTACATAGTACTCACACATGTGTGTTATGCAATTATATAATTCTAGGAGATGGAATCTATACATTGCAAGGATATTTTTACAATCTTCAGCAGCTTCCACAATAATTGAAATGGTAATAAATTAGTTTGCACACGATGTGGAGATAAAACAGATAAGATATACAATTCAACCCCTAAGTTTCCAGAAGAGAAACAAGAAAGAAAATATGTATATATATATAATTAAAGAATTAAAGGGGGAGCATCTCTTCCAAACAATAAAATCTTAGTTCGTGAGCCCAAGTGGCTGTGGAGCAGGACCAGCATTGAGCCATGCATTTTTATCTACGAGATAGTCTTCCAACGTATAATATGCTCGTTTACATAGTGTGCGTTTTATGCATGTTTTAAATTTCTTCTCATTAAGTTGTAGAATGTCAAGTGGTATTTTATTGTAAAATTTTACACAGTACCCCATAAAAGAAGTGCGTACTTTTGACAATCTGAAACGTGGCTGATCTAATTTGTCCTTATTTCTAGTATTGAAATTATGCCTGTCGCTTATTTTACTAAAAAGATGTCTATTTTTCCGAACATACATAATGTTTTCATAAATATATTGACAAGGTACCGTCATGATGTTAATTTTTTTAAACAATTCTCTTAGAGACTCGCGTCTGCGTAGGTTATAGATGGCTCTTACAGCCCTCTTTTGCAGAATAAATATTGAGTCAATATCTGCAGCCCGTCCCCACAGCAGAATACCGTAAGACATGATGCTGTGGAAGTAACTAAAATAGACCAGTCTCGCGGTATCCACGTCTGTTAATTGCCGTATTTTACGGACAGCGTAAGCGGCTGAACTTAGCCGCCCTGCAAGTGCTGTTAAGTGAGGACTCCATTGCAGTTTCGAGTCAAGCGTAATCCCCAAGAAAACCGTCTTATCGACGAATTGTAGTATTTCCTTGTTCAATACAACGTTACATTCGCTACTTCTTACATTCGGTAACGCGAATCTTATACATTTAGTTTTCTTCTCATTTAACACCAAATTATTTACAGTAAACCAGTTATGAATCTTAAGCATAGCGTTATTTACGTCATCAATATCTTGTGCACGTCTATCTACCTTAAAAATCAGTGATGTATCATCAGCAAATAACACCATTTGAGGTCGACTTTTCAGCAACTGAGGTAAATCATTTATGTATACTAGAAATAGGAAAGGACCCAATATTGAGCCTTGCGGTACCCCCATTTTTACTTTTAATCCTAATGAATTTACGCCATTTATTTGTACATGCTGCATTCGATCATTTAAATATGATTTCACCAAGCTAAGTGCTTGTTTTCCCAGTCCGTAATGCTCAAGTTTTAGCAACAGTGTGTCGTGATTCACGCAATCAAATGCCTTGGATAGATCGCAAAAGATGCCTATTGCATCCTTTGCCTCTTCCCATGCATTAAAGATGTGCTTTAGTAAGGTGACACCGGCGTCAGTAGTGCAACGACCTTTGGTGAAACCATACTGTTGATCATGCAGGATGTCATTCCGATTAAAATGATAGAGGATTTGATCCAGCATTACTTTTTCAAATTTTTCAAAAATTAGAAAAAATCTACATCTTTTTAATAAAAGAGGTGACAGACACAATTACAGTACTAGAACTAGAGATCAATTAGTTCAGCCGGGCTTCAGACTCGCTAAAGTTGACTCATCTTTCATGGGGTACTGTTTGAGATGCTATAATAAAATTCCACAAAGTATTCTTGAACTGAATGAGACACAATTTAAAACATGCATTAAACGCACACTATGTAAGCAAGCATATTACAAGTTGGACGATTATATCTCTGATAAAAATGCTTGGCTCAATGCTAGTCCTGCTCCACATGGACAGGGGCGCATAAATGGATTAATGGATAGCATTAAATAGTATTGTTGGAGCTGCTGAAGATTGTACAACTATCTTTGCATTGTATAAATTCAATTTTTTTTGGCATTATATAACCGCATAGCCCATATTATGTGAGTACTATGTAAGCTATCATTCGCTGGAAACCTACGTCTTTTTTTTTTGACTTGAATGTGCCCTGGCGGTTAAGTGTATGTCATGCTCACTCAAATGTCTCGCTGATGGTGGTGCGTGTGTCGGATCATTTAGTTCCCTTCAAAATGGTTGAGTTGGATGGTGCTGATACATGCGTCATGTTCGTGAACGGGCGCTGTCAGTTCTGACTGGTCATCTCTTGGTTGCCACGGCTTATTTGAATTAATTACTTTATTTTTGAATTGTTCTTTTCTTTGTTTTTACTATGGACACTTTTAACGTGCACATCTTGCTACATCGCTCTCACATAATGTACCATCTCAACATGAATGATGTAACCAAGGTTTTGTAAAATATTCTGATTTAAAAGAGTGTCCATGGAGTTTCTTGCCCGTTCTTCTCCATAGAGATCTACGTTAGGGAATGGGCAACTACAGTACTTTCACAGTTTTTATGCCTTGTGACTGGGACTAAAGCTACATTTCATTGTTGTCTTTGTTTCGAAAATTCAAAAGTGCCTGTAACTGGCCTACTTGAAATAAATGCTTTGATTTTGATTTTTGATTTTGACTGGAACAGCGTGGTGGATTATAGCCCATTCCCTCTCTTAATGAGGATGCCTGTGTCCTAGCAGTGGGAACATTACAAGTTGATTATGCCATGCATTGTTTGTTCGAAACTGTATAGTGCAACACACCCTCACTTCATCAATGTAGGCAACGCCACAAGACGCGATCAGCGTGTCAGCAAGCTTACAGTTTGCGGTAGCCACGCTTGAACTTGTCCATATTCACGCTTTATAGTCTGCTCTCCGCAAGTGAGGTGTCCACCAGCCATACATGCTGAACCGACCTAGTTGACGCGACGAGCCGATGAGCATGGGCGATGATGATCTGGTGCAGCATTTATGTCATTTTGTGTGTGCGATGACCTTTTTCTCGACCGTTTTTTGTTTCTTTGCTGATCTTTAAAAACAAATTAAACGTGCTTATTCTCCACATAGCCCGATTAGTTATTGATTATTTATTAGAAGCCAGCCAGTTGCCAGTAGCCATAGGAAAAAAAAATAGAGTGCAAAAACACCTGTGTAAAATCAAAGCAAGTTTTTTAGCTTTTTGCTTGTATAAAACATTTAAAATACCGACAACAGTTTTTTTGTTAAAATTTTGTTAATCTGCATAATAGCAACATTAAGATAATAACATTGTATCAGTCGGAAAACACAATATCCACAACTGGATACAACGCACATGAATCAAGGATGGCCATAAGGATAAATCTTAAGCAATTTATCGATCTCGGCAATCAAACTTTGTTCAAATTAAGAAGTCAGTGTAAGTCCTAATAAAAAAGTGACGTTAAAATAGGTTTTAAGAGCTAAGGTACGTGTAGAAAGTACATTGCTACCTGTTCCAATCTACTAGCACTTATAACTACATAAAGAAAGCGGGTGTTAGCTGGGGCTGGCAATCAAATGTTTAAAAATCACAAAGTATAGAAACTGGGTACCGACTGCTTGCGCCGACTTCCAATGTGGACCAGGCCTCTTGATTTCTACGTGTATAACCTCTTTGGGTTCTTGCGCACTACACGGCCACGATCACGTCTTGTCGCATGACCGGCCGCTGTCTAGAACAAAACTGGTCAGACGCCTGGTCGTGCGGCTAAACTTTCTTCCAAGTTTTGACCAAAACTCGCTTCTGCGGCCAAAAGTCGTGATCTTGGCCGCGTAGTCATCATTTTTGTATGAGAACTTTACATTTAAGTTTCAGCTTTCAGTTCAAAAGACAATAACTGGCTCGATGGGGTGGGCTTAGACTAAAATTAGAACTTCTTTGTAATATGACGGAGTCCCGTAAGGTTCGATTATTAGGCCTATACTAATGGTACGAGTATTTCTTGTATAATAAATATGTGTGGCAGGGTTCAGTTAGATCTATTTTGTATTAGATAGCCTAGTAGTGTTACCCACTAATGTATTTATTTTTAAATTAAAATTGTTATTTCTTTCAAAGTGAGGTTGGATTTATCTTCTCACACCGAACCCTGACACACAATTTTTTTTAACCAAAAACGTATAAACCCTACATTGCATTACAACTTAACTTTTTTTACTGCCAGGTTTTATTTACAAAGTAAAGATTTTTAGTCGCCCCGTCGGTAAATTAAAAATACCATTAACATGCAAAAACGCCAACAGTTAAAATCTAACTTACCTTATTGTGGTGTATTAGGATTAAGGTAGATAGAAGTTATTGTTAAGAACTTAATATTAAGAATATGTGGGTAGGGGCTAAAACGTCGAAAACCGAGCGCTCGGGCTCATCGTATGTCAGTCGGAATATACGGAATCCGTATCCCGACATCCCGATGTGCTCCAAACACTTCAGCGGCGACGAGGATTTTTAAACCTACTTGTGTGTCGTTATTGTGAGCGTCTTACCACAAACTATTAAAATGACTATCGGCAAAATCAGAGAGTTCAAAGTACAATCAATCAAAAAAAAGCGTGTGTCGCAACAGCGGCGTTCGAAACAACATACCACCCATTATTTTGTGGTCAACGATATCAAGGATGATTTGCGCGTGGCGACGTTGATAACGTTTATGGGAGTGGAAAGTTACGAATTGCTGGTAAAGTGCACGCCGCATAAACCGAGTACAAAGACATTTGAATATGTAACAGCCATCATGGAAAAACACCTGCAGCCAAAACCGAGTGCGTTAGCCGAGCGATTCAAATTACACCAACGGAAACAAAACGTGAACGAAAGTATAGCAGAATATATGGCAGTTCTGAAAAAAATGTCTAAATCTTGTGAGTTTGGAACATGGCTGGAAGAAAGTATTCGGGATCGTTTCTTGTGAAGTGTTAAGTAGTGAGATAATAAGACAGCGTTTATTCGCCGAGGATAGATTAGACTACACATGGCCATGAGTATGGAAGCAGCCGAAAAAATTGCAGCAGTGGTCGACTGCAGTACAAAGTACACAGCGAGTGATTGTTTAGCGATGGCGACTACGAGTCAAGGTGGAGTTCGCGGGGCGGCGCAGTATAGACCAGCGGCGACTGGCGCGGTCTGTGATAGGCGTCGGACCGCGTGGAACGGACAGCGGCGCGGCGGCGCCAAAGGCGGTGCGCACAAGCCGCGTCACGTGGAAGGGTCACCGACAACGTCCACACCCGTGGAGCGAGCTCGGCGAGACCAACAATGCAATGCATGTGGAGGACTGCATGGTTCTACATGGTGTAAATTTACGCGATACGTTTGTCGAGTATGCAACAAGCAAGGACATCTTCGGCGTGTATATCCACTAGAAGTGGGACATCACCATCTGTACGAAGTAGAAGATGTAAGTAGTTCGTCGGAAGGTGAGCGAAGTGACGAGGTAATGACTGTAGACATAAATATTTTATCCATAGCTCAGTGTCCGCCAATATATTTGTTATTGAAAGTGCACGGTACAGATCTAAAGATGGAGTGTGACACGGGTAGTGCCATTTCATGTATAAATTGTGAGACATTCAAAAAGTTGTTTAGCAATTTACGGATCGATTCCTGTAACCTGATGCTAAGATAGCATACAGGGGAAATGGTAAATTCACTGGGGGTTATTAAGCCGGAAGTTAGGTATAAAAACTAGTGTAAAAAATTGGATTTGTATGTAATCAAAGGTGGCTGAGACTATATTAAACGGTCGACAGTGGATGGCCGAATTGAAAATACAATTATTTGCTGACCCCACTGACAGGGTAGTGACTGTTAAAGTTTACAGATCAAAAAGTTTGACATTTCCAAATTTAGTTTCAGATATTGTGAGGTGTTTGAGGACGGTTCGGGTCGATTCACCGGGGGCGCGGTAAGCATTCACGTCCGCCCGGGAGTGCGGCCGGTGTTCATTCATGCGTAAGCCAGTGGAACGCGCGCTGGAGCAGCTTGTGCGGGACGGCATCCTCATGCCTGTGGACCGCTCAGATTGGGCCACGCCGATCGTACCAGTGGTAAAAAAAGACAGTACTATCAGAATTTGTGCAGATTATAAAATGACGTTAAACAAAGTTTTGGAAGTCGATCGTTATCCCTTACCGCGAGTAGATTTGTTAGCCCGTTTACATGGAGGGGAATATTTCAGTAAAATTGATTTATCGCAAGCTTATGCGCAATTTGAACTGGATGACTCAAAGAAATATACGGTTATAAATACGCATAAAGGTATGTTCATGTTCAATCGCTTAGTGTACGCCGTACGGGTTGTTTTCGAGTCCCGGAATATTTCAAAGGCGTTTAGAACAATTGTTTGCAGATTTACCTAGTGTGGGCGTATTTTTAGATTATTTATTACGGGGGCATCAACTCAAGACCACATCAGAAATTTATGCTTAAGTCTTTGACCGATTACAATCAAGTAGTCTCGAAGTAAAAAAAGAAAAATGTAGTTCCTTTACTGAAAAGATTAGTTCTTTGGGTCATATAATTAGCAAAGATGGGATGCAAACCTGTGAGGATAAAGTAAAAGTGATAATTGATACACCCACCCCTTCCAATGTATCGGAGTTGCGGACATTTATCGGTGTGTATGTCAATGTACTAAGTATGCCAAATTCCTTAAGAACGTTAGTACAATTCTTTCGCTTTTGTATAGACTGCTCCGAATAGATGTACCTCTCAACTGGTGTGAAAAGTGTGAAGACACACTACAACTGAATGAGACGAAATTTAAATCTTGTATAAAACGCACACTATGTAGGCAAGCATATTATAAGTTGGGGGATTACATTGATGATAAAAATGCTTGGCTCAATGCTGGTCCTGCTCCACAACCATAGGGGCAAACTAATTGATTACCATGTGAAGTTATTGTGGAAGCTGCAGAAGATTGTAAAAATATCTTTGCATTGTATAGATTCAATCTCTTAGTATTATATAATCGCATAGCACATAATGTGTGAGTACTATGTACTGTAAAGCTACCGTTTGCATTTAGTTATCTTTCATTGACTTGAATGTGCCCTGGTGGCTGAGAGAATGTCATGCTCACACAAATGTCTCGCTGATGGTGGCGGGTGTGTCGGGTCATTTAGTTCCCTTCAATATGGTTGAGTTGAATGGCGCTGATCCATACGTCATGTTCGTGAACGGGCGCTGTCAGTTGGGACTGGTCATCTCTTAGCTGTCACGGTTTATTTTAATTACTTTATTTTTAAATTGTTAGTTTAATCTTTTACTCTGGACGCTCTTAATGTGCACGTCTTTGTACATCGTTCTCACATATATGTATAATCTCAACATGAATGATGTAACCAAGATTTTGTAACAATATTTTGATTAAAAAGAGTGTCCATGGAGTTTCTTGCCCATTCTTCTCCATAGAGATCTACGATTTGGAATGTGCAACTACAGTACTTTCGCAAGTTATTATGCTTTGTGACTGTGACTGTAGCTTAGCTTTTTTGTTTTTGACTTTCAAAAGTGCCTGTAATGGTCTAATTGAAATAAATGCTTTGAGTTTGAGTTTGAGTTTGACGCGTTCAGGAAGGTAAAGCAGCAACAAGCTTCAAGTGAGATGCTGACGCATTATTCACCAGACCTACCGCTTGTGCTGACGGCCGACGCTAGCAGCGTCGGGGTCGGCGCTGTGCTGTCACACGTCACAGCTGTCGGGGAGCAGCCAATAGCGTATGCGTCGCGTTCATTACGCACAGCCGAGAGGGACAATTCACAAATAGACAGAGAAACACTCGCGATCGTTTTTAGTATCAGAAAATACCATCAGTATTTGGCAATGGGCACTACTATTGTCAGGTTATAATTACGAAATAGAATATGTGTCATCAAAGAAAAATTGCGCCGACAGGGGCGAATCTTGAATTTGTGGGGCCCTGGGCTAATACTGCTTAGGGGCCCTACCTAATTACTCAACCAATTGCCATTTTGTTAAAAAACAATCCATCACAATTTAATAATACTTTGTGTCGTCGTTATTTATTTGAGTTATAATTTGTTTAATTATCTGTTTACCCATAATCTCAATTATTTCATTCATTGTTTTTGATAAGTATGATATTACAGGGTTTGGTCGCAGCTCTCGTTGTTCAATATGTTCATGTATGAATGGGTCGAACTGCCAACAGCTCTAGAGTACCCATAAAATTACCATTATGTGGAAAACTAAATACTTCCTCGGAACCTCTAAATGCTAAGCCTCTTATACTCAAAAATTTGAGCACTGCAATAACCCGTTTTTGGACATTGTGATAATATTTTCTTTCTTTAATTGCTCCTGAAGCTGCTTGTCTAAAACAGACTTATTTTCTTTTCGTGTCAACCACACTAACATTGAATTTTTATGTTCATTAGAATTTTCGTGATTTTCTAAACAAAATCCTATGTGTTTCCAATCAGAAAATCCGGTTGTGCATTGAGAAGGAGTATTAGAAAAAAGTTTGCAAGTCAAACAAAAAGCAGTACCAAACCTTTTTGAATAACATAACCAAGATCTTTCTAGTAAAACCAACGATTTATTCCCTTTATGTCGAGTCCCGTTATGTCGAGTCTGGAAGTCTATTGTTCTCCAAAGTATTGATATTTTACGCCTTCTATTACCTTTATGTCGTTTGGTGAAGAAGTACAGTCAGGGATGTAAATTAAAAGCCAATGGCATAAACACATTGTTTTATTATTTGTTCTATTACTTATTTTCATATATATATGTAATCTTTCTTAATCTAAACATATAAATCACAGTATAATCATCACTATTGTTGCAAATGTTAAACAGCATACATAGTATTACAGGAAAAAAATAATTCTTCTTATAAAAATAACTTTCTTAATCTAAATAAATCCAGTATAATCACCACTACTAGTGAAAATGTAAAAAAAGATATAGCTTTATAGTAAGTAAATAATTATTTTAAATTAGCGTTATTGATTTACGTTATATCGTTGTATCAACAACCTAGGTAACATGTATATTTCAAATAATTAAAAGATAATCACTTATCAAATCTTACAGTTGACAGGCGTTTAAGACAAGTCATTAAATCAATTTTGTTAGTACCTTCAACTATTTTATTTATACGTATTTCAATAGCCAAGCATTTTTTTTCTTAGGTTCTGATTGTCGTCGTTGTAGACATTTACCTGCTCTATCTTAAACCTAGCTTCTTTAGCCTCATCTCTAAGTGTGCTAATGAGAGTATATAGCGGAGGTCTTTTATTAAGCTTTTTATTTAGCCTGTTATGCCATCCCTTTACTGGGTTTGAGGTCCTGTGGCGTTCGTTGTAACAACAAAACAAATCAATATTTTTGTTAATCCACTGCGATGTTACGTATTCATTAAATGAATTCTGGAATCCAACCAAAAAGAAATACTATTACTATTCTTTTATCATTTCAAACATATGCCATCTTTCAATAAAATTTTGCCACCTTTTTGACTTTGGACGAAAATTTAATTATTATCAGTATTCCTCCATGAACTGCATCCAAGTTCTTGATTTTCTTGGCTACTGCCGTCTTGAGGTCTTTCTTCTGTGTTAAAATTACCCCATGTGCTGCAGCTGGGTTCTTGATTAACTTCATTTTGAGGTGTTGCTGTGCTACATTCGGTACAATTCGTAAGATTCGCTAGAATCATCTTTTTCTAAGTTTTCGTGTTAGATAGGTTCAGGTAGTGGTGCATGTATACTCCCATCGCTTAGTTCAGCATTAATGTCGCCTATTTCGTTGCCTTACAAAATATTTATTATGGTAATTAAATCCATCATTGATATTGTGATTAAACTTCATACATAAATGAACTTAATATTTTAAAAGATAGCTACTTCTCATCATGCACATAATTTCGAATATTAAAAAAAATACACTGTGATATTGTGACATAATTTGATGGTTAATAAAAATAAAATAGTACATAGTATTGTATTGTTAAAGTTATTAGTTGTTTTTAAATTCTTTTTTGTGTAAAAATTGATTCTAAATTAAGTGCATGAATACATTTCATTGGACGTGACTGTACTTCTAAAATATGATATAACTAAACTCGACGTAAAGGTAATAAAAGCGTGGTAAATAAACTCGACATAAAGGGAATAGAAACGCGACAGAAAACTAAACTCAACATAGGGGTAATAGAAGCGAGACAAGGTTTTCGGCTCGACATAACGGGACTCGACATAGAGGGAATAAATCAAACCAACCATACCATTACCATACCCATTACCATTTATCATTTTCTTAGTGAAATACCTATTTCTGTTTTGTTCTTTGTACTTCTTTATTGAAGCTGAATATATAGTTTTCGGATCTTTATTTTGAAAGTCAGTCATTTCATGTGAGAGGACGTCATTAATAAAATCATTATTTAGAAAATCTGGCCACAAGCCCACGTCAAAATATTTCTCAAACTCAAACTTAATATTTTCTAAATTTCTTTCACCTCGGTATCGGTACCAGAGGGTTGCTGGAAGTCAAGATCTTGCACATTTTCATCGTTGGTATTTTTTTTCTGGTTTTCAAAATCTTGCATATTTTCATCACTTGTATTTTTTTCCTGGTTTTGCGATTTTTTGCTCCCTTCGGGTAGATTCTCTTCGCATAAAATACCTTCCTTTGCGTTTTTTATTGGATTTGTAGCTATGTCATTCGCGTTTATATTATGTTCTGATTTAAAAAAGTTTCAATTTTCTTTCTTTTTCTCGATGAAACTGTAATTTTCGTTTTTCAGCTTTACTTTTATATTTTCTAGCAGACATATTGTAAAATAGGATATTTTTCTGAAAATCAAGCTCCACTTTTGTATTTTCTAGCAGACATATTGTAAAATAGGATATTTTTCTGAAAATCAAAGAACTTGATAGAACTTTTATTTTTAATACCTACTTTGTAATGAGTGTAGCAATTCACAAATTATAATTAAATATCGAACGAGTTCGATTCATTTAGTTTTGAACACTGAAATAAAAATAAAAAAGTCATATTTTATAATTCTTTTTACTTACCTACTGCCTACTAAAAGCAGGAAGTCTACTTATGCTGAATACTTTCAACTTTAGTAAATTAAAAGAAATATCCGGTCCTTTTATCTTTTAAGTTACCTATCATTTAGTAAATTAAACACGCACTAAACACATTTCTAACAATAACAAAGTCAATTCGTTATCTAAAATTCGTCGTAATAAAATTCCGTCGGGTGATAAGCGGAGGGAAGTCCCCAGTAATAGACAATACACGGAATACACCAACCGAAAACAAGCGACGGGGAATTCCCCGTTCCGTTTGATAGATGCGCACACGGGTTGATTCATCGCAGTGTTGCCAACCTTATGATCGGATTTTTTTAAATTCTAGATAATTTTTATTATTGAGAATATCGTCTATTGTTTTCAGTTCGGTTGGGGGCCCTCTGTATCCACGGGGCCCTGGGCTGCAGCCCAAAAAGCCTTTAAGTAGGTCCGCCCCTGTGCGCCGATGCCTTATCAAGACTACCGCGTAATTAATTCTTTGATTCTTAGCTATCCAAGGGTGTAATTTAGGATGGATATGATAGATATGAAGCAGCAACACCAAACTGTATGCCCCGATTTTGTTTTCATTCGTTTTTAGGGATCCGTACCCAAAGGGTAAAACGGTACCCTATTACTAAGACTTCGCTGTCTGTCTGTATGTCTGTCTGTCTGTCTGTCTCTAGGCTGTATCTCATATAGCAATCCCGTGATAGCTAGAAAGCTGAAATTTTCACAAATGATGTATTACTATTGCCGCTATAACAGCAAATACTAAAAATTAAAAAAAAATGTTAAGGGGCCTCCCATACTACCATACATAGATAATGGTACGGAACCCTTCGTGCGCGAGTCCGACTCGCACTTGGCCAGTTTTTTGACTTGCCTTCCACTATGGAAGCAATTTTAAAGAAGTATTCACGTCAAAATAATCCTGTGTGATATTCCAAACTATAATCTATGTCTGTGCTTTTCATCCAGATGCATTTAGCCGTTCTGGCGTGATTGAGTAACAAACATTCATCCAAACTTCCGCAATTATATAGTTAGGTAACAACCTTTTAAGATGGTGTTTTGTGCCATCGTCCTATTACTCCTCTTTCCTCAGAACCCCTTGACTTTTCCGCTCTGCTCCGCTGAATGCTACACCTCATCCACAGGTCTCTGATTGCAATATTAATCGCCTGGATCGCTTCAAGAGAATAGAGCACATCAAGCAGCACTTCTGGCAGCGTTTCTCACTTGAATACGTAGCTCTACTGCAGCAGAAGATTTTTGAAGTCTTCACTTCAACCCGGGCAGCATATTGGGAATCACACCAACATCTCAGGCGACGTGCCCGACCTACGCGTCATCGGCATCGGCGAGCGAGCGGAGGTGCGGATGACGCGTAGGTCGGGAACGCCGCTTGCGCGTGCCGTCTGCGTGTATATTGGGTGTGATTTCCACTAGCTGCGACTAGATAAGATATAGGATAAGGATTTGTCCCTTTGCCTAGAGAACTATTATTATCATTTTTATTTACTTTTACGTTTGGATTTTTTTGTGAAATATTTTTCGGCAGTCCCACATATTTGGGAGCTACTAATTAAAAAATTTATGAAAACAGTAGGTAGGTAACCTAATATATATTTTAATCTAAAACAAAACATTCAGTTGTTTTTTTCTCTAAATGCGCTAAGCTAATATTATAGAATTCGTTATCATTTTTCTTAGTAAAAACCCAGTGTTAAACAAATATTTACACCTAACCTAATTCTTATCGTTTAAGGAAAATGAGAACGGGTTTTTATGTACGTACACACCCTGGGTATTATTGTTTTGTAGCCGACAAAAATCAGATTACAATACAATAATACCCACCCGTGTACTTAATAAAACCACAAGCAACGTAAGCCACTGTCGCTCACTTGACCCGCGGATATCTTAAAGATGGTTTAACGACTAATAAGTCAAGTAGACAGGCAGTAGTCGTGTCTTTGGGCTGACCAAAAGCGTCAGTCAGTACAATCTGAAATATGCTACAAAATTTCTTGGGCCCAGTAGGTGGCCATGTTAATCGCGGCATCTGTGGCGTTTTTGGACACTTCGGACACTCAAGCAAGTCGGACATCATCTGGTCGGAAGCATCGAATTCACACTGTGAACGATCGGAACGATCTGTAATTCCCCATTTCGCGAAATTGTGTTTACAGCGGCCTACTTGGGTGAGCAACCACATACCCTGTTCAGGTGAAATTTATACTATCGCTGGAAAATATGTGAAAAAATTGGTAGTAATAATGTGCCACTGCCCATTCTAAAGTGGTGATATTTCTGTATAAAAATAATTTTGTTGGTGGCACGTTTACTGCCTATATCTTAAAAAAGCGGCCAAGTGCTAGTCGGACTCGCCCATGAAGGGTTCCATAGCAGCATGTAACATAATGTAAAAGTTCTTGTAGTTCGTTGCAACTTTGATCGCTGTTATTTTTATATTTGAGTTGATTGAATGAAAGGTAAATTGCGGTTTACGATTTATGACGTATTAAAAAAACTACTTACTAGATCTCGTTCAAACCAATTTTCGGTGGAAGTTTGCATGATAATGTACATCATTATTCTTTTTGGTTTTATCATTCTTTATTTTAGAAGTTACAGGGGGTGGGACACACATTTTACCTCTTTGGAAGTGGCTCTCGCGCAAACAATTCAGTTTAGGAAAAAATGACATTAGAAACCTCAATATCATTTTTAAAGACCTATCCATAGATACCCCACACGTATGGGTTTGTTGAAAATAAGTTTTTGAGTTTCTGTTCTAATTAAGGGGAACCCCCAAAATTTATTGTTTTTTTTTTCATTTTTGTATGAAAATCTTAATTCGGTTCACAGAATACATCTACCAAGTTGCAACAGTATAGTTCTTATAGTTTCGGAAAAAAATGGCTGTGACATACGGACGGACAGACAGACAGACATGACGAATCCGTAAGGGTTAAAAACAAAACTTGATGTACAAAACATCATTAGACTGCAAATGGGCTCGAATGTTATCATGATTATATAAAAATATAGCATAACCCCTACACACCCTACCCTGGACAGGTTAAGCATAGGTTTATGTATATTATACCCACATTTTGCCCTATGTAATAGAGGACGTACCTATTGACATCAAACGGTCAAATATCCTGACTCCGAGATGCTCCTGAGAATAATCTTGTGGAAAACTCTAATACCACCTTGCCCGCCCTAGTAATCGAACCCAGGAAACTGAACCTCTTGTTCTCCAGTAGCGCTTGCGACGAAAGATCAATGAACCAGCCACACAGCAACATAATCAAATAAAAATAATCTACTGCTTTAAATAGTTTTAACTCTAATTGAAAATAGCGCTAGCGGTCCATTCTTTCAAGACATTTGATCTTACCACTTTTTACGATAGAAAAACAGTTTTTAGAAACTTGCATTTTTGTACATGTTATGTTTTTGATGGGATCTCATTTCTTTTTAGTAGTAGTCGTAATATAGGTGTATTAAAGGAAACATTATTATTTGTGACTTACTATACCTACCTATATCCTGTAACTACCCTATGTATCAAAAAGGGGCGAAAATTTGTAAGAACGAAAGGGGTGTGTAATCGCATCGCACATTATTTATATTGAAGCAGCTTTTACGCGCGCTTTGGTCGGAAATTTTCCTACTGAAAAGTACTATCGCAATCCTATGTTCTAAAGGCCAAGGTATTCGTATGCCTCGTGTACCTAACGGATAGATTGAGTTGTTTTTAAGTCAAATGCGTCTGATAACTATGACCTTTGTTTTCAACATTCTAAGTCACTTCAATTACACTTCTGGACACATCTATTGGCCCACCTTAGAGTTTAGGTTTCGATGGCCCCTACCGAAATATGATTGCTAGATTGAACAAAAACTGTTGATGCAGTTTTAAACCTGATACATTTTACCATCTTTTTCGATCGTATTGTTTTAAATTTGAATTCAGAATACCATACGACATGGAGCTACGCCTAACAAGTCGGATATGCGCCTTGTTAAAGGCAATTGATTTTTGAATAAAAAACATGTTTTATCAAATAAAGGTTTAATTTAATAACGCGTGTTGCCTCCATGGGCATCTACCACAGCTCTCATACGATTAGGCATAGAGTTTATCAACCGCTCTATGAAATTTTGAGGGATCATCTCCCATTCCTCTTCCATGGCAGTTTTCAACTCTGGGCAACTGGCTGACGAGCCCTAACACGTCTTTTTAGCTCGTCCCACATGTGCTCAATGGGGTTCATGTCTGGGCTTCTGGCTGGCCAGTCCATAACTGTGATGTTCACATCCCGAAGATATTCCCTGACGATGCCGGCCGCATGGGCTCTTGCATTATCATGCATAAAAAGGAAATTTGGGCCCACATAGTCCGCGTATGGTATCACGTGAGGTTCTAAGCACTCACGAATGTACCTTTGAGCATTTAATGTTGGCAGCCGTGGTCCTGTAACAACCTCAAGTTGAGTTTTGCCGCTCGCGGATATACCGCCCCAGACAGTCCATGAGCCACCGCCATAAGCAACCCTCTCTTCAAAGCAGCATTGTGCGAAACGCTCTCCCTTACGTCGGTAGACCTTCTTCCTTCCATCATTGCCATGTAACACAATTTTAGACTCATCAGAAAAGAGTACACGGCTCCAATCTTGCTGTGTCCAATTTAAATGACTGCGTGCGAAATGAAGGCGCGCTGTTCGGTGGGCTCGCGTTAGTTTGGGCCCATTAGCTGGCTTGTGTGGTACCATATCGCGTTCTTTTAACCTTCTCCGAACAGTTCGAGCGCTCACAGATACTCCGTGGAAGTCGCGAAGTTGGTTTTGTATCTCAATGGAGGTAAGGTGACGATTTCTCAAGCTGGTCGTCACGATGAACCGATCCTGCCTTTCAGTTGTGACCCGAGATCGTGGCCTTCCTTGGCGACGAACAAAGCCGCCAGTCTCTAGGTACCTCCGATAAACATTTCGGACCGCAGATCGACTTAAATTAAGTTGAGCACTCACGTTTCTTTGGCCGTGTCCGGCCTGAATAAGTGCCATAGCTTGGGCGGCGACTTCAGGTGAAGTATCCATAGATTATTGATAGAACCTCACCTTAATGTTAAGAATAAGTAATGTTTGTTGCAAAACCAAAGATATCAATCACTTTTTCAAGAATTAAATCCAAGTAAACCAATAAAACCAAGTTTTCTTAGTATTCGATTGTTTGATATCAACAAACAGGCTCCAAATTGTCTTTTGTTTCTTTAAATTCTGTGTTCGAAATTCAAAAAAAGACTATTGAATGAAATTGTGAATATGCCAGGTTCAAAACTGCATAAAAACTTTTTGCTCGACCTAATATAAAATTTTAGCTAGGACCAAACGAAACTGAAAATACAAGGTGGGCCAATAGATGTGTCCAGAAGTGTATTTTATCAGTTCACAAACAATTGAAAGTGTGGGCTCTTGTCGGTTTTTACTTATTCTTCATTTAGTACTCCTGCAACATGGTTGGTTATAGGAGCTTATTATTGCTTACGTTCGCCAGTTGTGTCCTTTCGGGTGGAGGTATGTTATTTCCTATATTATTATTGTTGTCGTTTTGAGTGACAGAAGAGGGACCGTACCTGTGATGGCGCCTTTCATACTTCATCATTCTCCTGCCCTTATGCCTTATGTGTTTTCTTTCTTTCTTTTTTTTCTTTCTTATCCCAATTGATTTGAGATCGGCACAGCATGTCTTCTTCGGATTTTAACCTGAAGGTATATTTATTAAACTAGCTGTTGCTCGTGGCTTCGCTGGCGTTAATTTAGAATTTGACAATTAAACTCTAAACATACTACTAAAGTTTCTATAATAATATAATTCAATCATGATTCGAAAGACACGTGGCTCCATCTATCTCCATAAGAACGTCGAGAATAGTACTTTTTTCGGGATGAAAGGTACCGAATGTCCGTTTTTGTACACCTGACAACGTATATGCAAATTTTCAGGATGATCGGTTCAGTGGTTTAGGCGTGAAATGGTAACAAACAAACTACTTTCGCATTTATAATATTATAGTAAGATAATATTATAAAGATAATATTATTAAGATATTATTATTTATTTAATATTGGTAAGGTTGTTGAAATATTTGGAAAGTAAATCAATTCTGTCTAAACGGTAGTTTGGACTAGCTCGAGAACTTGACAAGGGTAACCACACAGTAGGAATTTTCCTGGACCTCGCCAGAGCTTTTAAGACAGTTTCGATTCCAATTCTGTTGCTCAAGCTTGAGATCAGGAGTGTAAGAGGCACCCAGCTAAAAATATTCAAAAGTTATTTAGAAGATCGTTCCCAGTGCGCAAAGATTAGCAATGTTCTCAGCGCTGTTCAAAAAAATTTAGTTTTTGGTATTCCCCAGTGTGGAAATATTCTCGGCCCCACTATGTTTTTGATCTACAATCTAAAGCTAGAGCATGGTACTATCATAATTTACGCTGACGACACTGGGTGTGTAAAATACCTAGGCAAGTATATTTTGCTCTTTGTGATTGGTCTGTTGGTCTAGTGGTTAGTGACCCTGACTGCTAGGACGGAGGTCGTGGGTTCGATTCCCACACAGGACAAATCTTTGTATTGCCTACAGATAGTTGTTCCGGGTCTGGCTGTTTGTGTATGTGAGTTTAAATGTTTGTAAACGCACCCACGATACAGGAGAAATTCCTAGTGTGGGGCAAAGTTTAAAAAAAAAAAAGCCTTAAAGAAGCACTTCAATATGTCCTATGAAGATACACAGAAGTTATTACTTGTGCCAAAGTAAATATTGTTCGTATTATTGTTATTTTTTAATTAGGTAAGTTATGATACTCTATTTTTATATAACTTTTTACATAAGTACCAATAAGATTAATATGATATGTGATTATTTAATCAATTAATGTCACCTCCAATCGCCTGAAAACAGAATTACCTAGTTCAGGCACAAATCATGGGTGAACTTGGCATAATTTTAAGAGAAACTGTAAACGTTGTACCTTATTTTTATGAATTTTTTACTTTCTATTTCTGTGTGGTTTTCAGTGCACTTATTAGAATTTTGTCGGAATTATATCGTAATTTATTAAATTGTGAGACCAGTTCTGTCTAAAAAGTAATAACTATCGCATTGAATATTTACGCGATAATAGTTTTCAGGTAAAAAAATATACAAAAGGTACTCAAGGACGTTGACCAAATTTATATGAGACCCGTCACCCCCTCCAACAGATCTTTCGTATGTGTTAGTAGGTTCATACGGATCTATAGAAAGACTAGCAACCAGTTTTAACTTCAAAATCCATGGGGATTCGTTTTCTTATTTTTTCATATTCGATACAAAAATATTATGAAAAATTAAAATAACAATATTAAAGGCTGTTATGCATACCTACAATAGAGTCAAACTAACAAAATAAATCTGTTCCAGGTGAAAGGGTAGTATGTGACTTCGAAGACAGCAAATGTCTCACAGAGACAGCTGGACTGACGTTCGAGCAGTTCATAGATGGCATACCAGGCGTCCAGTCTTCGGAGCCTTTATTCCTGAAAGTTATTGAAGTTACGCTGCCTAAGCTGTTTTATAAATTCACTGACGCCAAACTCTCTGGAATGAGGAAGTGTAAAGTGGAGCTTTTCAAGTTAGTTTCGTTTTATCGGTCTTTGTTTACTGTTCTTTATAAATATGAGTATACCCCCTAAGTTTAGTTTTGGGGGCAGGTTGAAAAATCGTTAGTTGTTGACTAAATAATTTGCGTCGTAGCACATTTCTTTCGTTTGATGAATATCTTTTATCATTTTGTCTGCCTCACTCATTATTTTACTGTTTCATCACAGGATCACTGCAAAGGATCATACATACGACTACCACATTGGTTGCCCTCATCTGACCCTAACAGCAGGATATGAAATTAACGGTGAGGTAGGCCCACTGCATGTTGAAGGAAATGGCGACTGCAAAATTGATTATTGTAAGTACAATCAATACAATAGTAAATCATAACCCCTCCGTACCTTAGAAAACACGTTAGGCTGTTGGTCCGGGCTGTCATTTGAGGAACTTTTACAGTCGTTACGGGTAGGTTCAGGTCAGAAAGTTTGACAGCCTGTTGCCTTACTCCTCTGCTGTTCCATTCTGATTCTGTTTTGTCTAGGCCCTTACGTTGTCAGTTTAAAATAGTGTCAGACCTGTATTTCATTAGTCGAAGCATATTTTCGAAGATAGTATACCTACAGTGTGGAAGGGACACCGGCGCTCAAACAGTTACCACTTATTCAGTACATCATTCTGAACACCCTTATGGAAATTGTGATCTTTTCCTATGGGGGTTCAGAAATTGCAAATTGGGTTCTTTAATTATATTTAAAAAAAAAACTTGTTTCAGATGATTACCACTACATTTTCCATGGTGATTACGTTGTTAAACAAGACAAGGAAGGACATAATCATGTCAATTTAAAAACTCACACACTGGAACTTCAGGCTAACGGAAGGGTCATTTTTGACTTCAAGAATCTTTTTGGTGGTGATAAGGAAAAATGTAAGGGTTCTGCTTAAAATCTCAACCTTCTTCGTATAACACATTTATTTTAATCTGGCTCTCTGCACCACGTAACAGAAAGGTGTAGTCATATACCAGCTACTCTTACATATTTAAGGGTATGGCTGGTACTGGAAGTATAGAAATTTCTCCATTGGAAAAAATAGTAATTTGATGTTTGGTACATCTGGGTCGAGTAGGTATTGACATTTTGTATGGGTCATCTGAATATTACACCGCACGGTCAAATATGATCACACCTTTCTGATCTTCCTTTCTTCACTTCATCTAATAAGTTTTGTCACTATTTAAAATAGGTAGTGATAAAATATGACCATTTTATAAACAGGCTACCTACCACCACCTCTCCGATCACGAAAAACTACATCTTACATAAGATTAAAATAACACTGCATTAAGAGGTGGTAGTTAAACCCTAATCCTGTACTTTAGTTATAAAATTGCATTTTTTAATTTTCAGCTGACGCTGTACATAAATGGGCAAATGACAACTATGTAGCCGTACACAACGGAACTGCCCAACCACTTAAGAATGCATTTATGGACATCTACATAGGCAACGTGAACGATCACTTGGGTATTGTGCCTGTTGAGCAGATATTTTCTAAAGAAAAGTAAGAATGTGGAAGCAAAAATGAATGAGGCAAACAATATAAGTTTTTAAACTGTCATGGTCACTAACATTATTAATTTATAAAATATAACATTATTATTTAATATTATTAAACGGGATATTTACCATGTCCACTGTTTGTTTTGAGTTCCCGATATTTCGGCGCTGTTTTTATTTTAACTAAAAAAAAAAACAGTGGACATGGTAAATATCCCGTTTCTAGTGTTAATTATTATGAGGCCAACAATTTTTCCGAATAAACATTATGCAATTTTATGATTTGTTTTATTGGTTTTAAGATATGTTTAGATCATCCTTAATTATATGGAAAAGATGAATATGTGCGTGTGAACTGAGGGACCAAGCTGGTATTTCGCAAATAAATATCGTAGGATTTAGTAGTAGTCTTAAAACAATTGTAGAACAAATCCGGCAATTTGTAAACAAATGCATTAAAAATTACAGCCCATAAAGTGTGGTCCCTCAGTCCTCACTGACCATCAGCCATATCTCGGAAAGTATCTGGAAAAATAAGATATTGTGACTACAGACATTTAGTAAAGAATTTGTAAAGATAGTTACTGAAAAACAGACCACGCAGAATCAAAGATAAAAAATATATAACGACTAAACTGTGGTCCCTCAGTCCACACAAGAAAGATAAATATTTTAGTGAATATTATCGAATCATATAAATAAAATCTTTCTTTTTCTACATATATATAAAGTTTTAGTAAGAGACTTAAAGCATTTTGTAAAAAAGAAATGGAATAAAAATATCGATGCAATTTGAAGATAGCGATTATTAAAACTGGTCCCTCAATCCTCACCTCCACTAACATATGTGTATGTACTAGCTGCTAGACGAGAGGCATATCAGCAAGTCTAGTCTGCTTAACTTTTAGTAAAAAGTTTCTACTAAATAATAGGTATCTAAAATTGTGTAATTCTTACCTCTGAGCTGAGATAATATTATTTTTTTAATCCTATGAAAATAGACAGAGTAGTGTGACCACACAATGACACAAAATGTAGACAGTACCATACACGGACAGACAGACAGACTTGACGAATCTTTAAGGGTTCCGTTTTTGCCTATTTTTCCATTATTATCCCATTCAAATTTAAAAATTGACAGTTAAAGTTCAAGTGGCACTTTTTTCCCTAGTGTAGAATAAATATAATTGTATGTATCTAACGTTACTATAGGCAGACTTAATGCCACAAGGCATTCTCTACCTTTGGGTTAAATAGGACAATATTTTTTATTCTTTTTATATTTTGATAATATTTTTATAAAGTGGGTTAAAGGAATAGGTAAAACTTCGTTAATGAAATAAAATTGAAGACACGACTGTCGTGCATTCCGCAATGCATTTTTAACCTTATTTTCGTTTCCTCTAATGACATAATAAATGAAGTATAATAATGCTGTCTACATTTTGTGTCATTGTGTGGTCACACTACTCTGTCTATTTTCATAGGATTAAAAAAATAATATTATCTCAGCTCAGAGATAAGAATTACACAATTTTAGATACCTATTATTTAGTAGAAGCTTTTTACTATAAGTTAAGCAGACTAGACTTGCTGATATTCCTCTCGTCTAGCAGCTAGTACATACACATATGTTAGTGGAGGCGAAGATTGAGGGACCAGTTTTAATAATCGCTATCTTCAAATTGCATTGATATTTTTATTCCATTTCTTTTTAACAAAATGTTTTAAGTCTCTTACTAAAACTTTATGTAGAAAAAGGAAGATTTTATTTATTTGATTCGATAATATTCACTAAAATATTTATCTTTCTTGTGTGGACTAAGGGACCACAGTTTAGTCGTTATATATTTTTTATCTTTGTTGCTGCGTGGTCTGTTTTTCAGTAACTATCTTTACAAATTCTTTACTAAATGTCTGTAGTCACAATATCTTATTTTTCCAGATACTTTCCGAGATATGGCTGATGGTCAGTGAGGACTGAGGGACCACACTTTATGGGCTGTAATTTTAATGCATTTGTTTACAAATTGCCAGATTTGTTCTACAATTATTTAAGACTACTACTAAATCCTACGATATTTATTTGCGAAATACCAGCTTGGTCCCTCAGTTCTCACGCACATATATTTTTTACGGATCACAAGAAGTGTGATACAGGTAGTCAGTAGCCTGAAAGTCTGACATCCTGTCTTACAAAAGGGTATCGTACTAACTGGGTTGTGGAGGTCAGATAGGCAGTCGCTCTATGTAAAATACTAGATATTCAGCAGCATCCGGTTAGACTGGTAGCCAACCCAATAGTTGGGAAATAGCTAGACAGATGATGAAATGTGTGACTTTTAACATCAACGACCATCGGTTCCGAAACAATCCCAGCAGTGGCATTTACACTTTTTCTAGTAAACTATTATTACAATCAAGTTTAAACTCACTCGGATGAATACTATCGTTTAGAATACTGGTTTACAAGTAGTGCGAGGAACAGGGTCAACATACTGAGAGTGTGCCACCTTCAAAAGCGCCAAAGTCTTTGCAAATGTATTAAGACAGTATAATTTATATTCCTGCTGTTTTCCTCCTTCTATATTTAATAAAAATGCTCACCAGCAGTACAAAAAAAACCGTTGGTTCATTGACTTCCTTTTCTTGATAGCTTCGACATCAAGCTATAAATTCGATTTAAGTTAAACCGACTAGCATTACATAATCAGCGCTTCACGAAAATGTTTGCAACAGGGCCACTATCGATTATTGGTATATTCTGCGTCAGCAGTGTTCTAAGTAAGTGTGAGATAATTTTTATGAAATTGTAATTAAAATTTCATTTACCCATATCATTTCATGTCACCAAATATCTCTGGCTTTGAATTTAAAAATGAGAGTTTTAAATACAAAGCCAGAGTTACCATCATACCAGGTCTAGTATTTTGAATAGAATTTGCGTTGTATTGTACAAATTATTGTGGATCCTAAGCAAGTCTTAACAGTAAGCATTTTAAGTATGCATAAAAGCTAACTAACAAAATAATTTAATGTCAGGTGAAAAGGTAGTATGTGACTTCGGCGACAGCAAATGTCTGACAAAGGCAGCTGGACTGACGTTCGAGCAGTTCATAGATGGCATACCAGGCTTCCAGTCTTCGGACCCTTTATACCAGAAAGTGATTGAAGCTAAGCTGCCTACACTGTATTACAAATTCACTGACGCCAAACTGTCAGGAATGAAGAAGTGTAAAGTGGAGCTTGTCAAGTAAGTTTCTTTTTGTATAATTATTTTTGAAATAGCTTGTAGGTCGCGTGTCACCCAGGCATATACTTTGTATAAAATTTCACCATCTCTCAAAATATTGTGATAATCTCGTGAGGACACCGGCGCGTCCTAGAACTAAAAATTCGAAGACTTATAACATCCACGGATTGAACTACGGCCCAGTCACTGTCACAGAAAGAGGCCTGTGTTCCAACAGTAAAAACATTATTAATTAATAATCGTATTCTTTAAATGTATGTAAATAAATATAGCGAAAATACTAAATTCGGTAAACCACAAGTTACTGTAGGCAAAACGATCGAGAGCATTTTGTATCTAATGAACTTGTGTCGTTCTGTATTTTATTCGTTGGATTAATATTTTCACACTTCTTCTACTTTTAAAACACAAGGAAGTCAAGGGAAAGAGAGGGAAGGGGGGTGGGGGGTTAGGGGGGGAGGGGGTGTGTCTCTTAGTTTTTACAGACCTATTGATTTTATTATTCAATTCTAGGATCTCTACAAAGGATCTTAAATACGACTACCACATTGGTTGCCCCCTTCTAACCCTCGAAGCTGGATATGAACTGAATGGTGATCTGGGCCCACAGCATGTTGAAGGAAAGGGCGACTGCAAAATTGAATATTGTAAGTACAATCACAATAGTAAATCATAACCCTCCATGCCTTAGAAAACACGTAAGGCTGGTGGTTCGAGCTTTCATTCGACGAACTTTTACAGTCGTTACGGGTAGGTGTCAGAAAGTTTGACAGCCTGTTGCCTTACTCCTCTGCTGTCTACTCCATTCTGACTCTGATTTTTTACTTTTTCATCATTGATATCGCAGTTAGAATGTCATTTTGTCTAGGCCCTTACGTCGTCCGTATAAAATAGTGTCAGACCTGTGTTCCATTCGTCGAAGCATATTTTCAAAGATACAATATGGGGTGGAGGGGACACCGGCTCTAAAACGGTTACCACATCTTCAGTACATTATTCTGAACCTCCTACATGGAAAATTTTCGTCGGTTATTAAAAAAAACAGTTGTTTCCTACAAAACTGCATTACCTACACAGTCAAAATGTACGGAACAGCTGATTTTTTTTTAAATTTCGTTGTGGGATCTAAGACCAAGGATTGCCTCGCTTTGTAGATTAGTGTTGAATGAATGCCACGTATTGTGATTGACTTGATTGTACATTATTTTGTTTCAGATGACTACCACTTCCTTTTCAATGGTGATTACGTCGTAAAGGAAGGCAAGGGTGGAAAGAGTCACCTCAATTTAAAAACTCACACACTGGAAGTACAGGCTAACGGAAATGTAGTCTACGACTTTAAGAATCTCTTCGGTGGTGATAAGGAGAAATGTAAGGATTCTGCTTAAAAATTTTTGCTTAAACCTTCTTCATATCATTTAGAACAGGTATAGATCAATACATAAAGTAGTATAAAGTTTTGACTATTTTAATGGGTGCACAGTGCTGGATTGTTTTTTGGCGCCGCTGATAATCTTTTTTACTGTGAAAATTAGGTTGAAAAAAAAGAGCCATGAAGCCTTTCATCACTGACTGGGAGGCGTCGTTTTTAGTTTTCAGTGAGGATTTAGGATTAGGATACCTACGTATACACGATGACCGACGGAAACCAAAATAAACGGATCTCTCATTGTACGAGGAGGTCATACAAAGCGAGGTCTGTTTATACTGGATATGTATAGCTTGATGTGTCGCTGTGTGTACCTGTAGCAAAATTTTTTTTTGTGAAATCATTTTAACAAAAAAGTTTAAGTTTCAACATTTGAATAACATCGACCAGGAGGCGTTGGTATTGAACATTTGTGTAACCGTTGCGTGCAATTGTACTAAAAAAGTAATTATTTCGGCTTTTATCTTGTTTTATATAAAATTTTAAACTCATTATAATATTTCCAGCTGATGCTGCACATAAATGGGCGAATGAAAACTCGAAAATCGTAGAGAAGGACTGGTCTGGCCAAGACACTATGGATGCGTTTATGGACAACTACATAGGCAACCTCAACGATTACTTGAACATTATGTCTGTTCAAGACTTGTATTCTTATGAAAAATAAGATCGTGGAAGCAATAATGAATGAACAATCTTTCCGAGTAAACATTATGCAATATTTGTTCGTTTTATTGGCTTTATAATAAGTTGTTTCACATGTCTGAATCAGTTTGACCATGGAGAATGATGACGTGTTTTTAAGAACAACTGTTTTGGATAATAAAATGGCTGATCAGGACATAACTCCACACAGTAATAACTAACAGAGTACGGAAAAACATGAAACAGTTAACAGAAAGTAAGATAAGTTGCAAAACATCACAGGAAAAATGCAATATTTCCTCATGAAATTTATCAATCAATCAATCAAAATATTTTTATTTCACATAGGCCTACATTGGCACTTATGAAACGTCGACAAAAAGGTGCACGGTTCGGGTTGGTCGTTTCATATGGAGAAGAACCGGCAAGAAACTCCATGGTTACTCTTCTAAAAAAATTAAACAAATAGAATTGGTACCTACTTAACAGAATTTTCAAACTTTAGGCTCACTTTGCCGTCAAAATATCAGTAGCAGAATCTTAAGACATGTACAAACGAGCAAATTAAAACTTAAATCTAAATAATAGAGAAAGTTTCCAGTGAAAATTTTTTCCATCAAAAATGAAATATTATTCTTGTAATCAATATCATATTTATCAGCCGAAAGACGCGATTAGAATACGTAGGTACCAATGAAACAATTTACTGTTTTTTTGTAGAAATCATTTAACAATAAACTTAAAGTTCATGGGTTAACACTGACTTCGAAATACAGGTTTGAATCTAGTTCAGGGTACAAGGTAAACTACATAATTATATATTTTTATGGAACAGACTACCAACGTCACCTTCGCTGCTGCCACAATCATTGAAAATGAACCTTCATATTTAGAGATACCTAAAATTTTGGCAGTTTTCTGATTCTTTTCTATTTTAGTTATCTCCTGAAACTACTGTGCATCAGCAGAAGAATATTTGGGAGTATGAAGAACAGGGTGTAAAGTTCTTCAACCCCCATAGAAAAGTGAGGATCCTCCGACCAGACGGGTGTTATTGTTTGGTGGGCTACTGCCCAACAGTTGTTGTCGGGTTCTTCTATATAGTCTTAAGTCGCGAATAACTTTACTTGCGCGATGCAGGATTTAGATGTATTTCGATGTTTAGTTTGTCCTCTGCGTCATAGATGGCGCTGTAGTACTTTTTGTTCCATGTTGCTGTAGTGCTTTTTTGTAGTGCCGCTACATCACTCCCCCCCGGAGACCAGGGTCGGGAGTAGAATGAGTCGTTGATTGCCAGGCCAGTGGAAAGTCGTTGCCGCATTGTTCGTAGAGAAAGTTGATTGAAGTGAATCTGCCTGCAGTGAACTACAAAGTTATCGATGCAAAGCTCTGTGGAATGAGGCAATGCAAAGTGGAACTGGTAAAGTAAGTCATTTAGCTCTTATTGTTATATACGAGTAGCTCGTTGGTCGAGTGGTCGCAAGCGCGACTGCTGAGCACGAGGTCCTGGGTTCGATTCCCAAGTGTTACTGGGTGCTACCCGAAGTGTTATTGGGTTTTTCCACAAGGAATTTCTCAGTAGCAGCCACGAAGTTTGGATTTGTGCCCGGTTGGTGGCAATACGCACGCCCTCTTAGGTAACCTATTACATGGGACTTTAACATAACTGGCAAAATGTGGATTTACTATAAAGTACACCTCCGCCCATTACAGGCGTGAAGTTACGAAAAAATTAAAACTTATCAAAACTATTGAGGCTGTTGTTCTTTGATATTCTTAACTTCGCGTGATGAAACTATCTTGTCTTAGAACGGAAAAATCGCAGCCATCTGACATCCATCACTACGCACTTGATCTACATGAAGGATTACAGTACTCTCTCTCAAAGAGAAGAGGTCCCCACTGCTTTGGGCACATATAGCTGCACAGCCGATGAGAATATTACTGACATTATAATATGGTATCTATTAAAATATATCTATAGAGTTAAAATATGACTACCACATTGGATGCACACATCTCATTCTAGAGTCAGGATACGAATTGATGGCCGAAACAGGAACAAAAAATGACGAAGGGAAAGGAATATCCAAGATTGATTTATGTAAGAATTCCTATCTCTTAGGTTAATGGGCGTCGAAATGATTTTGATTTTGCCCAATACACTGCAACTTCATTTGGAAAGTTACTTTAATAGATTGTTATTAGGTGAATTCAGCCCATAACTTCGGAATAGTCCACGGAATCTTTTTTCTTCTTTCAGATGGCTATCACCTCCTCTTTCATGGTAATTTTGTTATCAACGAAGGGAAGGAAGAAAATATGCACCTTAACTTGAAAACTCATGAACTAGAATTGAAGCTTAAGGGAAAAGTCCACTACAACTACAAGAACATTTTGATAGATGACAAAGAAAAATGTGAGTAATCTTCTTGTAAAATTATGAATATAATATCTTGTAAAATGTTTCTTAGTAGCCAAAACCCTATCAGGCAATTTAAATGTACTTCGCGGCGGAGGTGGAGTGAAGGTGTTACCTTGTTTGTGAGGTGAACATGGTCAGATATCGCACAAGATGGAGAGGATTAGATGTACACAGGGGAGGCCTTTGTCAAACATTAGGACCCTTTATGGGCTAACAAAAAGTGTTTGGGAAAATTCTCAGAGGATTCTTTTCTATGGGGGTTGAAGAGCTTTACACCCTGTTCTTCATACTCCCAAATATTCTTCTGCTGATGCGCAGTAGTTTCAGAAGATAACTAAAATAGAAAATAATCAGAAAACTACCAAAATGTTAGGTATCTCTAAATATGAAGGTTCATTTTCAATGATTGTGGCAGCAGCGAAGGTGACGTTGGTAGTCTGTTCCATAAAAATATATAATTATGTAGTTTACCTTGTACCCTGAACTAGATTCAAACCTGTATTTCGAAGTCAGTGTTAACCCATGAACTTTAAGTTTATTGTTAAATGATTTCTACAAAAAAACAGTAAATTGTTTCATTGGTACCTACGTATTCTAATCGCGTCTTTCGGCTGATAAATATGATATTGATTACAAGAATAATATTTCATTTTTGATGGAAAAAATTTTCACTGGAAACTTTCTCTATTATTTAGATTTAAGTTTTAATTTGCTCGTTTGTACATGTCTTAAGATTCTGCTACTGATATTTTGACGGCAAAGTGAGCCTAAAGTTTGAAAATTCTGTTAAGTAGGTACCAATTCTATTTGTTTAATTTTTTTAGAAGAGTAACCATGGAGTTTCTTGCCGGTTCTTCTCCATATGAAACGACCAACCCGAACCGTGCACCTTTTTGTCGACGTTTCATAAGTGCCAATGTAGGCCTATGTGAAATAAAAATATTTTGATTGATTGATTGATAAATTTCATGAGGAAATATTGCATTTTTCCTGTGATGTTTTGCAACTTATCTTACTTTCTGTTAACTGTTTCATGTTTTTCCGTACTCTGTTAGTTATTACTGTGTGGAGTTATGTCCTGATCAGCCATTTTATTATCCAAAACAGTTGTTCTTAAAAACACGTCATCATTCTCCATGGTCAAACTGATTCAGACATGTGAAACAACTTATTATAAAGCCAATAAAACGAACAAATATTGCATAATGTTTACTCGGAAAGATTGTTCATTCATTATTGCTTCCACGATCTTATTTTTCATAAGAATACAAGTCTTGAACAGACATAATGTTCAAGTAATCGTTGAGGTTGCCTATGTAGTTGTCCATAAACGCATCCATAGTGTCTTGGCCAGACCAGTCCTTCTCTACGATTTTCGAGTTTTCATTCGCCCATTTATGTGCAGCATCAGCTGGAAATATTATAATGAGTTTAAAATTTTATATAAAACAAGATAAAAGCCGAAATAATTACTTTTTTAGTACAATTGCACGCAACGGTTACACAAATGTTCAATACCAACGCCTCCTGGTCGATGTTATTCAAATGTTGAAACTTAAACTTTTTTGTTAAAATGATTTCACAAAAAAAAAGTTTGCTACAGGTACACACAGCGACACATCAAGCTATACATATCCAGTATAAACAGACCTCGCTTTGTATGACCTCCTCGTACAATGAGAGATCCGTTTATTTTGGTTTCCGTCGGTCATCGTGTATACGTAGGTATCCTAATCCTAAATCCTCACTGAAAACTAAAAACGACGCCTCCCAGTCAGTGATGAAAGGCTTCATGGCTCTTTTTTTTCAACCTAATTTTCACAGTAAAAAAGATTATCAGCGGCGCCAAAAAACAATCCAGCACTGTGCACCCATTAAAATCGTCAAAACTTTATACTACTTTATGTATTTATCTATACCTGTTCTAAATGATATGAAGAAGGTTTAAGCAAAAATTTTTAAGCAGAATCCTTACATTTCTCCTTATCACCACCGAAGAGATTCTTAAAGTCGTAGACTACATTTCCGTTAGCCTGTACTTCCAGTGTGTGAGTTTTTAAATTGAGGTGACTCTTTCCACCCTTGCCTTCCTTTACGACGTAATCACCATTGAAAAGGAAGTGGTAGTCATCTGAAACAAAATAATGTATAATCAAGTCAATCACAATACGTGGCATTCATTCAACACTAATCTACAAAGCGAGGCAATCCTTGGTCTTAGATCCCACAACGAAATTTAAAAAAAAATCAGCTGTTCCGTACATTTTGACTGTGTAGGTAATGCAGTTTTGTAGGAAACAACTGTTTTTTTTAATAACCGACGAAAATTTTCCATGTAGGAGGTTCAGAATAATGTACTGAAGATGTGATAACCGTTTTAGAGCCGGTGTCCCCTCCACCCCATATTGTATCTTTGAAAATATGCTTCGACGAATGGAACACAGGTCTGACACTATTTTATACGGACGACGTAAGGGCCTAGACAAAATGACATTCTAACTGCGATATCAATGATGAAAAAGTAAAAAATCAGAGTCAGAATGGAGTAGACAGCAGAGGAGTAAGGCAACAGGCTGTCAAACTTTCTGACACCTACCCGTAACGACTGTAAAAGTTCGTCGAATGAAAGCTCGAACCACCAGCCTTACGTGTTTTCTAAGGCATGGAGGGTTATGATTTACTATTGTGATTGTACTTACAATATTCAATTTTGCAGTCGCCCTTTCCTTCAACATGCTGTGGGCCCAGATCACCATTCAGTTCATATCCAGCTTCGAGGGTTAGAAGGGGGCAACCAATGTGGTAGTCGTATTTAAGATCCTTTGTAGAGATCCTAGAATTGAATAATAAAATCAATAGGTCTGTAAAAACTAAGAGACACACCCCCTCCCCCCCCTAACCCCCCCACCCCCCTTCCCTCTCTTTCCCTTGACTTCCTTGTGTTTTAAAAGTAGAAGAAGTGTGAAAATATTAATCCAACGAATAAAATACAGAACGACACAAGTTCATTAGATACAAAATGCTCTCGATCGTTTTGCCTACAGTAACTTGTGGTTTACCGAATTTAGTATTTTCGCTATATTTATTTACATACATTTAAAGAATACGATTATTAATTAATAATGTTTTTACTGTTGGAACACAGGCCTCTTTCTGTGACAGTGACTGGGCCGTAGTTCAATCCGTGGATGTTATAAGTCTTCGAATTTTTAGTTCTAGGACGCGCCGGTGTCCTCACGAGATTATCACAATATTTTGAGAATAGAGATGGTGAAATTTTATACAAAGTATATGCCTGGGTGACACGCGACCTACAAGCTATTTCAAAAATAATTATACAAAAAGAAACTTACTTGACAAGCTCCACTTTACACTTCTTCATTCCTGACAGTTTGGCGTCAGTGAATTTGTAATACAGTGTAGGCAGCTTAGCTTCAATCACTTTCTGGTATAAAGGGTCCGAAGACTGGAAGCCTGGTATGCCATCTATGAACTGCTCGAACGTCAGTCCAGCTGCCTTTGTCAGACATTTGCTGTCGCCGAAGTCACATACTACCTTTTCACCTGACATTAAATTATTTTGTTAGTTAGCTTTTATGCATACTTAAAATGCTTACTGTTAAGACTTGCTTAGGATCCACAATAATTTGTACAATACAACGCAAATTCTGTTCAAAATACTAGACCTGGTATGATGGTAACTCTGGCTTTGTATTTAAAACTCTCATTTTTAAATTCAAAGCCAGAGATATTTGGTGACATGAAATGATATGGGTAAATGAAATTTTAATTACAATTTCATAAAAATTATCTCACACTTACTTAGAACACTGCTGACGCAGAATATACCAATAATCGATAGTGGCCCTGTTGCAAACATTTTCGTGAAGCGCTGATTATGTAATGCTAGTCGGTATAAACTTAAATCGAATTTATAGCTTGATGTCGAAGCTATCAAGAAAAGGAAGTCAATGAACCAACGGTTTTTTTTGTACTGCTGGTGAGCATTTTTATTAAATATAGAAGGAGGAAAACAGCAGGAATATAAATTATACTGTCTTAATACATTTGCAAAGACTTTGGCGCATTTGAAGGTGGCACACTCTCAGTATGTTGACCCTGTTCCTCGCAGTAAATGAAATTTTAATTACAATTTCATAAAAATTATCTCACACTTACTTAGAACACTGCTGACGCAGAATATACCAATAATCGATAGTGGCCCTGTTGCAAACATTTTCGTGAAGCGCTGATTATGTAATGCTAGTCGGTTTAACTTAAATCGAATTTATAGCTTGATGTCGAAGCTATCAAGAAAAGGAAGTCAATGAACCAACGGTTTTTTTTGTACTGCTGGTGAGCATTTTTATTAAATATAGAAGGAGGAAAACAGCAGGAATATAAATTATACTGTCTTAATACATTTGCAAAGACTTTGGCGCATTTGAAGGTGGCACACTCTCAGTATGTTGACCCTGTTCCTCGCAGTAAATGAAATTTTAATTACAATTTCATAAAAATTATCTCACACTTACTTAGAACACTGCTGACGCAGAATATACCAATAATCGATAGTGGCCCTGTTGCAAACATTTTCGTGAAGCGCTGATTATGTAATGCTAGTCGGTTTAACTTAAATCGAATTTATAGCTTGATGTCGAAGCTATCAAGAAAAGGAAGTCAATGAACCAACGGTTTTTTTTGTACTGCTGGTGAGCATTTTTATTAAATATAGAAGGAGGAAAACAGCAGGAATATAAATTATACTGTCTTAATACATTTGCAAAGACTTTGGCGCTTTTGAAGGTGGCACACTCTCAGTATGTTGACCCTGTTCCTCGCACTACTTGTAAACCAATATTCTAAACGATAGTATTCATCCGAGTGAGTTTAAACTTGATTGTAATAATAGTTTACTAGAAAAAGTGTAAATGCCACTGCTGGGATTGTTTCGGAACCGATGGTCGTTGATGTTAAAAGTCACACATTTCATCATCTGTCTAGCTATTTCCCAACTATTGGGTTGGCTACCAGTCTAACCGGATGCTGCTGAATATCTAGTATTTTACATAGAGCGACTGCCTATCTGACCTCCACAACCCAGTTAGTACGATACCCTTTTGTAAGACAGGATGTCAGACTTTCAGGCTACTGACTACCGGTATCACACTTCTTGTGATCCGTAAAAAATATTCATCTTTTCCATACAATTTAGGATGATCTAAACATATCTTAAAACTAATAAAACAAATCATAAAATTGCATAATGTTTATTCGGAAAAATTGTTTACCTCATAATAATTAACACTAGAAACGGGATGTTTGCCATGTCCACTGTTTGTTTTGAGTTAAAATAAAAATAGCGCCGAAATATCAAGAACTCAAAACAAACAGTGGACATGGTAAATATCCCGTTTAATAATATTAAATAATAATATTTTATTTTATAAATTAATAATGTTAGTGACCATGACAGTTTAAAAACTTATATTGGTTGCCTCATTCATTATTGCTTCCACATTCTTAATTTTCTTTAGAAAATATCTGCTCAACAGGCACAATACCCAAGTGATCGTTCACGTTGCCTATGTAGATGTCCATAAATGCATTCATAAGTGGTTGGGCCGTTCCGTTGTGTACGGCTACATAGTTGTCATTTGCCCACTTATGTACAGCGTCAGCTGAAAATTAAAAAATGCAATTTTATAACTAAAGTACAGGATTAGGGTTTAACTACCACCTCTTAATGCAGTGTTATTTTAATCTTATGTAAGATGTAGTTTTTCGTGATTGGAGAGGTGGTGGTAGGTAGCCTGTTTATAAAATGGTCATATTTTATCACTACCTATTTTAAATAGTGACAAAACTTATTAGATGAAGTGAAGAAAGGAAGATCAGAAAGGTGTGATCATATTTGACCGTGCGGTGTAATATTCAGATGACCCATACAAAATGTCAATACCTACTCGACCCAGATGTACCAAACATCAAATTACTATTTTTTCCAATGGAGAAATTTCTATACTTCCAGTACTAGCCATACCCTTAAATATGTAAGAGTAGCTGGTATATGACTACACCTTTCTGTTACGTGGTGCAGAGAGCCAGATTAAAATAAATGTGTTATACGAAGAAGGCTGAGATTTTAAGCAGAACCCTTACATTTTTCCTTATCACCACCGAAGAGATTCTTGAAGTCAAAGATGACCCTTCCGTTAGCCTGAAGTTCCAGTGTGTGAGTTTTTAAATTGACATGATTATGTCCTTCCTTGTCTTGTTTAACAACGTAATCACCATGGAAAATGTAGTGGTAATCATCTGAAACAAGTTTAAAAAAAATATAATTAAAGAACCCAATTTGCAATTTCTGAACCCCCATATGGAAAAGATCACAATTTCCATATGGGGGTGTTCAGAATGATGTACTGAATAAGTGGTAACTGTTTTAGCGCCGGGGTCCCTTCCACCCTGTAGGTATACTATCTTCGAAAATATACTTCGACTAATGAAATACAGGTCTGACACTATTTTAAACTGACAACGTAAGGGCCTAGACAAAATGACATTCTATCTGCGATATCAATGATGAAAAAGTAAAAAACAGAATCAGAATGGAACAGCAGAGGAGTAAGGCAACAGGCTGTCAAACTTTCTGACCTGAACCTACCCGTAACGACTGTAAAAGTTCCTCGAATGACAGCCCGGACCAACAGCCTAACGTGTTTTCTAAGGTACGGAGGGGTTATGATTGATTGTACTTACAATAATCAATTTTGCAGTCGCCATTTCCTTCAACATGCAGTGGGCCTACCTCACCGTTAATTTCATATCCTGCTGTTAGGGTCAGGTGAGGGCAACCAACGTGTTAGTCGTATGTATGATCCTTTGCAGTGATCCTGTGATGAAACAGTAAAATAATGAGTCCTTGGCAGCCAAAATGATTTAATAAAAGATATTCATCAAACGAAAGAAATGTTCTACGACGCAAATTATTTAGTCAACAACTAACGATTTTTTAACCTGCCCCCAAAGCTATACTGAGGGGGTATACTCATATTTATAAAGAACAGTAAACAAACAACGACAAAACGAAACTAACTTGAAAAGCTCCACTTTACACTTCCTCATTCCAGAGAGTTTGGCTTCAGTGAATTTATAAAACAGCTTAGGCAGCGTAGTTTCAATATCTTTCTGGTATAAAGGCTCCGAAGACTGGACGCCTGGTATGCCGTCTATGAACTGCTCGAACGTCAGTCCAGCTGTCTCTGTGAGACATTTGCTGTCTTCGAAGTCACATACCACCCTTTCACCTGGAACAGAATTATTTTGTTAGTTTGACTCTATTGTAGGTATGCATAACAGCCTTTAATATTGTTATTTTAATTTTTCATAATTTTTGTATCGAATATGAAAAAATAAGAAAACGAATCCCCATGGATTTTGAAGTTAAAACTGGTTGCTAGTCTTTCTATAGATCCGTATGAACCTTCTAACACATACGAAAGATCTGTTGGAGGGGGTGACGGGTCTCATATAAATTTGGTCAACGTCCTTGAGTACCTTTTGTATATTTTTTTACCTGAAAACTATTATCGCGTAAATATTCAATGCGATAGTTATTACTTTTTAGACAGAACTGGTCTTACAATTTAATAAATTACGATATAATTCCGACAACATAAGAAGAAGAATCGGAAGCTGCTATAATTATAGATCATCATTGTTCTGCGCTTATCTAAATTCTTTGGGGTCGGCGCAGCATGACTTCTTTCTTCCATACTTCTTTATTACTCGTCATCTCAGCAGTAACCTCTTTTCTAGCCACATAATCCTTCAGACAGTCCATCCATCGTTTCTTTGGTATTCTTCGACTATTATATTCACACTCAAAACATTCCTCATGAAACTCGGTATAAATCATGGTAGAAAACGGCATTTGGCAAAACCAGCCAACAGAGAAGCAGAAAAAATATTTGGAAATAAAAGTCTTATTTCTTATTTAATTTAGATTTAATACTGCAAACCGACGGCTGTATTCTCCATTAGATAAATCTTCAAGAGACACTATTCTCAGGAACGCATTAACGTTGTTGATGTATTTCTTCATAAATGCTTCCATGCCTGGCTGACGAATCAGTTTGTCCACATAGTGCCAGTTCTCATTCGCAAACTTGTTGGCGGCGTCAGCTGAAAATGTACACAAATAAAAATGTTAGTAAAGCTATAAATAGATTTGAGTCAATGACTCCTTTAGATCTTTTACAATATAATTTTGCCTAAGCGCGTCTGTTAAGCATGAGGTCCGGGTTCCGATTTCCAGGTCGGATATGCGGAGGGCAATTAGCTCGCCGCCATTACATGGATTATATGGGATTTAAACATAACTAGAAAATTGTAGGTATACTATTAGGTACACGTTCCGAGGATTACAGGCGTTATGTTATAGTAAATTTATAATTTAGAGATCACAAAATGTTTGTTTTAACCGTATGAAAAAAAACCGTAAAATATATAAAATAAAATGTCGTACAGGACAACCACAGGACAGAACTGTGTGAACGCCAGCTGTAACTGCAACCAAGATTGAAGAGTCGGTATATCTGCTTTATTCTCCAAAATGCACTCAGAACTACTTTGTGAAATGGGCATCAAATGTGATCAAATTGCTCATCTTCGTTTGGTGTGTTGCGTTTACAGTGCTGACATTATTGAGATACAAAAAACTCATCATCATATTTTTCTTCCACTCTCCTCTATCAATCGACTAAAAAGGAACTCGTAGTATCAAAATCATTAGTAATTATAGTGTTCTTACATTTTGCTTTATTGCCATCGTAGAGATTTTCGAAGTCATAGTGCACTTTTCCTCTTGCTTCTATTTCCAGATTGGTATTTTTCAACTGGATGTGTGTCTTTTCATCGTTACAATCTCTCCTTTTGTAATCGCCATTGAAAAGGAAGTTGTAGTCAACTGAAAACGAAAATTTTGTTCTGCATTAGTTTGCATCATAGAGGGGACTCACTGTTCCTACGTAGATTTATTTATTCTCATAAATTTTAATAAATAAAAAACAAATAATAATAGACTGCCTCGTTGGTCTAGTGGTTGCAAGCGTGACTGTTGAGCATGTGGTCCTCGGTTCGATTCCCAGGTAGGGTAAAGTGTTATTGGGTTTTTCTATTAGGAATTACTCTAACGCAGCCACGGAGTCTGGATTTGTGCCCGGTTGATGGCAACAGGTTCGTTCACTATTTCATGGGATTTAAAAAATCATAACTGGGAAAATGTGGGTGTATTCTTAGGTATACCTCTGTATAACGATTTAAATTATTAGTAACATTTAACCCTCATCATGTGGTTGCGCAAAAATATTATTACAGATACGTTCTTTTATTATGAGTGAGCAAAACAAAACTTAAAATGTATTGATATTTGAATAATTTTGTCCAGTTTTATCGTCGTACGGTGGTACGAATTCAATTATTGAAATCTTTGTTTTGTAGCATATTATTTTGAAAACTGCTATTATGGATTATTTGATTTCTAAATCATAAAGAAAAAAAAGGAAAAAAGAGTGTGCAGTTAGGTAAGGAGGTCATACTTACAAAAGAACAGTCTGCAGGTACCTTTTCCTTTTACAAATTCAGGTCCAACTTGACCCGTTGTTTCATATCTTGATTCAAAAACAAGATACGGACATCCAACGTGATAGTGAAACTTTTTATCCTGTTTAGATATTCTGAAATGTAATCATTCATCATCTTCCTAGTCTTTTTCCTTTGGGGTCGGCTTCCAGTCTAACCGGATGCAGCTGAATACCAGAATTTTAGGCGGAGTGACTGCCTATCTGACCTCCACAACCCAGTTAGTTCTGGGTAATACGATATTTTTTGGTAAGACTGGTTGTCAGACTTTCAAGTCACTGACTACCTGTAACGACTGTTAAAGTTCTACAAATGACAGCTGGGACCAAAGGCTTAAAGTACTTTCCGAGGCACGGAGGAAACTCGGTATGTAATGGGTGGTCACCCATCCACGAACCAACCTAGGCAAGCGCAGCTTAACCTAAAGATTGACCCGAGCGGCTGTTATTATTTAGCCACGAAATGTAATAATTAATAGATTAAATTAAATTAAATACACGGTACATTTTATTGTTTAAGGGTTTGCTTAAAGAGACAGGTTCTCATTTAGGTCAAATCGGAGCGAATCGGTACCGATTGGTGCTGGTAAAATAGTCCCATACTTTCTGTTTGTGCAATAAAGGAACAAGCGCTTATAAACATAAATAAAAGGTTTTTTCCGATGCCGAGTCCAAACAAATCGAAAAACCTGTATCTTTATGCAATTCATTGAAAAATTTGATATTAGTACCTAGCACTTTTTCAAGTATATTTGCTGAAAACAGTGACAGTGAACATTTCAGTGAAATAAAATTTTAGTCTGCTTTTATCTTAACAATCGATCATTATCTTTGCTTTACCAGTAAGCCGGGACCTATACCTAATACTGAAATATGAGTGATGGTTTTATATGGAAAATATGCAATCAAATATGAAAATATGATTTAAAGATACTTACTGCACAAGTTCCACACGACAATCCTTCATTCCAGATAGAGTAGCATTGGTGAGTTTATACTTCAGTAAAGGCAAGTTTCCTTCAAATAAATTCAGATGTAGAGGATCTGAAGGTTCCACTCCTGGCATGCCAGAAACGAATCGCTCAAAAGTCCGTGCAGCGCCCTCTGTCAGGCATTTGTTGTCGTCTATGTCACATAGATACTTTTCACCTGAAATCAGAACATAAATTGATATTAATACGGTGAGACATCTTTGTTATCCCTGATATTAGATCGACGTGTTTATGAGATCTAAATTATTATTAACTAGCTTTTGCCAGCGGCTTCGTTCGCTAATTTAGAATTTGATAATCAATTCGGATTGCACTCGATTATTCGAAAGACACGTGGCGCCATCTACTATCATAAGAATGTTACTGTTTTTTTCCTCGGGAACAATACTTTTTTTTTGGGATGAAAGGTATCCTATGTTCTTGTCTGTACACCTGACAACGTATAGGCAAAATTTCAGGATGATCTGTTCAGTGGTTTAGGCGTGAAAAGGTAGCAAACAAACTTATTTCGCATTTATAATAATTAGGAGGAGAGGATTCTTTTCATGATTTTATGGACCTTGGCTAGAGAGTTAACTGAACGTCTCATACCCCCAAGGGCAAAAAATAAGGTGATCAGTGCCGTTTCGCATTGGGTGCCTGAAGAAGAGAGTCATCAAGCGCCTATGAACGACGAAGCACGACTTGGTTTTTTACTAGACAGGTCAAAGAAGCAGCAAAGAGCAAGATATGCAAGTCTATTTAGGAATCCTGAGGTATAGTCTAGGTTAATAAAAAAGTCCACGTCACTCACATACAACGCTGCTAACGACAAATAAAGCAAAAATAAATAACCGTGTAGAGTACATTTTCAGCTTCCGTAAGCACATGTGCTTATCTAATGTTAGTCTTTTCTAAGTTCAGGTGAATTTATATAGTTTGTGCAATTATTTTGATAATACTGCTGTGGTTCCGTAGATTATAATTATTCATACGATTTTGTAACCATAACTGCTATGGTAGTTTGTTGGGGTACCCACAGAAAAAAAAACCCTTAAAAGTATTTAAATCCTAAAATCACGGAGTTATATCCATAATATTAACATATAGGTACAACTCGGATCATTGGCCATACATTAATCTACCTACTCATACAACAATAAGGAAGAAAATGTAATTTTATCCCAAGAATACCTCAAAATGTTTAGCAAAGTAATTCAGTTTTTAGAACGACAAAATGTGTAACCTTCATAAATAATATTTGGGGTTGAAACACTGGGATAGGGCATTGGGGTCCGAGTGCCCACCTAGTCATTCGGTACATCGCCAAGTGGTTGGTCGACTCTTCCTGTGATCAGAGGGCTGGCCTATTGGTCAAAGAATCAGCATTGCCACCCAACATGGCAATGCTGCCAACCTTCTGAGCAGTATTCCTTTTGACAGCGATGTGAACGAATTTTTTTACACCCTTTAATGCTCTAAGTACATGTTTTTATCATCATTTTAAGTTTGGTTAACACCTCCAAAGGTTTAAAGAATGTTTACTAGCTTAAGTAAAGAATGTCCTTCATGAAACGACTTCTCTACACTACCTTATCTAACCTTATAAGATTGTGGATTCTTAATTTCATCAATTATCTCCAAAAAGTTATTTACTTAAGTCAATAAACTTAAGAAAATAAAAATGCGCGGTAACGGTATTTTTATTAATAATGTAGATTTGTTAATTGTTATATAGTTATAAATGTCTAGTACAGTTAACACAAAAATTAGGTGTTTAAGAACGGCTTTGTATTTTCAGAACAAAAAAATGCTACATAAAATATGAATGGACCAACAATTTAACGACCTCACTGTTTCGGTAATTGATGAAAAACCTGCTTGGAATGTTATAATTATGTTCATAGACATTTATGAATGCTCAAATAAATGATTCTCGGTCGATTGCATTCTAATGGCAAAAGCAATGAAAAACAAACCCGTTTAATTATCTTCAAATCGTCATGACGTCACTAGGTTAATGGGCTCATTGTTTAATCTTACTAAAATTACATTTATATATTCCAAAAACGATTTTTGGTCGTCATCGGTTCAAAAAAATAAGTAATTTTATGCAAGTTCATAAAAAATAATTTTGTTTAATCATTAGTTCTAAAGAAAAACAATACCAACTCTACAACAACACACAATATAGGTATTTAGTTCGTATTTCAAAGTTCATGTAATACTATATTTCAAGTTCCAACAATGTTCTCAAGTAAGTGAAATTCTTGTTATTTCTTTTTGAGAAATAACTTTCTTTAACCATATCCTAAATTAGGGCAGAGCATGCCTGTGGGCCTGATAAAGTAACATATTATTGATATTTTTATCAGAGATAACGATGATGGAAAAGTGAAAATTTCCTCTCTACCATAAAATAAAATAAAAATAAAAAAATATAAAATTTCACCTCTCTCGACTCGCATCCGCTGGATGCGAGTCGCACGGGACCGGTCAATCTGGCGACACTTATGGGAGGCCTATGCCCAGCAGTGGACGTCTTTCGGCTGAAATTAATTAATTAAAGCTACCGAAAAGTGTTGAAAGTCCTTGTAGTAGTAGCAGTACCACGAAACGTTTTGTAAGTGATTGCGACTTGTGCAGACCTTTTGGACCGGAGGTGATTTAGCCAATCAGTAGGTAGGTGCCTAATAAGATTTGTATTCGAAATAAAAATAAAACACAAATAAACTGGTGATTAAACCCAGAACAAGATGTGTGATCTATTCAAATATCGTGGACACAAACTGTCCACATGGACCGTGGGACACATGGATGATTCAAAGTAATATTTTCGGGAATGTTTTTGGGACCGATTCTGATGATAGCAGGGAGATCTGCATGCTTAAAGGCAATACCTAAAAATAAAATGGGGAAGTTTCTTCATAACAGTTTTTGTCAAAATCTCATAAATGGAGATGTATAGATTATGTCATACTAGCTTATGTTCACGGCTTTGCCAGCGTGAATTGAAATGCCATTGCGCGGTTTAAGATGTTATTAGCTAATGCTAATAGCATTTTGAATTGCGTAGTGGCATTTCAATTCACTACTAGTCAGTCTTAGTGCTATTGTATAGTTGTATTATCCTTGTTATTGATGGAAAAGTACATAAAAATATAGGTAATTATTGTATAAAGGAGGTACATCTGCCAACAAACTGCTTTACAGTTTGGCAGAAGTAACAATTTTTGTAATACTTAGGATGTCACCACGAATAAAAGCTTTTCGTTTTTTTTTTACTGGTATAGACTTATTATATAGACATATAATAGACGTACGATTATTATTTGCTTGATGGAAATAGACCCTTAATGTTTTCCCGATGCTGGAGGGTAACATAGGTAGGTAGGTAGTTTTGTAGGTGCAAATAACTGACGGACTGCTCGATAATTTAAAGACTGTAAATACTCGTAGTTTTATTAAAATAAATGCATTGTTTTTTATTTTTTTGGCTGAAAAGCTAGACTTTTTAGCTGTCAGTGTAATTCATAGGTTGATATTATCAATGTGTTTATACCATTGTTGTGTTAAATAAACCTTCACTTATCTGTTAGTTAGTATTTACTAAAGAATAAAAAAATTCCCACCATAGTTTCCCAACAAAAAAGGTCCTGCAAACGTAGATGCATTTAATTGTTATCATTAATCTTTACCCGGTTGTGAATGCAGTTTATTTTACTAAACTATTTTTGTCTAACCTCTTGATTTATAGTTTTACGTTTTCTTCCAACAAGAAGTCGTACCTAGACTTAAAGCAAAATAAAATTATGTAATGACGAGGGATCTTCTTAATAGCGTGTCGATGACAGTTAAAATTAAGTCAGTCCAAAATCAAGCGACGAGTTTGGCACTTTCAGTAGCGTCCATCAGCTCATGTGATGTGCAAACAACAGGACAGGCAGGACACGATATCAAGTGGCCCACGCATTTACTTTCCAGGGCTGAGTCAGAGCCAGGGATGAACTCCATTCATACCTTTTTTTTTGGGATGGGATATCATCAAATGCCTCCTCCCGCTCTGGGCGGAGCGGAAGGGAGTGTCAGACTTTTACTGACTAAAACCCATCCATGTTCCTTCTTTTGCCCTTTGTGTTCTAGGGCCGCTGTATCTCTTTCGAACAGTCCCGCAGCCCTGGCAGGCATCGGCCCTTGCGGGTCCCTCCTGTTTGCTGACATCTCTTTGAGGTGCGCGTGGAACACGAACGCGCCGTCGACACGGCCTGTCGTCATAAAACGGAAGGACGGCGAGCTAGCCCATTACTTACCGTCCACAAGCCCGCAACTCCATTCATACCTAAAATTATGATTGCACCAATAATAACACAATCATTCATTACAAGATGTGTGATCCAATGAGTGAGAATTTTTGTTGATGGTTTTACCATCAACAAAAATTATGAATTTTATTCCCTAATTGACCCCCACAAAATGCTTCCTTAGTGTAAATACCTATTGCTGAATCATGTGAGATTTTTTAAACAATAGGTAGACCTTGTGACTTCGTTTTTGGGATTCGGTAACCTAAGGGATCCATACATGTTGTAGGGAGGGTCGCTACAACATCTGTACCTCTTTTGATTAGGTACCGATGAGATACAGCTGCATTTTATATGGATTAGGGGTTTTAATGTTCATAAGATCCAATTGTGTTATTATGATGCTCAATGATATTGGCCACCAAAGGTAAAATGAAGTAATCAGATGCCACATAATTGGTTCAAATTATTCCAAATTATTAAATAATGTTCATAAGATCCAATTGTGTTATTATGATGCTCAATGATATTGGCCACCAAAGGTAAAATGAAGTAATCAGATGCCACATAATTGGTTCAAATTATTCCAAATTATTAAATAGTTAATCCATAATAAATTATTTTTTTAGCAAATTACTACAACACAACTATAATTTTGTGTCAACTTATTTGAAATGGCTACAATATGGTAACAACGACGACAAACAAAACTCATTTTATTGAAACTAATTACGAGTTTTTGAACATCATAATCTGCCTAGCCTTTTCCCAGCGCAGATGATAATTAAATATTAAGACTTCTTACTGATTTAGCTGGTGAGAAAAAGTGGTAACACAAACTATCCAGCCAAACATCTGTCTGTTTGGTTAGAAGACCATGTCTTTCTTTTCGTGATATTGGCGTGACTATTCCGGCCTACATCAAATGCAAACTGTGACAAAACATCTGTTCCCCACCCACTCACCAACTACAAACTAGTGAACATCTTCCAACAGGGTCTAACGATCAGTGGACCAACTTGAAGTTCCATATAGAAAAATATAACCTATCCTTGACCTGTTTACCTGTGTGTGTCCTATCTCGTAAAGTGGGGCTACCTCGATGGAACAGCAGCAGGGTGTGGGTATAGAGTTGTATCGTAAACTATGCTCCACCTTCTAGCCTGGCCACGGAGCCCGAAAACATACATACAGCCATCTCTACACCTCTGCGCTGCCATCGTTGACGCAGTGGAAATTCAAATAAAAAGAACCGGAAATTTTTCGTAATTGATCGATTGTGTGATAAGTCTTAGGTTATATATAGCAATGAACATTGAACATTGTTAACATTAAAGTTCGTGCATTCGCTCAGAGAAAATGTTTCCAACAGGACTATTGGTTGTTCTGTGTTGTATCAGCAGTGTTCTAAGTAAGTGCAACTTGTGACGCTTATATAAATCATAGTCTTCTAACTAAAACAATTCTTATGTGATATAGTACTACAAAAATATTTTTGGTAGAGGAGCATATTGTTGGTAGCAATTTATAAATTGGTTCGTGAAATAACGTAGTGAAAAAAAAATGGCGCCGTTCGTTCTAAAGCCTACACTACTAGGCAGGCTTTATTTAAACTATGACTTGAACGACTATACATATTCTATATCCTAATTCAAATCATAGTCTATCTGTATACCAAATGTATAAACATGAAAAGCCGTTTTATGAATGGACGCTGCTGAAAGTGCCAAATTTTTGGGCTGACTCAATTTCAATTGTCATCGATAAGCTAAGGAGAAGACGTAAAGTCGTTAATGTGTGAAAAGGACAGATAGACAAACGAGAGTTACATTTGTTTAAATTAAAAAAAAACCGGCCAAGTGCGAGTCGGACTCGCGCACGAAGGGTTCCGTACCATTATCTATAAAAACGGCAAAAAAAAATCATATCTGTTGTAGAGCCCCCCTTAATATTTGTTTTTTAATTTTTAGTATTTGTTGTTATAGCGGCAATAGTAATACATCATTTGTGAAAATTTCAGCTTTCTGGCTATCATGTGTATGAGATACAGCCTGGAGACAGACAGACAGACAGACAGCGAAGTCTTAGTAATAGGGTCCCGTTTTACCCTTTGGGTACGGAACCCTAAAAAGGATGAAAATTTATAAAATTTATTATCTAACAATTTAATTTCTAATTACAGGTGAGAAAAAGCAATGTAATCTAGACGACATCAAATGTATAACCGACTGTGCTAAGCGGACCTTTAAGCAGATAGTATCTGGCCTTCCTGGAGTGGAGCCCTCGGATCCTTTAACCCTAGATTTGATTGAAGGGAATCTGCCTACACTGAAGTATAGATTAATTAATGCTTCGCTCATTGGAATGCTGAACTGTAATGTGGATCTAGGCCAGTAAGTTGCGTTTCTTAGATAAACTGGATTTTTATTGTAGCTTTTAAACAGTATACCCCCAGAGAAGAAGTGGTGGCCTACGGGTAAAGTACCACCGCTACTGAGCAGATGTGTTAGTTTTTGTAACTTATTTCTTCACCACTATTCTCAAAATGGTGAAGAAAAACATCGTCGTCCTCGAACCATAAATTCTTTATTGATTCATCATTTGCCTAGCCTTTTCCTAACTATGTTGGGGTCGGCTTCCAGTCTAACCTGATGCAGCTGAATACCAGTATTTTACATGGAGTGACTGTATAACTGACCTCCACAACCCAGCTAGCACTGGGTAACACGATACCCTTTGGTAAGACTGGTTGTCAGACTTTCGAGCCACTGACTACGTTAACGACTGTTAAAGATCTACAAATGACAGCTGGGACCAACGGCTTAACGTGCTTTTCGAGGCACGGAGGAAACTCGGTATGTAATGGGTGGTCACCCATCTACGGACCAACCTAGGCAAGCGCGGCTTAACCTAGATCGACCCGAGCGGCTGTTATTATTTAACTAACAGCTCCTCTAAATTCTTGATTGATTGATTGATTTAAATTGAAAAAATGTGAACTAATTATATCATTTTTAAACTTTCAGAATTATAGTAAAGGAATTGAAGTACAACTACCACATTTTGTGTCCGCATCTCATTTTAGAATCAGACTATGAAGTGAAGGGCAAAGTAGGGCCTGAATCGATTGAAGGAACTTATACATGCAAATCAGATATCTGTGAGTACTTGATTTTAAAAGTTGAAGGTTGAAACGGAAATATTTGTATTAGAATGTATGTAGGCATGTTTTAAGAAGGAATATAAATCATGTTACTACATAAAATAACATCATCACGCCAGTATTCCCCGAAAGGTTATGCAGGGTGTACTTAATAGTACAGTCACATTTCGCCAGTTATGTATAAGTCCCACGTAACAGGGGGCGAGCCTATTGGCATCAACCGGGCACAAATCCAGACTCCATAACTGATACTGAGAAACTCCAGTTGGAAAAACCCATTAAACCTTTGCACGACCCGAGAATCGAACCCAGGACCTCATGCTTAGCAGTCGTACATGCGACCACTACACCAAAGAGGCAGTTATCGTGGCCTGTAACAAAAGCAGTGATAAGTATAAAAATGTCAACAGATAGAGAGGGAGAGGAAGGCCAAAGACTAGATGGGTAGGTGGCAGTGGCGAAGGTTCCATACAACTCGATTCCTACCGGCTTCCCTTTGAAAAATGGCACAGTCAGTATTCTATAGACAAATAATATAATCACATTTAAAGATAGTAGACCGGCTTACCTCTTACAAAAATTGACCCTTCGCTACTGGTAGGGAGGGTTTATGAAAGATAAAGAATGAATATAAAAATATAATATATAAAGATAGTGAATGATAGAGAGTGACCGTTAACAAGGGAGAATGAAAAACAAATGCGTTGGCGACAAGGGCAGGAAAATAAAATATTTCTTGAGTATAACTTGATTACATCTTTTTACTTCGGATGCTCTTATCTTGCACGTTCGGGTTCCCGTTCTTTCCGTTCTCACATATATGTATAATCTAGCTTGGATGATGTACTTAACCAAGATTTTGATTGAAAAGAGTGTCCATGGAGTTTCTTGCCCATTCTTCTCCATAGAGATCTAAGCTTTGAAATGTGCAACTACAGTATACTTTCACAAGTTATTATGTCTTGTGTCTGTGACTGTAGCTTCGCCTTCTTTGTTTTTCTGACATTAAAAAGTGCCTGTTACTTATGGCCTAATTGAAATAAATACTTTGAGTTTGAGTTGCCACCAAGTAATAAGATAAATCCGTTTAGTATATTTTGGACGTCTCACGGAAAACTAAATCATATTTTCTGTTCCAGATAACTATCATATCCTGTTAAGTGGTGACTACGACAAGTTTATCAGCACTGATGGAAAATTGCACTTTCAAATGAAAAATCATACCCTCGAATATGATGATAAATCAAAAGTGAATGATGACTGCAAAAATCTTTTTCATGGCGATAAAGAAAAATGTAAGACAATCGAAACCTATAACTGAACACCGCACCGGCGCGCGGCGGTGGAAACTTTTACGTTGGAATCAGTAATTTTTTCTAGATCCTTCAGAGTTGAAATACAAATGGGCAAATTGCCTACACGGTCAAAATTTATAGAACATAATTTTGATCACCTATTTGTGAAACGTATCCATGACAAATGACTGTGTCATAATCTTTCTCCCTTCCTGTATGTACAATCTTAGTGTTGTTATAATTGTTTCTTCTTATCAATATTAGTCATGAACGTATCAATACGAGACCCCGCTTTGAAAATGAAGTTGGAATTATAATTTTAATTACATATGACTGAATCCTAGATGGCCAGTTTAAAACTTTTTGGTCTTGGATACCATGTTTATATACCGTTGCGCTCATTGATGATCAGTAATTTCAACTTATTAGGAAATGGAAACTATGTACTGATGATAATTATACGTTTTTAAACTGTCATGGACACTAACATTATTATCATTAACACTAGAAACGGGATATTTACCATGTTTACTGTTTGTTTTGAGTTCCCGATTTTTCGGCGCTGTTGCAAGTCTACCCTCTTTCTTGTTCGTTTTTTGCACTCAGTACCGATACCACTACTCAATTTTGTTTCCGACACACGAAACTCTGTGTCCGCTCGCGAACTTTTTTCGACACTTTTTCGGTTTTTACACAGCTGAACCACTGGATTCCATGCTCTCGACAGTTGAAACCCATCCTCCCGGTTGAAGTTCCTATATTTGGTAGCTTCAATAGCTTCTCTAACCAGTCTAGGAATATAGTGGCGTTCAGTCGAGATGACCTGAGGGTTATATAACTCAATCCAGTGGTTCGATTCTGATTCCAGAAGATTTTTTTTTTTATTAGAACGTGGTCGTTTGACCAGCATATTATACTGAGTACGAGATCGTACCTGAGATAATAATAATAATTGTTGAGCTATGGCCGATTTTTGGGTGTCATTGTTTTTCACCGCCCTGATAATTATGCTCTGATATTCGACAAGCTACCGTACGTTTCGTCTGAGCGATATTATGACTTACCGCAACTGCAGTCTACTTTATAAACACCGGGCTTTTCCAGCGAAAAGCTGTCCTTCGGCGAATTCAGCATCTGAGACACTTTTCTGAAAGGAGTGAAGATAGTCTTTACGGCGTATTTCCGAAGAATGTTGGCAACCTTATCTGTCACTCCCCTCACATACGGCAAAAGTTGCCTCTCATCCTCGTTGCTTACAACCAGTTTTTTATTTCGGTTGTACGGGCTTCATTGTATATCCGTTGCTCTGTCGGACCCTCTGCACATGTGTTAGCTCAGCACGTAAATGTTCCTCGTCGCTTAGATCATATGCGCGGTTTTTGAGTGAAGTCACCAGTCGTGCAAAACAAATAGTAAACATGGTAAATATCCCGTTTCTAGTGTTAATCATACTGATGATAATTATATTTATTTTCAGCGGACATCTTGCAGAAATATACAAATGAAAACTGGCCGACTGTACACAAGCTGACTCGTAAACCGGTCATGGAAGCGTTTATGAATAAGTACATGGGCAACGTCGATGCTTTCTTGACAGTTATTGCCGTAGAAGACTTGTTTTACAGCGAATAGACCGATGTGAAATAAATAAACTTGTGAACAAACAAAAAGTATTTTAAATTATTCGTATCTAATAGTATGTACTTTATCTTTCGTTTTATTGATCCTGTAAATATACCGGTAAAACCGTCTTGTAAAAACCTTCCCACTGGTGGAAATAGGCCTCCCCTCTGTGAGAGGAGGATTCAAGACATGAATCTGCCAAATACAAACTTTGAATATTTCTGTTAAAAACTTCAAAGCGAGGACCAGTTCATCCCCGACTCCAACAAAAAAGTGTTTAGTTTCACGTGTTATGATTTGTACTTTTGGATTTTACTATGCCATCACTAATTTTGATTAATTCCCCTTATTTTACCCAAAACACTATGCCCGATAAGCCAATACCTCTCCCGCGGCGGCTGGGACATGAGGTTCTTTCCCTCTCACGTTCTGCCACCTCCACCAGGGCCGGGCGTGAGAGGTCGCCGCCGCCTATCGCCGCTACGAGGACACGGAGGTGCTCCCAAGCGGAGCAGACCTCCACAGTGTGGTCCACCGTGTCCTCCGGGCGATCCTCACAATGGTAACACCCGGGCATTTTCCTCCCGCCTGATTCGGTGCAGGTACCTCCCGAAACAACCGTGTCCGGTGAGGACCTGCGTCAGGCGGAAGGTGAGGGTGCCGTGGCGCCTCTCTAACCACTCGTCAAAGAGGGGACTTACGGCCACTATCGTGGCGTGCACGGGGTTGCGCGACAATTTGCGCCGGAGGTCTGTCCGCTGCGCGACAATTTGCCGCGGCAGCGGAGTTTTCCCCCGGCGCTGTGCCTCCGCGCGCCACTCATGCAGGCGCGCGAGGACTATGGCCTCCAGATACCATGCCACTGCTGAGCCTGAGATCTTGATTTCATCAAGATTGTGTCAGTAGTAGCCTGGTGTCAATTTGTGCCCGGTTGATGGCAACAGACTCACCAAATCAAATCAAAATATTTTATTTCACATAGGCCTACATGGGCACTTATAAAACGTCGACAAAAAGTTACTCTTTTATGATTTGGTTTTACAATATTATCATGTTACAACATTAGTACTTAAGTACGGGGGGACACCCCCCGTACTTAAGTACTAATGTAATCGTAATCGTATAGGTCCGGCAGTAATTCGTTGCTTACTATACAAAAAACGTAAAGCAAGATAACAGGTTAACAAAAGTTAACACACCTCTAGGAATCTACAAGGCCTACACTGTTCACACATTCACAAACAATCGTTAAAAAGAATCTATACAAAGGCAAGAAAATATTGTGTAAGACTAAATTAAACATGTGACAAAAATATTGTTATCAGTGCTGCAACTATTCTGAACAAAAGGTGTTTAAATGATGTGAGAATCATTGTAAAAAAAAAAAACATTTTAAATTAAAATGAAATAAAAATAAAATAAAAAATGAGATTGAGAATAGTTAGAGACATCCACATATTTGTGCCATTTATGAGCTACCAGGGAAGCCGCATGCGCAGAAGGAACTAAAGCCAAACCTCTTTATCTTCAACGTAGTCCTTGATTTTGTAATATGCTTTTTTAATAAGGACACGTTTAATGTGGTTTTTGAACTTTCCATCGGTCAGTTCTATAACTGACTTAGGTAATTTGTTATAAAAACGTATACTGTTTATAAGAAAAGACTTACTAGTTTTTGTTAACCTGAATTTGGGTATTACAATGTCGTGTTTACTGCGTGTATTAATATTATGGAAGTCGCTTCTACATAATTTTGAAAAGCCCTCGGTTTTTGCGGACATATAAAATACATTCTAGGATATAAAGGGAAGGCAGAGTCAGTACATCGATCTCTTTACATTTTTCTCTGAAGGACTCGCGAGGACCCATTTTATATATCGCGCGGACTGCCCGCTTTTGTAAAATGAAAATTGAGTCAACGTCTGCCGCCGATTCCCACAGCAGAATGCCATAAGACATAATACTGTGGAAATAAGCATAGTATATTAACCTAGCTGTAGCTGCATCAGTTAACTGCCTTATTTTCAACTTAACGGCTCAACGGATCTGGACTAAAGGCACAAAGATAGATTATACTCTGAAATAACACATAAGCTATATATTATTGCGCTAGTTACTTAGGGGGATGAGCAATAGTACGTTATATCCATATTCTTGAAGTGTTTGACATTGACAACTGACATAACATGCATTAGAATAGACCGGCTATTTTAGAGAAATTGTTACAGGAATATGCACAGTACGAAATAAAATCTCTAAAAAGTTAAAAAATTAAAACAAAATTAAGATTTGTTCCGTGCGGGAATCGAACCCGCGATACGCAGCGCCACAGTCAATTGCTCGGCCAGTGCGTGAACTGTGCCGTCACATAGCATTTGTGCTGAATAATCAGCTGGCTCTTTATGTATACGTGAGCGCTGACCTTTAAAATACATCCATTTGCATAAACGAATGCATTTTTAATGGATGGTATAACATGCATTAGAATAGACCGGCTATTTTAGAGAAATTGCTACAGGAATATGCACCCTATTGGTTCAGCGACTGCCCTGTAAACCAGGGTTCGCAAGTTCGAATCGCAGTCAGGATCCACTTTTTGTGATTATTTTGTTTTTGATTTTAATGCTGTTAGATTTCCAAAAATAAGAAACATGGTTCGCGAGTTCGATCCCCAACTGACAGGTTTTCACTTTTTGTAAGTTGGTATTTTGTTTTATTTTAATGCTTTATGATTTTCAAATCATTACAAAATAGATTAATGTATACTTTTAGTTTTTTTTAACCATTCAAAAGACCGGTAATCATAAATTAATGAATAAAAATTTACCAATTTACACAGTACGAAATAAAATCTCTAAAAAGTTTAAAAATTAAAACAAAATTAAGATTTGTTCCGTGCGGGAATCGAACCCGCGATACGCAGCGCCACAGTCAATTGCTCGGCCAGTGCGTGAACTGTGCCGTCACATAGCATTTGTGCTGAATAATCAGCTGGCTCAACTCCGCAAGGACCGCAATATAGCATGGAAGTTTTTTTTTTAAAGTTGCCTCACACTATAAACTCCTGTATCGTGGGTGTGTTTATAAACATTTAAACTCACAAACACAAACAGCCAGAGTCGGAACAACTAGTTGTAGGCCATACAAAAATTGGTTCAGTGCGGGCATGAAACTCGACATACGCAGCGCAGCAGCCATTCGCTCTGCCACTGTGCCAACCGTGGCGTCATATAACTATGGTTGTGGCTTCTTCAGGCATTGCTGCAACTTTGCTTAAGGGTGGCCGGACTGCAACTCCTATTTTCAAATTGCCACTGAATCTTGCAAGCGAAAATACGTCCCAACATTAACATCACCAAAAACGGGGGAGTCCTTTTGCAGCAGTGTTTTTGGCAGTGGAAGTTAATAGTATGGGACGAGTGCACAATGTCGCGCAAGCATGTATTAGAGGCGTTGAACTGCAGCTTGCAAGTCATCCGCGACAACCAGGCGCTAATGGGTGGCGTCATCATTTTGTCCGTAGGCGACTTTAGACCTTGTGAACGGTAAGTAATGGACTAGCTCGCCATCCAACCGTCTTATGATGACAGGCCGTGTTGACAGCGCGTTCGTGTTCTAAACGCGCTTCAAAGAGATGTCAGCAAATCGGAAGGGATCCGCAAGGGCTAGAGATACCGCGGCTCTGGAACGCAAAGAGCAAAGAAGGAACATGGATGGGTTTTAGTCAGTACAAGTCAGACACTCCCTTCCGCTCCACCCGAACGGGAGGCAAATGGGAGAGGGTCGTCTGGAATTGGACGCAGATGGGAATTTTCTATTTTCCGAAGAATTTTCCCATCCAGTCGCTGCAGAGGATGAACTACTGCCTACCCCGTTGAATTTGTCAACTCCCTGGAGTTAGCGGGCGTGCCATCCCATCAGCTGGAGCTTTAAGCTGGCGTTCCAGCTCTGGTGATGCAAACTGTGCAACGACACCAAGCTATCAGTAACATTATAAAAACGGAGCTGCTAAAGGAGAGAGCGTTTTATTTGCCCGCATACCTATTATTCCACATAACTTACCATTTCAATTTAAGAGGTTACAATTTCTCTTAAAATTGGCTTTTACAATGAAGATCAACAGATCCCAGGGCCAAACCATAAAAGTGACAGGCATTCAATTGTGCACTCCATGCTTCTCACACGTCAATTATATGTTGGTTGTTCAGTGCCCAAACTTGCCCGTGCTTACGGAAAATAAGAAGTCATTCAATGTGGTATACAGAACGGTATTAGAATAAATAGTACCCAACAAGGCGTTTGATGGTTCACTTGGAAAAGAAAGTTGTTTAGCGCCAAAACAAACGGTTTTAAGCCATATCTTCGCCTCAACGCCATTTAATGTTGTTTCGGACCTCTGCAGAGGTGTACCTAATCGTACACCCACATTTCGCCAGTTATGTTAAAGTCCCATGTAATAAGGGGCGAGCCTATTTCGACCAACCAGGCACAAAACCAGATTCTGCTACTGAGAAATTCCTCATGGAGTAACCCAAGAACACTATTATTTATGGTAGTTTTTCAATTGCAAACATTGTAACCCAGATTATCCTGAAACTTTTTTACATATCAGATCTGTGTGATTTTTTATATATGTTGCTACTAACCCCCTCTAAAGTCCTGGAAAAATATTTAAAAAAATACCAGAGCTAAGGAAAACTCGGAAAATGGGTGGCGTTATAACGGCTGGTCGGATAATCTACTACTATCACGAGTAACCTTAAAAAAAAACATGTTATTTTATATTCATTCGTACATTACATAATTACACGGACATTTACATGTGCGATTTTCTCGAATAGTCCCTGTCGCTTTCAACCCACGATTACTTAGTTCGTGGATGAGAGGGCAGAGGTGAAGAAATTATCAAAAAATAGGTGAAAATGCAGTGTCGGTTCACGTTTCTGTATGATGTCGGCGAACCGTAGACTTACACTTCCACCCAGACCAAATTGCTTATACGCTGAAGGTATCATTGCAGACTGGCCTTGGTAGGGATCAAACCACAAAATATAATATCCTAGCCTTGTTCCGCCTACCCAAAATGTATACCCCCATCGTATAGGTTTACCTCTGATAAACTGCTTACAGCTGTGACCGCCATAGTACGGCACCATGGCCTCATCTACGCTGTATTTTTCTTCGAGAGGAGCCATATCTATAAAGTTTTTGTTCAGTAAATCAAATAAAGGTCTCAACTTTGAAAATTTGTCACTGCTTTGTTGTATCATTGTGTTATCACAGCAGTGCACGTGAGCCATTATAAAGTTGAACCTATCACGAGACATAGCATTATGTACCAAGTCAAAATTAGTATCTGAAAATTTCTCCCAGTACATACTTCTTCGAGGGACAACAACATATCCACTGTATACTAAAATGGTTAGAAAACATTTAATTTCGCTTGTAGAAACATTACCTATTTTATTTTTTTGACTTGCATATGTATTTGTATACTGGACTAGTAATTGAATGATATTATCATCAAACATTGTATCAAAGTAATATAAAGGAGATTGTTAGTTATTAGGATTTTGAACATGATGCCATTTGGGATTTTTTTTAGGATTATGACGGTTCCTCCAAGTATATTGTTGATTTTTAGGCACAGTCGGCATATTAGTTTCAGATACATCAGATAAGTTGCTAGCCTCCAGTGCTTCCTCATTGCGTAATCTTTTAGCCAAATTTATCAGGGGAATGTTATCTTCTTCATCGGATGACTCATCATTAATGAACTCCACCTCGGCATTAGCTCTCAGCTGTGAACCTAACGTAGTCAAATACACATTATTATAAATATGTAACTTTTAAATAAATAACAAAATTAACAAGATGCATAAAATAAAATGAGTCTATATACCTGGTAGATTATGCAAGTTTACAACTTCTTCGTCGCCTGAGTCCTCGTCAGTCACTTCGGCATTAGCGTTTTCGGGTGGTAAAATAGCCACAGAGTAGGGTGTGTCATCGTTATCATCCGCTTGTTCCAGTTCCTCTATTATTTCATAAAGTCTAAGTGTTTTTCCATGTCTTAGTCTAAAAATAAAGAAATAGATGAGTTGGACACCGATTATGCGACCAGGCGTTATAACGCCTGTGACATTCGAACACGAAAAACACCAATAAAATATTACTAAGCATTACAATCAAAATTACTATTTTTATTGTTTAATGTCCTTAGTTTTAAATTCGAATAAAAATGGTACGTAAAAAAATAAATAATTTTATCTTAAAACCTTACCTTTCGGAAGGCATTCTCCAAAATATAAACACTGTTCACTTTAAATTATGCAAAAATACTAAAATAACAAGAAATTCGAAACGAATTCTGTACTGTATCGAGCCGAACTTAGCAAACAACTAAAATAATGACAGTAACAAAAATGGGGATTTTTCGGCTATAATAACTTTTTTACGCAGGTATTTTAAAATATTTTTTGGCGGCGTTATAACACCTGGTTGCATAATCTGGGTAGGTATGTTAAGTGGAAGAGCAGAGTCACCTAACACAAGCATCTCCCTGAATAAAAGGTCATCTCCAAATCATGTGCGTTATAACTTTATGTAGTTAAAATAAACATTTTTTTTTAACACTGCCCGACCCGAGAATCGATCCCAGGATCTCATGTTAGTAGGCGCACTTGCGAGCTCAATTCGACCGACGAGGCGGTCTCAAACATACACACCAAAATTTCTACGCGAACGAAGTAGCGGGCAACAGCTTTTTTTTTGTTTTTTTTGGGATCGGAAATCATCAAATGATTCCACCCGCTCTGGGCCAAGCGGAAGGGAGTGTCAGACTTTTACTGACTAAAACCCATCCATGTTCCTTCTTTTGCCCTTTGTGTTCCAGGGCCGCGGTATCTCTTTCGAACAGTCCCGCACACCCGGCAGGCATCGGCCCTTGCGGGCCCGTCCTGTTAGCTGACATCTCTTTGAGGCGCGCGTGGAAAACGAACGCGCCGTCGACACGGCTTGTCGTCATAAGACGGACGGACGGCGAGCTAGGCCATTACTCACCGTCCACAGGCGACCTTAAGTTATGAGCATTTTAATTACAAAATTATTTGCAATTATTAAGGACGCGTTTACGAATCTGACAAAAATAAGCAGTTTTTCCGTAGATTTTCCGGCAAAATAATACAAAATCAAATGTAACTAATAATTGCCACAGATAGACTACTCCTTAGTCTTCAAATGGAAGCAATTTTTTATTCAAAAATTTTGGTTTATAATATTGTAAAAAATAATTTCCGTTGCCTCTTCACACAAAATTGACGATATCGTGCTGACTTGAGGAACATTTTTCTTATAATTAATAACATAAATTTATTTATTTAAAAATATTTTATGTAAGCAGACATGTTCAACTCAAAAAGGTACCAAAAAAAAACTATCAAAATGTTACAAATAGGCTGAGAACAAAATTAAAATTGAGTCTTATTTTTTCACATATTTAGCTGTAACGCGTGATACTTATTGGATTGAAATAAGGGTTATTTTACTGGTCACTATCTTGATTTATTGCACAAAAAGTAAAGAAATATTTTAGTCTGCGCTCGGCCGCCGTCGTGAGTGGACACTGTGACGCTTGTAAGCAGTTCCTCCTGTACGAAAAGATCGCTGTACGAATACAAAATATTTTACGTAACAAACTTGATCCTTTACGCATTCTGCTGCACCGACTACGGACAACCAAGGAAATATTTTATTTACAGTTTCTTATACTTATGGGAATATAAATTTCATATTTAGTTTCGGACTTCATGGAGTGACCTGAAATGTACTTCGAAGACTGCTACTGGAACTAATAGACGAGTAGAGCTAGGTGTGCCGAGTTTGGGCTCGTTTTGTTAGTTATGTTGAGACCTTATCTCTGGACTTGATGGAGAGACCTGAAATGTACTTCGAAGACTGCTACTGGAACTAATAGACGAGTAGAGCTAGGTGTGCCGAGTTTGGGATCGTTTTAATAGTTATGTTGAGACCTTACCTGATTTTGATCATCTACTTTTGCTGTTGACTGTACCTTCTGAATTCTCATTTTTCAGAATAAAATTATCTTTTATTGGCACAATAGCCAAGTAAGCGTTTTTGTTCGTGATGTGTTGTTTCATAAACGCTTCCATAATAAATTGGTTGTAAAGCCCGTTTGACCACAGACTCCCAATTTTCATATGCGAACCTTTGAAGAGTGTCAGCTGAAAATGTAAACTTTAATTTAATGACACTGCAACATAACATCACATTTATGTTTCTAAATAGTCACAAAGATTCTGACTCGCGACTAAGAATTTCCTAATGAAAATACCCAGATAACTACACGTTCGAGTGTCTACTAGTATAACAGAAACAATTCAAATAAAAATTGCCACCATCACCCCTCTAAACATGGTTCAGAAGCGTAAAAAGTCGGGTGATTGAGAGAAAGAGAGAGAGAGCTTTGCTTCTGCCAATCTTCACGCCCGTGCAAGTCTCTGAGAATTTTCCCAAATACTTTTTGTTAGCCCATAAAGGGTCCCAATGTTTGACAAAGGCCTCACCTGTGTACATCTAATCCTCTCCATCTTGTGCAATCTCTGACCATGTTCACCTCACAAATAAGATAACACCTTCACTCCACCTCCGCCGCGAAGTACATTTAAATTGCCTGATAGGGTTTTGGCTACTAAGAAACATTTTACAAGATATTATATTCATAATTTTACAATAAGATAACTCACATTTTTCTTTGTCATCTATCAAAATGTTCTTGTAGTTGTAGTGGACTTTTCCCTTAAGCTTCAATTCTAGTTCATGAGTTTTCAAGTTAAGGTGCATATTTTCTTCCTTCCCTTCGTTGATAACCCAATTACACTTCGGGAAGCACCCAGTAACACTTGGGAATCGAACTCAGGACCTCGTGCTCAGCAGTCGCGCTTGCGACCACTCGACCAACGAGCAATATAACAATAAGAGCTAAATGACTTACTTTACCAGTTCCACTTTGCATTGCCTCAGAGCTTTCCATCGATAACTTTGTAGTTCACTGCAGGCAGATTCACTTCAATCAACTTTCTACGAACAATGCGGCAACGACTTTCCACTGGCCTGGCAATCAACGACTCATTCTACTCCCGACCCTGGTCTCCGGGGGGGAGTGATGTAGCGGCACTACAAAAAAGCACTACAGCAACATGGAACAAAAAATATTACAGCGCCATCTATGACGCAGAAGACAAACTAAACATCGAAATACATCTAAATCCTGTATCGCGCAAGTAAAGTTATTCGCGACTTAAGACTATATAGAAGAACCCGACAACAACTGTTGGGCAGTAGCCCACCAAACAATAACACCCGTCTGGTCGGAGGATCCTCACTTTTCTATGGGGGTTGAAGAACTTTACACCCTGTTCTTCATACTCCCAAATATTCTTCTGCTGATGCACAGTAGTTTCAGGAGATAACTAAAATAGAAAAGAATCAGAAAACTGCCAAAATTTTAGGTATCTCTAAATATGAAGGTTCATTTTCAATGATTGTGGCAGCAGCGAAGGTGACGTTGGTAGTCTGTTCCATAAAAATATATAATTATGTAGTTTACCTTGTACCCTGAACTAGATTCAAACCTGTATTTCGAAGTCAGTGTTAACCCATGAACTTTAAGTTTATTGTTAAATGATTTCTACAAAAAAACAGTAAATTGTTTCATTGGTACCTACGTATTCTAATCGCGTCTTTCGGCTGATAAATATGATATTGATTACAAGAATAATATTTCATTTTTGATGGAAAAAATTTTCACTGGAAACTTTCTCTATTATTTAGATTTAAGTTTTAATTTGCTCGTTTGTACATGTCTTAAGATTCTGCTACTGATATTTTGACGGCAAAGTGAGCCTAAAGTTTGAAAATTCTGTTAAGTAGGTACCAATTCTATTTGTTTAATTTTTTTAGAAGAGTAACCATGGAGTTTCTTGCCGGTTCTTCTCCATATGAAACGACCAACCCGAACCGTGCACCTTTTTGTCGACGTTTCATAAGTGCCAATGTAGGCCTATGTGAAATAAAAATATTTTGATTGATTGATTGATAAATTTCATGAGGAAATATTGCATTTTTCCTGTGATGTTTTGCAACTTATCTTACTTTCTGTTAACTGTTTCATGTTTTTCCGTACTCTGTTAGTTATTACTGTGTGGAGTTATGTCCTGATCAGCCATTTTATTATCCAAAACAGTTGTTCTTAAAAACACGTCATCATTCTCCATGGTCAAACTGATTCAGACATGTGAAACAACTTATTATAAAGCCAATAAAACGAACAAATATTGCATAATGTTTACTCGGAAAGATTGTTCATTCATTATTGCTTCCACGATCTTATTTTTCATAAGAATACAAGTCTTGAACAGACATAATGTTCAAGTAATCGTTGAGGTTGCCTATGTAGTTGTCCATAAACGCATCCATAGTGTCTTGGCCAGACCAGTCCTTCTCTACGATTTTCGAGTTTTCATTCGCCCATTTATGTGCAGCATCAGCTGGAAATATTATAATGAGTTTAAAATTTTATATAAAACAAGATAAAAGCCGAAATAATTACTTTTTTAGTACAATTGCACGCAACGGTTACACAAATGTTCAATACCAACGCCTCCTGGTCGATGTTATTCAAATGTTGAAACTTAAACTTTTTTGTTAAAATGATTTCACAAAAAAAAAGTTTGCTACAGGTACACACAGCGACACATCAAGCTATACATATCCAGTATAAACAGACCTCGCTTTGTATGACCTCCTCGTACAATGAGAGATCCGTTTATTTTGGTTTCCGTCGGTCATCGTGTATACGTAGGTATCCTAATCCTAAATCCTCACTGAAAACTAAAAACGACGCCTCCCAGTCAGTGATGAAAGGCTTCATGGCTCTTTTTTTTCAACCTAATTTTCACAGTAAAAAAGATTATCAGCGGCGCCAAAAAACAATCCCGCACTGTGCACCCATTAAAATCGTCAAAACTTTATACTACTTTATGTATTTATCTATACCTGTTCTAAATGATATGAAGAAGGTTTAAGCAAAAATTTTTAAGCAGAATCCTTACATTTCTCCTTATCACCACCGAAGAGATTCTTAAAGTCGTAGACTACATTTCCGTTAGCCTGTACTTCCAGTGTGTGAGTTTTTAAATTGAGGTGACTCTTTCCACCCTTGCCTTCCTTTACGACGTAATCACCATTGAAAAGGAAGTGGTAGTCATCTGAAACAAAATAATGTACAATCAAGTCAATCACAATACGTGGCATTCATTCAACACTAATCTACAAAGCGAGGCAATCCTTGGTCTTAGATCCCACAACGCAATTTAAAAAAAAATCAGCTGTTCCGTACATTTTGACTGTGTAGGTAATGCAGTTTTGTAGGAAACAACTGTTTTTTTTAATAACCGACGAAAATTTTCCATGTAGGAGGTTCAGAATAATGTACTGAAGATGTGATAACCGTTTTAGAGCCGGTGTCCCCTCCACCCCATATTGTATCTTTGAAAATATGCTTCGACGAATGGAACACAGGTCTGACACTATTTTATACGGACGACGTAAGGGCCTAGACAAAATGACATTCTAACTGCGATATCAATGATGAAAAAGTAAAAATCAGAGTCAGAATGGAGTAGACAGCAGAGGAGTAAGGCAACAGGCTGTCAAACTTTCTGACACCTACCCGTAACGACTGTAAAAGTTCGTCGAATGAAAGCTCGAACCACCAGCCTTACGTGTTTTCTAAGGCATGGAGGGTTATGATTTACTATTGTGATTGTACTTACAATATTCAATTTTGCAGTCGCCCTTTCCTTCAACATGCTGTGGGCCCAGATCACCATTCAGTTCATATCCAGCTTCGAGGGTTAGAAGGGGGCAACCAATGTGGTAGTCGTATTTAAGATCCTTTGTAGAGATCCTAGAATTGAATAATAAAATCAATAGGTCTGTAAAAACTTAGAGACACACCCCCTCCCCCCCTAACCCCCCCACCCCCCTTCCCTCTCTTTCCCTTGACTTCCTTGTGTTTTAAAAGTAGAAGAAGTGTGAAAATATTAATCCAACGAATAAAATACAGAACGACACAAGTTCATTAGATACAAAATGCTCTCGATCGTTTTGCCTACAGTAACTTGTGGTTTACCGAATTTAGTATTTTCGCTATATTTATTTACATACATTTAAAGAATACGATTATTAATTAATAATGTTTTTACTGTTGGAACACAGGCCTCTTTCTGTGACAGTGACTGGGCCGTAGTTCAATCCGTGGATGTTATAAGTCTTCGAATTTTTAGTTCTAGGACGCGCCGGTGTCCTCACGAGATTATCACAATATTTTGAGAATAGAGATGGTGAAATTTTATACAAAGTATATGCCTGGGTGACACGCGACCTACAAGCTATTTCAAAAATAATTATACAAAAAGAAACTTACTTGACAAGCTCCACTTTACACTTCTTCATTCCTGACAGTTTGGCGTCAGTGAATTTGTAATACAGTGTAGGCAGCTTAGCTTCAATCACTTTCTGGTATAAAGGGTCCGAAGACTGGAAGCCTGGTATGCCATCTATGAACTGCTCGAACGTCAGTCCAGCTGCCTTTGTCAGACATTTGCTGTCGCCGAAGTCACATACTACCTTTTCACCTGACATTAAATTATTTTGTTAGTTAGCTTTTATGCATACTTAAAATGCTTACTGTTAAGACTTGCTTAGGATCCACAATAATTTGTACAATACAACGCAAATTCTATTCAAAATACTAGACCTGGTATGATGGTAACTCTGGCTTTGTATTTAAAACTCTCATTTTTAAATTCAAAGCCAGAGACATTTGGTGACATGAAATGATATGGGTAAATGAAATTTTAATTACAATTTCATAAAAATTATCTCACACTTACTTAGAACACTGCTGACGCAGAATATACCAATAATCGATAGTGGCCCTGTTGCAAACATTTTCGTGAAGCGCTGATTATGTAATGCTAGTCGGTATAAACTTAAATCGAATTTATAGCTTGATGTCGAAGCTATCAAGAAAAGGAAGTCAATGAACCAACGGTTTTTTTTGTACTGCTGGTGAGCATTTTTATTAAATATAGAAGGAGGAAAACAGCAGGAATATAAATTATACTGTCTTAATACATTTGCAAAGACTTTGGCGCTTTTGAAGGTGGCACACTCTCAGTATGTTGACCCTGTTCCTCGCACTACTTGTAAACCAGTATTCTAAACGATAGTATTCATCCGAGTGAGTTTAAACTTGATTGTAATAATAGTTTACTAGAAAAAGTGTAAATGCCACTGCTGGGATTGTGTCGGAACCGATGGTCGTTGATGTTTAAAGTCACACATTTCATCATCTGTCTAGCTATTTCCCAACTATTGGGTTGGCTACCAGTCTAACCGGATGCTGCTGAATATCTAGTATTTTACATAGAGCGACTGCCTATCTGACCTCCACAACCCAGTTAGTACGATACCCTTTTGTAAGACAGGATGTCAGACTTTCAGGCTACTGACTACCGGTATCACACTTCTTGTGATCCGTAAAAAATATTCGTCTTTTCCATACAATTTAGGATGATCTAAACATATCTTAAAACTAATAAAACAAATCATAAAATTGCATAATGTTTATTCGGAAAAATTGTTTACCTCATAATAATTAACACTAGAAACGGGATGTTTGCCATGTCCACTGTTTGTTTTGAGTTAAAATAAAAATAGCGCCGAAATATCAAGAACTCAAAACAAACAGTGGACATGGTAAATATCCCGTTTAATAATATTAAATAATAATATTTTATTTTATAAATTAATAATGTTAGTGACCATGACAGTTTAAAAACTTATATTGGTTGCCTCATTCATTATTGCTTCCACATTCTTAATTTTCTTTAGAAAATATCTGCTCAACAGGCACAATACCCAAGTGATCGTTCACGTTGCCTATGTAGATGTCCATAAATGCATTCATAAGTGGTTGGGCAGTTCCGTTGTGTACGGCTACATAGTTGTCATTTGCCCACTTATGTACAGCGTCAGCTGAAAATTAAAAAATGCAATTTTATAACTAAAGTACAGGATTAGGGTTTAACTACCACCTCTTAATGCAGTGTTATTTTAATCTTATGTAAGATGTAGTTTTTCGTGATTGGAGAGGTGGTGGTAGGTAGCCTGTTTATAAAATGGTCATATTTTATCACTACCTATTTTAAATAGTGACAAAACTTATTAGATGAAGTGAAGAAAGGAAGATCAGAAAGGTGTGATCATATTTGACCGTGCGGTGTAATATTCAGATGACCCATACAAAATGTCAATACCTACTCGACCCAGATGTACCAAACATCAAATTACTATTTTTTCCAATGGAGAAATTTCTATACTTCCAGTACTAGCCATACCCTTAAATATGTAAGAGTAGCTGGTATATGACTACACCTTTCTGTTACGTGGTGCAGAGAGCCAGATTAAAATAAATGTGTTATACGAAGAAGGCTGAGATTTTAAGCAGAACCCTTACATTTTTCCTTATCACCACCGAAGAGATTCTTGAAGTCAAAGATGACCCTTCCGTTAGCCTGAAGTTCCAGTGTGTGAGTTTTTAAATTGACATGATTATGTCCTTCCTTGTCTTGTTTAACAACGTAATCACCATGGAAAATGTAGTGGTAATCATCTGAAACAAGTTTAAAAAAAATATAATTAAAGAACCCAATTTGCAATTTCTGAACCCCCATATGGAAAAGATCACAATTTCCATATGGGGGTGTTCAGAATGATGTACTGAATAAGTGGTAACTGTTTTAGCGCCGGGGTCCCTTCCACCCTGTAGGTATACTATCTTCGAAAATATACTTCGACTAATGAAATACAGGTCTGACACTATTTTAAACTGACAACGTAAGGGCCTAGACAAAATGACATTCTATCTGCGATATCAATGATGAAAAAGTAAAAAACAGAATCAGAATGGAACAGCAGAGGAGTAAGGCAACAGGCTGTCAAACTTTCTGACCTGAACCTACCCGTAACGACTGTAAAAGTTCCTCAAATGACAGCCCGGACCAACAGCCTAACGTGTTTTCTAAGGTACGGAGGGGTTATGATTTACTATTGTATTGATTGTACTTACAATAATTAATTTTGCAGTCGCCATTTCCTTCAACATGCAGTGGGCCTACCTCACCGTTAATTTCATATCCTGCTGTTAGGGTCAGGTGAGGGCAACCAACGTGGTAGTCGTATGTATGATCCTTTGCAGTGATCCTGTGATGAAACAGTAAAATAATGAGTCCTTGGCAGCCAAAATGATTTAATAAAAGATATTCATCAAACGAAAGAAATGTTCTACGACGCAAATTATTTAGTCAACAACTAACGATTTTTTAACCTGCCCCCAAAGCTATACTGAGGGGGTATACTCATATTTATAAAGAACAGTAAACAAAGAACGACAAAACGAAACTAACTTGAAAAGCTCCACTTTACACTTCCTCATTCCAGAGAGTTTGGCTTCAGTGAATTTATAAAACAGCTTAGGCAGCGTAACTTCAATATCTTTCTGGTATAAAGGCTCCGAAGATTGGACGCCTGGTATGCCGTCTATGAACTGCTCGAAAGTCAGTCCAGCTGTCTCTGTGAGACATTTGCTGTCTTCGAAGTCACATACCACCCTTTCACCTGGAACAGAATTATTTTGTTAGTTTGACTCTATTGTAGGTATGCATAACAGCCTTTAATATTGTTATTTTAATTTTTCATAATTTTTGTATCGAATATGAAAAAATAAGAAAACGAATCCCCATGGATTTTGAAGTTAAAACTGGTTGCTAGTCTTTCTATAGATCCGTATGAACCTTCTAACACATACGAAAGATCTGTTGGAGGGGGTGACGGGTCTCATATAAATTTGGTCAACGTCCTTGAGTACCTTTTGTATATTTTTTTACCTGAAAACTATTATCGCGTAAATATTCAATGCGATAGTTATTACTTTTTAGACAGAACTGGTCTTACAATTTAATAAATTACGATATAATTCCGACAACATAAGAAGAAGAATCGGAAGCTGCTATAATTATAGATCATCATTGTTCTGCGCTTATCTAAATTCTTTGGGGTCGGCGCAGCATGACTTCTTTCTTCCATACTTCTTTATTACTCGTCATCTCAGCAGTAACCTCTTTTCTAGCCACATAATCCTTCAGACAGTCCATCCATCGTTTCTTTGGTATTCTTCTACTATTATATTCACACTCAAAACATTCCTCATGAAACTCGGTATAAATCATGGTAGAAAACGGCATTTGGCAAAACCAGCCAACAGAGAAGCAGAAAAAATATTTGGAAATAAAAGTCTTATTTCTTATTTAATTTAGATTTAATACTGCAAACCGACGGCTGTATTCTCCATTAGATAAATCTTCAAGAGACACTATTCTCAGGAACGCATTAACGTTGTTGATGTATTTCTTCATAAATGCTTCCATGCCTGGCTGACGAATCAGTTTGTCCACATAGTGCCAGTTCTCATTCGCAAACTTGTTGGCGGCGTCAGCTGAAAATGTACACAAATAAAAATAATTTAGAGATCACAAAATGTTTGTTTTAACCGTATGAAAAAAACCGTAAAATATATAAAACAAAATGTCGTACAGGACAACCACAGGACAGAACTGTGTGAACGCCAGCTGTAACTGCAACCAAGATTGAAGAGTCGGTATATCTGCTTTATTCTCCAAAATGCACTCAGAACTACTTTGTGAAATGGGCATCAAATGTGATCAAATTGCTCATCTTCGTTTGGTGTGTTGCGTTTACAGTGCTGACATTATTGAGATACAAAAAACTTATCATCATATTTTTCTTCCACTCTCCTCTATCAATCGACTAAAAAGGAACTCGTAGTATCAAAATCATTAGTAATTATAGTGTTCTTACATTTTGCTTTATTGCCATCGTAGAGATTTTCGAAGTCATAGTGCACTTTTCCTCTTGCTTCTATTTCCAGATTGGTATTTTTCAACTGGATGTGTGTCTTTTCATCGTTACAATCTCTCCTTTCGTAATCGCCATTGAAAAGGAAGTTGTAGTCAACTGAAAACGAAAATTTTGTTCTGCATTAGTTTGCATCATAGAGGGGACTCACTGTTCCTACGTAGATTTATTTATTCTCATAAATTTTAATAAATAAAAAACAAATAATAATAGACTGCCTCGTTGGTCTAGTGGTTGCAAGCGTGACTGTTGAGCATGTGGTCCTCGGTTCGATTCCCAGGTAGGGTAAAGTGTTATTGGGTTTTTCTATTAGGAATTACTCTAACGCAGCCACGGAGTCTGGATTTGTGCCCGGTTGATGGCAACAGGTTCGTTCACTATTTCATGGGATTTAAAAAATCATAACTGGGAAAATGTGGGTGTATTCTTAGGTATACCTCTGTATAACGATTTAAATTATTAGTAACATTTAACCCTCATCATGTGGTTGCGCAAAAATATTATTACAGATACGTTCTTTTATCATGAGTGAGCAAAATAAAACTTAAAATGTATTGATATTTGAATAGTTTTGTCCAGTTTTATCGTCGTAGGTACGGTGGTACAAATTCAATTATTTAAATCTTTGTTTTGTAGCATATTATTTTAAAGACTGCTATTATAGACCAGGGTCGATAATTTTTAAGACCAAAAAAAATAATAGTAGGATGAAACCCATTAGAAAAGGAGGGGAATATTATAAAAATGAAAGGAAAAATAATTTACGGGCGATCTGAGGTCGGGAAGGGGATGGGGGTGAGTTTTTAAGGGTAAAAAACGGTTTTTCTCGATTTCCGGCAAAACTAAAAGTCCTATCGAAAAAAGTTAAATGGCAAAGTTGTAGGTAATAAAAAGATCTAAAACTTTTATATTGACAATTTTTTCACATAACCTCAAAATGTATGTGAAAAATTCAAAAAACCAAGTTTTTGGTTTTTTATTTTAATCTTTTACAAAAATTTGTTTTTTTTAACGAAATTTGGTGAAAACGTACCTTTTCATGTCGCAAATACGCTGTAATTTATTTGATTAAAAATATTTATTTTTTCACCTCATTTTGAATTAATATCGAAAAAGCACCCTAATTTTCAATCGAAAATTCACCCGTCAAAATATCAGCTTTTTTCAAAAAGTTGGTATGTTTTCTGTTCGTTGAAATCTCTACTTTCCGATGGTGAAAAAAAAAATATATATTACCATAGTAAATCTTCTCAGAAAATGCAAAAATCGAAAAAAACTCGAATTCGAATTTTTTTTTTAAGTTATTATAAATAATTTTGAGCTATTTATTAAAATTTACACTTTAATTACTCGAAAAACGTTAGATTACATGCTACATTAATAAAAAAAAATTGCAAATCAAAATATACTACTATAATTAACAAACAAATAAGTTAATAAAATTAATATTTAATAAGACATCTACAATATTTGGAGAAAGTTGTCGAATCTTTTTTAAATTATATGCGTAGATGCCTATTTATAACTATTTTAAAATAAATTATATACCTGAGTGACCCACGAAAAATTGTAGCCCATCAAGAGGTATTTCATGGAGAAGTGGGGAAGGGGCTAGGCGGGTCTGGGTCTTACTACATACATACCTACTATTTCGTAGCAGCTTTTGCAACCGTTAGCCTAGCCAGTATTCGAAACACAGTACAGTATACAACATCGTTTATAAAAATACAAGTGCACGCTGAGTTTCTTGAAGATAATTGTGACAAGTTTACTTAAAAAAAAAAAACTTTTCGAATCTGCATAGGAAGGTAAATACTATCTCTATTTTGATCTGTATCAATCAACTCAAACATTAAAATAGTAATATTTTCTTTAAAAAATAGTATGCTTAACGTAACATACCTAAAGATTAAAATTAAATGATATTTTAGTACAAGATTAATAAATAATAATCTCCTTAATTTTGCACAAACAAATTTAGTTAATCCCATGAAAAAAAAAATATTTCAAAATACATAAAAAATATATTAAAAATCTATAAAAAATATACAAAATATATATCGTACATATATTTTTATTTTATATTTTTAGCTATGTTTTTTAAGTCTTTTAAGATATATTTTGAATGTATCTAAAATATATTTAAAACATATGAAATATACATGATCTTCAAGAAACTCAGCGTGCACGTGTATTTTTCTAAACGATGTTGTATACTGTACTGTATTTCGAATACTGGCTAGGCTAACGGTTGCAAAAGCTGCTACGAAATAGTAGGTATGTATGTAGTAAGACCCAGACCCGCCTAGCCCCTTCCCCACTTCTCCATGAAATACCTTTTGATGGGCTACAATTTTTCGTGGGTCACTCAGGTATATAATTTATTTTAAAATAGTTATAAATAGGCATCTACGCATATAATTTAAAAAAGATTCGACAACTTTCTCCAAATATTGTAGATGTCTTATTAAATATTAATTTTATTAACTTATTTGTTTGTTAATTATAGTAGTATATTTTGATTTGCAATTTTTTTTATTAATGTAGCATGTAATCTAACGTTTTTCGAGTAATTAAAGTGTAAATTTTAATAAATAGCTCAAAATTATTTATAATAACTTAAAAAAAATTCGAATTCGAGTTTTTTTCGATTTTTGCATTTTCTGAGAAGATTTACTATGGTAACATATATTTTTTTTTTCACCATCGGAAAGTAGAGATTTCAACGAACAGAAAACATACCAACTTTTTGAAAAAAGCTGATATTTTGACGGGTGAATTTTCGATTGAAAATTGGGGTGCTTTTTCGATATTAATTCAAAATGAGGTGAAAAAATAAATATTTTTGATCAAATAAATTACAGCGTATTTGCAACATGAAAAGGTACGTTTTCACCAAATTTCGTTAAGAAAAACAAATTTTTGTAAAAGATAAAAATAAAAAACCAAAAACTTGGTTTTTTGAATTTTTCACATACATTTTGAGGTTATGTGAAAAAATTGTCAATATAAAAGTTTTAGATCTTTTTATTACCTACAACTTTGCCATTTAATTTTTTTCGATAGGACTTTTAGTTTTGCCGGAAATCGAGAAAAACCGTTTTTTACCCTTAAAAACTCACCCCCATCCCCTTCCCGACCTCAGATCGCCCGTAAATTATTTTTCCTTTCATTTTTATAATATTCCCCTCCTTTTCTAATGGGTTGCATCCTACTATTATTTTTTTTCACTTTTTATTATTTTTAAAGGCTTCTACCCTGGTCTATTATGGATTATTTGATTTCTAAATCAAAAAGAAAAAAGAGTGATTTGTGCAGTTAGGTAAGGAGGTTATACTTACAAAAGAACAGTCTGCAGGTACCTTTTCCTTTTACAAATTCAGGTCCAACTTGGCCCGTTGTTTCATATCTTGATTCAAAAACAAGATACGGACATCCAACGTGATAGTGAAACTTTTTATCCTGTTTAGATATTCTGAAATGTAATCATTCATCATCTTCCTAGCCTTTTTCCTTTGGGGTCGGCTTCCAGTCTAACCGGATGCAGCTGAATACCATTATTTTAGGTGGATCGACTACCTATCTGAACTCCACAACCCAGTTAGTTCTGGGTAATACGATATTTTTTGGTAAGACTGGTTGTCAGACTTTCGAGCCACTGACTACCTGTAACGACTGTCAAAGTTCTACAAATGACAGCCGGGACCAACGGCTTAAAGTACTTTCCGAGGCACGGAGGAAACTCGGTATGTAATGGGTGGTCACCCATCCACGAACCAACCTAGGCAAACGCAGTTTAACCTAAAGATTGACCCGAGCGGCTGTTATTATTTAGCCACGAAATGTAATAATTAATAGATTAAATTAAATTAAATACACGGTACATTTTATTGTTTAAGGGTTTGCTTAAAGAGACTGGTTCTCATTTAGGTCAAATCGGAGCGAATCGGTACCGATTGGTGCTGGTAAAATAGTCCCATACTTTCTGTTTGTGCAATAAAGGAACAAGCGCTTATAAACATATATAAAAGGTTTTTTCCGATGCCGAGTCCAAACAAATCGAAAATCTTTTTATCTTTATGCAATTCATTGAAAAATTTGATATTAGTAGCACTTTTTCAAGTATATTTGCTGAAAACAGTGACAGTGCACATTTCAGCATAATAAAATCTGTCTGCTTTTCAGCCGTATGCTGTTTTATTATTACCTATCTTAACAACCAATCATTATCTTTGCTTTACCAGTAAGCCGGGACCTATACCTAATACTGAAGTATGAGTGATGTTTTTATATGGAAAATATGCAATCAGAAAATATGATTTAAAGAAACTTACTGCACAAGTTCCACACGACAATCCTTCATTCCAGATAGAGTAGCATTGGTGAGTTTATACTTCAGTAAAGACAAGTTTCCTTCAAATAAATTCAGGTGTAGAGGATCTGAAGGTTCCACTCCTGGCATGCCAGAAACGAATCGCTCAAAAGTCCGTGCAGCGCCCTCTGTCAGGCATTTGTTGTCGTCTATGTCACATAGATACTTTTCACCTGAAATCAGAACATAAATTGATATTAATACGGTGAGACATCTTTGTTATCCCTGATATTAGATCGACGTGTTTATGAGATCTAAATTATTATTAACTAGCTTTTGCCAGCGGCTTCGTTCGCTAATTTAGAATTTGACAATCAATTCGGATTGCACTCGATTATTCGAAAGACACGTGGCGCCATCTACTATCATAAGAATGTTACTGTTTTTTTCCTCGGGAACAATACTTTTTTTTGGGATGAAAGGTATCCTATGTCCTTGTCTGTACACCTGACAACGTATAGGCAAAATTTCAGGATGATCTGTTCAGTGGTTTAGGCGTGAAAAGGTAGCAAACAAACTTATTTCGCATTTATAATAATTAGGAGGAGAGGATTCTTTTCATGATTTTATGGACCTTGGCTAGAGAGTTAACTGAACGTCTCATACCCCCAAGGGCAAAAAATAAGGTGATCAGTGCCGTTTCGCATTGGGTGCCTGAAGAAGAGAGTCATCAAGCGCCTATGAACGACGAAGCACGACTTGGTTTTTTACTAGACAGGTCAAAGAAGCAGCAAAGAGCAAGATATGCAAGTCTATTTAGGAATCCTGAGGTATAGTCTAGGTTAATAAAAAAGTCCACGTCACTCACATACAACGCTGCTAACGACAAATAAAGCAAAAATAAATAACCGTGTAGAGTACATTTTCAGCTTCCGTAAGCACATGTGCTTATCTAATGTTAGTCTTTTCTAAGTTCAGGTGAATTTATATAGTTTGTGCAATTATTTTGATAATACTGCTGTGGTTCCGTAGATTATAATTATTCATACGATTTTGTAACCATAACTGCTAGGGTAGTTTGTTGGGGTACCCACAGAAAAAAAAAACCCTTAAAAGTATTTAAATCCTAAAATCACGGAGTTATATCCATAATATTAACATATAGGTACAACTCGGATCATTGGCCATACATTAATCTACCTACTCATACAAAAATAAGGAAGAAAATGTAATTTTATCCCAAGAATACCTCAAAATGTTTAGCAAAGTAATTCAGTTTTTAGAACGACAAAATGTGTAACCTTCATAAATAATATTTGGGGTTGAAACACTGGGATAGGGCATTGGGGTCCGAGTGCCCACCTAGTCATTCGGTACATCGCCAAGTGGTTGGTCGACTCTTCCTGTGATCAGAGGGCTGGCCTATTGGTCAAAGAATCAGCATTGCCACCCAACATGGCAATGCTGCCAACCTTCTGAGCAGTATTCCTTTTGACAGCGATGTGAACGAATTTTTTTACACCCTTTAATGCTCTAAGTACATGTTTTTATCATCATTTTAAGTTTGGTTAACACCTCCAAAGGTTTAAAGAATGTTTACTAGCTTAAGTAAAGAATGTCCTTCATGAAACGACTTCTCTACACTACCTTATCTAACCTTATAAGATTGTGGATTCTTAATTTCATGAATTATCTCCAAAAAGTTATTTACTTAAGTCAATAAACTTAAGAAAATAAAAATGCGCGGTAACGGTATTTTTATTAATAATGTAGATTTGTTAATTGTTATATAGTTATAAATGTCTAGTACTATTAACACAAAAATTAGGTGTTTAAGAACGGCTTTGTATTTTCAGAACAAAAAAATGCTACATAAAATATGAATGGACCAACAATTTAACGACCTCACTGTTTCGGTAATTGATGAAAAACCTGCTTGGAATGTTATAATTATGTTCATAGACATTTATGAATGCTCAAATAAATGATTCTCGGTCGATTGCATTCTAATGGCAAAAGCAATGAAAAACAAACCCGTTTAATTATCTTCAAATCGTCATGACGTCACTAGGTTAATGGGCTCATTGTTTAATCTTACTAAAATTACATTTATATATTCCAAAAACGATTTTTGGTCGTCATCGGTTCAAAAAAATAAGTAATTTTATGCAAGTTCATAAAAAATAATTTTGTTTAATCATTAGTTCTAAAGAAAAACAATACCAACTCTACAACAACACACAATATAGGTATTTAGTTCGTATTTCAAAGTTCATGTAATACTATATTTCAAGTTCCAACAATGTTCTCAAGTAAGTGAAATTCTTGTTATTTCTTTTTGAGAAATAACTTTCTTTAACCATATCCTAAATTAGGGCAGAGCATGCCTGTGGGCCTGATAAAGTAACATATTATTGATATTTTTATCAGAGATAACGATGATGGAAAAGTGAAAATTTCCTCTCTACCATAAAATAAAATAAAAATAAAAAAATATAAAATTTCACCTCTCTCGACTCGCATCCGCTGGATGCGAGTCGCACGGGACCGGTCAATCTGGCGACACTTATGGGAGGCCTATGCCCAGCAGTGGACGTCTTTCGGCTGAAATTAATTAATTAAAGCTACCGAAAAGTGTTGAAAGTCCTTGTAGTAGTAGCAGTACCACGAAACGTTTTGTAAGTGATTGCGACTTGTGCAGACCTTTTGGACCGGAGGTGATTTAGCCAATCAGTAGGTAGGTGCCTAATAAGATTTGTATTCGAAATAAAAATAAAACACAAATAAACTGGTGATTAAACCCAGAACAAGATGTGTGATCTATTCAAATATCGTGGACACAAACTGTCCACATGGACCGTGGGACACATGGATGATTCAAAGTAATATTTTCGGGAATGTTTTTGGGACCGATTCTGATGATAGCAGGGAGATCTGCATGCTTAAAGGCAATACCTAAAAATAAAATGGGGAAGTTTCTTCATAACAGTTTTTGTCAAAATCTCATAAATGGAGATGTATAGATTATGTCATACTAGCTTATGTTCACGGCTTTGCCAGCGTGAATTGAAATGCCATTGCGCGGTTTAAGATGTTATTAGCTAATGCTAATAGCATTTTGAATTGCGTAGTGGCATTTCAATTCACTACTAGTCAGTCTTAGTGCTATTGTAAAATATTTGTTATAGTTGTATTATCCTTGTTATTGATGGAAAAGTACATAAAAATATAGGTAATTATTGTATAAAGGAGGTACATCTGCCAACAAACTGCTTTACAGTTTGGCAGAAGTAACAATTTTTGTAATACTTAGGATGTCACCACGAATAAAAGCTTTTCGTTTTTTTTTACTGGTATAGACTTATTATATAGACATATAATAGACGTACGATTATTATTTGCTTGATGGAAATAGACCCTTAATGTTTTCCCGATGCTGGAGGGTAACATAGGTAGGTAGGTAGTTTTGTAGGTGCAAATAACTGACGGACTGCTCGATAATTTAAAGACTGTAAATACTCGTAGTTTTATTAAAATAAATGCATTGTTTTTTATTTTTTTGGCTGAAAAGCTAGACTTTTTAGCTGTCAGTGTAATTCATAGGTTGATATTATCAATGTGTTTATACCATTGTTGTGTTAAATAAACCTTCACTTATCTGTTAGTTAGTATTTACTAAAGAATAAAAAAATTCCCACCATAGTTTCCCAACAAAAAAGGTCCTGCAAACGTAGATGCATTTAATTGTTATCATTAATCTTTACCCGGTTGTGAATGCAGTTTATTTTACTAAACTATTTTTGTCTAACCTCTTGATTTATAGTTTTACGTTTTCTTCCAACAAGAAGTCGTACCTAGACTTAAAGCAAAATAAAATTATGTAATGACGAGGGATCTTCTTAATAGCGTGTCGATGACAGTTAAAATTAAGTCAGTCCAAAATCAAGCGACGAGTTTGGCACTTTCAGTAGCGTCCATCAGCTCATGTGATGTGCAAACAACAGGACAGGCAGGACACGATATCAAGTGGCCCACCCATATACTTTCCAGGGCTGAGTCAGAGCCAGGGATGAACTCCATTCATACCTTTTTTTTTGGGATGGGATATCATCAAATGCCTCCTCCCGCTCTGGGCGGAGCGGAAGGGAGTGTCAGACTTTTACTGACTAAAACCCATCCATGTTCCTTCTTTTGCCCTTTGTGTTCTAGGGCCGCTGTATCTCTTTCGAACAGTCCCGCAGCCCTGGCAGGCATCGGCCCTTGCGGGTCCCTCCTGTTTGCTGACATCTCTTTGAGGTGCGCGTGGAACACGAACGCGCCGTCGACACGGCCTGTCGTCATAAAACGGAAGGACGGCGAGCTAGCCCATTACTCACCGTCCACAAGCCCGCAACTCCATTCATACCTAAAATTATGATTGCACCAATAATAACACAATCATTCATTACAAGATGTGTGATCCAATGAGTGAGAATTTTTGTTGATGGTTTTACCATCAACAAAAATTATGAATTTTATTCCCTAATTGACCCCCACAAAATGCTTCCTTAGTGTAAATACCTATTGCTGAATCATGTGAGATTTTTTAAACAATAGGTAGACCTTGTGACTTCGTTTTTGGGATTCGGTAACCTAAGGGATCCATACATGTTGTAGGGAGGGTCGCTACAACATCTGTACCTCTTTTGATTAGGTACCGATGAGATACAGCTGCATTTTATATGGATTAAGGGTTTTAATGTTCATAAGATCCAATTGTGTTATTATGATGCTCAATGATATTGGCCACCAAAGGTAAAATGAAGTAATCAGATGCCACATAATTGGTTCAAATTATTCCAAATTATTAAATAATGTTCATAAGATCCAATTGTGTTATTATGATGCTCAATGATATTGGCCACCAAAGGTAAAATGAAGTAATCAGATGCCACATAATTGGTTCAAATTATTCCAAATTATTAAATAGTTAATCCATAATAAATTATTTTTTTAGCAAATTACTACAACACAACTATAATTTTGTGTCAACTTATTTGAAATGGCTACAATATGGTAACAACGACGACAAACAAAACTCATTTTATTGAAACTAATCACGAGTTTTTGAACATCATAATCTGCCTAGCTTTTCCCAGCGCAGGTGATAATTAAATATTAAGACTTCCTACTGATTTAGCTGGTGAGAAAAAGTGGTAACACAAACTATCCAGCCAAACATCTGTCTGTTTAGTTAGAAGACCATGTCTTTCTTTTCGTGATATTGGCGTGACTATTCCGGCCTACATCAAATGCAAACTGTGACAAAATATCTGTTCCCCACCCACTCACCAACTACAGACTAGTGAACATCTTCCTACAGGGCGTAACGTTCAGTGGACCAACTTGAAGTCCCATATGGAAAAATAACCTATCCTGACCTGTTTACCTGTTTGTGTCTTATCTCGCAAAGTAGGGGCTACCTCGATGGAACAGCAGCAGGGCGTGGGTATAGAGTTGTATCGTAAACTATGCTCCACCTTCTAGCCCGGCCACGGAGCCCCAAAACATACATACAGCCATCTCTACACCTCTGCGCTGCCATCGTTGACGCAGTGGAAATTCAAATAAAAAGAACCGGAAATTTTTCGTAATTGATCGATTGTGTGATAAGTCTTAGGTTATATATAGCAATGAACATTGAACATTGTTAACATTAAAGTTCGTGCATTCGCTCAGAGAAAATGTTTCCAACAGGACTATTGGTTGTTCTGTGTTGTATCAGCAGTGTTCTAAGTAAGTGCAACTTGTGACGCTTATATAAATCATAGTCTTCTAACTAAAACAATTCTTATGTGATATAGTACTACAAAAATATTTTTGGTAGAGGAGCATATTGTTGGTAGCAATTTATAAATTGGTTCGTGAAATAACATAGTGAAAAAAAAATGGCGCCGTTCGTTCTAAAGCCTACACTACTAGGCAGGCTTTATTTAAACTATGACTTGAACGACTATACATATTCTATATCCTAATTCAAATCATAGTCTATCTGTATACCAAATGTATAAACATGAAAAGCCGTTTTATGAATGGACGCTGCTGAAAGTGCCAAATTTTTGGGCTGACTCAATTTCAATTGTCATCGATAAGCTAAGGAGAAGACGTAAAGTCGTTAATGTGTGAAAAGGACAGATAGACAAACGAGAGTTACATTTGTTTAAATTAAAAAAAAACCGGCCAAGTGCGAGTCGGACTCGCGCACGAAGGGTTCCGTACCATTATCTATAAAAACGGCAAAAAAAATCATATCTGTTGTAGAGCCCCCCTTAATATTTGTTTTTTAATTTTTAGTATTTGTTGTCATAGCGGCAATAGTAATACATCATTTGTGAAAATTTCAGCTTTCTGGCTATCATGTGTATGAGATACAGCCTGGAGACAGACAGACAGACAGACAGCGAAGTCTTAGTAATAGGGTCCCGTTTTACCCTTTGGGTACGGAACCCTAAAAAGGATGAAAATTTATAAAATTTATTATCTAACAATTTAATTTCTAATTACAGGTGAGAAAAAGCAATGTAATCTAGACGACATCAAATGTATAACCGACTCTGCTAAGCGGACCTTTAAGCAGATAGTATCTGGCCTTCCTGGAGTGGAGCCCTCGGATCCTTTAACCCTAGATTTGATTGAAGGGAATCTGCCTACACTGAAGTATAGATTAATTAATGCTTCGCTCATTGGAATGCTGAACTGTAATGTGGATCTTGGCCAGTAAGTTGCGTTTCTTAGATAAACTGGTTTTTTATTGTAGCTTTTAAACAGTATACCCCCAGAGAAGAAGTGGTGGCCTACGGGTAAAGTACCACCGCTACTGAGCAGATGTGTTAGTTTTTGTAACTTATTTCTTCACCACTGTTCTCAAAATGATGAAGAAAAACATTGTCGTCCTAGAACCATAAATTCTTTATTGATTCATCATCTGCCTAGCCTTTTCCTAACTATGTTGGGGTCGGCTTCCAGTCTAACCGGATGCTGCTGAATACCAATATTTTACATGGAGTGACTGTCTATCTGACCTCCACAACCCAGCTAGCACTGGGTAACACGATACCCTTTGGTAAGACTGGTTGTCAGACTTTCGAGCCACTGACTACGTTAACGACTGTCAAAGATCTACAAATGACAGCCGGGACCAACGGCTTATTAACGTGCTTTTCGAGGCACGGAGGAAACTCGGTATGTAATGGGTGGTCACCACAGGCCAACCTAGACAAGCGCGGCTTAACCTGAAGATCGACCCGAGTGACTGTTATTATTTAACCACGAGCTCCTCTAAATTCTTGATTGAAAAACTGTGAACTAATTATACATTTTTAAACTTTCAGAATTATAGTAAAGGAATTGAAGTACAACTACCACATTTTGTGTCCGCATCTCATTTTAGAATCAGACTATGAAGTGAAGGGCAAAGTAGGGCCTGAATCGATTGAAGGAACTTATACATGCAAATCAGATATCTGTGAGTACTTGATTTTAAAAGTTGAAGGTTGAAACGGAAATATTTGTATTAGAATGTATGTAGGCATGTTTTAAGAAGGAATATAAATCATGTTACTACATAAAATAACATCATCACGCCAGTATTCCCCGAAAGGTTATGCAGGGTGTACTTAATAGTACAGTCACATTTCGCCAGTTATGTATAAGTCCCACGTAACAGGGGGCGAGCCTATTGGCATCAACCGGGCACAAATCCAGACTCCATAACTGATACTGAGAAACTCCAGTTGGAAAAACCCATTAAACCTTTGCACGACCCGGGAATCGAACCCAGGACCTCATGCTTAGCAGTCGTACATGCGACCACTACACCAAAGAGGCAGTTATCGTGGCCTGTAACAAAAGCAGTGATAAGTATAAAAATGTCAACAGATAGAGAGGGAGAGGAAGGCCAAAGACTAGATGGGTAGGTGGCAGTGGCGAAGGTTCCATACAACTCGATTCCTACCGGCTTCCCTTTGAAAAATGGCACAGTCAGTATTCTATAGACAGATAATATAATCACATTTAAAGATAGTAGACCGGCTTACCTCTTACAAAAATTGACCCTTCGCTACTGGTAGGGAGGGTTTATGAAAGATAAAGAATGAATATAAAAATATAATATATAAAGATAGTGAATGATAGAGAGTGACCGTTAACAAGGGAGAATGAAAAACAAATGCGTTGGCGACAAGGGCAGGAAAATAAAATATTTCTTGAGTATAACTTGATTACATCTTTTTACTTCGGATGCTCTTATCTTGCACGTTCGGGTTCCCGTTCTTTCCGTTCTCACATATATGTATAATCTAGCTTGGATGATGTACTTAACCAAGATTTTGATTGAAAAGAGTGTCCATGGAGTTTCTTGCCCATTCTTCTCCATAGAGATCTAAGCTTTGAAATGTGCAACTACAGTATACTTTCACAAGTTATTATGTCTTGTGTCTGTGACTGTAGCTTCGCCTTCTTTGTTTTTCTGACATTAAAAAGTGCCTGTTACTTATGGCCTAATTGAAATAAATACTTTGAGTTTGAGTTGCCACCAAGTAATAAGATAAATCCGTTTAGTATATTTTGGACGTCTCACGGAAAACTAAATCATATTTTCTGTTCCAGATAACTATCATATCTTGTTAAGTGGTGACTACGACAAGTTTATCAGCACTGATGGAAAATTGCACTTTCAAATGAAAAATCATACCCTCGAATATGATGATAAATCAAAAGTGAATGATGACTGCAAAAATATTTTTCATGGCGATAAAGAAAAATGTAAGACAATCGAAACCTATAACTGAACACCGCACCGGCGCGCGGCGCGGCGGCGGTGGAAACTTTTACGTTGGAATCAGTAATTTTTTCTAGATCCTTCAGAGTTGAAATACAAATGGGTAAATTGCCTACACGGTCATTTATAGAACATAATTTTGATCACCTATTTGTGAAACGTATCCATGACAAATGACTGTGTCATAATCTATCTCCCTTCCTCTATGTACAATCTTAGTGTTGTTATAATTGTTTCTTCTTATCAATATTAGTCATGAACGTATCAATACGAGACCCCGCTTTGAAAATGAAGTTGGAATTTTAATTTTAATTACATAAGACTGAATTATAGATGGCCAGTTTTAACTTTTTGGTCTTGGATACCATGTTTATATACCGTTGCGCTCATTGATGATCAGTAATTTCAACTTATTAGGAAATGGAAACCACTTGTGTACTGATGATAATAATAAGTTTTTAAACTGTCATGGACACTAACATTATCATTAACACTAGCAACGGGATATTTACCATGTTTACTGTTTGTTTTAAATTCCCGATTTTTCGGCGCTGTTGCAAGTCTACCCTCTCTCTTGTTCGTTTTTTGCACTCAGTACCGATACCACTACTCAATTTTGTTCCCGACACACGAAACTCTGTGTCCGCTAGCAAACTTTTTTCGACACTTTTTCGGTTTTTACACAGCTGAACCACTGGATTCCATGCTCTCGACAGTTGAAACCCATCCTCCCGGTTGAAGTTCCTATATTTGGTAGCTTCAATAGCTTCTCTAACCAGTCTAGGAATATAGTGGCGTTCAGTCGAGATGACCTGAGGGTTATATAACTCAATCCAGTGGTTCGATTCTGATTCCAGAAGATTTTTTTTTTATTAGAACGTGGTCGTTTGACCAGCATATTATACTGAGTACGAGATCGTACCTGAGATAATAATAATAATTGTTGAGCTATGGCCGATTTTTGGGTGTCATTGTTTTTCACCGCCCTGATAATTATGCTCTGATATTCGACAAGCTACCGTACGTTTCGTCTGAGCGATATTATGACTTACCGCAACTGCAGTCTACTTTATAAACACCGGGCTTTTCCAGCGAAAAGCTGTCCTTCGGCGAATTCAGCATCTGAGACACTTTTCTGAAAGGAGTGAAGATAGTCTTTACGGCGTATTTCCGAAGAATGTTGGCAACCTTATCTGTCACTCCCCTCACATACGGCAAAAGTTGCCTCTCATCCTCGTTGCTTACAACCAGTTTTTTATTTAGGTTGTACGGGCTTCTTTGTATATCCGTTGCTCTGTCGGACCCTCTGCACATGTGTTAGCTCAGCACGTAAATGTTCCTCGTCGCTTAGATCATATGCGCGGTTTTTGAGTGAAGTCACCAGTCGTGCAAAACAAATAGTAAACATGGTAAATATCCCGTTTCTAGTGTTAATCATACTGATGATAATTATATTTATTTTCAGCGGACATCTTGCAGAAATATACAAATGAAAACTGGCCGACTGTACACAAGCTGACTCGTAAACCGGTCATGGAAGCGTTTATGAATAAGTACATGGGCAACGTCGATGCTTTCTTGACAGTTATTGCCGTAGAAGACTTGTTTTACAGCGAATAGACCGATGTGAAACAAATAAACTTGTGAAGAAACAAAAAGTATTTTAAATTATTCGTATCTAGTAGTATGTACTTTATCTTTCGTTTTATTGATCCTGTAAATATACCGGTAAAACCGTCTTGTAAAAACCTTCCCACTGGTGGACATAGGCCTCCCCTCGGTGAGAAAAGGATTCAAGACATGAATCTGCCAAATACAAACTTTGAATATCTCTGTTAAAAACGTCAACGCGAGGACCAGTTCATCCCCGACTCCAACAAAAAAATGTTTAGTTTCACGTGTTATGATTTGTACTTTTGGATTTTACTATGCCATCACTAATTTTGATTAATTCCCCCTTATTTTACCCAAAACACTATGCCCGATAAGCCAATACCTCTCCCGCGGCGGCTGGGACATGAGGATCTTTCCCTCTCACGTTCTGCCACCTCCACCAGGGCCGGGCGTGAGAGGTCGCCGCCGCCAATCGCCGCTACGAGGACACGGAGGTGCTCCGCCCAAGCGGGGCAGACCTCCACAGTGTGGTCCACCGTGTGTTCCGGGCGATCCTCACAATGGTAACACCCGGGCGTTTCCTCCCGCCTGATTCGGTGCAGGTACCTCCCGAAACAACCGTGTCCGGTGAGGACCTGCGTCAGGCGGAAGGTGAAGGCGCCGTGGCGCCTCTCTAACCACTCGTCAAAGAGGGGACTTACGGCCACTATCGTAGCGTGCCCTGCACGGGGTTGCGCGACAATTTGCGCCGGAGGTCTGTCCGCTGCGCGACAATATGCCGCGGCAGCGGAGTTCCCCCCCGGCGCTGTGCCTCCGCGCGCCACTCATGCAGGCGCGCGAGGACTATGGCCTCCAGATCCCATGCCACTGCTGAGCCTGAGATCTTGATTTCATCAAGATTGTGTCAGTAGTAGCCTGGTGTCAATTTGTGCCCGGTTGATGGCAACAGACTCACCAAATCAAATCAAAATATTTTATTTCACATAGGCCTACATGGGCACTTATAAAACGTCGACAAAAAGTTACTCTTTTATGATTTGGTTTTAAAATATTATCATGTTAGTTACACAGTACTTAAGTACGGGGGACACCCCCCTTACTTAAGTACTAATGTTGTAACGTAATCGTAATCGTATAGGTCCGGCAGTAATTCGTTGCTTACTATACACAAAACGTAAAACAAGATAACAGGTTGATAAAAGTTAACACGCATCTAGGAATCTACAAGACCTACACTGTTCACACATTCGCAAACAATCGTTTAAATCGTTAAGAATCTATACAAAGGTAAGAAAATATTATAAATTAAATTAAACATGGGACACAAATATTGTCATCAGTGCTGTAACTATTCTGAACAAAAGGTGTTTAAACGATTTCAGAACTATTGAAAAAAAAATCAGATTAAAAAGAAAAATAAAGATATTGAGAATAGTTAGAGACATCCGCATATTTATTTATGCAGTTTATGAGCTACCAGGGAAACCGCATGCGCAGAAGGAACTAAAGCCAAACCTCTATCTTCAACGTAATCGTTGATTTTGTAATATGCTTTTTTAATAAGGACACGTTTAATGTAGTTTTTGAACTTTCCATCGGTCAGTTCTATAACTGACTTAGGTATTTTGTTATGAAAACGTATACTGTTTAATAAGAAAAGACTTTCTAGTTTTTGTTAATCTGAATTTGGGTATAACAATTTCGTGTTTACTGCGTGTATTAATATTATGGAAGTCGCTTCGAATGCGGACATATAAAATACATTCTAAAATATAAAGGGAAGGGAAGGTATATCGATCTCTCTTTGAGGGACTCGCGAGGATCCATGGTATAGATCGCGCGGACTGCCCGCTTTTGTAAAATGAAAAATTGAGTCAACGTCTGCCGCCGATCCCCACAGCAGAATGAAAGAAATAAGCATAGTATATTAACTAGGGTTCGGGAATTCACGACAGTTAAAAGTGTCTCTTAAAAGTCTGGAAGTTCCGGGAATTCCCGGGACTTCGAGACTTATAAAACATTTTTTTTTTGTTCTTTTTTCAAGATGTTAGCATTTTTTGAAGAATTTTAATTAATTTCTGGTGAAACGTATTGAAAAAGGCATTTTTTGTAAAAATCAACATTTATTAAACTGACAATTAATAACCTTAACGTTAACTTCAGTCTCAATAATTGCTTTGTTTATTCCTTTAAATCACACACAGATTCAGTTTTAAGCAGTTAGTAGTAGGTAGTAGTATTATGCTTAAAAAAGTTATGCTTTAGAACTTTATGCTTAATAAATTTATGCTTTAGAATATTATGCTTCATCATTATAGAACGTAAATGAGTTGATCGTTGAACTCAGCAGCAGACCAGTTGGGTGCAAAATAGGTGGTGTTAGTGTCAATAATTTGAGCTACGCTGATGACATGGTGCTGCTGGGTCCAACGGCTGGCTCAATCAGGGACATGCTGAGCGTCTGTGAAAGGTATGCAGCGGCCCACGGCCTGGTATACAATGTGGCTAAGAGTGAGTACCTGATCTTTGCTGCTTCCGGGAAACATTTAAGTTATGAGCCCATGATATCCCTCAATGGACGAACCCTTAAAAGGGTCGCCCAATTTAAATACTTAGGACATTATGTCACCGAGGACCTCAAAGATCAGGTAGATATAGATCGCGAACGCAGGGCACTAGCAGCCAGATGCAACATGCTGGCTCACAGATTCGCTCGTTGTAGTAACGAAGTCAAAATAACTCTGTTTAAAGCTTATTGTCAAGGGTTCTACACGAGCTGTTTGTGGGTCAGCTATACGCGGAGGGCTCTAGATGCTCTGCGTGTGCAATATAATAATGGCTTCAGAGTACTGTTGCGGTTGCCTAAGTTCTGCAGCGCGTCAAGCATGTTTGCTGCAGCACGAACGGACGACTTTTTTGCTGTAATGAGGAAAAAGACCGCATCCTTAATAGGCAGAATGAGGGCTAGCCGCAACAGTATTTTGAAAACCCTAGCTGAACAACACGATGCACCGATAGTGAAACACTTTGTCCGGTTGCTCGTGCGGCAGGGATGAATAATGTTTTATTTGTATTTTGTATTTTGTTTATAGATTTTAATACTAACACTTAGTTGATAAGTTTGTTTGTATACTAACCAGTGGACCAATGTTGTCAAATTAAATAAATGTTTATTATTATTATTATTATTCCTTTATTATTATTATTATTAGGGTTAGAGAAATTATGTTTAAAAAAATTATGCGTAAGCTGTTATGCGTAATTATATTATGCGAAAATATAATTATGCTAAGTTATATTAGGTCTTAAAATTTTATGTAAATGGATAGGGAACCGTTTTGCAACAATTTCGACAATCTTGTCTAGTCTCGAGTATCAACCCGAAAGTCCCGGGACTCGAGATAACTAAAATTACGAAAAGTCCCTGGACTTGGAGACACGAGACGTCCCGGGACCCAAACCCTAATATTAACCTAGCTGTGGCTACACCAGTTAACTGCCTTATTTTCCTTACTGCATATGCAGGGGAGCTCGACCTACCCGAAAGAGTCCCCACTGCAATTTTGACCCGTACACCTCCTCCTTCATGGGTCTTAAACGTAATTGGCGAATTGATCTGACGTGATGATCTGGCGTGATGTTGTTTTGTTATTTAATTTTTAATATTGTATTCCAACAACGCAAAATAATCTAACAGTAAATGAGCTTAATTAGCAAAGATGCATATCTGAATCTTTTTATACGTTTATTGACATTACCGCAAAACTTAGTCTTTAACGGTAAAATAAGACCGCATTCATACATAGCATCCAGATGTAAACCTCTACAGTTAAACGTCGGTCTTATCAGGTAACGAAAAGGTTTATTGCAATTGTCAGCCTCAGCACAAGCCTCAGGTTATTTGGCCTCTCTTATCTGCACTGTTTAACAGAAGGCATTATGTAGATCCTGCGTTCTCCGATCAAAAAAAGGCGTGAGCGTATGTATGCATGTATGTGTACCTTTTGGAGAATCTGAATTTATGTTCTGTGAAACCAGCAGATTCTATCAATGTCATGTTAAGCTACCTATGTTTAATTAATATAATTATAATACGATCAAGTTACGATTGTTTCCAACAAAATATGTAGTTGACAGAAAGAGATTACAAAATAGAGGCTCCTACTTGGGTTTTTTTTTAACTGTTTTGGCAACTAAATGAAAATCAATGAAATTATTATCAACTAGATAATATGTAAAAGATACATACATAGCACTCCATTGCCACCAAATATCCATTTAATTTAAGAAACACATCGTAGGAAATCCGCATTCATAAGGTTTTTTCTGTACAGAATTTTGACTTGCGTGTGCGCTTTGCTTTATAATTATCTAGTCCCGTTATCGTACATCTAACAATATGATATAATATTATATTTAACCGGATAGAACGCATTATTCTGAAGCGTTTCAAGGAAGTAATTCCACCAAAATGTTTTCGTTGCAAATATTCATTATTGCTGCAATTGGCATTCAGAATGTTGTATGTAAGTGACACTTTGAATTACTCGTATTTTTACATGACACACATTTTGCTTTTGTGAATATGGCTCCAAGGTAACATAATATCTCGTTTGGTCTAACTTGGTCTTCTTTGAACTATAACATATCCTAACGCGAAAATTTGTGGGGATGTATAGATGTCTGGATGTTTGTTACTTTTTAACGCAAAAACTGCAGAAGGGATTCGGATGTAGCACACAGATAGTTTATAACCTGGATTAACATATGTAATACTTTTTATTCCGGTAGTACGATCCCGTGGGCCAATTACCGAACACCACGCGGGTAAAACCGTGGGCATATGCTAGTTTTGCCATAAATGCTCCCCCACCCTCTGCTGAGAAACAGATCTGCTCTCTGCAAAGAGATTTCACTTTACCGATTTGTTCCTAAAATATGCTGATATCTAAGTCTTACTTAAATCATGCATACTAGTAACGGTCAGCAAAGACATTGACTCTGCCCATTGACAAAGAGCGGAGGGCTTTCACAAGTTGCAACAATTTTAATGAGTTGCCGATTTTACAAACACCTTCAACAGGGTTGAAATATTATGTATATTCAACAGTTTTTCGGTACCTTCATTTTTGACACTTCCACCATAACATCCTTAACTGGATAAATAATCTTTTTTTTTCAGTGCCCGGTGGTTCTTTAAAAATCTCTTATTTTGATCAGTATGGCAGCAGAATGCAAATGGACTCTGTTTTTTGGGAGAGGCATTATTAATCAAATATGTAATAAATCTTTTTATTTTTCTAGGTCTACGGAAAGTATACTGCGAAATGGATGATGTAGAATGTTTATCAAGTTCGGCTAAAGAAAGGGTATTCCCAAAGTTATTGCCAGGAATACCTGGTGTAGACCCTTCGGAGCCATTGCACCTTGCAAGGCTAAACATAGAACTACCAAACGTGCAGTACTCACTCCTTAACGCCACAATGACTGGTGTTAAAGACTGTGCGATAAATTTGAAGTAAGTTTTTTTTATCTGTTGCGCCATTTTCATCTCTCTTTTGATAGTTCAGAATTAGTGTTTGTGTTCCATTTGCTTTGACACCGTTAAAAGTACCAGCAAAATTGGGTAACTTTGGTGGTACTTAACTCTTCTGATAAAAAAATAATGCATACCTATATGTACATTCTTAGATTCATTCAAATTCAAATTATTTATTTGCCAGAAACATGGTATGTTTACAAGGTGTTCATAATATTGCATAATGCTACATGTCTCACCGTTTTAACGGTATGCAAAATCAATTTATAATTACAATTTACATCAGTTACATTCCATTAATTTTAAGATTATACATTATTTCAATTATTATATTGCACACACTTCTTTTTTTACCATATTATAAAATTAAACAATAAATTCAACATTATGACCACAACCATTGACTTAAATTATTACTTATGCCTATATTTGGATGCCAAATCAAGAGAAAAGAATTTACAGGGGTATTTTACAAAAAACTAGTGAATTGAATAAAACCATTCCTGCAATAACCAATTACGTAGTGCCGAACAAAATTTTTTTAAGGGTAGTGGGGTAATTGACGTCGGCAGAGCATTGTAGATTAGAGGAGCCATGTAGATAAGTACAGCTCTTTCGGAAGAGTTGCAACTTAGGAATACATACCTCAGGTAAGTACAATAGTATGCTCACTAACCATTGATCAGTGAATCCCACCTTTTGTATTCTTCTTCCTGAACAATCCAGAACAATCTCCGTGATCAAGAAAGAATTTGGTTCTACTACTACATTTTTTTCGTGTTATCTATGGTTTCAGGAAAAACCCATCAGACACTGCATTCGAATACCAACCATGTTGTCCTCACCTGACAATAGAATCTCAATATGAAGTGGAAGGCAAAGTAGATGCAGTATCTGTTAAAGGAAAGGGAACATTCAAAATCACTTACGGTGAGTCTTTTAAAATCTCTTTACCTAATATTTTCTTATTATAGATTTCAAATGAATTAAATATTCCTTCTAATTATGATTTAATTGACCTTTAAATGTGTCCTCGCGTTGCACTTTCGGATGCTTTGTCTAAATTTAAAATTTTGAAACATCAAAATCAACTTCAGTCTGTCAGTGAATAATAGACAATGGACTAACGTGGTCAATGGCCTAACTTTGAGAAAAGAATAAAAACTATAAAAAGAGTATAACCATTAACATGTTTAAAAACAAAAATTAGAAAAGAAAAATGCAGGAACCGGCTTTGGTTCTACTGTAGTAAAATTACTGGCCACACAATGTTTTTGAAATCTTCATAACGTTTTTTTTCTTGTATCACTGTTCCGTTGCAAAATTGGGATTTGAATATTCGTCTTACAAAGCCCTACCTCTTTCTTGCACTCGAACAATAGTGACTCCCACAATTACCTACATGAACCCAAGCTAGGCTTGTCGGTTGTTATATAATTCTTTATTTTCAGCCTGTGTCCTGACCAGTATCCCACTGCAGGGCGAAGGCTTCCCCTTCTGAGCCAGAACAGAGTTACAGTAACGTGTATTATTAACAAATTATTTCTTTTTCAGAGAACTTTTACATGAATATTACTGGAAGTCAAATGAAAGTGGAATTTGCAGACTGCAAGCAACATATCCGGATTTTGAACTACACTACACATTTAGAATTAAGAGGAAAATCATCGTACGATTACAAAAACTTAGTTTTTGGCGATTCAGGAAGATGTAAATGTAAGAAAACTATTTTGTAATATTGTAAAGAGCGTTCTTAAATTGCCATAATACACAGATTTGTCTCGATGGTGGTATTTAAAATGTAGTCCCAGTATTAAATCAGCTCAGTCTACCATGACCACTTCTGGAAATAGACCACTCCCAAGGCAGCCGGCCCTCCACTCAGTTCCAATATGATTATAATTTTACATTTATTATGAGAGTGATTCTATCAGTCGTCTTGTCAAATCCTGTAATCGTCTAATGAATTAAATGTAAGTGCTTAATAAACCCCTGTGCCGTTATGGTCATTTAAAAACGTAAATTCATCAGTCATCAGGATTCAACGTCATCTAACAACATAATTACGGAACACGGATCTTTTAGTGCTTGTCCGAAATCAGAACCAACGTCACGTTTTTTTTTAATACTCGTCACAAAATCAATCGTATCCAGCAGAGCCCTTCTGACCCCACCATTCGAGCTCAAAATGGTTCTTACAACTACACTCTGGCAACAACAACAATATTATATTGTTTCATGATACATTCTATTAATCTCATTTCCAGGTAATCCTGCTTCGAGGAGCAGGTATTATGACAGATTCGAAGAAATCACCCGGACACCGATCATGAATGCTTTTGTTGATAAATTTATGGGAAATATCAGAGATTTTCATGTTGCAGTTCCGGTTGAAGAGTTATATTATAAGTATGTTTGATGCTTGTACAAATATTGTAAATAAATCAAAATGTAAAACAGTATTGCGGGTTTTTATTTTTTGTTTATGTTGATTGTACTGTTGATAAAGTGATTCATGTTCTATTGTAGTTATGGACCATCCGTTTGTCCATGAACACTTTTGATTAATTTCACCATTGATTGGCTGCAATAGCGATGTGTTCCATGTACCCCGATATTCAATAGTTAAGTTTTCTGAACATTCATTAATCACTAAGATAGGGAAGTCCCTTTGAAAGAAAAATAACAATAACTTTATTATATTAGAGGTATTTCCCAGAGCAAATCATAAAACAAAGGCTCGCAAATTATGTTTTATTTTGCGCTAAGAGTTACCATTAGATAAGGTTCATCAAAAAATACTTAGCAAAACTAATGACTATTCTGTTGGTGTTTTGAGCAAATTAAATATGTTATCACGGTATCTTAACCTATGGTGCACAGACTTGGTCTTTGACTAACATCCAGAGGTCCAAACTCAAGGTTTGCCAACAAGCAATGCAGCGCAGTATTCTAGGTGTTAAATTAACGGATCGTGTTTGCAACACAATACTGCGCTCCAAAACAAATATAAGTGAAGTGGCTCGAAAGGCTACCCAACTCAAATGGGACTGAGCAGGACATGACTGCCACATGCCGGACAAACTTTGGGCCAAATTGGCAGGAAACTGGTGCCCTGACACAGTGAGGTGGAGTCGCGGCAGACCACGCAGGAGATGGTGGGACGAACTGGACAAGTTTTGTCCAAACTGGAAGGAGGATGCGCGGGTTCGCGAGAAGTGGAAGGAATGGAGGGAAGCCTTTGCCCAGGAGTGGAACAGAGAAGGCTATTACAAAAATCACAATATTTATTTATTTATTTAACACTTCAAGCACAGAGTACAGAGGCGGACTTAATGCCGTAGGCATTTTCTACCAGTCAACCTTTGGGTGATGCAGAGACAAGCAGTGGTAGGTGTATACAGAAAATATATATTTTTTTTTTAAATAATGCTTCTTGTTCAGGTGGTTTCACACGAAACAACTCGTCCGCGCGATCGGCGGTGAAGCTGATCTCGCGTCGCATTGGATTGTATGAAATCACTTGATCGCTCGGACGAGCGGGGCTCACCGCCTCACCACGCGGTTCTCCCACCGCCACAAAATCCACTTCGCCGCCTCCGCCCTATAAGTATTTCTACTAAAATTATATCAATTAGCAATTTTGCAATGTGTTTTCAAACAGGCTCTACAAATGACAAATAGTAAATTGAATATTATCGATTCTTGAAAAAGATTTTTTCCAATGGTGTCTCATTTAATTTTGATGTTGGCTGTACACATCTGGACTGTATCTTTGTTTATACACGGCAAACTAGAAAGAAAAAAATCGATTTTGTCGTTGTACGACATTCAACGACAAAATCGATTTCATCTAATCTGGCTACCGTTATGCTGTCTGCATAGCGGTATTCAGGGTCAATGATTGAAATAAATAAGCTTTTAACCCTCGGTGTACCTGGTGACTAAAACTCCCCTCCTGCAGTAGGTGGGGTGTGACATACCCACCGTTTATGAAACAAAATGTCAATCATTTATGAAATATATAGGTACAAGGAATAATTTGTACATTATTTTGTATCAGAAGTAATTAAACTCTGAAGTAAATTAGCATTTTGAACCTTTTATTAATAAACAAACAAAAAGTACAACTTTAACAAACAAAAAGTACGACCTTATCCTTACTCATGACACGTTTATCACAATCTTTTAACGTAGGCGATCAAAAAATTATAAACACTTTGAAATTAAACAAGAACTTGACAATAAAATAAATACAATTTTTTTGTCAAGTTCTTGATCGTCGTTTTCAAAGATACTGCAGATTTGACAAAAAAAATCAGCATCATTTAGTTTTTCCGAAAGGCCCATACCGAGTGGCAAAATAGACTAGGACGTAACGCATCGGATCAACTCAAGATGGATGAAATAGCGACAGGTCACTGGAACAACTTGCGACCCACGGGTGCCCCTCAAGCTAAAGGGGAAAATATGTGTACTGTAACCTGCCGTACTGTATGGGAGAGCAGCGATAGCCCAGTGGTGGCACGCCGACTTTCGAACAGTAAGTCGCGGACTCGAACCCGCCTATCTGGGTTTGAGTCCGCGCATTATTTTGTTTAATTTGTTTCATCACCACTGCTCTCAAAACGGTTAAGGAAAACATCTTGAGGAAACCGGTATGTCTTAGAACCAAAAATTCGAAGACAAGTGACATCTACCAACACACTGGGCCTGCGTGGTGCATTATGGCCCATTCCCTTTCATAGAGGGGAGGCCATGTGTTCCAGCAGTGTGAACTGTAAAAAAGATTGATAAAAACGATTGCATGTAGCGGAGATGAGAAAGTTGAAATGGATATGTGGAGTGACACGAATGAATAAAGTAAGGAATGAGTATAATTATTAGAGGAAGTTTGGAAGTGACGCCTGTTACAGAAAAAAAGTAAAAGAAGTCGTCTATCTTGGTATGGACATGTAACGAGGAGGGATGAAACGCATGTTACTAAAAAAGTTATGGATATTAATGTTGATGGATGCAGAGGGAGAGGGAAGCCAAAGAAAAAGTAGATGGATTGTATGAGGAATGATACGAAACAAAAAGGTGTAAATGATGCCTTGACGTCAGACAGGAGAGAATGGAAGAAGAAAACGTGTCGCGCCGACCCCAAGTAGAATGGGACAAGGGCAGGAAGATGATGATTTAGTTTTTCTGTTTAGTACTTACTGGATTGTGGAGGTCAGATAGGCGGTCGCTCATGTAAAATACTGGTATTCAGCAGCATCCGCCGCGGTTAGACTGGAAGCCGACCCCAACATAGTTGGGAAAAGGCTAGGCAGATGATGATGTTGACGATTTATTTTTTCTGTCTATTTCTTAGAACAACCTGTGCATCTCTGCATCGTATTAGGTCTTTTTGCAGAAAGCCTTGTTAATTTTTCAGATCGATTTTGAAAATATCGTTATATTTTGATGCGGAGGTCTCTAGAGAGGTTGAGACTTTGTAATTTACATCTAAAAGTGCTCTTAGTATATCTGTTTACTAAATTAAGATAATTAAGTTTTAATTGAAATTAAAATATTTGAAGAAAAAAAATAGCTTCAATAATTACTGCATGCACTTAACAGGCGTCTAAAGTGCTTAGCTTCAATAATTACTGCATGCACTTAACAGGCGTCTAAAGTGCTTAGCTGCAGCCACAGTTTTGAAATTAATGCGATTTTTACGGACTGGGGTATGACATACCCCACCTGGTACACGGAGGTTATTTAAAAAAATAAATACTTGTTACCAAGACTTCTTTATAAAAAACTCAATCCATTGTCTTTATTCAGTCGCAATTGGTCCTTTACGATGATGCGGATAGTCCAAATAGTGCTAGTTTTGCTGTGTTTAAAAGATGTGTTTGGTTAGTAAACTGTTCCACTAGGTATATCATTATTTTATCTAACTCATCTTGTCTATTTAAGTGACTTCAAAAAAGGAGGTTACTTATATACACTACTTGATCTAGTTGCACCTTTGGTTTTCTTCCAGTATCTAGGTATATATTAATGAGGGGATAGATCACGTACTTTCCCATTCAGAAAATTGAAAGAGGAATACCTGTTTGGTATTTTTTTAACAATCAAACTTAAAAAAAAATTGAAAAAATGTTGAATCTTGAAAGGCCTACGAAACTCCATGTCATTCGTAATATGAGAGCACGATAAACTATTAAACTTTATTACTGTGTATTACTTTTTTCTTATATTTTCAGCGTTGAAAAAAGAATTTTGCAAACCCACGGACAACGAATGTTTGACAAAGGCAGTAAGAGAACATGTTTACCAGAGGGTTATAAAGGGGTTGCCCGGGGTAGCACCCTCTGACCCATTGTGTTTACACAAAATTGTGGTTGATCTACCTCATTTAAAGTATACGCTCGATCATCCTGCACTTCTGGGTTTGAAGAATTGCGATTTCCAGTTAAGGTCAGTAATATTCTATTAAATGTAGTAACTTACCTACTAAAAAACCAATAACGGAATATGTTTAAATATAAAATAACTATTTGTAAAACATCATCTGCCTAGCCTTTTCCCAATTATGTTGGGGTCGGCTTCCGGTCTGCAGCTGAATACCAGTATTTTATATGGAGCGACTGCCTATCTCTTTACCTCCACCCAGTAAGTAGGTACTGGGTGGAGGTAATACGATAACCCTTGGTAGACTGATTGTCAGACTTTAGAATCACTGACTACCTGTAACTACTGTTAAAGTAGTAGTAAAAATGACAGCCGGGACCAACGGCTTAACGTGCTTTCCAAGGCACGGAGGAAACTCGATATTATGTAATAGGTGGTTCCCCATCTAACTCAAACTATTCAGATTCGGATATGTGATGATATAGAAACTGACATTTAAAGAACTCACAAATATTGTATCTTGACTTTCAGACTTACTCCAGAAACAAGTTCAGTAGTTTATGAATATCTATGTCCACGTCTGATCATGAAATCGAAATATGAAGTGAAAGGAGAAATAGACAAAGTGACCACAGAAGGAAATGGCAACTGTGAAATCAAATACGGTAAGTGTTGCACAAATCCCAAAGACCATGCAGGTTTGGTTACTTATTCCAACCACAAATCTAGATGTTTTAAACATTCAAAAGAAGGTTTGCATGAATAAGCAAAAAGGTTTCAATGACCTAAAAATGATAGACTTTGTTTAAGTTAAACTCGGAACTAAAATCTGGCCTGGAATACTATAAATTGAAGAAGAAGAATAAGTGACTTGAGGTCCTAGACAAAGTGATAAGTGACCAGTGTATCAGCGAGGATGATAAATTGATAAGTCATAAATGTATTGGCTTCATATAAACTACCAAAAATCTTATTATGTTTTATGTTTATCCTGTTGAAAGCCTGTTATAGTAATACAAAATGCGTTCAAAGCAATATCACTTCTTAATGAGAAATGAAAAAAATAATGGTGTTTAAAAGTAATGAATGATTTTAGAATAAATAAAAACCTTATTTAATCATACCTTTCAGATAACTACTTCATTAATGTTACCGGTCAATATGAGAGAATAAGAAGAGAAGATGGTAAACTGCATTTCCATATTATTGACTACTGTGTTCACCTTGATAACGATGCACAAGCCACACCGCAGTACCAAAATCTGTCTATATGTGGCGGCGGAGACGGTAATTTTGTGTATAATTTATAAAGTCATAAATACCTAAGACTACGTACGCACTGACAATGCCTTACTTAGCGCCTAGAGCCTTGAGACTTGACATCTGTTTACTTGCCAGCAAAGGCGCCAAGCGCGCAGTGCGGCTGGCCGGAACGTTCGTTTCAGTTGTCCACTCGCTAGGCAACTCGCTAAGGCATTTGCCAGTCCGTATTGTGAGCCATTTATCAGTCATTTGTCAGTAATATGTCAGTCATATGTCAGTCATTTATCAGTAATTTGTCAGTCATTTGGCAGTCATATATCAGTCACTTTTCAGTCATTTGACTACCAATATGTGCTACCAAGATGTTTACGTCAATCGTGTAGAAGGTCGTAATAGTAATACATAACGCTTTATGGATGGAAGCAGATATGTACCTGTGTATCCATTTTTCACCAGTTATTAGAGGGAGCCTATTGCAAACAACCGCACTCATCTCCAGACTACAGGCTGCACACTTTGCTTGACTCGAATCTATACCACTAAAGCGACCACAACTGAGGCAGCCACGTGAATAGAACTAACAATATTTATTTTTCAGCTGACCAATATGCAAAAAAGTTGGAAGAGAAAACACGTCATATCGTAATGAAAACCATTTTGGATAGATTTATCAACAATCTCAAAGACTTCCAAAGAATTGTGCCAATAGAAGAGTTGCACTTTAGATACGTTTGAGTGTTAAACTGTCTTGAAAAAACAAACTGTATTATTTGACTCTAATAAAGCTGCATTTAAAAGCGATTATGAATAATTATTAATTGCGATAATTTAATTTATGTTTAAAATTGGCTAGCTAAGACAAATAAAATGTTGACTATAAATAAATTATTATTGTTTCTATCCTGGAAAATGTTTAGTACACGCAACTCTGCATGTTTTATTCAACAACATATGTCACCGTGATGACGCCGCTGCGCGCTGCCGTGTGAAACAGTATTAATATATCATCATCTTCTTGCCCTTGTCCCATTGTATATGGGGTCGGCGCAACACATTTTCTTCTTTCATTCTCCCCTGTTAGACGTCAGGCATCATTTACTCCTTTCTTTTTGATATTGTTCCTCACACAATCCATCCATCTTTTCTTTGGACTCCCTCTCCCTCTCCATCCATCAACACTCATGTCCATCACTCTTTTAGTCAAAAACAGTATACCATAGTATCCTTCACATAAAACATACAAAACTATTGTGCATCTACACTCGAGAGCAATGAATTCGGGTCACTTAAAGAATGTTAAAAATCTCGGAAACTAAAAATGATAGGTTAATGCAATAAATTGTATTTAATAGACAATGTAATACTCCTTAAATGAAAGTAAAAAAAAGTATGAGTCGCCATACATTTTATTAACACAAAATTACATAAAGAAAAAAACTGCTGATCTCTCCTTAAAACAAAAATAGGAAACATGACATTTTTGAACTGTATTACAATTTTCTTGAATTTTAAAACTTCGTATTGCCTCCTCGTGCTTCCATTACTGCGTTTACGCGGTTTGGCATGCTGTACACCAAGTTCCTTATACGATTTTGGTGAATATTCTCCCATTCCTCTGTGAGAGCAATTTTGAGCTCACGAAGCGTGATTGGGGGAGGGTTTCGTTGTTTTACGCATCTGCCTAGCTCGTCCCAAGCATGCTCGATCGGGTTGATATCCGGGCTGCGCGCTGGCCACTCCATACGAGTAATGTTCATCTCTTGAAGGTAGTCATTCACAATCCTACCTGTATGAGGTCGGGCATTGTCATGCATAAATATAGCATCCTCACCTAAATTGACCATAAATGGTCCAACGTGATCATTGAGGATTTCTTCCACATATCTTACGCTAGTTAAAGAGCCGTTTTCTATGATCACCAGCTCTGTGCGACTTTCAGAAGAAATTCCGGCCCACACAAGTACAGACCCACCACCGTAGGCTACTTTTTCTTCGATGCATGCTTGCTTGAATCTTTCCCCTGGTCTTCGATACACTCTGTGTCTTCCATCGTGCTTGTAGAGCATAAATTTTGATTCGTCGGAGAACATAACTTTTGACCAATCTTCAATACTCCAATTTACGTGGCTCTGGGCATATCTTAGTCTTGAAATACGATGCCCACGCTCCAGTTTAGGGCCGTTTGCAGGTCTAAGGGGTTTTAAGTTAGATTCAGCAAGCCGACGTCTTACTGTCCATGCACTTGGGTTACTTCCTCCGAGGCGTCGAAACTGATTTGTGAGTTCAGTTCCTGTGAGAAAGCGATTTCGAAGCATGGTGTTCACCAAGTATCGGTCTTCTCGTGCTATGGTACACCTGGTTCTGCCCGTTCCTGGTCTGCGTAGGTTAGAACCAGTTTCTTCGTAACGTCGGAGAACTCTTTGTACTGTTGACAGCGACACACCGACAGTCCTGGCTGTATCGCGCTGACTCCGGCCGGTTTCCAGCATTGTAAGTATTCTGGTGCATTCTTCAGGCGTAAGCGACATAATTTCAGCTTGAATAATGAATATAGAGCACTATCAACATGGTTTATGTACCCACATAAATGACAGATTACAAACAAAAGCAAAACCAAATGCTGTAATTTCGTAGTTCCATCTTCGAAAGTGGCCCTTTTTCAAATTTGATTTTTTTATGATATAACTTTACAATAACTAAGAAGTTTTAATACCTTCATTTAAGGAGTATTACATTGTCTATTAAATACAATTTATTGCATTAACCTAGCATTTTTAGTTTCCGAGATTTTTAGGATTCTTTAAGTGACCCGGATTCATTGCTCTCGAGTGTATATTTTGTATGTTTTATCCACATTCAAACTCTAAACTTGTCTCGCGACATCCTTCCGCATTCCTCCTTATCTCAAGCCTATTCCATAACAGTCAATTACTACACAACTTTTCAGTCACCGAATGCCACTTTCTATCTCCACCATTCTCTCGAAATTGTGATCAAGTCTAACTTGATTGAGTGAACCAATTCAACAAATCGTAACTTAGGCTAATTAAAATTGCCAGCTGTCTAAGAACCCAATAGCTTGGCACGCGTCGATGGGAAGAGATCAGATGGTATGACCATAATGCCATGGAAGTTGGGTAGGCCTTTGATGTGGGACGCAACTTGCGTCGACACCCTTGCGCCATCCTATCTTCCTAGCACAGTGGGCTGCGCTGGGGCGGCTGCTGCAGGTGCTGAAAACCTCAAACGGCGCAAATACAATAATTTAATTGGTAGTTATGTGTTTGAGCCGTTTGGGGTTGAAACACTAGGGCCATGGGGTCCGAGTGCCCACCTAGTTTTTCGGGAAATCGCCAAGCGGTTGGTCGACTCTTCACGTGACAAGAGGGCGGGCCTATTTTTTGGCCAAAGAATCAGCATTGCCATCCAACGTGGTTAATGCTGCCAGCCTTCTGGGCACTTTTCCTGTTGACAGCGATGCGGACGAATTTTTGGATGCCCTGTAACCCTTTTATACTTGTACATATTTAATTCTATTATAGTTTTGTAGTTTGTAAATAATTAATATTTTGATTAAAGAATTAAAATCTCAATATACATGTCCATTCAGTTCAAAACTAGAATATATTCTGGCTCGACAACGTCCTCTATCCTGTCATGAATACCAAATCTTGTTTCGTGTTATTTGAACCATCGATAACCTTTCCCTACATACCTTCAATATTAATGCCGCGGGAGATTTTCAGAACTGAAATATTAATATTTAATTATAAATATCAGCTATAATAATGATGGCAACACAACTGGCTTTGACTGGGAAAATAATTTCAATGGAATACAAATAATTAACGAATGTAGGTACCTTTATTTGAATGACCTTGGTAGATATAATATTGTGTGGGAATTAATTTTTATTGTTGTAAAAAGTTTCAACTCCAAACATTTTAAAAGAGAATGCTCATGGAAGTATGGAATCCCGTACCATGCTGCATCAAAATCAAACCTTGTGTTTTATAGACTACACTGATCGTATTAACTCCTACAAAAGTATTTTTGAAAAAAAAACCCGCGTTTCAGAGTTATTTTATAAAATCGAAACTAACCTAAAAAGTAGGTCTATTTTTTCGACGCTACCAACGACGTATTTTAACACACATACATTACATTATTGCTCTAAACAGCGTAATACACTAATATTAGTAAGAATTACGAGTTAAAGTAACATCCACAGTATGCTTGACTGAAACTCGATTTTATTTTAGACCTTTACATTGCCAATAGTCAGTCAGTACAGTACAAATGTCAGATGCCACAGATAAGATAACTATAAACCATAGAGTATAGTAAGTGCTATAAAGTAGTCGGGATTTAGGGATGTAATCGATAAATCAAAATCTTTAGGCTGAGAAAATCTATTTTGTTGCAAATAGCAATAAACCAAACTAAATCGATTTGGTGTACTGATCTTACTTAATTGTAATTAATTTTAGAGTCCGCTCGACAGACAAGGGTTTGTTCAATTGAAACGGAACGTCATTTATATTCAGTTGAAACGGAACGTCATATAAAGGGAGTAAAACAATATTCGTACTTTTAAACTCGAAAAGTATATTTCCAGTTCAAAAATCAAATCCCCGACGCGTAATGCCGTAAAAAAATATGAAACTAATTACTATAATATTTTGGTTTTGAGGCGCGAGACTTTTTGGTACCAACTTTGGTCATTGTCCTTTACGACTCTGTTTTAGACGATTTGACGTAAACGTTTTTTAACAGCCACTTGCGTTTAAAATCTACGACAGAATTGTTTAATTATTATCCTATAAAATTCATCTTCACAAACATATTTCATACATTTTGAAGTGAAAACGTCTTTAGCGGCGTTGTGCAATTTTTTTATGATGGGTAAAAAATGTTAAACTTGCGTCAGGACACGTGACCTGATCGAAAATTCGTAAGACAGAGGCGAAAAATGCACAACGTTAATATTCAAGTTTTCACGTCTGCCGGCACTCCCGGAGTGCAACCCGTTTTTTTTTTATATTACATGATTTTCCTATAAAAATATAAAGAAATTAGTAGCCTATTGCCACAAGCAACAAGGATTATTATTGTCATTATTTTATAAATAATTATCATGCTTTTAAAAATATTTGTACCTCAATAACGCATTACTAAAGGAGAATGCTCATGGATATATGGAATCCCGTACCATGCTGCATCAAAATCAAACTTTGTTTTTTATAGACTACACTGATCGTATTAACTCCTACAAAAATTATTTTTGAAAAAAAAACCCGCGTTTCAGAGTTATTTTATAAAATCGAAACTAACCTAAAAAGTAGGTCTATTTTTTCGACGCTACCAACGACGTATTTTAACACACATACATTACATTATTGCTCTAAAAACAGCGTAATACACTAATATTAGTAAGAATTACGAGTTAAAGTAACATCCACAGTATGCTTGACTGAAACTCGATTTTATTTTAGACCTTTATATTGCCAATAGTCAGTCAGTACAGTACAAATGTCAGATGCCACAGATAAGATAACTATAAACCATAGAGTATAGTAAGTGCTATAAACTAGTCGGGATTTAGGGATGTAATCGATAAATCAAAATCTTTAGGCTGAGAAAATCTATTTTGTTGCAAATAGCAATAAACCAAACTAAATCGATTTGGTGTACTGATCTTACTTAATTGTAATTAATTTTAGAGTCCGCTCGACAGACAAGGGTTTGTTCAATTGAAACGGAACGTCATTTATATTCAGTTGAAACGGAACGTCATATAAAGGGAGTAAAACAATATTCATACTTTTAAACTCGAAAAGTATATTTCCAGTTCAAAAATCAAATCCCCGACGCGTGAAACTAATTACTATAATATTTTAGTTTTGAGGCGCGAGACTTTTTGGTACCAACTTTGGTCATTCTCTTTTTGCCTTGTGTTTGGCCGCAACTCGCCTGATGTGGAACGATGACGCGACCTAGGGTAGAGCACGCTTGCCTAGATTTACACGACTTTTGAAGAGATCTATATTATATTAATCGTTTCCATCATACATATGCGTGTAGTGAGTTATGTGCGTAAAACTTATCAATCACAAAGCTATCAGCTCAAGCTGTGAAAAAGAAGCGATATTATTTTTTACTTTCACACACATTCCTCATTTTGCAACCTTATACTTACAGTTCGACAGATTGGAATATTTGGTTCACATTTTATAATACATATATAACATAACATCACACCTGTAATCCCCGGAGGGTAAGGCAGAGGTCTACCTAATAAATACACTCACATTTCGCCAGTTATGTTTAAGTCCTAAATAGGTAATATTAGCCTATTGTCATGATCTGGGTGGGTGGTTTCTAAAGAAAAATCTCAATAACACCTTGCCCGACCCGGGAATCGAACCAAGGACCTCATGCTCAGCAGTCACGCTTGCAATCCCTAGACCAACGATTAGATTTATAACACCTGCCTGCCTAGCTGTTGAAGCATGTTGGTTGGTGTTTGATGTTTTATATATGGTCTCATTAAAATAGATGGACAAATTTTAACACAGTGTTCAGTACTTCTAACCAAAGATATTCACGATCAAAATTACTGTTAATCATCTATTTTAATGGGACCTTATAATATACTGATATTCAGAAATAAACTTTTATGAGTGAAAATCATCGCTAACCTACTTCACCAAAAAGTATTTAAGCGGGCTATAACAATGATAGAAAATTAAAAAATGGATGGAATGGCAGATAAATGACTACTACTTACTACTACTACTACTTATGTGAAGCCTGTGAAGCCGGCAGTCATCGCAGAAATACGAAATGCTTTGAAAACGATTGCCATTTGTCTTTCTGGTTATTATTATAGCTAGCCCATATTGTCCCACTGCTGGACAAAGGCCTCCCTCCATTCCTTCCAACGGTCACGATTCTGTGCTACTTCTTTCCAATTCTCAAGAAAGACATCCAGTTCGTCCGGCCATCTCCTCTGTGGTCTGCCGCGACCCCGTGCCATTGCTCTCTGGATATGAGAAAAAAAAAACGTTAAGGTTTAAGTTTTTATAACGTGTCTGAAAAGGCTGTCTGAAAATTAAAAAAAAAAACAATAACAATGTAAATGACGCAAACTGACTCGGTCATACTAAAGGTTTTGCCAGAATAAATCTTAATTGTAATAGCTCGTAAATCATTTTAAAACATTATTTTATTATGTTAAAACAAAACGTAGACGTAAACGTCAAGAGTTACGAGGTCCCTATGATTAGGGTTCATCAAATAAAATACTAGCTTTAATGACTATTCAGTTTTCTCTTTAGGCAAGCTAAACGAGTTGGTGTTAGATAGTTCACAAGATAAATGAACTAGAGAGCAACAAACTGAATCAGAATCAACATTGATATAACATTTAATTTTAGGGATCTTATAATGCTATGTAAAAAAAAAGCTCAAGTATTTTTCTCCTACTGTTTTGAGACTTCTGTGCAACACCTGACTGAACTTGTAACTGCACTACACCTCTGCCGAACCCTTCTACAGGCGTGATGTTGTGATGTTATGTTATACTAGCTGTGCCCGCGACTTCGTTCGCGTGAATGTCGGAACTTAACAATGTATTTATGCTAGTGCTTCTTTATAAACAACATTAGCTGTGGAACCATCTGGAGCGTACACAAAAAGGTTATTGGGGTTTACGCGAGAAAAAGCTACGTATAGTTGACCATGGGAAAAGCATCCAATACTTAGGTCCACCCCCGCAACGGATAATGTCTGGCCCTGAGCTATATTAATTGTCATGGCATAACAGAGACTGACTGGGAATTGCACTCGTTTGAAAGAGAAAGGAAAGTTGTTAGGAATTATAGGTATTCTTGGAATAAAAACAATATCACCAGCGCCGCAACCAGTTAATATTTCAGCTTCGATTATGTTTTGCTGCAGATTTGTGAGTTTGAGCCGAGTGCCGTTACAAAGTTTGGAGGACATAAATTTCTGAGGAGAATTATTGGTACACCGATTTTTAAAACTATTTTGTGGGCTGGAAGTCCGGGTGTGTTGAGGGAATCCAAAAATTCTACCGGGTAGTACGTGGAGTCATCTTCTTCCATAACTGTATTTATAGAGGTGTATTCTCTACTATTCCCGGACACATGAATCAATATTTTTAAATTAATTGCCGCAGCTTGGACATTGCGAGGAGTCAAAATAGCTCGCTGACATAGCCAAGAACCGGCTTGATATCCCATGTTTGTGGAATCTCCGTACACAGAAGAAATTAGCTCCTGTTGTGATGTAACGCAAGAACAGAGATTATCAACCATATAATAACTTTTCCATCTTCTTGTACGGGGTATGTGCCATCGCCTATTTGGAACAATAAATTGGGAAACTCCTGTGCATTTTCGCAGCCTCGCAACTGTGCACGCATATGTACACTCAGGTGTGTAGATGATATATTGCGCCATAAAACAGAACTCTTCAGACAGGCAGCAATTTCTTCGGCTCTCGTTCCTCGGGGTACTATCGGGAGTGTCTGCCGAAAATCACCGCAGAACAGCACCGTAATGCCTCCCCACCGGCCGGTCATTTTGCCTTATGTCCTGTAAAGTTCTATTCACTGCTTCTACAGCTTTGCGGTTTGCCATAGTGCACTTGTCCCAAAAAATTAAAACACAATCGCATAAAACCCTTGCTTTATCGCTATTTCGCGATATGTTGCAAACCGGGCTTTCCGTGCGGTCTAAGTCGATAGGAATTATAAATGTTGTGTGTGCCGTTTTTCCTCCAGGCAATAATGTGGCTGCTATCCCTGAAGAGGCGACAGCAAGGGAAATTTTATTTTGGTTCTGTAGCTGCACTACAAAAAGTACTACAGCGCCATCTATGACGCAGAGGATAAACTAAAAATCGAAATATATCTAAATTCTACATCGCGCAAGTTATTCGCGACTTAAGACTATACAGAAGAACCCCACAACAACTGTTGGGCAGTAGCCCACCAGACATAACACCCGTCTGGTCGGAGGATCCTCCCTTTTCAATGGGGGTTGAAGAACTATACACCCTGTTCTTCATACTCCCAAAGTTCCTTATTCGAGCCAAAATGACTTTGGTTAGGAAAGTTTTACCTGTTCCGCCCGGTGCGTCTAAAAACAGGATTTCACCCGAGGCGTTTTCTACACTGCAGCATACCCTATCAAACGTCTGGCGCTGTTCCTCTGTCTTTGCGCAGCCATTTTGTAAAATTTCTGCAAGTTCCACGGGTTTTTAACTAATTTCTGATACGTATTCTCTGTTTATACGTTCCCCATCGACTGTCGGTGTGGGCAAACCGTATTGACTGATCGGGTTCCCTGGTATACTTATAACTATCTCTTTAATAGCAATATGGACCTGTTGTGACAAATTTCGGTCAGGAATTTCTCCATCAGTATTTAGTTGAACATGCCTTAATCAGAAAATGACGTCACACGCACAATGCCATCTATCGAATATCTATATTCAATGCTGCACGCAGTTGAGCTTTAGATATAGTCCAGTCTGAGTTCGATAGATGGCGCTGTTTTAATATTTTACTTCGGAAACACTATTATAATTTTATTAATTTACATTTTTCTTTCTTTTCATTTATAAGGTGTGAACTGATTACGATGAAACAAAAAACTTAATGTTCCTTCAATTTACGCACATATTGTTGTGTGTAAAAGTTACGGGAAGTTGTGAGACCAAGTGCACATAACCCCAATTTTACTTCTGTAACACTTTAAATTCAAATATCTTTTGATAGACTGAACCGATTGCAATGAAACAAAAACTAAATGTTACTCCAAGTTACGCTCAATCGTTGTGTATAAAAGTTATCTACATTGCTTTTGTACATTTTACGTGATGCCCGAACAAATACACAGACAAACAGACAAACAGACAAAAATTCCAAAAATGCTGGCAATGGGTTCTATTGGTTGTCCTTTAACACCCTGGCTATTTTTTTTGGAATTTTTTTCGATGTACAAAAACGACTTTTCTACAGTTTTATTATATGTATAGATATTGACAGTAATCGTATGTTACGAAAATATTGTATTTGGCACCCCTATACTATCGAGAATCTGGTCTTATCTCAAAAACTCCAATGATATTTGTGCGAGATTATGTCTTTTTAAAGGATTAGTTTAATTTTCGGTCATAAGATGTATATTTATTGAAAACAGGAAAAACTACCAAAGACTTAGGAAAAATATTCTTTCGTGAATTTAAGCCTGACTTGCTGTGAGCAAAAGTAATAGTTTTTCATTGATTGCCATATTCTATTCAACATGGAGTATTGCAATTTGCATAATCTGTTTTCGTTCTGAAATCATGTCACATCCGCCTAACTGCTCATGGCCCCGATATGGCCAGTAATTTTTTAAGCCGACATAATATCACGTCGACGTTAAATATGAAAAGTATGTGTTCTTGAAATAAATTGTTATTATTATTCTCTACATCATTTTCAACTAATTTTATGCAAGTGTGATGATTTCATCGTTAAAAAATATAATAGGTAAGTACTACTTTTCTGGAGTGTACGAAAAATTTAAATTACAATTTGTTCTGACAAAATCCAGCACTGTCAGTCAAGATAACAATTTTTAGGTTATGTAAACGTCATTTCTACAACCTGTCATGGCTGTCAAAACTCTCACGACAAACTTCAAACATTTTTAATATTTTATGTGTGCATAAAAACCATATAATATTATGTAAATAATGTTAATTTATTCTATAAAGGGGTTTGTTACCTAGCTTTTCTGAAAGGTACAGGTTATGGCCGGAGTCCCATACAAAAACGAAACGTCTCCTTTTTCTAAGTGTACACATATTAATGCTCATGACTGAACACATTTAGGAATTATGTTAGTTACCCTACATTTTAGGAAAACTGTTGAAAGAACCATCTCATGCGTGACTAAAATGATATTATCTAAAGACAGCTTAGCTGTATTCAGGGTCAATTAATATTAATTTGTCTTACCTTTCATGAAACAAAAATAAAATAACTGAGAATTCTTTATAAAAACTTCCTTTGACGTTTTACATTCGCAATCAATCCTTTACAATGATGTGGTCAGTTGAATTAGTGCTAGTTTTGTTGTGTTTCAAAAATGTGTTTGGTAAGTAAACGAACCCTATTCTATTGTTTCTTTTGTTATGGTCTTTCTTGTTTTTTAATCAATTATTTACCTTTCACTAAATTATGTTACCAGCCAATAGTGCCCTTCCCATTTTTGTAATGCATCAAATAATATGAATATCCGATAAATAAAGAACTTGAACTTCTTACTAATCCACCATTATAAATGGGAAAGTCTGGATGTTTGTTACTCTTTCACCTACCTACTGAACGGATTTGAATGTTGCCACACTGACAGTTTATAACCTGGATTTATACGTAGAATACTTTTTATCCCGGTAGTACGATCCTGTGGGACAATTAAAGAATGTCATGCGAGGCATAAGCGAGTAATTGTATATTATGCCACAGAAAAGCCTCAAAAGGCTTTCAACACCATGGGTAAAGTCACATTGTTTCATAAACCTCAAAATAAGTAATTACGGTTGTTTCTTTTATTTTCAGCACTGAAGAAAGAACTTTGCGACCCAAAGGACAATGACTGTTTAACAAATGCAGTAAGAGAGCATGTCTACCAAATGATGATGAAAGGGCTGCCCGGTGTAGCACCCTCAGACCCATTGCACATAGACAAAGTTGAGGTTGATTTGCCCAATTTAAAGTATACACTCGACCATCCTACGCTTCTTGGGATGAAAAATTGCGATTTTCAAAAGTTAAGGCAAGTAATTTACTAAAAATAATCGTTTCGTATCTTAGAATTATCCAGTAATACATTGCATTGACCTGGGTGAGGTTTGCGCCAACCAGGAAAGCATAGTATATATACAAAGAGTTGGGGCCCAAACTCAGAAGTAGCTGGAACGAAGCTGCCAATGCTGATGTAGATGATGACCCTTATCCCAATTTATTAGGGATCGGCGCAGCATGTCTTCTAGTTTCATACTTCTATTACTCGTCATCACATCAGACACATCCTTTCTTACCACATCATCCTTCACACAGTCAATTTGTTTCTTTGGTCTTCCTCTACTCTTTACTAAATGACTTCGTTGCTAAATAATTACTTTAGTATTCTGTAAAAAATTGCTTGGTATAGGTATAGTTTATAAAACCCACAAACACTGTGTCTTGACTTTCAGACTTACTCCAGAAAGTGCTTCTGTAGTCTACGAACTTCTGTGTCCACATTTGATCATAAAATCAGAATATGAAGTGAAAGGTGTAATAGATGAAGTAACCACAGAAGGCAAGGGCAACTGTGAAATTACATACGGTAGGTTTAATACAAGAGTGAGGAGATCGTGGCTAAATAAGAACAGCCGCTCGGGTCGATCTTTAGGTTAAGCCGTGCTTACCTAGGTTGGTCCGTGAATGGGTGACCACCCATTACATACCGAGTTTCCTCCGTACCTTGGAAAGCACGTTAAGCCGTTGGTTCCGGCTGTCATTTGTAGATCTTTGACAGTCGTTACAGGTAGTCAGTGGCCTGAAAGTCTGACAACCAGTCTTACCAAATCGTATTACCTAGCACTAACTGGGTTGCGGAGGTCAGATAAGGGGTCGCTCCATGTAGAATACTGGTATTCAGCTGCATCCGGTGAAACTGGTAGCCGACCCCAACATAGTTGGGAAAAGGCTAGGCAGATGATAAGGTTTAATCATCTAAACGCTTTGCTATTGATTTAAACTTCCATGGATAGTTTGATTAAAAGGCAATGTTTTCTGACGACGGTCAGTTACGACATATAACTTGGGTTTCATGTAGTAATAAAGATGTTAAAATAATTATATCTGATCCAAAAGTAGCTCAAAGCAATATACAGCACGTATCAGAAAAGCGTGGTCATATTTCTCGCCATCAGAAGACCTTATGGGTCGCATGTACAAATACAGAGAGTTTGGACATCCGACCTTATGCTTCGGATGTCGAGATTTAAGAATCATCAAACTGGACTATTCTCTCAATGACATCATCATCGTAATTGCGAAAAGAGATTCAGTTGTCCCTTACAAAATTTCAATACCTACTCGACCTAATGCAGCTTTATTAATTTACTGTAGAAATTAATTTCTGTTTGATTTTACATTATTTCTATTGCTATTTTTCAGATAACTACTACATAAACATTACTGGTAAATATGAGAGAATAACCAGGGAGGATGGCAAACTACACTTCCATCTTATTGAAGTCTTCCATCTTGTTGATAACGAGGCACAAGCAACAGCCAAGTACCAAAATCTATCTATAAGTGGCAAAGGAGACGGTAATTTGATCTACAATTTATTTGCAGGTTATAAAATTCTGCATTCTGACTTCCTCGTTGGTCGAGTGGTCGCAAGCGTGACTGCTGCATGAGGATCTGGGTTGTATTCCAACAAAAGTGTCGTTTGCTTTTTCCATCAGGAATTTCTTAGTAGCAGCCCCGGAGTCTGAATTTTTGCCCAGTTGATTTCAATAGGCTCGCCATGGGACTTAAAACATAATTGGCGAAATGTAGATGTACTACATATTAGGCACTTATCTGCTTAACCTTTCCGGGATAACAGACGTGATGTTATTTATGTATGTTTTAAAACAGGAGTTGGTCTTTTTAGTTAATCCAGTTTTTTTCATTACCCAGCGGTATTGTTGACGTAAGAACCTCTTAAAACACTGTAGGAAAACAGAACATACCATGTGTTTCTTTTAAAATTACACTTGAGTCGATTTAAGTCTTAGTGGTCTCAAGTTTAAGAGAACTTTCACATGGTTTATGGAACAGAATTGACCAAAAGTCTGTTTTTTTTTCAGCTGATCAATATGCGAAGAAATTGGAGGACAAAACACGGCATGTAGTAATGAAAATCATTCTGGATACATTCCTAAAAAATCTTAAAGACTTCCAAAGAATCGTGCCAATTGAAGAATTGCACTTTCGATACGTTTAAATGTTATACTTTTACTGTTTAACAACAAACCTTTTGTATTACATGATTATTTAATAAAAAGTGATTGGAAATTATGGTTAGTTACGTTAATATTATAAAATATATTTTAGCATTAAATAATCAAGTGAAAAAAAAGTTTTTATTTTAAAATAAGCATTGTAGTTTTACAACCCTTTATTCAATTTACTACAATGAAATTCTCACACGACAGCGCACGTCCGAAGGCGGCGGCGAAGTAGATGTATTGGCGGTGCGTCGCACGGAGAGGCGGAGAGCCAACCAACCGCGCGGACGAGCGGCGTCTTGTGAGAATCGTCTTACTGGATAATTATATTCAGTGGGAATATCGCCTAAACAGAACCTTCGTGGTTTCAGGCAAAAAAGGCCCACCATAACAGACTGCCTGCAAGATCTCAAGAATCTTTAAGCTAAATCAAATCTCAACTGCATCATTGGTCTAGTGGTCGCAAGCGCGATTGCTGAGCATGAGTTCCTGGGTCCGGTACCTAGGTCGGGCAAAGTGTGATTGGGTTCTTCCATCAGGAATTTCTCAGTAGCAGCCACGAAGTCCAGATTTAGTGCCCAGTTGCTGCTAGGTCGGGCAAAGTGTGATTGGGTTCTTCCATCAGGAATTTCTCAGTAGCAGCCACGAAGTCCAGATTTAGTGCCCAGTTGCTGCTAAGGTTCGAACACTATTACATGGGGCTTAAATATAACTGGTGAAATGTGGGTGCACTATTAGATCAGTAAACCTGATCTCCCGCTCACTTACCTACACAAAAATTATAGCATTTTCTTGACAGCAACAACCATATCAGACGGTTTGAATGGGAAAATAATTTCAATATGTAACAAATCAAAAACCAATGGCACTTTATTAATACCGCGTGAGAATATTAACTGTAAAAAGTTTAACCTGTAAACATTGTCAAATTAAGATGTTTTTGTTGATAGCAAGCCATTTTTTAACACTAACTTGCCTGTAAAATCATTCCTACCGTAGAATTCTAATTCTGTAGAATTCTACCGTAAAATTTATAAGTTCCTAATGTTTTTTGTTCTTCAATTACGCATTAGGAACTATATTACAATTTTGTACACGTAATATACAACTGATTAACACAAATAACATTTCTTGGAACACGAAAATGACTGGTAAGTCGGTGAAAAAGAATGTTCTACTGTTTACCCCCCTCGGAGGGGAAGAACTTAACTACCACGGGCCCGGTGCGCAGTGAGGCGTCGCTAGCATCAACTTCTTTGGTGAGATATCTAGAATGCAAGTATGTGATTACGAATGTAAATGACCTCGTTGATCCTCGTTGGTCTAGTAGGCGCAAGTGCAACGCAAGTACTGCAGCACCTCAGCACAAGGTAGTAGAAAGAACCGTGGTTTTAGTGAGTAGGAGTCCACCTCCGCCTAGAGCGGGAGGAGTCATTTGATAATTTCCCATACCAAAAAAAAAGGTGTCCACAGACCCCTTCCCGTACCCCACCAATTGGAACCACTTGGAAATTTTTCATCTGTAATTTAAAAAAAAACAGCAGTTTCCTACAAAAGTGCAATCCTACTCCTATTCCTACAAAAAATTATCATTCTGAAATGTTTAAGAACCATTTCAGAATGATGTACTGAATACGTGGTAAGGCTCTGCTCAGCATAAGGATCTTGGTTCGATTCTCAGGACAGGAGGCAGAATGATTTTTATCCATTAGGGATGTAGTAGCATGAAGTCCGAAGAAGTTCGAAGTCTGGATTTGTGTCAGGTAGACAGTAATAAGTCCACCTTTTACATGAAACATCAACATATTATGTTACTGGCAAAATGTGGGTGGACTATAATAATGGTACACCCCTGCCTAACCCTTTGCTGAATACCAGGCGTTTGGTTTTGTTTTGTGGAAAAAACCAGTGTGTCTATCTCTACAATTTATCATTAAACATTTAAAAATAAAATGCAAATGTCTGAGATAATAATAGCCATTTACTTTTGAGAAGCAAAGCCAAAATGTTCTCAGTTCGACTAATTGTTTTATTATGTTATTTTAAGTACGCACTAAGTAAGTACATCTATTTATTTTAATCTTCTAGTTTTATTTCTGTATAAATAATAGGCTTTTTGTAACTATTTGTCTGACAGTTTTTTTTTTATTAAAATTATTGTTGAAGGTTACTCGAATAATGACTCTGTGGGCAGTAGAAATGTGTAGAGTAATCTTTAGATACTCCCATCTTGTAAATAAATATGTATATTATTAAGATTTCCTAGAAAATCTGAACACGTTTCCTTTATTAGCTCTTTACGGACTATTTTGGTTAAAAATAGTGAAAAGTCCAATTTATAAATTGATTTTAATTCTGTTTCCAGGTTTGCAAAGGCAACTCTGTGATAGCGATGACGAGTGCCTCATGAACGCAGTGATTGAGCGGGTATACCCAAGGTTTGTAGCCGGCATACCTGGTGTGGAGACCTCTGATCCTCTCCATATAGACGCCATTGTTGCTGACCTGCTGACCATCAGATACGAGCTGTTTAACGCCTCTTTAACTGGGATGAAGAACTGTGAGTTTGTGAAATTAGAGTGAGTACCTACTACTTATTAGTTTAAGTACGTTAAGTTTCCTTTTTAGTACATAAACATATACCTTAAACATAATTGTTCTCATGATCATCCTAATATTTCCATTGCTCATACACACGGGGTGCAATGGAAACTGACGATGAAGCGGTTACTACGTATTCAGTACCTCATTCTGAGCCCTCCTACATAGAAATATTTCATCGGTTATTAAAAAAAAAAACAGCTGTTCCATACATTTTGACTGTGTAGGTATTGCACTTTTGTAGGAAACATCTGTTTTTTTTAAGGTAACCATTTTCGCGGCGGTGTCCCTTCCACCCCGTATACCTTCCATTATGAGATAGAGAACCGTAAACCAATCACGCAGGTCCGATGTGGGTTCGTGATATCAAGTCACATGACTTGAATTTTCCGGTACTAGAAAATTTGCGAGGACAGGACTAGGACAGCTACTCATGTTTCCTACTTTTAATAAATACAATAAATACATTCATTAAAACAAATCACGGTAAATAACACCCATTGCCACACAAAAATTGATAGAAATGCCAAAGACATAACCAATAAGATCAGATAAAATTAAATACAATGAAAAAAGAACCCTTCGTCGTTTAAAAAAGGTGATAAACTAAATTGTAAGCACGACCATAAATACATTCAACTAGCCAGTAGCTTCTTTGAAAAATTCTCACAATACCTCTTGTTCTTAACCTCACCTAATTACATTGATTAATATTACAGCAACCAACGAGTCAATGGGTACACCTTATTTGACTACGCGATTGTCTGCCCAATATTCACTTTGCAAGCTCAGTATAACCTGAATGGAATTATAGATTCCATACCAGTGGAAGGAAAAGGAGAATGTCTAATTATCTACGGTAAGTATCTATCACCACAAACCTATTTTTTTTTAGTGTGGACAAAGTCAGCCTCCAAAAGTTTATGTGAAAGCTCTGAAAACTCTCTGAAGCTCTCAACAAGGTGAGGGAAATAATCGTCAGGAAACCGGCACGTCTTAGTGTTAAAATTCGAGGAACCTGCAGTCTGCACTGGGCCCGTATGGTGGATGCAAACTGCCTCTGTGTCCCAGCAGTGGGATAATAGAGGCTGCTTTATGCTATGCTTATGCAGTGTGCTCCCATTACTATCACGCACAAGTAAAACAAAACTGGAATACCTGAATATAATAATAAAATAATAATTATAAAACTTTTATTTCACATACAATCCATAAAGCATAATAGTAATAAAATATTCAGCGTACATATATAAAAATTAACGAAATAAAATCATTCAATTAATAGCATATACAATAGAAATGAAGATACATAACAATTGTAATTATAGATTAAATAAAACAACAAAAACAACAAAAATCTTAATTATGCAACAAGCAACCTTTTTTCTTTTCCCAAAAACTAAGTTTGGCGTCATTGTCTTTACATTCTATTTTTAGCTACTATGAATTTTATTTAGCTCAAAATAAGAACATGAAAAACTACGTAATAGCACAAAAAATAACTATACAATACGTTTGAATAAAAGTAGTGTTCACATAAGACTTTTGTAGATAGATTTATAGATAATGTTTCTCACATGTATAGTATTCTAAACTACCTCATTGGACTGTGTGGAGCCAAGGATTCGATTCCTGGGCAGAGTAGTGTTAATGAAAAAATTAACCGTTTTTCTAAATTCGGAAAATGGCGATTGTCAGGATATTTATTTATTTATTTAAACTTCATGTACAAGAGTGGTACATAGGCGCGCGGACTACAACATGGCAGATATCAGGTTTTATGCCTGATCTCTGTCCTTTTGTGTCGGATTGCCGTATAATCGGAAAATGAGAATGTGAGAAAAGATAATTATACACCTGTGTTTCTGCACACACTACGTTGATGGCTAGTCTCAGCTGAGAAAACAGACAAGGACTACTTGTCTTTATTACAAAAGACTATTCAGGGTTCAGACACTGAAAAAGAAACTTGTTTTTAATAAGTTTTAACTTATTATTGAATTATCTTGATTTTACCACATTATTGTAAAAATACGAGTTTTGGAATTTAAATAGGTTATCTTTATTTTCAGAACACTACCATATTTCAATCAGTGGAAAACACGAAAAAGTGAAGGACGAGGAAGGAAAGCAGCACGTCAATATATTGGACTACACAGTAATCCGAGATCTGAAGGGAGGAAAAGTTAGAGAACCTGAATACACAAACTTGGTTTTCAGCAACCATGATTCCTGTAATTACAACTTTTTACAATAAGCTAGAATATTGAAAACTCTTATGCAGCTACACTACAATTACTGCCTGTTCGGAGATTTAATGTTTTGTTTTTATTTTAATTAATGTCAAAGGTTGTCTTGAAAAGATCGCGTGAAATGTTTTCTTTTACGAATGTTACTTGTATGGTGTACACAATAAAGAAAATTCTATAATATTCTAATGTCAATACATATTATAAACTTAATTTTTTTTTTGGAACTTAACATAGGTATAAAACTTAGCACCCGTTTTTAATTGAAAACAGCGACCTCTATGATTTGTTTTGAGAACTAACAAGTCAGTAGGTTGTATACTCTGAACGTAAACATGCTTGGCTATGCCAAAAAACCTTATGTAATGGTGAAAACGTTGAGTCAAAAATGTAAATCAAATGTTTATTAAGTACTTTAATGAATTAAGAGTTACTTATACGTGTAGGTACTTAAAGTATTAATTTATTCATTGTTGAAGTCTAATTGTCTTATCTTGCAGATAACACGCGTTTTCTTTCAGGTAAAAAAACAATAGATAATAATGTAATAATTATTTTCTTCCAGGTAACAATCGTGTGAGAATCATCGAAGAAATGACTCGCGATATTGTGATGGATGTCTTCATGAACAAATACATTCAGAATCTGAAGAATTTCCACCATAAAGTTCCCATAGAAGATCTGCATTTTAAGTATGTGCGTTGATTACCAAGCGTTTAAAGTTAAGGTTTTTTTTGTAAAAAGTAAAAAGAGAACAAAAAGCAAGACAATATTATTTATTTATTTCATTTGGTTTATGAATCTACTTGAATTTTAAAACATATAATATAACTGAGAAAAAGGATGAAGACAGGAAAAAACTAAGCTTACAATTACATTGTTACCGGGATATCTTCCGTGATTACCAATTATTATGAGCTCCGGACATTTTGACGCTGTTATAAGCGCCATGAACTCGGGCTAAATTTAAGTTTAGTTATAAACCGTGAAAGATTAAAACAGTGTTACAAAAAAAATTGGGCTTCAAAATAAAAGGAGAATACCAATACCTACGTCACTAAGTGCACCCACCTGGCAAGTCATTCAAAATAAAAAACAAACAATAAAAAAAAGAATGATGCTGTTTATTGATAATTCTCCTCTAATAGATAGGTACGTGTGGCATACTTAGATAGCTATTTTTGAACTGAAAACATTTGTATTTAGTTCAAAAATAGCTATGGCACCGAGCGCCCAAGATGACCTGAACATGACAGTTTTAACTACACGTAAACAATTTTATTTTACACATTTTATAATTCACTGCCACTTATTTTCACATAAAAGCTCAATTAAGATATTTACGTACAACAATAAAACAAATAATTTTGCTATAATAATTTATAATCAATTAATGAACTAAACAACATTATTGTGTTCAAACTACATAAAACTTTAACAAAAAAGCAATGCTAACGACCTCAGTAACTTCTTAGCAGTTCATTGTCACATGCATTTAAAGAAAAGAAAACTAAAAACTGGTGCAGGACCTGCACAGTCAGGGTTCCCTTTCATATAAATTCTGAAACTGGAGCTCATACGTGCTTTATTTCTGACATGGTCTTTCTGTTTTCATCAAACGATTTTTTCCATCAGTAAATCAGAAGGCTCAGATATGTGACAGTCGCTCTCACTTTGCAGCACTTTTCCACGGTAGCATAAGACAGTCGCTTACATTTTGTTTTTATCATCGTAATCCATGAAAGATGGTCACTGTTTCTGGGCCCTCGGCAGTATTTCTATGCAATAACTCTATGACTCTTCACGTGACCAGAGGGCGGGCCTATTTTTTGGCCAAAGAATCAGCATTGCCATCCAACGTGGTAATGCTGCCAGCCTTCTGGGCACTTTTCCTGTTGACAGCGATGCGGACGAATTTTTGGACGCCCTGTAACCCTTTTAAGTGTACATATTTATTACTATAACAGTTTTGTAGTTCGTAAATAATTTAGTTATCTTTGAAATAAAAATTTATGCAATAATGAATGTAATACATCAATTTTAACTTCATTTTGGACCGTTTCTGGATATTTAGTTTTCATTTTTATTGATTCTAATGAGAAACTCCAACTCCTTACTTGTTATTAGTTTTTGTCATTTCTTTTGGGAGTTTACAAGATCATCAGATTCAGTTTAAGTTTATCATTTCCCAAGGACTACGTCTACTTTAAATGAAGCTTAAAAGCAAGAATCCTGATCCATTACGGTACGGAACGCGCACTTGACACAATTTTGATTTTGTTTTGTTTTTGAACCTTTTAAAACTCGTACTAAACGAGTTTTAAAAGGTTCATCATATCCTTGATAGGTACAGTTTCCTTTGTAGGTGTGCAAAGGTGTATACTTATAAAAGCATATATAAAGACGATATAAGAAATAAAACCTATTTTGTCAGGAGAATCTTTAAGAAGAAGCCGTGAACATGTTAGGAAGCATATTGTTATTATTTGGGGTTTTAATTGGAGTACAATCCAGTCCAGGTTAGTGATAAAACTTTTTATTTATATTTTTTGGATTTTATTTTTACAACTTACTTTTTATTATGTTTTATTATGTTACGCCGTTTGAGCTGAATTAAAAATATTATTTTTATTAGCTATTTGTGTTTTACGGCAGGGTAAAAGCCTCAATTCCCGCGATCCACGTATCCCTATCTTATAGATATAAAATACTTGATTAAAATTATTAAAGTTATTAAAACCACTTCAAAAAAGTATTTTCAGTGTCTAATGAAAAGTCTGCCATGAGTGAGAAATGTGAGAATGTATGCGAACGAAATCCATTAGGATTTCATCACGAAATCTTGTCTTTACTTCCATAATAATGTATTTCAGCGCCAAAACTAACACTTTGTAAGGAAGAAGACTCCGTTTGCCTGACAAGGACAGCAAATGTGATATACCAGCTAACCATACAAGGAGCCCCGGAATTACATATTGAGAACTTGGACCCTATGTACCAAGAAGAAATAATTGGAGACCTTACTGGTTTAAAATATAAGCTTTTCAACAGCACGATTAAAGGAAACAAAAACTGTGAAGTGCTTAATATGAAGTATGTATTCAATTTGTTTCATTTTGTAAAATTCGAAGAATTTCGTAAAGGCAAACTCAAAATGATTCCGCATTGGGTCGCAGCGCATCGTATTCTCATCCAAATGCTCGGCACGGTCTACCTGCAGTTGCGATGCCGATGGTTCATTTAGGGCCTTCAGTTTAACGTAACTATGTCTTCATTAAGTATATTATTTTATTGTAATTGTAAATATGTAATCTTAATCTTTAATTTTTTATACAATTTTGTTTGTGCGAGACAAATAAATACTTTTTCTTTTATTTTCATTCAACGGGCGGATATAATGTAAAAAGATTTTTGTTTTATTGTGTAGGTCCACTTTATCGTGTCGTCTTTTGGTAATTTCATACCGATGATTTAGGGATGTATCAAAATCGTCCAAAAAAGCAAGACGTATAAACATACAAATCCAAAAAATAAATTATTAAAATTCTAACGCAATGCTTTGTGTTTCAGGCTTGCGTTACAAAAGTCAAAGTTATATTTAGCTTTGACTTGCCCCCTTCTGGCAATGCACGGTCTCTATGATGTTACTGGGCAGATCCTATCAATACCCATCGCAGGAAACGGAGAGTACACAGTTCAATGCAGTAAGTGAAGGTCAAGATTTTTTTTAACTTTCAAGCGCCAGAGAAATTCATAGACTAGGGAAATAAGAGAAATTGCCTTTACTCGGCTGTACGCCTAGAAGCGTATCGATGTTCATGAAGATGAAGAGTGTTACTACTATTTTATAGATGTGAGAGTTTGGGACGATGGATGGATGTTTGTTACTGTTGAGCGAATTTTGATGAAACTTTACAGTTAAATAGCTTTTACATCAGAATAGCACATAGGCTATAATTAAAAAAATATTAATATTTGGCTGGAGAAGTCGCGGGTAGAAGCTAGTATTTTGATATTGGATACAGCTCGCATTATTCAACTCTTAAACTCTTTAGATAGCTTGATTGGTCGTCGTTGCCAAATTAAGCTGATCTTTCATTGTACGGGAAGCTCATACAAAGCGAGGTCGGGTTATTGTACTGGCTAAGTATAGCTTGATGTGTCGCCGATTCAACATGCATTTGTTTTTGTACAAATTACAGAAGATTACTATATTCAAATGGATACTGACATAAAGCTCAGCCAAAGGAAGGATGGAAAACATTATATTTCGTTGAAGAGCTATCAAGTTAACGGCGAATTGAAAGGAGGGATGATTTCTGACATGACGAACTTGTTCAATGGAAAACAAAAGGAATTGGGTAAGACTTAAGATATTAAACAGATGTTTTTACTGAACACCAGTGCCAAAAGAAAAAGCTGAATGATTTAATTTCTTTTCATATTAGTCACAAATTAATTTAAAAAAAAGTTTACCTAATAGAGAACATTAAAAAAAAAACTTAAAAGTAATGAAAAATTATAACAAATATAAAATAATATTCGCCTTGGTGACCTTACAACCGTAACATAATTAGTTTATCTTTAATTATATTAAAAATCTGTTTGTTTGGTTGGTGGTCCCATAGCTAGGTAGTTACCAGCATTTTAGGGACCTTTTTAGTAATTACTGTACAAGTTCTGCTTCGAAAGAGAATACTATTACAGCTCTAGAATTTCTTTGGCTTAAATCAAATTTTGTTAAAAATTGATTTCAGCCAAATCGACTTCCGAAACCTTTTTAGCTGTACACGATATCTGGATAATTATATTTTCAAGGGTAGTACACGAAAATAAATGCAGATAGCATTTATTAACAATTACTATTTTCGATTACTGCTTGTTATAATAAATTCATTATTTCTAAAATAGTTTAAAAAAAAAATAGTCGTTGATCACATCACTATTATTCCCCCCCCCCCTCTTCTATTCCCTCTCATTTTCATTTATTTTTGGCATAACTTAAAGTAAATACCCCAACTGATATAACCACCTAATAATCTATCATTTGGTGATTAGCAAAGCATTTTGTATCGCTTCATTAATTGCCACTCACCTCACTTAAATTGAGCCTCGATATTATTCGGGTCAACGGTTTCTGGCTCCGGCAACTGGGCCAAGGCAAAGATCCTGTGGCTTTCCTAATAATAGTACTACGGGTAGGTAGTGGCTATATATTTATTAGATTTAGTGAAATATACTGAGTTGAGGAATAAAACCTATCTTTGCTTTTCGTAAAAATGTTTTATTGGACTTGGTTGACCAAGAGGTCGTAGGATTCATTTGTGATTGTAGTACCGGCTTATGTGGTATTTTTGTTATTGTAGGAAAAAAACGCGTTCAAGGTAAATAAATCTATAAGGATATTAAGAACAGGGTTTAAAGTTCCTCAATACTCCATAGAAAAGAGAAGATCTTCCGACCAGACGGGTGTTGCGTCTGGTGGGCCCTGCCCAGCAGTCTGTTGTTCTCGGGTTTTCCTATATAGTCTTAAGCCGTGGATAACTTTAACAGCGCGATTCAAAATTTGGATGACACCATAATTTTATTCTGAATCGCGCTATTAAAGTTAACAATGTTAGTTCTTCGTTTGTAGCATAGATGGCGCTGTATTGCTTTTTGTGCTATGTTAGTGTATTAATTTTGTATTGTCCGCTACAAATCAGATAGAAGAAAATGTATTGGTTCTGGTAATACAGTAATCATGTATAGTTACATAGCTTAGCAGAAGTTGAGTTAAAAATAAGTAGGTACCTTAAATTTATACCCACAAGTAGGTCCCCAGTAAGCTCAGAACTTGACAGAGTCTGTATCTGGGGGAACACCATTGTTTATTTATTTAAAATTTCAACACATATTATAAAGCCCGTTCATGATGGAAAAAAGGACAAATCCATAACTTTTTCAAGTGGAAAAATTTTAGTGCCTTTATTAAACTTCTCGAACTTTCTTACAACCTCTACTTTTTCAATTTCCTTACTTTTCCCCATAAATCTAACGCACGGACTCACTGTCTCAGCATACATAAATAATTCTTTTGCTTAATGGACCTTAAGAATGTTTATGACTGAAGTTTTCCTGGCTTCGGTATCCAAGCGTAAAGTAAGGCAGTTGTTGTTATTGTGTTCCTGTCTTTACGTTTTTGCTAATATTGTTGCAATAATATTCAGTTGGTGATCTAAAACAAATGAATATATAATACCAAATACTTTAATTACAGCCTCCTTTATTTATTAAATACTGTAGAGACCTTAACCTTTGTGGTCATTTAGAAATTAACTCTGGCACGTTGGAAAAGAAAAAAAAAAACAATAAGATTGAAATTAGAAGGAAAAAAGGAGATACAGTTACGCGTCGAACTGTCAAATGTAAAAATCTAATTTATTTTCAATTATCTGAATTAAATCATTTAAACAAACACCTTTCATTTATTACACTAAGTCACTACACCCAACTTTCCTGTCTCAGGTCTGCTGGAAGAAATTTCTTATAAAATAAGCAGTAACCTTTGTGTATGTCTACGTTAATATAATGTCCTGTCACACAACATACAGCCGAACCCTGATAAGAGTTTAGCACAAGTAGGTGGTTTCGTGCTTAGCTCTTTGGCTAAATCCTTTTCTTTCTTGAATTCGGATGTCTGATTAATTATTGTGTCGTGTTGTTTTATTGATCATGAATTCACAATGCACGATACTTTATTTAATAGGCAGGCTTAAATATCATGGTTCCAATAATCATTTTCTTTACACCGTAACTTCACCAACCTATAAGAAACCTACTGCTGGGAAACAGGCCTAAATGAGAGGCCATGTAAATTTAACAGGTTTTCGAATTTTTATTTCTAGGATATGCCAGTTTCCTCACGATAACTACATGACTTTTTTTTTCTTTTCCAGCCGAAAGTGTTCTTAATTTTATGAACAAGCACTGGAGACCAGTAGCAAAGGAACTTCAAACACCAGTGTTCAACAATAACGTTAAGAAACTCGCCTTGAACTTCAACAAATATCTGAAGAGTGTTCCTTTGGAAGAAATCCTTGTGGATTTTTAGTTCTATAAGATTTTAATAAACCATTACCTAAATATCTTTGAATATTGTTCCTTCATTTCTTCTGCCCTGTTCAGTTACTTATTGCCCACTGATCGATGGTTAGGAAAAAAATATGCATCGGACTTACAAAGTTTTGCACATCCAAGCTATAATATAATAATAAAAATTAAAATTACATGCCCCATGCATTATTTATCGTAATTCTACGGACCATGAGCATTTTTATAAGGACTCTTGGCGTAAAACGAACATAATAATTGTAATATATTTCAAATGGTTGCTGATAATTAATATTTCACTTCATTGTAAAAAAAAGAACCTACGTCGCCGGAGAACAGATATATGGAGCCTCTTTTAGTATGTTGTTTTTTCTGTATTTGACTTATTATTCGAACTAATTACAAGGCCGTTCCGTAACATAGCTTCTACAGGCCTTAGTGGATTCTAGGACCTCACCGGCCTAGCTCGTGTTTATTACTATGTGCTTAGCTGTAGCACAATAATTGCAACATGATCTATTTTAAAAACAAATGACTTTCATGCCACATGGTCGTAGCAATAGCACCTATGAATTGGAGAATTTATTGCCTTTAGGATTTTGTTGCTCCTACCTCGTTTTTGTAGTACTTCGGGGTAGACGCGAGGGTGGATGACTTTTAGGCTATAATGCGCAAAAAGTCAGCCTCATTAATTCGCAGAATTCGAGGTAGTGGCTACGGAATCCTGAGGATGATTGCGGATCGACCCATATCGCCAGTGGTGGGAAGGATCATTAGGCTACACGTCTTCTGATGAATTTAATGTTTAATCGAATTATTTTTTGTTGTATTTGTTAATTATTTTTTTGTTTTATTTTTTAATGTTTTGTTTCAATATAACTTGACATAATTTGTTTCAATTCAATTTAATTTATGATTTATTTGAATTAGTTAATCTTGTCTTTTTCAATTTAATGTATTCTCAATCTAGTTATTTTAATTTTAATTCGTATTCATCTGGACTACCTAAATAAATTGCCACTAACTTATTCCTATTTGTTACTAACAACATAGGGACATTAACTAGTCTGAAATAAACAAATTTTATTTTTTTATATTGTGAGCTACGATTTCAGTATAATAATTTTGTTGAATTTTCAAAGTCAAAGTCAAAGATTTATTTGCAGATAAATATGGTTACAAAAGTTCGCCTATTCTTACCAAGACACGTTGGCATATGGGTAAACTTTGACCTGGAATTAGGACAAGGTGATACTTGATCCCGGTAGCGCAGTTCTTGTGGTATAATTTCCGCACTCTACGCGAGAAAAGCCGCAGCCAAAAGAGTCATAGAATAAATCGATAATGCGCAAGAAGCAGCCGATGCAGCACTCACGCATGCGACCACGAGACTAGTGTTACAGACAAAAATAAATAATTGCGACAATAAACTACGTTAGAATATTTCTCGAGCCAGACTAGTTGTAAAATAGCTGCGCAGATAGGTACAACTTCTTCAATAAACCCCATGACACACCGTTTCTCAGTATATCCCATAAAATATGGCAAAATTAACACCATACCCATTACAAAATGTTATTATCTTGCCTGTCCACTTAAACTAACACGTAACTTTAATAACACGTAATTTTAATAAAGTGCCACTATTGTACTAATAACACCTTTTAATGTTTTACTAGCTTTTGCCCGCGGCTTCGCTCGCGTGGATGGCGAAAAATATCCGACGGGAACGTACTACCGGGATTAAAAAGTAACCTATAGGTCAATCCAGGTTACGGTAAAACATAGTTACATACCTTCATCCCCTTATTAACCCTTCGGGGGAAGAATTATCAAAAACACTGAGACATGATAAATTAATTTTCAATCGTCAGCCTAAACACAAAATTTGAAGATCCTAACTTCAAAACTGACGGACTTTTATATAAACTTCCATCCCCTATTTTACCCCTTTAGGGATGGAATTCCCAAAAATCCTTTCTTAGTGGATACTAACTTTTTACAAAGAACACACCCTCCAAGTTTCATGTCTCTTGGACCAGCGGTTTGGGCTGTGTGTTGATTTACCATTTTATATATACAGAAGACAGATAAACGTGACAACTAAGCTGTTAAGATTTAAGACCCAGCACACATTGGCGAGTAAGAGACCAATGTTTTTTTTTTTTAATTCTGTCCCACTCCTGGGTTAAGGCCTCCTTCCACTCCTTGCACTACTTCTTCTTGAAAACATCCTAGATCCTAAACTTCGAACACGTTTGACGACCACTAACCCGCACTAGGCCAGCGATTTACGGTCTACTACAGAGTCGTCTTCTGTGTCCCAGTGTGCAGGGGTGGAAATATTTTAGGCAGATTATGCTGTGGCAGGCTTTTTGCCTGCTTCTGTAATTTCTCTTTTTGAGCGCAACGTAGTGTTTCGTGTTTTATCTGTTCTCTTTACACACAGAATAGTCCGCTCCAGGCGGTCACGTAAGCCGCATGAATGACGACCGCTGGGCAAAAGTCCAGGGTGTCCAGGTGCACAGCAGTGCTACATACAAGGCTATTAAAAAAAATGCTATGACACTTCTAAGAACACAAAGTATTTTTAGATGCAGTGCTTCCCAGCTTTTTCAGTAGATTTCTAGGCAACTAGGCTTATCCCAGCTGTAAACGCCCCTTTGTTCCTATGGGCCATGTTTTGTTCTGTCTCCTGCTTATATGGAGAGAAGTGGAAATTACGTTTTTCCTAATCCTCCGCTATTATTTTCTGATTAATTTCGTGGCAGGATCCAAGACAGTTAAATTGTTTCTCTGGGACTTCATCGAGCATTGTCTCGGTGCTTTTCTGGTGATCGCCACTGTTGATTCTAGCTTTCAGGAGTTGCAGTGGTAAATAGTGTGACGGGCTCGTCATAGAAAAATAAAGCTGTTGATTTTAAAAAGCTGCTGTCGCTAACGCTACTGCTTAGTCTTGGGTTCAACTCCCAGGTCTGGCAAAGCGTCGAGTTTTTCCACCACGAATATCTCAATGACAGCTTGTTTAATGGCTATTGGTTTACTAAAATCGAAGGAACCTATCATGTGGGACCTTGACATAACTGGCGTTATGTGGGTGAACTGTGGGTACCTACTTCTTCTTCTTAGCGTATCGATGGCAAAAAGTTTAAATATGTTTAGCCCAAAACTCAGCCAAGCGAACCCCGCTCACTGATGCAGTAAATAAATCATCAAGAGCGCAGGTGCAAGATGCGAGAAGAGTGGGCCATTGTTTGTCGGTACTTACACACTTCTAGGGTAACAAGCAGTAAGTGTTTCTAAATGGCTGCAGGCTATATATTATGAGACAGCAATCAACATTAGCACAAATTAGATTTATAAGCAATTAGTCCTTAGAATGACATTTAAAATAGGAGCTAATTAGTGTAAATAACACGTTGCTATAAAACAGAACTACATATTATTTTATTTAAGTATTTACCTAACAGGTGTTAGTCATTCACATTTGATACCGAAATTTTCCTCCACGTAATTCAAGCCAAGATAGCCTTGATTGTTACCAAGGCTATCCACACCTCGGTACATTGAGGATTGCTTTATGTATAATGTGTGATTTGAAGAAATACACGAAACTTCAGTTTCACGTCATCTACCTTACTTAGACTTCGGGTTTAACCGGGTGCATCTAAATATCAGAAGTTCTAGTACGTGCGATACAACGTAACTTTGAATTATTTTGGAATCGAAAATACCACTAACATACCTATTTATAACCGTGTACGTACAGATACAGAATACGTGGTAAGCGTTTTCGCGTCGGTGTCCCTTCCACCCCGTCTACTAACTAAAAAGGGGAAAATAAAAACATTTTTGGGGAAAAACTGTTTTTTTTTTAAATTATTTACAAACTACAACACTATAATAGAAATAACATTTAATTTTAAAATGATGTAGGTACAAGTAGTATTTAAAAGATCAGATTTTTCCTACAACAGTGAAATATGGTCAAAGTGTATGGAACGACAGATTTTTTTTAAAATAAAAAGAAGTTTATGAACGAAAGCAAAATTATACACACTTTTAAATTAAAATAACCTGTAACTAACTTAAGAATAAACTAAATGGCGTCAAAAAACTCCTCCTCAACGCTTGCGCTGTCAACTGGTAATGTCCCCAAGACGCTGGCGGCGTTGCCACGCTGTGTGGCAACGCTAAGCCTCTGGCCAAGGTAAAGCAAGCCCTTGGGTCACGGGAAGTGTCAACTAAGCGTTTTGAAATTTTCTTGAAAAGGTTGTGAGCACTGGGACCCCACGGTCCTAGAGTTTCAACCAAAGTTAAGTTAAAGTTTCAACTATGTTTTCGAGCCGTATGGGCCCGAAAATATAGTTTCCAATAAGGTTACCATATTTACGCCGCTTGAGGTTCTCTGCAGCCGCAACGGCAGCCCCAACATTGAAATTGAATTACCGATGAATAATTCTACGTGGGGTGGAATGATGTACTGAAAACGTGATAAGCGTTTGTGCGTCGGTATCCCTTCCACCCTGTATATGGTACAACCTAAAAACCCCAAAACGCAACAGCCCCTTGGTAAGGCGGACTTTCGTAATTTTAGTGCAATGAGAATAATAATCAAGGATAAAATTAGAAACTTTATTCATAAGCGGATAAAGATATCATTAAAAAAAAACTTGTTTTCAATAAATAAAACGGACTTTAAACACACAAAAAAGTGAAAAATAACTTTAGCTTCAGAATTCGGTGACTTTTGTTTGTAAAGCTAACGTTATATTTCATTTTTTTTTTGTTTTTGGAATGGTTTTTATTTTTTGCAAAAAAGTATTTTTATTTTTCCATTTTTAGTTGTAATAACCTATAGAAATATTTGATATGCATTTATTTTAAATTGTATACAGTACATTTCATGGTAATAGGCTTATCCCCAATAAAATGGAATTTAACATATCTAACTGTCGAAATATGGGTGTACTGTAAACATCTGCGTACCCTTTAGAGCATATTGGCGTGATGTTATGTTATGAATGATGTTGTGTAAACAATAAATATCCAAGCGATAGCAGCAATCACGACCGATTTGCTGTCTTTTATTGAAGAGTTCCGTTCCATATCTCCGAAGTCCATGATCAGATCATTTATTTCTATGGGACCAATTTGGGCGTATACTCTTACAAACAAAAAAAAAAATTCCAAATCGGTTCAGGCATCTTCGAATAATCGGCGCACATACATTAAAATATATATAGGTACAGTGGAACATAGAGCCTCCTCCTTTTTTGAAGTCAGTTAAAAAGAAAACCAATTCCATTACCAATCGAGTTGTACCATCAAAACCCCATGGATACAGGTAATTGGCTGTATGTTTAGAAGGCTCACATATCTTATCATGATTGAAAATTTAGGGCCTTCACCCACGGCAGCTTTTTGTAGCGATGCTAAAGCGCGGCAGCTTTGCGATAGCAGCGATACTCAATTGTAAGAGTACGTGGACGAAGATACACAGCCAGCGACAGCATTGCAACTGTATCGCGGCTGCTGTGTTTGTGAACATGTGAACTTTTTAGTTAATGATAACAGCGATCGTAGCAAAATTCGGGGCCTAAATTATACACATAATGCGGAAATTTGACAAATTTACACATTTTCTTGCCAGATGAAATGCCATTATAGGCCAATTTATGTTGAAAATGTATGAAAAAATCTTGAGAAATTCGAAGTTTACTTAAAACTAAAGACCTCCTTTTTATCCTTTACCGCATGCTTGCTGTAAAATTTGAATGTGAGCTACATAGTTTTAGTAGAAAAAGAGGCCAACTTATAAACAATGCTAGTTTGGTTACTACAGACGTGTCTCCTCGACCAACATGAATAACTATATTTTCTACAATTATGTCGATTAATCACATTATTTTTATGTAATTTTGGGGTCCTGTTATTTTTTGTGGTACCTAGAATTTTTTTAAGCACTTAAAAAACTGATTTTGTACAATCAAAGTGAATATTCTAATCAATATCATTTAAATTGAATATATATTGATGACCTGCATGCAAATTATCCATGATTTAAAGCTCTCAAGGTAAAAAAAACAAGTTTTGCGTGTACATTTCTGCTATATAAATAGGCCAAAATTGATAAATATACAGGATTGTTGACTATAAAACTAACATTGTGTCTGCATAATTATTATGCGGGTATAATTTTGTTTATATTAGCCATTTATGGCTCACTGTCGGGCAAAGGTCACCACCATATCTTTCCAGGTACTCTATTCGCGCGTGGCCTCGAACCAGCCATCGCAATAAATCATTTTTAGGGTTCCGTACCCAAAGGGTAAAACGGGACCTTATTACTAAGACTCCGCTGTCTGGCTGCCCGTCTGTCACCCGGCTATTAATATCTCATGAACTGTGATAGTTAGACAGTTGAAATTTTCACAGATGATGTATTTCTATTGCCGCTGTAACAGTAAATACTAAAAAACAGAATAAAAATATATTTAAGTGGGGCTCCCATACAACAGACATGATTTTTTATGCCGTTTTTATAGATAATGGTACGGAACCCTTCGTGCGCGAGTCCGACACGCACTTGGCCGGTTTTTAAGTAAAATTTATATATACATTAATTGCATTTAACAATGCCTGACCTGAAAGTAACACATCATTTGTGATTTAAATGACAAACACACATTTTCCTCCTTTAAGCACAAAACACATCACCTTTTTTTCAATATTTATTATAGTAATCATAATGAAATAATGCTAATTTCCACGAACAATGACGTCTTTTTTTCAGAAAAATAATTAGTATGTTGATTGTTTAATTCATTCGGTAGGTACTTGCCAAAATAAGATAAAATCTTTTGTTCTAAGCCTAAGTGTTTTTAAAGCAAAACACGATTAAGCAGTTCCGCATCACCGACATCAAAATTCGTTGAGGAAATGTTTAAGTCAGATTTCTTATTCTTATCATTGCGTGTCCTAATATATACAGGTTGAAATCTCGAGATCCTGCATTCGACGACTAGTGACGGATGTCTTCGGAAGTAAAATCCGTGCTAGCTATGTTTTCCCTTTTGCTGTTGTTGTTCTGTGCAATAGTCGATGTACTGTCAAATCCAGGTGAGTGAATATGGTGGGATTTATAGCTTTAACCATCCCAATGTTCCCTGATTGAGATGGTTCATACTATATTTATATATTTTTTGCAATTTACAGGTCAGTGTCAGGTCATAAATATGTTGATTAAAATATTATTCGCGGCCGTAATAAACATGGCTTTAAAAATTTACTAAACCTGCTCGAGGATTATGTTTTTATGCTTCCACATGTTGACTTTTATGCCTATTTACTAACACCAAGAGTAACGTAAATACCTAGTCTTTTCACAAATATTTTGGGGTCGGCTTTCAGTCTAACCATTTGCAGCTGAATATATGGAGCGAGTGCCTATTACCTGGGTCTCCATCATAACCCAGTCACTATGGGTAACACGATACCTTTTGGTAACACTGATAAGCGCACCTAATTAAAAGCGCTCTGATTGATTTTAAACGCTTGGCTCAACGTAGAATGTTAAAATTCCAACAGTCTAATGATAATCCCACAGAATGATTATTTCATGAAAAAGTCATTCAATGGTATTTAATGAACTTAATGGGTTGTATTGTTGATTTTAATGATACTAATTCTGTTAATACGTTTTGCGGTCGCGAATCATATTTTGTTCGACATAAAGCCGGCTGACCGGCAAATTGTAAAAAACGTAAGAAAATGTGAATTCCGTGGACTACCCTGGCGCGTCCACCTTATTCTGTCTTGAACTTAAAGGGAGTTGCTATTATGATAATATTTAATTTCATCTACTTATAAAAAACAAATACTTAAATTAAAATTAATTAAATAATAATTTTATTTCTTTCAGCGATAAGCTTATACCAATGCAAGTCCAACGACGACGCATGCGTCACTCGTGCGGTTAACGCAGCCTATCCATTGATTCTGGAAGCTAATCCAGAAATTGGTGCTGAAATCATGGATCCTTTGTTCCAATCAGAAATCGAAGGAAACCTGTCAATCCTGAAGTTCAAGCTTTTCAATTCCACTATAACTGGATTCAAATCATGTGTTATTGAGAGTGCAAAGTAAGTTGTATAATTTTTTATTACAAAATAAGATGTTTTGCCCCATAAATTGGCTACAGAGAACTTAAATCTTCTTCGGTCAATCTTAGATCATACATATATGTAGATGAGGGGTACAATAGACCTCTGTATACTCAGTCGGGTAATCAGGGGTTACTTCTTAAAACATTTTTCTTTGAAAGCATATGAAAATTAAAAGTATGTATAGTACAAAACTGTAAGGCCGTTAGTAAAAACGTTCAAAAATAATAATAGTTTTAAATCATAAATTAACGAACAGCTTATGGCAAGCACTCAATAGCGACCCTAAGGAACCGATCTCTCAGGATAACTCCTGTTCATCATTTATGGTTTGCCTTAATTGGTCGGTCGCAGTGAATACTGACGAAGAACTGAGCTCCCACTTCTTGCCTTTGTTGGCTGGCTGGAGAGGAGATTTGAAAGAGCAAACATGCTCTGAGGATGGACGTATTCTTGTAAGTTGCTGGTCCAGATCTTGACAGAACTTGAGAGATTCTCCTGATAGCCGTTGAATACCTCTCCACTACTCAAGCACCTCGAGGCTGTTGCCTCTTGTCAATTTTTTGAGCGTGCAAGACCCTTCCATTTGATGCGTTTAAAAAATAAAGCATTGATCGGACTGGGCCTATACTCCTAACATGTTTCTTGGTCCACTTTAGCTCCCAAAACTCATGTTCTCATTTTTTTTGGCTCATCCCCTATCACTTGGGACTTAAACATAACTGGTGAAATGTGAGTATACTATTAGATACTTACACCTCTGCCTAACTCTTCGGGGATTGAGGCGTAATGCTATGTTATTATCATTTTTTTAACTATTTACACACTTTTCACGGTTTTCATTTTTTTTTTTAACTACGTACTTTCATGTACTGATCCTTTCTCTGTACCTAACATTTTAGACTCAACGAAGAATCACAAACTCTGAAACTGGATCTTCAATGCGGTGGCTTTAGTTTAACCGGCTTATATGACATCAATGGCCGGCTTATCGTGCTCCCAGTCGAAGGAAATGGAGACTATAGCATTGTTACAAGTAAGTTAAGGACTACTTTTGTTCGGCTAAAAATAAAACTTTCATCATCAAAAAAAGTTACAAACTAACTTTAACTTTTACTGTAACTTTGTTAAAAATGTTTACTTTGAAGATATTTTATTTGTATCCATTTTCGTAAAATCGTTTTTGACAAAGTTAGTTTTCATCGTCCTTGTTATTAACGTCATAAAACGTCAAGTTCATCGTTTGCTTTTGTTAAGACATTCGGATGATTTCAAACTTCATTTCAATTTAAAGAGTTGGTCAATCAGTTATGGTCGGCTGTACCCTTACGAGATTGTATTTACTGATACCGTAATTTAGTGTTTTGCATGCATTTTTTTTGCCCAAACTGGTAGCTTTTTGCATGCATTTTTTTTTTCAGAAAAATTCCGCATCGTCCTGAACATGGAGTTAAAAACATCCACCGGCAAAGACGGCAAAACTTACAGAAGTATCAAGAACTTCAAAGTTGAAGCAGAGCCTTTGGAACCTGTTGTATTCGACTTCAAAAACTTGTTCAACGGGCAGAAAGATCTAGGTAAACTAACTCGACATACACACGCCTGTAATCCCCGATGGGTTAGACAGAGGTGTACCTAATAGTACACCCACATTTCGCCAGTTATATTTAAATCACATGTAATAGAGGCGGGCCTATTGCGATCAACCGGGTACTAATCCAGACACCGTTGCTGCTACTAAGAAATTCCTAATGGATAAACACAACAACAATTACCCGACCTGCGAATCGATCCCAGGGCCTCTTGCTTAGCAGTCGCGCTTGCGACCACTAGACCAACGAGGCAGTCACTATACACACAGTAACAACAATACAGTATAGTAACTTTTTCGCCTAATATTCTCTAAACTACCCTACAGCGGCTAGTGACTGTACTAATTAAACTAATAGCGATTAAGTACATCTAAACAGCGTTCAATAGCTGTCAGAATCATACTGGTAGAAAATGCCGAAGGTAGAAAAAGCCGAAGGCATGAAGTCCGCCTTTGTACAGTTTTTACTTGTGCATATAGTTTTAATAAATAAATAAATAAATGCTATAGAATATGACTCTGACAGACCACAGGTTTTAAATGTCGTTTAGAGGTAGTGGCACCTCTGGCGTCGTGTGCGTTCAGTTTATTAGTTGAACCCGCCCCAACTAATAACTGCCGCATGAGTCGTCATTGTTGTCAATGGGACCGTCCATTACACATCACCATCCTGCTCCGTGCTTCGGAAAGTACATTTAACAGTTGGTCCCGGCTGTCATTGGTAGATTGTTACGGGTCGTCAGAATCTGACAACCAGTCTTGACAAGGACCAGTATTTCCCAGTAACTGGGCTGTGGAGGTCAGATTGGCTGCTGTTCCATGTAAAATATAATATACAGCTGCATCCAGATACACTGGAAGTCTTCAAAGAAATGTCTAGGAAGTATTAAACCAGCTACTGAAAGTACTTTTTGGATTTTACTCTTCGTAGCAGAAAAAATCTTCTTCGTTTGAGTATAGTCTCGAGGCAAACCTTATAAAAGCAGTTTTATTTTTTCTAAATATTCTATTTTGCTTTGATAATTTTTTCCAATTCCTTAGCAAAAAGACTAGGATTTTCGCAAAAAAAAAACATTTTATATATTATGATACTAAGTACACTCGAGAGCAATGAATCCGGGTCACTTAAAGAATGTTAAAAATCTCGGAAACTAAAAATGATAGGTTAATGCAATAAATTGTATTTAATAGACAATGTAATACTCCTTAAATGAAAGTAAAAAAAATATGAGTCGCCATACATTTTATTAACACAAAATTACATAAAGAAAAAAACTGCTGATCTCTCCTTAAAACAAAAATAGGAAACATGAAATTTTTGAACTTTATTACGATTTTCTTGAATTTTGATACTTCGTATTGCCTCCTCGTGCTTCCATTACTGCGTTTACGCGGTTTGGCATGCTGTACACCAAGTTCCATATACGATTTTCGGGAATATTCTCCCATTCCTCTGTGAGAGCAATTTTGAGCTCACGAAGCGTGATTGGGGGAGGGTTTCGTTGTTTTACGCATCTGCCTAGCTCGTCCCAAGCATGCTCGATCGGGTTGATATCCGGGCTGCGCGCTGGCCACTCCATACGAGTAATGTTCATCTCTTGAAGGTAGTCATTCACAATCCTACCTGTATGAGGTCGGGCATTGTCATGCATAAATATAGCATCCTCACCTAAATTGACCATAAATGGACCAACGTGATCATTGAGGATTTCTTCCACATATCTTACGCTAGTTAAAGAGCCGTTTTCTATGATCACCAGCTCTGTGCGACTTTCAGAAGAAATTCCGGCCCACACAAGTACAGACCCACCACCGTAGGCTACTTTTTCTTCGATGCATGCTTGCTTGAATCTTTCCCCTGGTCTTCGATACACTCTGTGTCTTCCATCGTGCTTGTAGAGCATAAATTTTGATTCGTCGGAGAACATAACTTTTGACCAATCTTCAATACTCCAATTTACGTGGCTCTGGGCATATCTTAGTCTTGAAATACGATGCCCACGCTCCAGTTTAGGGCCGTTTGCAGGTCTAAGGGGTTTTAAGTTAGATTCAGCAAGCCGACGTCTTACTGTCCATGCACTTGGGTTACTTCCTCCGAGCCGTCGAAACTGATTTGTGAGTTCAGTTCCTGTGAGAAGGCGATTTCGAAGCATGGTGTTCACCAAGTATCGGTCTTCTCGTGCTGTGGTACACCTGGTTCTGCCCGTTCCTGGTCTGCGTAGGTTAGAACCAGTTTCTTCGTAACGTCGGAGAACTCTTTGTACTGTTGACAGCGACACACCGACAGTCCTGGCTGTATCGCGCTGACTCCGGCCGGTTTCCAGCATTGTAAGTATTCTGGTGCATTCTTCAGGCGTAAGCGACATAATTTCAGCTTGAATAATGAATATAGAGCACTATCAACATGGTTTATGTACCCACATAAATGACAGATTACAAACAAAAGCAAAACCAAATGCTGTAATTTCGTAGTTCCATCTTCGAAAGTGGCCCTTTTTCAAATTTGATTTTTTTATGATATTATTATAACTTTACAATAACTAAGAAGTTTTAATACCTTCATTTAAGGAGTATTACATTGTCTATTAAATACAATTTATTGCATTAACCTAGCATTTTTAGTTTCCGTGATTTTTAGGATTCTTTAAGTGACCCGGATTCATTGCTCTCGAGTGTACTATATGTAAATAGAAGAAAGAGCTAAGAGCAGAAAAATATCAATGCCAAAACGTATCAGTTTTCAGTTAATTGATTATTGTGTGGCTACTTGGGCTCCCAGTTAATATACATTTCTACTAATTTCAGCTGACGCTGTCATGAAATTTTCCAATGAGAATTGGTATGAAGTCGCCAATGAAGTCCAACTGCCAGTATTTACAGCAAATTTCAAGAAAGTTGTCAAAAATGCGAATAAATATCTTAAGACCGTACCACTTGATGAATATATTGTTCAGTAACATGGAAGGCTGAATCTAATACTCTTGGAGCACATTTGACAGAGCTGTTATAAACTCTTTATTTAATGACTCATAATGAGGTTGAAATTATTTAATAATTACTTTGTAGTGAAGATTTTATCAAGTGGTTTTGAAATGTAAGAAATTACCAAAGGAAATTACTGTATAAGACATTGTCTCGAAAGGTGTTTAGAATTATTGTAATATTAAAAGTTGCTAAGGAATTAAATATATTTTTAACCCACTTTATTAAAGGGGTAAGTTATGTATGAAATGAGTTTTTTTTATTGAAGTTGACTAAGACTTTGGTCAAACTGAAGCAAATCTCGTGCGGATTCGAAAGCGAATACGCGTGGAGATGTGCAATGCGGAGAGGACAGGAGATGCCTAAAAGCTAAAGTGTGTCCACTGAAGCTGTGCGGACATATCCTAAGCGGAGAGGAATGCACATGTGCAAAGCGGCACGCCGCGCCGCTAACAGCACACCGCTCACGTTTCCGCTGGTCAATTGCAAGACATCTCCTCTCCTCAACATTTTCCACTAAAGCTAAACAGAAACGAGAAGTGTGAATAACAAAATTCTATTGGTGGTTTAAAACACATCTCCTCTCTTCTGATCTTGTCTCCGCTGCGGTGGAGTCCGGCCCTTAAGTCGTCAGTCAGCTTTTATCATTCCTCTTTTCTTATTTCAGGTTATAGGTAAAAAACGGAACCCTTATAGATTCGTCATGTCTGTCTGTGCGTCCGTATGTCACAGCCACTTTATTCCTAAACTATTAAGACAACACAGTTGAAACTTGGTAGGTAGATGTATTCTGTAAACCGCTTTACGATTTTAAAACAAAAATAAAAAATTAAGGGTAGGGGGGGCGGGGGCTACCCCGTACATGGAACTGAAACTAAAAAAAAAACATCAAACCTATACGTGCGGGGTGTCTATAGATAGGTCTTTAATAATGACTTCGACATTTTTTAAATTATTTTTCTCAAAGTCGATCGTTTGAAAGATAGTCACTTCCAAATTGGTAAAATTCTTTAATTTCTAAAGTAAGAAAAATTCTGAAAAAATGTAAACTTAGCGAAAATTGGTTTGAATAAGATTTGATGTTTAGCTTTTGAGACATGAGACTTTTTCATCAAACTGCAGCAGTAACTTAGTTATACATTAGTTGTAGCAGCTCATACTTACGTATACCGACATTAGCAAATTGTGTTTAAAAACAAGGTAACCGTTCTTTCGAAGTCGGGTAAATAGTTTTAGAATGTGCTTAGAAAAACCTTTCACTTGGTACCTAACTTGCCATAATTGCCCCATGACACCCCTTTTGACAACACATTTTAATGATAAATAAACGAAACAATTTAATTGTTTCGTTTTAAATATTATTGGGATACGGATATTTATAATTATTCTAAATTTCGTATGATGGCACGAGGGCCGACACAAACATGACCCATTTTTACGCTATCAAAAACTTTTTAAGCCAATTTATTGTTCCCATTTAAATTTAAACATATACATAAGTTGTTTATATTTTTGTAATCACCTTTCAAAACCATTTTGATACCCTACTCGATAGGTTTGGTTATTTTGTTAAATAAACGTATACTATTTCGCTCCAAAAATCCGCCACTTTTTTTCAAACACCTCAAAGGACAACTCTTAAGAAGACTTGGGTTTTTAAGACAAATACATATAACGATACCTTAACTGTCGAAATCCATCTAGCCGTTTGGAAGATACGAGGTACATAATAAAGAAATTCACAAATTACAAAAAAAAAAAAAAACAAACAAGAAAACATACAAGATACGCGCGAAAAACATAACCCTTCCGTGGCAGTCGGGTAAAAGAGATCAATGAGATGGCATCTTTTTTATATTAAATGGGCCTACTCTTGACCTCAATCTAGTTTAGAGGACAGAGATGAGGTTTTCTTGTTATGTAAATGTTGAGCGTTTTCTTTGACTATGTGCGGTGTTGTGCACTCGGAAGTTTTGCCGGAAGGTCAAACAGTAAATAAAGAATATTATTTTAGCGTTATGCGGTGTTTAAGAGAGAAAATTTGACGAAACAGGCCAGATTTGTGGAAAGAAAATTCTTGGATTTTGCACCACGATAATGAGCCTTCGCACAAGGCCATCATAGTGAACGAATTTTCAACCAAAAACTCAACAAATACCGTCGATCAACCACCTTATTCACCAGATATGGCTCCAACCGACTTCTTTCTTTTTCCTGAACTCAAATTACCACTTCGTGGCACTCGTTTTCATTCGGTAGAGGACATAAAGGAGAATTCGCGGCGAGAACTGAACTCATTACCGGAAAAAGCGTTTAAAAAATATTTTGATGACTGGATTATTCGTTGGCGTAAGTGTATCGTTTCTGAAGAAGCATACTTTGAAGGCGATAAAATAACTTTGGGTGAATAACTAACATTTTGAATATTATTGATCGTTTCCTGGCACTTTCTTGACAGAGTAGTATAAATAATAATGGAATACGAACAGGTTTTCAGCCTACGTAGGTTGTACACGTACAATTTGTAAGCTATGTAAATTTGTGTTTTTGTAGAAGCAGGAATCTAGATGTAGCAACGAATAAAAAAATTACCATTGTTAGTTCCTGAAAAACCGGCCAAGTGCGAGTCGTACTCACACGCACACAGGGTTTTGTAGCACCAAACAATATTATAATAAAAATGTTTTGAAAGCTCATTCATAATGTTGTATTGTATTACATTTAACAGCAAAACTAAATTTATTTTTCATATTATTTTGGGGGTATGGAGAACAGGGTGTAAAGTTCTTCATCCCCCATAGAAAATGGAGGATCCTCCGACCAGATTGGGTCTTAAGTCACGAAGAACTTTACTTGCGCGATGCAGGATTTAGATGTATTTCGATGTTTAGTTTATCCTTTGTGCAAAATTTGAACAGAATCTATGCAGTAGTTTTTACGCCAAGTCGGAACATCGATTTGAATTTTTACGATTTTATTATTTGAAGAAGACTATAAGGAATATTTTTTTTGCAAAATATTAACAGGATCTATGCGGTAGTTTTTACTAGTGCATAGATTCTGTTCAAATATTCCTTATAAGCTTCTTCAAATGTTAGGCCATATATTATCACGCTCCTTGCTTAAGGGGGTGAGCAATATTGCATTATATCTGTATTCTTCAATTGTTTGACGTTTCAGCCATGACGTGAGCAGCTTTTTTAAACTTAATTTATGTCAACGAAGTCATCAGCCTGGCGATTTCATGATCGCTCTGTAAACTATTGATGCTGTGAGATTTCTATTTTTTTTATAAGATAGTTATCGTTTGTATTCCTTTTTTTTCAAATATTTCTCCAAAGAGTAATAGAAAAGTATTCGTCCCGCCAAATCAGAACATCGATTTGGATTTTTACGATTCTATTTAATTTTAAAGAATAGATTTTAAATTGAACATGGATTATTATCGTTTTGAATTTGTTATTCTATATGTATTATCATTGATACGTTTTTCAATTGTAATGTTTTAATGGTTTCTACTGTTTTATTTTACCTTTTATTTTACAAAATTTCTACACAATGTATATTGTTCCAAAATAAATGATTTATGACTTAACCGAGACCAACGTCTTTACCTACTTTCCGAGGTATGGTGGGAACTTAGCATATAAATGATGATCAACCACCAACCCTGGCAATCACTGCTTAACCTTGACGATCAACCCGTGCGGCTGTTATTATTTAGCCGCGAGCTCCTCGTAGATACTAGATACTCTATCGTAAAAAAATGACATGTAGAAAAAATTTGACTCGGTGAGGCCATAATTGCCACGACAGTAACCAGTTGGCTCTTACATGTCGATTTTTTTGGCGTCTCATGTGACAAGTACACCTCATCATCATTCTGCTGCCTTTATAGCAATTTATTTGGGGTCGCGACGTAGCATGGCATGTCATGAATGCATGGAATAGCATGTAGATAGATAGATAGATAAACAATTTGTCCAGTGCATAGAAAAGACATAGCACAACACACAGAAGCACAATTAAATGATAACCAATTACATGAATATATACCTACCTATATAAAAACAAGGTGCTAATTTACAAAAAGAAAAATATATGTACTTAAAGAAGTATAGCAACACAATTACATACTTCAAATAAAATAATAAGTATACAAGGTGCGGTGTGCGTCTCATAGTTGCACCACACACGTCACATGTCTTCTTCTTCCATGCTAACAAGTTCACCTTACAAGTATATACTAGCTATCTGTGTACCTATGATATTTCCAGCAAGAAAACTTAATGAATAAATTAATTAATTTGTGTAATATCACCTGTCCGGTTTTTGTTACTAAATCAAAGTCAGGCTTCAGCAGTTTCAAAAAAAAAAACTTGTTTGTATATATATACTTAAGAATAAAATACGTAAGAAGTATTTTAGCGATATACAAATGCCTAAACTATTACATAACACCTGTGTCTACTTCCATTAAAATTAGGATTTTATATTTATTTTATTCATTAATACAATGCATTTGTTTTAACAGATAAGACCCAAGCTAGCAAAAGTAGTCCTGAATTGCTAATTGTCCAGTCCCAAGTAACGCGTCTGGGTAGAAGCACAAGTTACACATATTGTTTAAATGCTAACAAAACGTTTCATTAATTTAACTTAGCAAGTCTTTTATTTATGGCCAGATCTTTCGACCCCAGTAAGCAACTTTTTTTTTATGGACTGCATCTCGGTCAACCTAGGAGGTTGTCGTCTGCTAAACCGGACTATCCTGTCGGTGCCTTGAGTCTAAGGCCTCCAGCCAGGGCAATAAAACTTATAAACTAAGCGACTACACGCTAGGGCGACGTTACCCTCTGTGGGGTACGAGATCGGACCTCGGATTAGGGCGTTGCTGGGGGAAGACAGCATAGGGACAGTCTGGATCTGTATGATATCATTATTTAGGGGCAGATTTTGAACTACAGGCTCAGTTACGTGGGCTGGCTCGAGCAAGGGTCGGGATCGTAAGCAACTCTGTACTGTCTGTACGTCTTATATTTGTACCTTCGCATTCAAATCGCTATTTTTGTCTACTCATCTCATTGCATGATGGAAGCTGAAGTGAAGAAAAACCTGTCATTAAATTATTAGGTATACTATTATGTTTTTTTTTAATTATTTTAATATAATAATTATCAGTTGGCATTCCTTGTCTAATGATGACACTACACGATATATTATATGTATATTAGATTTTTTTTATATAGAATTTATCACTTATGTCAATGATACATGGCAATAATTTCAAATAATAATGTAACTCCATACTTGACAGTCTGATAAGCAAGAAAACCCATCTCAAAGTCCTGTCCTGTTCTATATAATGATGAATTAGTTTCTAATTTCTAACATCTCAGTAATTGAAATACTAATCTATAATATAAAAATGAATCGCAAAATGTGTTGGTAAGCGCATAACTCAACAACGCCTGGACCAATTTGGCCAATTCTTTTTTTTAAATGTTCGTTGAAGTTCAAGGATGGTTTGTACCGCGATAAAAATTTAAAAAAATGCCTGGATAAGTCTAAAAACAACACTAGGATACTTTTTTTTTTGGTAGGATTAGGTATAAAAATGAATCGCAAAATGTGTTGGTAAGCGCATAGCTCAACAACGCCTGGACCAATTTGGCCAATTCTTTCTTTAAAATGTTCGTTGAAGTTCAAGGATGGTCTTTACGGCGATAAAAATTTAAAAAATTGCCAGGATAAGTCTAAAAACAACACTAGGATACTTTTTTTTTTGGTATGATTAGGGTTGGATTAGGGTAGGAGTAGTGTAGGAGTAGGTTAGGAGTAGGGTATGAGTAGTGTAGGAGTAGGGTAGGAGTAGGGTAGGAGTAGGGTAGGAGTAGGGTAGGAGTAGGGTAGGAGTAGGGTAGGAGTAGGGTAGGAGTAGGGTAGGAGTAGGGTAGGAGTAGTGTAGGAGTAGGTTAGGAGTAGGGTAGGAGTAGTGCAGGAGTAGTGCAGGAGTAGGGTAGGAGTAGGGTAGGAGTAGTGTAGGAGTAGGGTAGGAGTAGTGTAGGAATAGGGTAGGAGTAGTGTAGGAGTAGGGTAGGAGTAGTGTAGTAGTAGGGTAGGAGTAGGGTAGGAGTAGTTTTGGAGTAGGATAAGAGTAGTGTAAGAGTAGGTTAGGAGTAGGGTAGGGTAAGGGGTAGGACACCACGCGAACGAAGTAGCGCTGGGCAGCTAGTAGTACAATAAAAATGATCGTGAAAACGGGGATTAAAATTCAATTTAGTTAAAAAATTTCAACGATGGAAAGAAAACTCCCGGCTTGGTAACCAACTGTGACAAGACTTTTTTAACACCTGCTATTAAATGCAACGATGCACTTTTTTCTTTCTGCAGAAAAAAAATTTGATGTATGAACGTACTGTAATAAATAACAACTATGGATAAGGTTAAGTGGAAGGAGGGAAAGGAGGCATTTGTCCTGCAGTGGGATGCAAAAGCTAATAAAAAATAAAAGGAAGTAGAATAAAAATCTCGAAAAGGGTAACTACTACTACTAATCAAATTTTTTTTTCTAAAACATTTTCAATCATGTTTTTTTTGTGTCAGATTTATAAAACAACTGGCGATTAAATCAAAGCTACACAAATTAAAAAAAAAAAACAAAAATCAGTTCTGCCAGTTTTTTCTCTGAAGGCGCGGCGTTAAAATAATGATAATTATTAGTTCACGCGTTGTCATTAAGTTTAAAGGGTTCCGTAACTCAGTAGAAAAACGGATAACATTATCAGATTCAGATTGGGGGAACATAATATGAAATGGGTTAATATCAACAAAGTGCATTTTAAATAAATTTTGATGGCGAAATTTTTACTTCAGTTCTCGTGAAAAATAAGGACCTGATTTTATAATCAAAAAACTTAATTACACAATTATAATAATGGAAAGTCCAAGCTAAAAGGATCTTCAAGCGATCTGAGAATTACTCTATAACTTTTTGAGATATTTAAGTTCAAAGTCTAGTGTGGCCACCAAAATTGAAAATCGCCCACTAAAATCGAAAGTGCCCACCAAAAATTGAAAATCATTGGCGCCAAAATTCGATTTCTCTGTCACAAACCGCACCTCACAAATTCTCGGGGAGTATCAATAACTTTCATCGGTTAATAAAACTCTCAGTTGTTTAAAAATATTTATTATTATTTCTCTGATCTATCATTATGAGTTTATGACCAAATCTAGTGGGGACATCGTCGTTTCGAAGCCGGAGATTCTTTCGGAAGTCTAAAACTTCTACGGCCAGTTGTACGCATCGCATGCATCTCGACCAAAAAAAACAAAAAAAAACAAACACAAACATTATTTCATTGTTAAACAAATGAATAAATGACTTATGACTTATGACTTATGACCTGATCCCGAAAATGAGGCACCTTAACCCGCCATTTCACAGAATACCTGCCAGAATTCAGCCAAGACAAAATCGAGGCGGCTCTTAGACAGCTTAAAAATGGAAAAGCCCCAGGTGAGGATGGGATTACGACTGAGCTCCTGAAAGTGGGAGGAAGTCCTGTATTATGAGAGCTTCGGGAGCTTTTAAACTCGGTCCTGTTCTCTGGAAGTACTCCAGAAGCGTGGTGAAGGAGCCTGGTCGTTCTTTTCTTTAAAAAGGGAACAAGAACCAATTAAAGAATTACAGACCCATTTCGCTCCTTAGCCACGTGTATAAGCTGTTTTCAAAAGTCGTCACGATTCGTCTAGCGCGAAGACTCGACGACTTCCAGCCACAGGCCGGGTTTTGAGGAGGATACAGCACTGAAGACCACATCCACATAGTGCGGCAGATCATACAGAAGTCCGGAGAGTATAATCGGCTGCTGTATCTTGCATTTGTGGACTATGAGAAGGCTTTTGACGCTTTCGACACCTAGTTAGTTCTGGAGTCTCTGCAGCGATGCCAAGTCTACTGGCGATACTATTCTATTCTATTCTATTCCAAACACAGAACCATCAAAGCTATCCCATTGCATCGGGGTGAGGCAAGGGGACGTCATTTCCCCGAAATTGTTCACCAACGTACTGGAGGATGTGTTTAAGACGCTGAAATGGGAAGGACGTGGCATTAACATCTACGGCGAGTACATCTCACACTTGAGATGACATCGTCATACTGACTGAATGACTGCACGACTTGCAGCAGATGATGGATGGCCTAGTTGATTCTTCAATACGCATTGGTCTCAGGGTGAACTTGGACAAAACCGCCATTGACAACAATAGGTCCTGGGGTGACGTGTTATCATCATAAAACTACATTACATGAAGCCTGCTTTTTCAGAGTTGTACCTAATGGTACACCCACATTTCGCCGGTTATGCTTAATTACAATAGTAATTCAAAGTCAATATTTTAGTGCAACACAGACAGATATTTCATAATTTTATTTAGTAATATTGATATATTTATATAGATATATATATATATATATCAAAACAGTGACAATATAATTATTTGATAACGATGTGTGTATGTGTTAGCTAGCATCGTCGCACTTAGGTTTAAAAGATTTCAGTGGATATAATTCCATTTTGCATCTTTAGGTACGTTTTTATTTTATGACCGAACAAACAAAACAATTTTATTTTACTAGATAATAAAAGTTTTTTAGAATGTTGCATGCTACTACGAGATTAGATCTAAATATTTTTGATGTACAATTTGTTTTTATGAAACTTCTTGTTATTATGATAGTCATGCAAAAAATTTTGAACATGAAAATACTAGCTAAGCAAAAAATCTATTATAAAAGTCGACTTCAACTCAAACGGAGCTGCAATAAAATCTAGTATTCGTAATAAACAGACCGCTATGCACGTTGATCTCTACAGTCTTTAGGCCATTTCTATGAACCTGTATATAAAAGTCTGATATTTCTTGATTCAGGAACATATAAACCGTTTATCCTTTTGTGCGCAGTCGTGTCTTTTGATACCGTGTATCTTTATATTACTAAATTAAAATGAGCAATAAAGTTCTTATTTTAGTATTTTTAACGTACGTTTCTTTAGCGGCGTCTGGCTTGGGTATTGTTATTTTCTTTTTTAATTTATTTGTATGTTTACTTTTAATTTTAACACAATTTAGTATTTCAAAAAAAATCTATTCTTAAACGAACGCATTTCTACTCACTCATTTAAATGTTTTCCTAATGGCATTATGAAAAATAGAAAATGCATTTGAATGTTGTTGGGTCAGCATACAGAAACATTGATGAAAAATATCAAAATATCCTATTTTCAGCATTTTAGGATTTACGTGCTTTTAATATTAACTTCATCTGAACCGATCTTTGTGTTTCAAACGCTTAAATATAGACGTGTTTCAAGTGGCTGACTTTACCTCCATATCGAACTATTATAATTATTATATAATATTAATTACCAAAAATATTTGATGAAAACTAAAAGAATTTAAGGCAAATTAATAAAAAAAATAGCCAGCTATGAAAACCTTCCATTTGTTTTTAGGTATACAACATCGAGAAGGACAATCTACAAAGTAAACTAATTCAATTACACTTTCCATCTGTTTCTAGCACCTTTCATCACAAAATGCAAATGGGACGACACGAAATGTCTCAAAGAGTCATCGCAGAAGGCGATACCACTGTTCGCAGACGGTATTCCTGAGCTGAGTGTGGAGAAGCATGACCCTCTAACGATTAAGCACGTAGATGCCAGTACACAGAACTTGAAACTCACTGTCACCGACATCGTAGTTACAGGACTAAAGAGTTGTGAGGCTAAGAAGATTACGTAAGTGATTTTTTTTATTTGTCAGCCTACTCTTTCCCACTGCTGGGCATAGGCCTGCCTCATGGCTTTCCAATTTTCTTTAACATTTGCCTTCGCCGACCATTCCGTTTAGAATAAGTCCAAATCGTCAGGCCTGCGTTTCTTGGTCCTACCTCGGCTACGACGGCCGTCTTCAGGCACCCAATGACTGACAATCTTCTCCCATTTGAATTGCATTAAATACTAGCCACCCGCCCCTAAAAGTATCCTATTTTTTAAGTTGGCACAACCAATCACATTCACAGTTTCATTAAATCGGTTAGGTAGTTTCAGAAATTGAACAGAAATGTTATATATTAAGAAGATTAGCTTCTCCCCGTGGCTTCGCTCGCGTTACTATCCGAAATGATCCCACGGGAAGGTTAAGGTTTTTTTTTAATACCGCTACCGCTATCGCTTGCCTCTCTGTGATAGTATCACAAGCAAACGATTAGCTTGTCATTAGTGAATAAATTTTCGAAATTGAATCAGTGGTTCCCCCCGAAGATTACTCATACATCCAAACTTTACCTCTATTTAATATAAGTGTAGTTCTTGATTGGGTGCGAATTTATGACATTGCAGTAGGCCAATGGTTAGACACGGGCCCATTGCAATAGACAATTGTCCGATGGCCAGGGCTAGACGCGGTATAGACCGCGAAAAACCCTGCCCGCGAATGTTTTGGATGGAATGGATGGTACATTCCATAAAAACCTGTCCCTCAAAAATGCTCAGAAAACAATAAATCGTCAGTCTCAAATGTCATTTGTTAATCTTTAACAGTCGTTTCGAGAGGTCAGATAAGCAGTTGCACCATATACAGCAGATGTATTTAACTGCATCCGTTGAATCTAGAAGCCGAGCCAAACATAGGTTGGGAGAAGCTCTGGAGATGATAATCTATAACATTGCAGTTTCCCTGAGGCTAAGTAACAGCCGCACGAGTGGATCGATAAAGGTCAAGGTTTAGACGCGGTTGGTTCTAGATTTCTTTCGTCTTTAAGAGTAGTCAAAAGTTCAAAAGTCTGACAACCAGTCTTACCAAGAGTATCGTGATATCCAGTATACGACATCTGGAGGTCTGATACACAGTTGTTTCATCCTACTAATATTATAAATGCGAAAATTTGTGAGGATGTATGGATATCTGGATGTTTGTTAATATTACACGCAAAAACTACTAACCGGATTTGTATGTACACAATTTTGGCACACAGATAGTTTATAGCCTGTATTAACACATATAATACTTTTTATCCTGATAGTACGATCCCGTGGGGCAATTGCCGAACTCCACGTGGGCGAAGCCGTGGGCTAGTGTAAAATAATTCCAAGGTTACTCTCTGGTTAGACTGTAAGCCGTCTTCAACATTTTGGAAAAAGGAAAATGAAAAAACTGGTACCAAAAATGTACATAAACCATTAAAACTGCAGCTAAGTGTCCACATTTATGTTACACGTGGCACACCCCTATACTACACAACTACCTATAATACTGAACTTGACATAGCCCAAGGTCGCTACGATGAGGTCGCTCTTGCGGAAGCCTCCGAAAATTTAAACGTAATAATTACTTTTGACTTTTTTGTTACATATAATTTTTATGTAACATCTTGCATGCCGTGTGTGCGTGTATACAAAAGTGTTTTGGACAAATACAAATTATCTTATCTTTAGTTTTTGCAGGCTTTATTAAAATCTGAATCACATTGACATATAAATTCTTCTAAAAGTAGAGTTATTTTTTATTCTACAAAAACCTGTAGAACGTGTTCATTAGTTCAAAGTACACGGAATATATAGAAAGAAAGAATAACAGCTGTTAGTGCTTATATATAGTAATCGAAAACACGACTGCTGAGCGTAGGTTCGATACCCGGATGTAGCAAACACTGTTACTGAAGCTTTAATTAGAAAATTTGTGGATGACGGGAGCCATGAAATGGCATGAATTCAGCTGTTCCCTATATTTTTTCGAGTTACTTAAATATAAATGTGTGAGCAAATGATTTTTTTCGCGATTTCATGCTTGGTTCCGTAGTGAAAATGATACTCTAATAATACTCTCGAAAATTGTTTGTAATTATGAAGTAATTGACTGTAAATTTAAGCTGCTGGAAAAGTCTTGCCAATAGGTGGTACACGACAGACGGTTCAAGGGCAAATGTCAACGAAAAAGATGTTACTGCTTTCCAAGAAATCACCAACTTTGCAGGAAAATAAATATAGTACCGATAAGTACATAGGGTGAGCAAAACCAGCTGATTTTGCTAACAAAAATACAAAAAAAAACCGGACAAATGCTAGTTCGACTCGCGTGTAGAGCGTACGGTACGGTCTCCACGCGAGTCACGTTAATTATTTAAATTCCGTAAGTTGCTTTAAATCTGATCCTGTTACCATAGATTATTTTTATATTTTCCTGTAATCTAAAAGCAAAGAACAGTTTATTTATTTTTTTAAATTTCGTGCCTGTTGCTCGGAGGAAAGGGGGAGGGGAATGATGAGGGGGAATTTTCACCTATTTTCTTAAATAACTAACTTAAAATTGATTATTTAAAAATATTTATTTATTTATTTATTTTAAGCCCTTTCATTTAAAATGTAACACAAATAGTTAAAAGTTAGCAAAACTTTTTTTTTCTTTTTCTGATTTACCCTCCAAAAGTGGCCCCCATGTTCAAAATTCAGTAATTTACGTTACACGTCTTTAGGTGACCAATTTACTTGTGTGTACCAAAGGACATTGTCCAGAATCGCCCTGTGCTCAAAAAATATCGGACATAGACGATAATTAATGGTCTATTTTATTATATTAGTTACAAATGCTTTTGTAACACGGACTAGCTGCATGCCAAAATGAACATTAAAAAGTATTTTACGCGACAAATAACATCAATCGCCGCCATCTTCGCCAAACGTCATGTCGTATCGAAAAAGATTAGGGATGGCCCAGTCGATTGTAATCGCTCAATTGAATTTTTAATGCATTGTTGCATATTTTTTAATCTGAATCACATTTTTTATTTCGAATAATGTGCAAATAGAAGCTATAATAAAAACATTCAATCACCATTCTATATATAATTATTCCCTAAAAGTATAATTTAAAATACCTACTAAGGGCATACTGGATTTTAAGTAGGTAGTTAGAATAATGCTGAAGTGAACAAAACATACATGTTTCATCATGATCATTTTTCAGGGTTTCCTAATGATCGTTTAGAAAAGTGTGTGGTTTACTTCTAACTAAACGAATATTTACGGCAATTAATAATATAATAACCCTTCTTTTGGGCTTCGGCACAGTCGGGTAAAAATACTTATCGTTACTGAACACATTATAAATGTTTTCTTCAAAAAAACAAAAAAATCTTAGGAAATATCGATAAATAGTATCGAGTTTGCCACCTATATTTTTAACGTCACTAAATGGTCACTTGTCACTGTCAATCTTTCACCTGTGCTCTCACTGTTTACATTATGTGTCGCTTACTCTTTGTAATTGTATCTGTGTTTTGGTAACTTTCGGGACTATATTCAATATCACGCAAATATATTCCACAAATATTTTTATCTCATTCCAAAACCAATGCTAAGAATACAGGTACCTATGTTAACTACATTCTATGCATTTAAACGTTGCAATTACAGACACTTAAGCTTTAGAAAAAAAACTGCATAGGTACCTAATTATCTAGGCAGGTACTAAAAATAGTTAAATGTATTGTAATATTGTGTTTCAGTTTCTTAAAAATCACTCAGAAAACTATACCTAATATCGTCGTTATGGTTCAATTATAACCTCAAAATCTAATACTTTTTTCCTTTTATTTGTATATTCTGCAGCTAGTCCGCTATAAAAATAAGACTTTATAGGAGTTTACTAATGATCGACTATACAACACATAATTTTCCGATGCTGTTGGTTCCAGGGCGAACAATGTATGGGAGCAGAGCAATGTCCTTTCAAACCAATCGGTCCAGTAGTTTCCGAGTAAATTGGCTGTGACAGACGGACAGACAAACAAACACTCGAGTGATCCTATAAGGATTCCGTTTTTTCCTTTTGAGATACGGAACCCTAAAAATACCTACTACTTACATCTAAAATCATAACAGTCTCCCTATTTTTTTTGATATTTTTTTTTTGTATTTTTTGCTTATGATTCTATTAACTAGACAAACTGGTTTTCAAATTACTAATAACGATATTATAATTACGGAGCAACGAGAAAATATCCTTCAATTACGTTGATGTCTTAGACTGGCCAATTAAATCTTTTAATATGTGGCTATTACATGCAATTGTGCGTGTCTTCTAACATCATTACACTTAATGATTTTCCTTACATTTTCCTCGTATCGTCATCGAATTAATGTCAATTAAACCCCACTTGATCTTTATTTAATCCTCGATAAGTGGCAAGTGATTCCTTATTACAGAAGTTGACCTTTTTACGGTTATAGTAGCATCATTATTGAACTTAGTAACAACTAAGTGCGATCTCTTAATAGATTTGCCAAGTGTGGAAGTTTTAGGCTGCAAGAATTGCCTATATTCAGCAACGATTACCTGTTGCTGAATATAGGCAATTCGCCCTATTCGGCCTTTACGGTTATAGAGATCGCATTATGTTTATACTAAGTTCAATAAGGATAGCATCCTTGTTGAACTTAGTATCAACATAATGCGATATTACGAATTATAAAAAAAAATTTTTTTTTTTTTTTTTTCGATAATTATAGTGACCATGACAGTTTAAAAACGTATTTTGCAAGAATTGCTTATATTCAGCAACGGGTTCTTCCTTACTACACAATAAGTTAACAAATTGTTCAAAAATACATTAAAATTGAAGCTGGTTATTAATGTTGCTGCAGATTTAATCTGTTAAGACGAAAACTGCAGATTTAAGAAACTAAACTAATTGGTCAAAAGTTCAAATAAAAGCACTACGAAAGACTTCGTCAGTAACTCTTAGCTAAGTATTCGCTAGCTGATTCTATATTATTTACATTATTCATATTGAAGGGACATGGGTATAAATTATATCAACTCAGCCTATTGCAGTGCACAGCTGGACCTAATATATCCTCTTCCAAGTTGCGGCACAACAAATTGTCCTCCGCATTCCGCATTACCATAAATAAAGTTTTTTTTTCGTAGCCTATTTCGTCCCACTGCTGGGCAAAGGTCACCCCCATAGCCTACCACTCTTCTCTCCGTGTGGTTTTCTCCTTTTTATAATTATAAATAAATAAAAATAGCGCATGCATCATACTTCACGATATCTAGGTCAAAACAACATGTGGGCTAGACCTCAATACCCGTATAACCAGTTTATACATCGTGCATTTATTGAATACTTCACTAAGGTATAGATACTAACTACACAATTTTTGTTTATGATAAATATGTATAAGTAATCTTATGGGCCAAGGTGTTTGAAAATGCGTCATCAAAGGGTTCCTTGAACCACGGATGCAAGATGACACGTAACCATGAACTAACTTAGGGAAGGAATAACAACAAAACAAAGAAGCATGGCAGTTATGCATTGAATGTGTTTCAACAACGTAATAAATAATTTGTGTCATGCCCTTTCCTGTCCAAGGTGGCCTACTGAAACTAGAAAGGGTAAAAATAAAGAGTAGCAGTGATATATAAAAAATCAATACCTTTGTTATAATAATATATTATACGTTTATAAATAAAAAAAAACTTCAAAAATGTACATTGTGCATTTCCGAAAATTCCAATTTTTCTTTTATTCCACAGAGTTTCACGTTGGGTTTAAAACATTAACTGGTTCGAATTGCTGACAACGGTTATATTCACATAAATTATTGAAGACACTAAATATTGATATTACATAATATTATTAAACATTTTACGATGAAAGAATAATATTATCAAAAGATGTAGAAAAACCTTGTAGGTAGGAAATGTAGTGTTGTCTGTGTGTGTGTGTGTGTGTATGTAGTGTGTGTGTTGTTGTGGTTTGTTGTGTATGTATGTGTCATGTGATGTTTTTCATAATTTGTGACAAAAAACCCAGCATGATAGAACTAGGTAGCCTTGGCAAAACTCGTTGAGCAACCAGGCCGAACTTATTCACTTATTTTATTTATATAAGTTTAAAGCTGTGTTCATAAGGTGAAACTTTACGTTGCTTGATGTTTATCTTTCAAATGCCTTAACACAAAGTAACAGAAACGTAAATTCGAATGATTTTTAATCATTTAAACAATTATCTTTCTAATCTTTGTGACATTCACAATATTATCACTCACAGATTTTAATATAATCTTAAAACTATGTACACATTATGTGTAAAACGATTATTTACAATGTAAAAGTCGTTTGAATTTATGTTATTTATTTCGCGAATTCGTGCCTAAAGGCGTGAGCTTACGCTCACAGTTGTTTCGAAAAAAAAGAGTACCGCATTAACTACATACATATTATGTTTATTTTTCTCCTAGCCTGCTCTGTCCCACTCTATGGTAAAGCACCCCCCCACTCCTACCACTTCCAACTTATTTTTGTAATTTTTCAGGAGAGACATCGCAACTTCAAAGCTGAATGTCAAATTTCTATGTACAGTTGACTTCAAGGGAAACTATGACATGAAAGGACAACTCTTCATTCTACCTATTGAAGGCCATGGGGATCTGACTGCTCATGTCCGTAAGTACCTATTTATTTGAAACTAGCTATAGCTTCAGCTTCACCCACGTAAGCATCGAAACTTATCCCACGAGAACTTAATACTGAATAAAAGATAGTATTTTTTTTTATTCAATTCAGGTCATGATCAACACATTCAGCTTTTGAGGAGTAATTTATTAACAAAATAAATAGTAAGAGTAAATAAACATGATCGCAGTGATAAATCATCATCTACCTAGCCTGTATTATCAGTATTTTACATAGAGCAGCTGCCTATCTGACCTCCACAAGCCAGTTAGTACTGAGATATATGATATCCACTGGGAAAACTGTTTGTCAGATTTTAGACTTAGGACTACAAATGATAACCACCAAAAATGCTTTGGCTTTGCGTGCTTGTGCGTGGCAGTGATAAATACACTTCACAGCTTATTGGGCTTAACTTGGGGAGTCTTTTGAAATTCTACTACATGGAAATAAATAACAGATTGTTTGGAGGCGAAAGTATTTTGTACTCAAAGTTATTATTATTTTACTACTTTATTATACAACTAGAACTTCTCTGCATGTTCTGGAAATGATCTGGACGGAGACTGTTTTTAATATGACAGCGAAATTAATATTGGCGAGAGTCTTCACAAAAACTCTTAAATGCATAAATTACCGAAGCCATAAAAAACCTTATCTAATGATGTATCGTATGCGTGTCAAAAATGTTGACAACGTACTTGAGTACCTACATGTTTGCAGGGAGATTTTTGAATTCAGGTCATCTATGATTTAGTGATTAAGATTTTTGATGCACCATAACGTTAAGTGGAGGACTATCAACTAGTAAGGCACATCGCGACGACGCTTACTGATGAGACATTTAGTAAGTCGTGTCCTATATGGCCCCACTTTTGTATTACTAATAATAAACATTCTAGCTCTGAAAGAAACAAAGTTGCTTAGTCTTGCCGATTTTGAAAACGATATTACTAATTCAATTCGCATTTTTTGTTTATTTATTTATACATGCAACTAGCGACCAGCCCTTGCTTCGCACAGTGCCACCTATCGGGTCAAAAACTATATCTAATGTAGCCTATATTTTAAGTTAAGCATCCAGTAGTTTTTGCGTGATGCGCGTACAAACATACAGACAGAAAGACAGACAGACAAACAAAAATTCAAAAAACTGTTGTTTTGTCTTCTGTTGCTCTAATAAAGACCCACCATATATATTTTTTTCAATATCTTCAATGTGCATACATAAGCCTGTTACAATTTTATTAAATCTACATAGATTTAAATATAATTATGTAGGTATACATACAAGCTAAACATAGTTCATACTAAGTGAATTAATAATAAAATCAAAATATCTCCACGGCCAAGTTTCCAATTTATTTATTTACAGTCAGGAACTAAATGCACATTTTGGTTTTATTTGTTTTGAAAAACAATTTTCACCTTGAACGAACTTCTACTCATAAAGCTTCCGTAACAATCATAGTAAGGTCAAAAATTTTAAACAACGATTCAAGTTTAAATAGTTTCGATTAAATAAATTTTAAGGCTTAAGTGGACAGGTTTCTTATGTCAATATTATATTTATCGCATGATGTTAGAACGTTATGATGATAAGGTGTAAAGTTCCTCATCCCACTATTAAAAAGAAAGGAATCCGACCTCGTCTTGTCTGGTGGGCTATTTGCTCTCTATTTGCTCGACAATTGTTGTCGGGTTTTTCTATATGTTCATAACTTGCGGATAACCCCAATATCTCAATATTGGATTTTGATTGTAGTTCTCCATTTGCATTAGATGTCGCTAGTGTTTTTATTGGCAAATTAATGATGCCCGCTGATTATAAAGGTACCTACCTATGTACAGGTCATTCAGGAACAAACGCAAGACATAAATTAGGAATGTTTCACTCATTTTCTATATTATATTGCCTTTACATTACTAACACAATACTCAAAAAAATTTGAATCAAAGTAAAATCGAATATAATTTGTATATAATATTACGTTCGGAAAAAAGCTGCTCGGATTAGCTCGAATTCTGCCGAGCAGACCGAACATCGATACGATCACCGCACCGATCGGCACAAGTCGAATGAAAGCCGTATAAGCTAACAATTGTTTCGACATGGGTTTATTGTTCAACAAATAAAGCCGAATCGAATGTGCCAACCCAAATAAATGTATGGCAGCCTTGACTTTTGTAGCTCTTGACTGACTGATACGTTATTTCAAGGTCACGGTCAAAATAACCATGGCAAATAGTTCTCTCTGAGGAAAATAGATGGCGATCAATACGTTTTCTTTGTTTTTGTAAAGTTCTGTTAATGAGGAGCTCGTGGTTGAATTATATCAGCCGCTAGGGTCGATCTTCAGATTAAGCCGCGCTTGCCTGGGTTGGTTCGTGGATAGGTGACCACAACACATTTCACACCGAGTTTCCTCCGGGCCTCGGAAAGCACATTAAGCCGTTGGTCCTGGCTGCCAATTGTAGATCTTTGACAGTCGTTAAGTAGTCAGTGGCCCGAAAGTCTGACAACCAGTCTTACCAAGAGTTATCGTATTACCCAGTACTAACTGGGTTGTAGGGTTCAGATAGGCAGTCGCTCCATCTATATCTATACTTATAATAAATCTGTAGAGAGGTCAATTCTGTACATGAAATATATTTACAAAATAACTATCGGGGGGTGATTAGTGATCGATACTGATGCCAAAAATGCAATCAGTAAAATTTTTGTCTGTCTGTCTGTCTTTCTGTCTGTCTGTCTGTCTGTCTGTATGTTATTTATAGAAAAAAAAACTACTCGACGGATTTTAACGAAACTTGGTACAATTATTCTACATACTCCTGAGCAGGTAATAGTATACTTTTCATCACGCTACCATTAATAGGAGCAGAGCAGTGAAAGGAAATGTTGGGAAAACGGGAGAAGTTACTTGGTTTTTTTAGCTTCCGTCGCGTGTGCAGCCTTAATGGTTAAAGCTACATAGAAATCATGTATAATGGAAATATTCCACATAAAATTATATAAAAAATATCCCAAGACAGCATATGTCTATCTTTTATAGTTGACTCACAATAACACGTGTAACTCCCGATAGCTTAGCAGTTCGGAGATTTGTTATTATTATATTTGTTTACTCTTACGTTTATAATATTCTCACTCAACCCCAATTAAAAAAAAAACATCAGTTATTTGTCGAACTCCTGGGCAGGTTATAGTATACTTTTCATCACACTACAATGAATAGGAGCAGAGCAGTGTAAGGAAATGTTGGGAAAACGGGAGAAATTACTTGATTTTTTAAGCTTCCGTCGCGTGTGCAGCCTTAATGGTTAAAGCTACATAGAAATCATGTATAACGGAAATATTCAACATAAAATGATATAAAAAATATCCCAAGGCAGCATATATCTATCTTTTATAGTTGACTCACAATAACACGTGTAACTCCCGATAGCTTAGCAGTTCAGAGATTTGTTATTATATTTGTTTACTATTACGTATAATATAATACCAATAACACTCACCATCATCCTTATTTTTTTAATGAATATTAGTACCTATTTAATAAAAAAAGAATCATAGAAATCGGTACAAAAACACCAAACTTATACATGAAATACCTACGCTAACAAGCCATCGCGCGTGAATAGAGAAGCAAGCTGTAAGGATCATTTTTGCGTAACGGTTGCCGCGCTCGACACGGCTCGCGGCGGCAGAGTATAAAAGGGGCGGGAGGCGAGCGCATTTAGTATATAAGCTTAGTTTAAGCCCCTGGCTGGAGGCCTTACATTCAAGGCATCCACAGGACTAGCCCGGTTAAGCAGTAGCCAACCTCCTAGGTTGAACTGCGAGATGCCCTATCAAAAAAAAAAAAAAAAAAAAAAAGCGCAAGCTTCATTCAATATTTGGCTGTTGATGCGTTCAGAGTGTTGGACTTTATTGACAGACAATAATTGTTATTTTATAAACCGTGCTTATCAGCGCGACTTTTAGTCTTTAAATAGTTTATTTTAATTTCTTTTGTTGTTATTTTATGAATTAGGTTTAGTTTTGTTTAAATTGTAAACTATTAATAGTTGCTATTTTTTTTTAAGTGAAGTAGTAGTAGCTAGAATAGAAGTAGAAGTAGTACTCATAGACTTTTAGATAAGTACTGATAGGTTAGTTTTGGGTCATTCATGTTTATTTTTTTTGTATTGAGTAGGTAAAAGCGTAGGTACTTTTTCAAAACTATGAGGGAGGACATCTGCTAATTTTTTTTCGAAAAACGACGGAAACGCGGACGAAGTCGCGGGCAAAAGCTAGTGTAAAATAATGGTACTCAGCTGCATCCGGTTAGAGTGGAAGCCGAGCCTAATGTAGTTTTGAAAAGGCTAAGCAGGTGATGATTAAGTTCTGTTAATGTAACAATAATTCATTATATTTTCAGCAAAGATTTTGATAAACGCAGAAGTTGACCTTACTGATAAAACCGGCAAAGATGGAAAGAAGCATTGGGGTGTTAAATCATGGAAGCACAGTTTTGAATTAAAGGACAAATCTGTCGTGAAATTCGAAAACTTATTCCCCGACAACGAATTTTTACGTGAGTATTTATAAGTTAGAAAATTGGTTTGAAAGTTTAAAAAAGATTACTTATTTATCAAAAATACCTAAAAGTACCATTATAAAAATAAAAAACAAAAGAAGAACAAATTCAAATTTTCAAGTTGATTTAACCTCATTCAATAACTATTTCATGAAAAAGTCATACAATGGGGTTAAATGAACTTAGGATTTAGGATTGTATTGATGATTTTAACAGGTTCACTGTCCAGGCTTCAGAGTGGGAATGGTCCATAAGTCCAGTTATGTTTTTATTTAAAGTCAGTTTATCCTGCCAAGTCCGCATTAAATACGAGACTTTCTCCTTACGTCCACAGTATCAGATGACTTAGAAATTGTATGGGCGAACATACCACATACGGTCTGTGGACTGATATGGAAGTCTCTTTACAGACCGTATGTGGTCTGTGGACAGTGAACCTGTAATGATTATATTTCTGTAACGACTTACGTGGTACTTGCGCGACTCATTTTTCATCAACATACAACCTGACACAGACTTGTAAATTGCAAAACACGTGAGAAAATTTGGATTTCGCAGGTTACCCTGACGGTTCCACCTATATTTAAGTACAACGATATAAATATATATCAGAAAGTATAAAAATACAAAAATTAGGGGGAAAAAAAGATAAAGGATGATATTCAAATAATAGAAATACATACAACTATCACAAAACGCCTGTATTATCGACATGTTGAACAGAATTGTATCGAGTAGTAACACATACGTTTCGATAATTTTATTCAAGTCCAATCATCACACGAATTAACCAGCCTATTGCTTTGAACTGGGCACAAATCTAGACTATGAGCTACAAAATTCCTGTTGGAAAACGCCGTAGCAGTAACGGAGTCTGAACTTGTGCCCAATTGATGGTAATAGGCTAGGCAATTACATGGCACTTAAAACATGACTGGCAAAATGTGGGTGTACTATTAGGTACACCTCTGCCTAACCCTTCGAGGATGTGATTTGATGTTGTGTTATGCTATAATCTTATATTTTATGGCCATTTTAACTATTACAGGCAAGTCAACAGAAGAACTGATTGCTACTAACGGCAACGACGTCATCACAGAAATTGGACAGCCTATCATCAAAGCTACTGTCGCCAAGGTCGTTGAAACCATCAAAAATTTCTTCCATACTGTCGCAGTTGAAGAACTTGCTATAGAATGAAGATTACGAGTACAGGAACTAATGATATAATAGACACCAAATAATTATGCTCTGTTATTAAAAATGTGTTTGAATTATTTACAATTTTGTCTTTTTTTTGCTTCCTTGTATGTTCTACTGCCGGGCAAAGGCCTCCCCTATACGGTTTCAGGTACTCTGCTCCTGCGCCACCTCAAACCAGACTTCGTGATGCGCGTCAGATCATCTCGCCACCTTTCTAGGCCGGCCTCGGCAGAGCCGTCCATCCTCAGGCACCCTACGCGTTGAGACTTTTGCCCAACGGTCGTATTTAAGATTAAAGAACAAATAGCAATTATTAACAGTACATTCGTTAGGTTTTTTTTATACTAAATGGGCCTACTCTTGACCTTTATCTAGTCCTGAGGACAGAGATGAGGTCGACGATGGAACGAGCTTACCCAGAAGAAGACTTAAATAGATTGGGGTCATATGAACTTGGGAACACTGACGAAGGCAGGGAATTCCACTCCTTGGCTGTGCGCACAATAAACGATGTTGCAAAGAGCTTTGTGCGAATGTGTGGAACATCGACAAGGAATGGGTGATAACCCGCAGTACGTCTGGACTCCCGATGGAAGAAGGGAGATGGTGGAATGATCTCGTGGAGGTCTTGGGCACACTCACCGAAGTACAGCCTGTAAAAGACCGACAGACATGCAAACTTGCGCCGGTGGGCCAGGCTATGAAGCTTGGTACCCACCAGCTTATGATACCTGAATGACATAGCTAAATGTGATTCATGTTGCTTTTTTACACGAATACGTCTTAAATCATCATAAATGCAAGGCTTACTGTCGTAAAGCATTGCTTAAAGTTTAGAATAATAGACTTAGTCTTTTTTTTGCATTTGAGTTAAAATATAATAGTGTAGACATTACACTTATGAATCCACACCACGTTTGTTTTCTCTCATGATAAGTTCAAATAACAACCATCAAAGTATTTATTAATCACTTTAAAATTTTATGACCGGAATATTTAAAAGCTTAAGATACAATATATCATATTTTATTTAAAGATCATCAACAGGATCTTCCACTAGCATTTAAAGATTCATCGAATCGTTCATCATTTTTGATTGAACATAATTATACATAACCAAGCATGAATACAGACTGACTTGTTGAAAAACCAGCAGCCTAATCTGACTTGGAGATCATCCCAGTTGTATTAATTATCTCAATGTCAATATTCACTTTGTTTTCGCGAGCGATCAAAGAAATATTTTGTGGAACCTTTCTAATGCTTGAAGGTATGTAGTAATACTTAGTATTCTAAGTGTTTTGCTTATATAGCTCTCATATTTACCTGTATCTCAAAAAGATTCTCAAGAAAACCTAAGAGGCAATTTGCTGTCAAGAGCTGCAAAAAAATAGAAAAATATTTTCGAATCTTTGGTAGATTTTAAACCTTCATTAAAGTCTACTGACCCTAATCGAAATGCAAGAATTCACTAATACATAGATCAGTGTTAACAATACAGTATGGTCTATGAGGTGGTTGAATGCCATTAAAAACAAATTGTCAGTAGAAAACGTTTTGAAAAAACAAGTTGGCTGTTCTAGTTCCGAAGAAAGCCTCGCACCAACAGCTTCATGTACGAGTACGCACGATGGCTAATCAAGCTTTAATAACCAGTTTATGCGGATCTCTCATTGTATAGGAAATCTTTACAAAACGTGGCCAAGTTATACTGGAAATATACAGCTTCATGTGCCGCCGTGTAGGTATACAACCGAAGCTTCCCGAAAAAAAAAAACCCGAAACTGAACCGGGCGCTTGTCCGAAGCTTACTATGTCTATTGATTAATCAGGCAAAACTTTTAAAACCACAGATATAAATATACATATGTGCCTAGATGACGCAAGTATCACTATCCGTATGAATACCAAGCGTGCCTTCACTTGACTAATTACTATGACGTCATAACCACTATTTAGTTACAAAAATGCTATTTTTTTTTAAATTTAAAATCAATAATATTATTTTTCGTTATAAAAAGCCGGTTATACCTGCAGAAATGACAGGGTTGGCCATCCTATTGGAGGACCCGATCTTCATTCCCAGAGTGTTGGAGGCCAATCTAAATCCTGAGGCCGTAATCAGAATTCGACACTGAGGCGAGGCGAGGCCAGGCTCCAATTCACCTGGCAACGGTGGCGGGGGCTGCGACGACATGCGTTCATCGGCAGCGCTGTGCCCTAGGCCCCCAGTGCGAGTGTGTCACCGCTCCTAACAGCGTGTCACTTCTTGCTTATTGACTTTTCAGTGTTTTTATAGTTTAGTTTAATTATGTTATTTTTATTAAGTTTTTTTTTAAGAATTAATTTAATGAGTAGTAGTAGCAGCGATATGGCGGGTAATAGTTAAAAATTTAGTTATAGATTTTATTTATTTTCCTGTTATTTTCTTTTACTTTGCAGCAATTCCGAAAAGACATAGGTAACAGGGATATGTTGAAAATTAAAACTTAGGTACTTAATTGAAGAAATTCTAAAGATCACAATATTCTCTTTACGTATGCGTAATTAGTCAACTGGGGCCCCCATTGACTGAGTGCTAGTAGTCAACCTTCAACTTCACTGAACACCCTGGAGAGATGCCCGCTTTGTACCCAGACACGATTTTTTAAAGGTGATCTGAAAGTGCACATTGGTAAGGTACATGAACCTCCACATGCACGCAACTCATCCCCTGTTTCAAATCAACCTTCAACATCGGCTACATCCACTTTCGACCAGTTCTGGCAAACCCGTTCTAAATTCAAAAACTATGTTCCTGTTTTAAAGCGAGTTGTCCGCGTGCTATTCCCCTAGTAGCACAACACCTAGCAGGTTGTGTGCACCTTGCCGTCCGAGAAAACTCGCTAAGTGCTTGGGAACAGTTGCTTAACTTCCCTTACCGAGTTCTTCATGTTCAAAAGAATTTAGCCACAAAAAAGACTTTAACAGCTCAAATTAAAAGATACAGGGATATACCTCTTCGAGAGGTATATTCCATCTGGTTAAATTGAAGTTAGGGGTAGGTGACATTAGCGGTTCAATTCAGTTAATATGGACACCTTATAAACTTCATTCCATTGGCCTTGACCTAAACCTTGCAAACTGTATTTAGCGGACTGTACTAACAAACAACTGACAATTCCTAAATTTAACGCAATAGCCTAACCTAACCTTTTTCTTTTAACTTAATCGACATCATCCGACGTGCTCTTGTCACCTTCGGCGTTCCAACTTTATTAGAACCCAATGGCTTGGCACGCGACGACGGCAAAAGACCGAATGGCATGTCGTTGGTTCCATGGAAGTTGGGTAGGCATTTAGTGTGGGTCGCAACATGTGTCGATACTTTGGCGCCATCCCATTTTCCTAGCTAATCGTGCTGTGCTGGGGCTGTCGCTGCGGCTGCGGTGAACCTCAAGCCGCGTAAATATAGTAATCTTATTGGTAACTATATTTTCGAACCGTTTGGGGTTGAAACTCTAGGACCGTGGGGCCGGAGTGCTCACCTTTTCAAGGAAATTTCAAAACGCTTAGTTGACTCTTCCCGTGACCCAAGGGCTGGCTTTTACCTTGGACAAAGGCTTAGTGTTGCCAACTGGTAATGTCCCCAAGAGACTTGACGCCATTTTTTAAGTTAATTGCTAAGTTAGATAGTTTAAGTATTTTAATTTATGAATGTAAATACTTTTTTGTTCGTTTTTTTATTCTTAAAATGTCTAGATGTGATTTCTTGACTTATAACGTTGTTGTTTTAAACAAATAAGCTTGCTGCGACAGTCGAGGTATACCTTTGGTTAAAACATTGTTCATCATCTTTGCCTTGGACGTCTTGTTCACCTTGACTTCTACGGGTCATTACCCCATCACTGAATGGGAATTGTCAATTTTTCAAAAATTTTGCTGACAGCATAACCATTTCGAGGAATAAGGTCCTTAATCATTTTTTTCTCCTTAAAATGAAAAAACACTCCCTATTAATTTATATTTTTTAAGAAATGTGGTTAACCTTTATTTGATATTCAATGACGTCATCTCAAGAAGAAATAGTCGGACTATGTGTATGTATTAGTTTATTTTATCTGTATCCATATATGTATTAGTAATGTACCCATTTATGTGTATCAATTTCTATTAACAAAATGGTAATTTTATATATTTTTTTATACTCTACCACAATGCTGTCCTATTTGACCCAAAGGATGACAGGTAGAGAATGCCTTGTGGCATTAAGTCCGCCTATGTACCACTCTTGTACATGAAGTTTAAATAAATAAATAAGAAATACCGTGAAATACACGCAGAGTGTGATACTAACCGGAAAGCGCCAGAGTAGGGAAATTCAAATTTCCCTACGTTTTTTGCAATTTGCAGGTCATTTTCGGGTTGTATTTTGATTAAATATGATTCGCGACCGTAACAAATATGGATTTACAGAGTTATAATCATTAAAATCATCAATACAAGCCTCTTAAGTTCATTTAATCCTATTTAATGACTATTTCATGAAAAAGTCATTCAATGGGCTTAACTTTCGGCCAGTGATTACGTCATCAGCTCTAAACTAGCCATTGAATATCAAAAATATTGAAATTAGTTTCATATGACTAAATTTAACTAAGAAGAGAGCACATCATTCCAACGACTCCTCACATTTATTTTGCGAACAGCCAAAGCATGGAACTGAATGTCAACGTCTGTGGTTCTCTACCTTTTATAACCAGACAGCCTTCAAAGCAAGGGTGTACAGGCATCTTCTGGGCATGCATGTTACAACATAGACCTAAACCATCGCTTTCCATCAGGCGTGATCGACGTCAATAATATCACCATATTCATACATAAAATCACGCCTGGAATCCCCGAAGGGTTGGGCAGAGGTGTACCTAATAGAACATCCACATATCGCCAGTTATGTTTAAATCCTATGTAACAGGGAGTGAGCTTATTGCCATCAACCGGGCACAAATCTCGACTCCGTGGCTGCTGCTGACAAATTCTTGGTCGAAAAACCCAATAACACCATTTAATTTTTTTTTGCCCGATCCGGGAATCGAACCCAGAACCTCATGTTCAGCAGTCTTGATAGTGACCACTAGACCAACGATATCCCCATATTGTTGTAAGTTATTTAATTGTAGGTCTCTTAATGCGTCATTGCATCTGCAATCAGGAGATGCAGTAAGAAAAGAATAAAGAAAGAAAGAATTTATTAATTGTTTGCGGTAAACTTCCTCAATTTATGATCGTCCTGTATTTAAGTAATCAACTCTCGAGCGTTCGACATAAGTTTCGGAATCCCATGACATATTGTCGAAGGTTACCCACTGCTAATTTGAACCTAAAACATGTTATTATTAAAATATTTGATACGGAGGCCTCAGATATAAATTAAGCATTTAGTTCATTATTCGGCTCAGTACTGATCAGGTTGTTTTTGACTTGTAAACATTTTTTATTAAAATGGTAGCTAGAATATTAATAATCGCAAGTGTTGCTTGTGTTTTTAATTTAGCAAACGGTTTATCAGGTAAGTCCATATATAAGTGATCTATTCTCGAATAAGTAATTTATTATACATATTATGTAAAGTCGCTTTTCGAAACTGTCTGTGTGATCACGATGTTCTTATAACCTACGTCGGCGTTGTTGTGAAATTTAGGACCATACCTATTGGTCCTCATCCTTTAGAAAGGACATCGCCCATTTTTTTATGCGAGTCAGGATAAAATTACGTCTTGTCTGAACTAATAAGAAAAAAATCTTAAATCAGGAAGAAATCTTATTAAGATATTCATTCGATAGTAGATTTAAGTAATCGGACTACTGACTAACGAATCTTTAAATTACTTTGATAGTTCTAAGTCTCAACAACACGCACTAAAGTAGTTGTTTACCAATGGAGAACTGCTTATATTATTTTAAAAATAAAACCAAGAAAGCAATCAAAATCAGAGAATAATACGAAAATGATACGCTAACATAGTATACCATGTCTTCGTTCACCAACTCAAAAAGATTTTAGGATATAGGCTGGCACAAAAAAAAAAACACATTAAAATTATAACAACATGAAATAACGTCAATCAAACTGAGCTTCCTATGATTTATATAAAAAAAAACTTCTCGATCGAATTGGCCATGGCAGCAGCCTTGCTTGCTAACAAGCCAAGCCAAATGTCGTTTCCAAATTTGTATCTAAGCAATGATTTATCGAGGTTTACGGAGACGCGACGATGTGATCGGCAGCACGCTCTGTTTATCGCTCTAGAAAATAACGGTTTTGGGTTACCGAAAAGGAGACGAGAAATTTCAATAACATTTTACAAATAGTTTTTTTTCGTTCAGTTATTGTCTTATTTGTTATTATAAATTAACTTTATATTAAACTGGTATCATTTGGGGACTGCAGAATTATATAAAAAAGCAAAATACACTTTTTATTACACTTCTCCATTTAATTTTGTCCATGGAAGTGAACTGATTTCTAATATACAGTACAGATTTTTACCTAGTTTGGAAGTCAGGCGTCCATTTAGTTTGCAGCCTTTTTTGTATAAACTCTAATAGATGAAATTGTATTAGGCTATATTTTACTGAGTCCAGTAAACGATTATTACCTTGCTTCAGGTTTAAATAAACATAATTTTGTGAAAAGATAATTCAAATTAATATACACAATTTAAGCCAACTTTGTGTCATTCTCCTTTATTTTGCAAGTTTTAGTAAACTTACATAAAATAAAGAAATGCTGCAAATGTGTGCATCTTAATAATTCTAAGAATGACAATTTGAATAGTTTGTAATACTCAACAAATTGTCTAAAAATCTGTAGGCCTTCATGAGTTCGATAGTTGTTTGAAATAGCAGTGAGTTGAGCTCTCCCTTTTCATTGAGAATATACCTGATGAAAATGAATTCACTCAGATACCTTTATGTACCATTTCGGGGATTAAATGCGTTATGGTGAGTACCTTAAATGAGTTTAGGATTTTTATTTTATGCCTTTGTTAACATTTCAGAACCGTTTCCTGGTTTTAAACCATGCCTAACCGACGATGAAGACTGTGTGTTACAAAATGCTATAAAAGGAATTGAGCCCTTTGTTAATGGTCTCCCAGAATATGGAGTAAAGCCTATGGATCCCGAATTCTTTAAGAGAGTAGATGCCAGTTCACCAAGCCTGCAGTTCATCCTAAGTGACGTTACTTCGACAGGTTTAAAAACTTGTAAGGCACTAAATGTGACGTGAGTATCATATTAATTGAAAACTCCCTCATTTCTTTTTTACCCAACAACGGCGAAGCCAAATGAAGGATTATGATTTTAGCAGTCTATGTATATATGTTTGTATTTACGTATGTTCCGTAGCACCTAAACTATTCATCGAATTTTGATAATAAGGTGGTCAACAATAGGAGGAGTCAATTTTACCTTATAAGCCACGAATTTAATTAGAGCGTGATTTATCAGCTAAAAACGCGGGGTTTTTTAGTTGTATACCACACACGAGGCACAAATTAAATTGAAAAAAAAAAATGAAAAAAAGATAATTGAACAAGTATAAAACTGTAATAGCTATCGGGGACTCAGAGAGCAAAGTGTAAACACTTTTGTAACCAGTATAGTACTCGTTTGTTACATAAATTAAACATCGAGCTGAAGAAAGAGACTAATGACCGTTTTCATTGACACTAACCGACACAATTAAACAAGGTGTAAATGGACCCTTCACGAAGCCAACCAAGTATTCTCAATATCAAACTAAGTACTACTACGCACAAATTATTGCTGGGACACGACTTTTTTTCCGGAGTGAAAAATCACGTTTTACGGTAGGACCTAATGAAACGCACTCAAAACACTAAGCTGATTGATGCATTAAATAGTACAGGGATCATGGAAGTATTTACAGTAAAGGTATCGTTAAAAACTGGTTTAAATGTTGGAACTTTGATCTGCAAAAAAAAAAAAAAAAACATATCGCAATGATGGGAAGAACATGTGCCTTTCGACTTCGTTAAGGGTCTTTTTACACCCATGATGAATGCCTAAAAAATAGCACACTATTGGATTTGCAACGATCAACTCGGCGCCCGAAAAATAATCAACTTATAAAACGGGTATGACAAAAAAACATTGAATTTTCAACAAAACTTGTACAAAAGGATTAGACAACGATCATTCGAGATTCTTTTGAAGAAGTGGTTACAGCTTATAACAATTCGCAGATTATAATTGACATAATACGGGTTTTGTGAGCTTCATACGTCAATGCAATACGTTTTTGACTTCTCCAACCTAACTGGTTTTACGTACTAATGACATTGGCGGTGCCAGCACGATTTTCCACGTCTAATGGTTCCACCATCACGTATATTATCATCCAGTATGAGGAATTGTGACTGAAACTGTTAAAAGATTTAGGTACACACGGTGTCTACTATGGAAAGTAGAAGACGATAGCAAGACTAACATGAAAGAAATTTCGCGTTTTCTTCATTTTATCATTTTATTTCTTCGAAAGTGTATTGAGGAGCGTCGTTTGATACACGTGGGCATATGTTACTGTAGTTCTCGGCTCCATAATCGCCTGCGGCTCGGGTGTGAATTCCGCCTCGAATGCAGAGTTTCCCCACTTATATCAAAATGTACTATTTGGACATAGCTACGGAGTATATAATCTTTTATTCGGCATACGGTTGTCTATATTTATGTTTAATTCCGGCATAATTTTATTTATGTTTGCATAAATAAAATTGTGTTAAAACTAGAACTTTAAAACTGGTAATTTTAAAGCCTTATCAAATAGACTTAGCAATTATATTTTTTTGTTATTATTATGGCGATTCTGACACAACACCGCTCGTCCTGGCGGTTTTAAACGGATGTCACAACACATTGGCTTGTTTGAATTCGACCGAGTTGACGAGCGGTGGCGGTGTTGTGTCAGAATCGCCTAAGGCGTTACGATCTAATATTTTCCGGCGAAAGCCTATTGTTTCCCCCTTTTTGTCTGCCTATCCATCCTGTGTGTTATCGTATTAAACACGTACATTTTATATATTCCAGGCGTAACAGAGCGAGTTCCCAGATCAAAATAGTACTTAAATGTGCTTTGAATCTTGACGGAGATTATGAACTGAATGGAAAAATCCTTGTTATTGACATACAAGGAAAAGGCAAAATACATGTTAAACTCCGTAAGTATGAATTTCCAGTGTCATAATATTCTATCGTTGGTTGCAAGCGCGACTGCTGAACATGAGGTCCTGGGTTCGATTCCCGGGTCGGGCAAAATATAATTGGGTTTCTCCATCAGGAATTTCTCAGTAGCAGCCACGGAGTCTGGATTTGTTCTCGGTTGATGGCAACAGGCTAACCCTTCGAGGTTTACAGGCGTGATGTTATGATGTCGATGATAATATTGTATGGGCATACGAATATTATCCAACTAGTGGTTTGAGGGAAGAACCACACATGCATAAAATATAAATTGAGTCCACCAGTCCAGTCGATGCTGAGCCAGACTTACTTGTACGAACTTCTAATTTAGCTTTAAACTGAACTTGTATGTTAACGTATATATGCACTTGAGTAGCTTAAAGATTAGCGGCAAGACTCGAAGTGAGTATCTACACTATAATATTATAAAGAGGAAAAATTTTTGTGTGTGTGTGTAGGTATGTTTGTAATGAATAAACTCAAAAAGTCCTGTGCCGATTTCAAAAATTCTTTCACTATTGGAAAGCTACATTCACCCTGGGTAACATAGGTACCCGTGCAAAGCCGGGACGAACCTCTAGTATTAAATAAATTAAACACTAACAAATGCCCCTTGTGATTTTAGCTGAAGTGATAAATACGGTTAAAGGTAACTACATCATTAAGGAAGGCAAAGACGGCAAGAAACATCTTCGTATCAAGAACTTCGTCCACGATTTCGAGCTTACACAAAAATCCACGGTAGTCTTTGAAGGATTATTCCCGAACAATGATGTTTTAAGTAAGTATTTTTTTTATTTTTTTATTAGCCCAGTGGTATGACCGTCACACGGCCAAGTCATAGGTCTCGAGTTCGAAACCAAGATTCACCTCTGATTTTTTGGATCCATGTGCACATTGCGTAATTATCACTTGCTTTGATGAAGGAAAACATCGTGAGGAAACCAGCATGCCTTTTTTTTTTTTTTTGGAGGGTGGGAAGTCATCAAATGACCCCTCCCGCTCTGGGCGGAGCGGAAGGGAGTGTCAGACTCTTACTGACTAAAAACCACCCATGTTCCTTCTTTGGCCCTTTATGTTCCAGGGCCGCGGTATCTCTTTCGAACAGTCCCGCAGCCCTGGCAGGCATTGGCCCTTGTGGGCCCCTCCCGTTTGCTGACATCTGTTTGAGGCGCGCGTGGAACACGAACGCGCCGTCGACACGGCCTGTCGTCATACGACGGACGGACGGCGAGCTAGCCCATTACTCACCGTCCACAGGCCCGCGCCTACGGTGGCCGAGAGCCATCACGGCGTGGCCCCCGACACCCGGTGCTTCTCCTCCCGTGGCGGCTGGGACGTGAGGCTTTCTCCCTCTCACGTTCCGCCGCCTGCTTCGCTAGCATGACTGCTTCGCAGAAGGAGGCGACGGCTTCCCATTCCCTCTCGCCCCGGACCATGGCTTGAACCAGGGCCGGACGCCAGAGGTCGCCGCCGCCAATCGCCGCTACGAGGACACGGCGGTGCTCCGCCCAAGCGGAGCAGACCTCCACGGTGTGCTCCACCGTGTCCTTCGGGCGATCCTCGCTATGATAGCACCCGGGCGTTTCCTCCCCTCCGATTCGGTGCAGGTACCTCCCGAAACATCCGTGTCCGGTGAGGACCTGCGTCAGGCGGAAGGTGAGGGCGCCGTGGCGCCTCTCTAGCCACTCCACAAAGAGGGGACTTATCGCCACTATCGTGGCGTGCCCTGCACGGGGTTGCAATAGTCGCTCTCTCCATGTCGCCATGAGATCACGGCGGAGGTCTGTCCGCTGCGCGACAATTTGCCGCGGCAGCGGAGTTTCCCCCCGGCGCTGTGCCTCCGCGCGCCACTCGTTCAGGCGCGCGAGGACTATGGCCTCCAGATCCCATGGTGGCAATCCGGCAAGGAGGCTCGCCGCCTCGCGGGAGATCGTGCGGTACCCACGGATGAGACTTACGGCTACCACCTTTTGGGGCGCGTTCAGGTAGTGCTTGGCACGCAACCTCAACGAACGCGCCCACACCGGGGCCCCGTAAAGGGCCATGGACCGCAAGATCCCCGCGTAGAGCCTCCGGCAGGAGGCGTTTGGCCCCCTCAGGTTGGGCAGGAGCCGCTTGAAGGCAGCCCCGGCCTTTTCCAGTCTGGGAGCCAAACGTCGGAAGTGCTCCACGAAGTTCCATCGGCTGTCGAGGACGAGGCCGAGGTACCTCAACGTCGACTCGACGCCGACGGGAACTCCTCCTACCGTCAGTATGGATCCCGACGGTGGCGCATTCCGAGGCCCATGAAAGCACATGGTGTTCCGTCCCATACGTTTCCGAACGCACTCGACGCCATTACAATCACCTGTCAACGTCAAGTAGTTGAGTTTGACAGATAGTCTGTGGTTTAAAAATTCGAGATCGCTTGTCTTGAAATTTAATTGTTGAAATACTGGTTAATCCTTTTGAATCTCAGTAAATTTGGGAGATTTCGGATCAAATCAATTTTATTTGGACTAAGCACCCCCATTTGTGCTCTAAAACGGGGTTATTTTGTGCAGTGCAATAAACGCCGGCTTTTGAGGTGTAGCCATCCGGCGTCACCGCGTGACTTTGAACATTAAAGGACATTTGTGAGAGAGAAGTGAAAACGACTTAAGTCAGGCCCGGAGCCTCTTGTTGTCACCTCAAACAATTGTTGGTGCATTCGGAGCTGTTACGCGCTGGATCAGCGCCTTTTGGTTCTTCGTCCGTTTGACACAACTTCACCTACAGAACACACACATTTACACTGACATAGTTACACAGAACGGCGTAACCTGAGGACAGGTCACCTCGAACAGCACCAGGTAAGTTTTTGTTTGTTAGGCAACATTTGATTTGACTTGGTTGGGTCCGTGAATCGCGGACAAGTTCGACCGATCAGTATTTGCCCTGATTGGGCGTCGAACATTCTGGTAGCAGAGCGTGGTTCTCTTTTAAACCTGGCGCTGGTCAATTGGAAGTATTGACCTGATTTGTTGCTGGTCAGCCGGGCTCTCAAGTTGGAACATATATATAATTAAATTAATTGAGTTGGTATATATGTAGCCCATGTTCTTTGTATTGGAAACTTTCTTGTGTGGTTTATTGTTGATTTATGGTTGAGACCAACAATACAATATTGTACAACTCATTGGAATTGTTATTGTTATTATTTAATTGCTAGATTAACCTTTGAAATAAGTAGAGGGTCGGATTTGGACATAGAATAAATGAAAATTAAGTTTTATTTTCACCTAAAATAATCTACACCGGTTGTTGTACCTTATTGATTGTTGTTTTATTTGATATTTGGTTGTCGCAATGGCCTCACTGAAAGCCGTGAGGGAGGCAGCCGCGGGATTGACCTCACAATTGAGGTGGTTTTCCTCAGCAGCGGCTACCATTGAGCGCTTGGATCTGGAAGAGGTCACGCTTGCTCGGTCCGAGCAGTTGACCAGGAGACTCGGTGATGTTGACTCCTTATTCACTCGCTACAATGAGTACATCATTGACGTGGACCTGGAGGTGTTTGGCCAGGCAACCCGCGACCGATTCGTTGCTGACTACGACCAGATTTTGAATCTGGGGGATGCAGTCAATCAACGAGCCCGGGAAATTTTGAAGAGCCGGGTGCCTGTCCAGGTCAAGCCGGAGACCTCTGTTGCTACAGGCCCAGGACTATTAAGTAGACTGCCCACCCTGGAACTGCCACATTTTGACGGTCGCTTGGACCACTGGCTGGGCTTTGTGAATCTGTTTGATAGTTTGGTCGATGCGCGCTCGGACCTCGGACCCGCCCAAAAATTGGCCTATTTGTTGTCGGTCCTGGAAGGTAAGGCCAGAGCCTTGGTGCAGCACTTGCCGGTGACTGACTCAGCTTACCCTACCGCTCGGGAGCTACTCTCCCGGCGGTACCAGAACAAGCGCTGCCTGGCTGATGTGCACATCGACCAGATTTTGGGACTACCGGCCATTTCGAGAGTATCAGCTTTGCGCACGGACCTGCTGAACCCGTTGGTGGCAGCGACCAACGCCTTGAGGCGATTGCAGCTGCCCGTAGATTCTTGGTCCTACCTGTTGGTGCACATAGTACTGCAATTGCTCCCCGCGGACTTGAGGTCTCGCTTTGAACAGAAGTATGGTGGGGATAGTGCCACCCATCTCCCCTCCTTTGACGACCTCGTCAAATTTTTGGAAGACGAGTGCCGGTTTCAGGACAACGCTCGGGCCGCCACGGGGTCGCGCCAATCTCCATCCCGGCCGAGAGACCAGGGACGGACTAGGCCCAAGGGGCCTGTTGATGGTCGCCCCACCCCCCGTTTTGCTGGCACCCGGAGTCCTCATGATTGCGACTTTTGTAAGGCCACGGGGCATGGCATGGCAAGTTGCTCGGCCTTTTTGGACTTGCACGTAAGTGCCCGTCGCCGAATTGCCAACGCACGCCGCCTGTGCTTCTCGTGCTTGGGGGCCCACTTCCATCGGGATTGCCCCAAACCCCGCCCGTGTAGAATTTGTGAAGGGGCCCATCTTGAGATTCTGTGCGCCAACGCGAACCGCTCCAGCAGACCAGCTTCTGAAGAGGGTTCGCGCAGGGGCGGGAACTCCAGAGACGAGCACCGGGCTTCTGGCACACCGGTTCAGAACCGGGCAGAGGCCCGCAATTTTGATCGCCGCACTCCACCCCCCGCGCAAGTTGAACGGGAGCCGCGCAAGCGCCATTTGGTCTCCCCTCGTCAGGAATGCGCGGCTGCTGCTAGGCAACAGTGGCCAGACCAGCACCGCTGCCTTTCCCCTCCGTTGGCGGAACGTTCCCGGTTGGAGTCGCGTCCTCCGCCATTCAGACATCCGGTGGGATACACCCTTCCAGCGATGGCACGTGACAAGGGACACCGAGCGGATGAGGCGTTCACGTGCTACCCTCGTCGCGAAAGACGAGCGCCTGACTGCGGCGATCGGTCGCCGCCCAGGCATTGTTAGGAAATTGGCGCCTGCCCCGCTAAAGTACCCCCCCAGATCGAGACGGTTTTGTTGCCAACGGCCTCGGTCAAGGTCTGGGGACCCCTGGGTGACTCTGTTGTGGTCCGTGCCATTTTGGACACGGGAGCCCAGGGTTGCCTTTTGTCGTCTTTGTTAGCGGGACAGGTGGGCCTGGATGTCAGTGACTTTTCAGGCGGGATTCAAGGAGTTGGCGTAACGGCTGTCACCACCTTTGAGGGAAAGACTTGGTTTGAGATCACTCCCGTGAGTTGTTTGTACCCTAAACTTGGTGCTCCGGCCCTTGTACTGCCGAATATTTTGGGTAGTCATCCTCAACGTCAGCTCTCTTTGAACGTTTTACGGTTGACGTCAGGTCTGGATTTGGCTGACCCCCGGTTTGATTCCCCTTGTACAGCGCATTTGTTATTGGGTTCCGATGTGCTAGGGAGAATAATGTTGGGTAATATAAAGGTCTTGCAGCCGGAGACCCCACTGCGCCACGATCGAGGTTTGGTGACTGTCTCGACCATCTTTGGCTTTGCGGTGATGGGCCCAGTATTGAAAGTTGCCCCTCCACCTGAGCCTGATTTTGTGTTGGCGTCCGGCTCCGCTCTCTCTGACGCCGTTCAGAGATTTTGGGAGGTTGAGGAGCCCCCTCAGGTAGCCCGCTTGAACCCGGAGCACGAGGAGTGCGAGTTGTTCTACCAGAACAACACGGGTCGACTCCGTTGCGGTCGGCTTGTGACACGTCTGCCCTTTGTTGCGGTGCGACCAATAGGCCAATCCAGACCTACCGCCGAGAAAAGATTGTTGGCGATGGAACGCCGCATGAGCAGGGACCCGGTGCTGCGGCAGAAATATGTGGACTTCATGCGTGAGTACGCAGACTTGGGACACATGTCGGTGTCAAATTTGGATTGGCGCTCAGTCGAGCATTTCTTTCTGCCGCATCACGCGGTCCTCAAACCATCCACCGGTAAACTGCGCACAGTGTTTGATGGATCTGCGCGGACTTCTTCTGGTGTTTCGTTGAATGACTGCCTGCATTCCGGCCCAAAATTGTTGAGGGATCTTTGCGACGTCATCACGTCTTTTCGTCGTCATCAAGTAGTCTTTGTGGCCGACATCAAAATGATGTTCCGGCAAACGGTTATTCACCGGGATGACAGACGTTATCAGTTGATCCTGTGGCGAGAGAACCCCCAGGACCCCATGTTGGTATACGAGCTCAACACGAATACGTACGGCCTTCGATCGAGCCCTTTTGTTGCTATTCGTTCGCTTTGGGAGCTCGCTGACCGAGAGCGTTTTAAGTTCCCTCGGGCGTCCGCCATGTTAAAAACGGACCTCTACGTCGATGACGTCTGCACAGGAGCAGCCACAGTTGAGGAAGCCATCCTGTTGCGTGACGAATTGGTTCAAATTCTGGCTTCTGCTGGCTATGAGTTGCGTAAATGGGTGTCCAATTCGCCAGCGCTATTGGAAGGTGTGTTGGAGGATCACAAGCAGGATCCTCATTTGTTTGAAAACGCTGACAATCCCGCTATGATGGCCGTCCTCGGCGTTCAGTACCGACCAGTCCAAGACACCCTTACGTACGATGTTGACTTGGTGTCACCTCATACTTGGACTAAACGACTGGTACTGTCTACTGTCGCGAGGACCTTTGACCCCAATGGTTGGATCTGCCCGGTGTTGTTTTGGGCGAAATGCTTTCTTCAGCGCCTTTGGACCGCTGAACTTGGTTGGGACGAGCCACTTCGGGAAACTTTGTTGGAAGACTGGCTCCAATTTGTATCCGCACTCCCTGCGGTCAACGAGGTCGCGCTACCACGCGCCATCCTCCCCCCTGGGAGTTATATTGCTACCCTTCATGGGTTTTGTGACGCGTCCTGTCACGGTTATGCCGCCGTTGTTTATTTGCGCACCGTCAGCGCGACAGGCCAGACGAAGTTGTCACTGATCACGGCCAAGAGCAAGGTGGCTCCCCTCCGGACGGCATTGACCATCCCTAAGCTGGAGTTGTCGGGGGCGGCGCTTCTTGTGCGTCTACTAAACCACGTTGCACACACCTTGGGTGGAACTGTTAACATTCGGGCTTCCTACGCCTGGACGGACAGTCAAATTGTTTTGTGTTGGTTGAAGACGTCCGTCCACTCTTTGGAGGTCTTTGTTGCGAACCGAGTGTCTCAGATTCAAGGTTCTGAAACGCCTTTGATTTGGAGGCACGTGCCTGGTGACCTGAACCCCGGCGACGTAGCCTCACGCGGGTGCATGGCCCCCCGCTTGATTTCTCACCCCCTTTGGTGGGGACCGGACTGGCTGACTCGCCCCGAGGATGATTGGCCTCGAACGCCAGTCTTGATGCCGAACTCTTTGCCCGGACTTAAGGTGTTCGCTGTTGGGACGAAGGACCCTCCGTTTGATCCTGATTTTTTGTTAAATCGATACAGCTCCCTCGACAAATTGTTGAACGTTACCTCGTGGATCAAGCGTTTTGGTCACAATTCTAGAAATCCAGGGGAGAAGCGCCTGTCACCAGTTCTCTCTCCTCAAGAGCGACAGGAGTCACTCCTCTTTTGGGTCCGCTCTGTGCAGGCTACACACTTTGAAAAGGAGATCGAGATCTTGACGTCTGGTAGGTCTAAGCTGTCGGGAGCTGTTAGTAAGTTGAATCCCTTTTTGGATGATACAGGTCTATTGCGTGTTGGAGGACGGTTGAGGCACTCTAGCCTTCCTTATGGGGCCCGTCACCCCCTTTTGTTGCCCAAGGAGGGCCATTTGGTCAGGTTGTTGGTAACTGATCGTCACATCAAGAACTCGCATGCCGGTTGCAATGCGCTGTTGGCCACTCTGCAGCGAGAGTTTTGGATTTTGTCGGCTCGTCGTACTATTCGTAGCATCGTCTTCCGTTGCATGCCGTGCTATCGGACTAAAGCCTCCACTATGCAGCCCCTAATGGGAGACTTGCCGGCTGATCGGGTCAATGAGGTGAGGCCCTTTGCTGGCGTCGGAACGGATTTTGCTGGTCCCTTTTCGGTGAAGACGTCTACCCTTCGCAATAGTAAAATTGTCAAGGCTTATTTGTGCGTATTTGTCTGCCTGTCAACCAAGGCAGTGCATTTGGAACTGGTAACCTCCCTCTCGACAGAGGCCTTTGTGGCGACCTTGGATAGATTTGTGTCTCGCCGTGGGTTACCTTCCTTGATCAGGTCTGATTGCGGTACCAACTACAAGGGTACGAGTAACTATTTGAAGGAGGTGAAAGCCTTTCTTAATGAGAGTCAGGTTGACATTGGTAACAAGTTGGCCCGCCGAGGCATCACTTGGTTGTTTGACCCGCCAGCAGCCTGCCCCCATTGGGGGGGTATTTTTGAGGCTGCGGTGAAATCAGCAAAGGGACACTTGCGGAGATTGTTGGGAGACACCGCTCTCACCTTTGAAGAACTAGCTACGGTATTTTGCCGCATTGAAGCTGTACTAAATTCGCGTCCATTGTGCCCGCTTTCTTCGGACCCGAACGACTTGGAGGCTCTCACCCCGGGCCATTTCTTGATTGGACAGCCACTTGTCGCCCTGCCGGAGTACCCCTTTGTCGATGTGAGCCAAAATCGGCTATCGCGGTTTCAGTTGGTGCAACAGCTCGCTCAGAACTTTTGGCAGCGTTGGAGCTTAGAGTATCTGCACATCCTCCAGCAGCGCGTCAAGTGGACAGACAAAACTCATCCGCCCAAGATCGGAGACCTCGTTCTGATTAAGGACGCCAACCTTAAGCCTTTGTATTGGCGCAGGGGTCGCATTCTCAATTTGGTGGCTGGCACCGACGGGGTCCCTCGCTTTGCTGAGGTTTTGGTGGACGGATCTGTCATGAAGAGAGCGGTCGCAACTTTGTCAAGACTTCCAATTGATTAGCGGACGGGTAGGCCCGTCCGGGGGGGGTAGATGTTCCGTCCCATACGTTTCCGAACGCACTCGACGCCATTACAATCAACGGTCAACGTCAAGTTGTTGAGTTTGACAGATAGTCTGTGGTTGAAAAATTCGAGATCGCTTGTCTTGAAATTTAATTGTTGAAATACTGGTTAATCCTTTTGAATCTCAGTAAATTTGGGAGATTTCGGATCAAATCAATTTTATTTGGACTAAGCACCCCTATTTGTGCTCTAAAACGGGGTTATTTTGTGCAGTGCAATAAACGCCGGCTTTTGAGGTGTAGCCATCCGGCGTCACCGCGTGACTTTGAACATTAAAGGACATTTGTGAGAGAGAAGTGAAAACGACTTAAGTCAGGCCCGGAGCCTCTTGTTGTCACCTCAAACAATTGTTGGTGCATTCGGAGCTGTTACGCGCTGGATCAGCGCCTTTTGGTTCTTCGTCCGTTTGACACAACTTCACCTACAGAACACACACATTTACACTGACATAGTTACACAGAACGGCGTAACCTGAGGACAGGTCACCTCGAACAGCACCAGGTAAGTTTTTGTTTGTTAGGCAACATTTGATTTGACTTGGTTGGGTCCGTGAATCGCGGACAAGTTCGACTGATCAGTATTTGCCCTAATTGGGCGTCGAACACATGGCCTTGGACTTGTGCAATGCCACCTCGAGACCCAATTGCCGGATCCTCTCCACGCAACCCCGCGTGTCATCAGTTCGGCCGCCGCCTCGTGCGACCTCCTCTGTGCCAGCACCAGCGTGTCGTCAGCGTAGCAAACCACGCTGACGCCGCTAGGGAGGTCAGCGCGCAGCACCCAGTCGTAACCGATGTTCCACAAGGGCGGCCCCAGAACCGATCCCTGTGGAACACCGCACGACATCTCTCACCGGTTCCATTCTCCGCTGTGACCAGGATAGACCCATGGGCGGCATAAAAACTCTGACACCAGGTTAGGTTACCACACGTTAAAGATAAATAAATATGTTTTTGTTTTTTTTTTAATTACCTGTGGCATACTATACTATAAAGCAACAATAGCACTTGCGTAATCTAAACGGTGTTTAGATGGTACAAGCAATTTTTTGCTTCAGTTATATTAATAAAATAAATTAAAGCATTTATCGAAAGTTATTAATAATGTAGGCTTATTAATAACTTTCGATAAATGCTTTAATTTATTTTATTAACACTTGTTAACTGTCTGTATATTTGTAAAACTATGCTAGATTTTAACATACCACAGTCAATTTAATTTTCAGTTTTGTTTTTTTCCTTATATTTTTCAGAGACCCACACAGTTAATATTTTCCAATTTTCCGATTACAGGGCAAGCTACGTTGGAAGTCGTCAAGCACAATGGTAACGCAATAGTCGAGGAGATTGGAAAACCGATGTTCACAGCCGCTGCTACCAGGATCGTAGAAAAATTGAATAAATTCTTTGGAATTATAGCGTATGATGAAATATCGCTTGATTAAGCATGAAATATTTTTTTAAATAATTGTATTTCAAAATTATTATTTGTTTGGTTTGTTATTTAACGTTGTTTTATTAATATTCCTGTACATTTATAGATTTTAGCGGGATAATCTACTGACAGGTTCGAATTTTAACCAGTTTTGTTTTTTGCTTAAACTTAATGCAAGTTATGCAACTCAATAGACTCTTCTAAAACACAGTAATTTTTTTTTAAAAGGTTACGTAGAATATACACTTAGTCATTAAAACGTTCTTCTGCGAAGCAGTCATGTTAGCGAAGGAGGTGGAGGAACGTGAGAGGGAGAGAACATCACGTCCCAACCGCCGCGGGAGACGCCCCGGGCGTCAGGGGCCACGTGGTGGCTCTCGGCCATTGTAGGCGCGGGCCTGTGGACGCTGAGTAATGGGCTAGCTCGCCGTCCGTCCGTCTGACAGACCGTGTCGACGGCGCGTTCGTGATCCACGCGCCTTAAAGAGATGTCAGCAAACCAGAGAAGCCGCCGCAAGGGCCGATGCCTGCCAGGGCTGCGGGACTGTTCGAAAGAGATACCACGGCCCTGGAACATTAAGGGCAATAGAAGGAACATGGATGGAAAGAAAAAAACCGTGTTGTACCGACGCCATGTACCACGGGAGAAGGGCCGGAATAAAGATAAAAATTAAAAATAAAATATCATATTTTGTGATGAATGAAGTAGGAATGTTGGATTCACATTATTTGAGCAAATATCTAGATGCAAAAAGATAAAATCTATGCAGGATACAAAAGGGTAGAACATCCGTCAAAGTCTTCCTTGCGTACTAACAGCTCGGTACCTATGTACATCGATGATCTGCCTTGCCTTTTTTCAAATTCATTCCAGCTCCTAAGCTGCAGCCTGTGATACAGGATTATCCTAGTACAGGCATTTAACATTCTTAATTTCAGATTTATGTAGATTTATTTTATTCCAAGTCCAAGTCAAACCATTTATCAGGCCGTTAAAAGGCACTTCCCAATATCAAATTAACTAGGAAATAGAACTAATTCTACTTGCGCATTCACACAGGTAGTTTCTTATGCACAAAAATGGGCAAGACACTCCGTAGTCTTTTTTAACCTGTACTGTCCCACAGTTGGGCAAAGGGCTCCCCCAATTCCTTATATGAGCTTTTTTCCCGTGCTTCCTCAAACCTCTTTCCGGGCTGGCCTCGGTGACGCCGCAACATCCGTCTTCCTGTACGCATCGTGTAGAGACTTTTGCCCAGCGCTCATCGTGCATGCGGCTGACTTCACCCGCCCAATCCCATTTTAACCCAATGCCAATATCCACTCCGCAGTCACTCTTTTAAATTTTATTGGGGTTGGCTTGGCTTCAGCTTCAGCAAAATCATTTTATATGAAACGTCTGCATATCTCTTTTTAATATTGAAATACTTTTTTTAATATTGAAGGCATTTGGACAAATATACCACTTTATGCCGTGACATCTAATCTTAGGATGAATAACTTAGAATATGTTTAGTCGATCCCTAATTTGTCTTTTGATTCTGTATGTGAAGAGCAGAGAGTACTACAAAATTCATCCGCAATCGGACCAAATAGAGCTAAAAGAGTTGAAAAGGAAAACCATTATGTACCTGTAGCAAACTAGCGACATATACAAAAAGATCGCTAGCGCCACCAAAAACAAAAAAAATAAAAATGAAAACAAAATTAAAATTAGTTCCGTGCGGGAATCGAACCCGCGACACGCAGCGCTGCAGTCAATTGCTCGGCCAGTGCGTTAACTGGCCGTCACATAGCATTTGTGCTGAATCATCAGCTGGCCCAAGGCCCCAAAGAGCGCAATATATAGCATGAAAGTTTTTTTTTAAACGTTTCCTCACACTCGAAATTTCTCCAGTATCATGGGTGTGTTTACAAACATTTAAACTTCAAACAGCCAGACCCAGAACAACTACCTGTTTGTAGGACATACAAAAATTGGTTCAGCGCCGGCATGAAACTCGATAAGCAGCGCAGCAGCCATTCGCTCTGCCACTGTGCCAACCGTGCCGTCATATAACTGTGGTTGTGGCATCCTCAGGCATTGCTACAACTTTGCTTAAAGGTGGCCGGACTGCACATTACATTTTCAAATTGCCACTGAATCTTGCAAGCGAAGATACGTTCCAACATGCAACTTCACCAAAAACGGGGGAGTCCTTTTGCAGCAGTGTTTCTAGCAGTGGAAGTTAATAGTATGGGACGAGTGCACAATGTTGCACCAGCATGTATTACAGGCGTTGAACCGCAGCTTGCAGGACATCCGCGCCACTAGTTGCCGCGGATGTCCTGCAAATAATAAACCATCGCTGATGGGTCGTCATTTTGTTCGCAGGCAACTTTAGACCTTGTGCACGGTGAGTAATGGGCTAGCTCGCCGTCCAACCGTCTTATGACGACAGGCTGTGTCGACAGCGCGTTCGTGTTCCACGCGCGCTTCAAAGATATGTCATCAAACCGGACGGGGTCCGCAAGGGGCGATGCCTGCCGGGGCTGCGGGACTGTTCGAAAGAGATACCGCGGCTCTGGAACACAAAGGGTAAAAACACATGGATGGGTTTTAGTCAGTACAAGTCAGACATTCCCTTCCGCTGCGCCCAGAGCGGGAGGGGGGTCATTTGATGATTTCCCATATATTTTCCGAAGAATTTCAGTGGCTACAGAGGATGAACTTATCATGCACGTTTTTCTCAATTTGAAGGTTAATATACAAAAAATATAGAGTGGTTGTGTGAGTGGGCAGTGCTGTCGCCAAAGAACGAGTGGGTAAATAAACAAAACAAAAATTGACATGATCGTCGGCGATTCAAAAGTATATCTACACATCCAATGATAGACACTGTGATGGCTAATGACGATAATACTGCTTACTCCGTTGAATTTCTAAACTCCCTGGAGTTAACGGACGTGCCGTCACATCAGCTCGAGCTTGAAGTTGGCGTTCCAGTTCTGGTGATGCGAAACCTTGATGCATCCAGACTGTGCAACTACACCAGGCTTTGTATCACTGAACTGGGTAGTAAACTTATAAAAACGGAGCTGCTAAAGGAGAGAGTGTTTTATTTGCCCACATACCCATTATTCCAAATAACTTGCCATTTCAATTTAAGAGGTTACAATTTCCCTTCAAATTGGTTTTTACAATGACGATCAATATATTATCCTAGGGCCAAACCATAAACGTGACAGGCACGTGCTTGCGGAAAATAATAAGTCATTCAATGTTGTATACAGAACGGTATTAGAATAAATAGTGCCCAACAAGGCGTTTGATGGTTCACTTCGCAAAGAAAGTTGTACAGCTCCAACATAAACGTGTTTAAGCCAGATCGTCGCGCCATTTAATTTTGTTTCGGACCTCTGCCGAACAGAATTACAGCACCCAAAAGGACGCCTTTTGTAGTCATCACCCACATTATCAGATTTGATCAGCCAGTCACTTCTCACACATAACATAACATTTCGCCTGTAGTCCCCGATTGGTTAGGTAGAGGTGTACCTAATCGTACACCCACATTTCGCCAGTTATGTTGAAGTCCCATGTTATAGGAGGCGAGCCTATTTCGACCAACCGGGCACAAATCCTGATCCGTGGCTGCTACTGAGAAATTCCTGATGAAATAACCCAAGGACACTATTATTAATAGTAGTTTTTCTATTGTATACATCGCTTAATTTTAAGTGGAAGAGCGGAGTCACCTAACACAGGCATCTCCTTCCTTAAAAGGTCATCTCCAAATCATGTGCGTTATAAGTTTAAGTAATTAAAATAAAATACAAATTTAACACTGCCCGACCCGGGAATCACTCGACTGACGAGGAAGTCTCACACATACACACCAAAATTTCTACGCGAACGAAGTAGCGGGAAACAGCTAGTTCTAAAATGCATTTATGCATGGAAGGGCTTCGGCGTGGTCATCCAAGCAGTTTTTAACCTTAAAATTAGGTAGCCGAGAGCACCTAAAATTAGAAGCTGAGTAATGATCCCGTTTTTTTTTTGTTGATGCTCGGCGACATCGTCTATAGGCATGTATCATAATTTCCAAATTACACTTGGTTGTAACCAACGTCCGCAATATCACGATGACGGCGCCCCATTTTCAACATACAAACATCCCTAAGCAATGTTTCAAAGCGATAAATTATGACGTGATATAAAGCTCAGATTCACAAAATTTACAAAAGGAAGCAAACATTGCTTCTTATAACAAAAAAATTAAAACTATAACCCCTAAACGTTCTAACCTTACAAAATGCCTTACTCTGCGAAAAATAAAATGGTTTGCTTTTTTTAAATTTGTAACTACTTATTATTATTCCGTTTATTCATATATAAACTTATTATTTACATTTTTAAATATTCAAATATAAAACAATAAAAAAAAACATTTAAAAATATAAAAAATAGTAGCCCACCAGCACCGGGACCAGGGTCCGAGCTACCGGTGGTCAGGGCTCTTGAGAGAGGAACCACCTAACAATTCGCGCCGTGTCCAGAAGTACTGCTTTCTGAATCAAGCCCTTGATCCAGCTGCCAAGCGAGAGCCTCTTCAGATGTTGGTCGAGGCTATTGGCAATTAAGCCATTGGCCGACACGACTATCGGCACAATGACTGCTGTATTCACATCCCACACGTCGACAACCTCGAGAGCCAGATCGAGATATTTGATTTGTTTATCTTTCTCTGCTTTCACGAGGTTCTGGTCATACGGGACCGTTATATCAAAAATCATTGCGCGACGCTGCAATCGATCTATCACCACAATGTGAGACTTATTGGCAACAATAGTCCTGTCAGTGACGATAGGTCAATCCCAGTACAACGTAATATAATCATCATCGCGAACTGGGTCGGGCACATAATAAATTATAGTATGGCACTTCTGATTCCACAAGGTTGTATTTCAAAGCAAGTTGCTGATGGATGATCCTGGCAACTAGGTTGTGTCTATGCAAGTAGTCTCCGTTAGCCAGACGAGAACATCCAGAAATAATATGTGTCGGATCGATTCTCCCGGACCGTGGCATGCCCGACATATAACAACCGTGCCATCCTTCACAATGTATTTCCGGTAGTCATTCGTCATCATAACTTCGTCCATTATTGCACAGACAAAACCTTCGGTTTCCCCGAATAGTTCACCAAAGCGCAGCCAAGATACGGACGCTAAGAAGTTTACATCGGACCCATGTAATGCCCGGTAAAAGCGTCCGTGAAGCTCCTTGCCCTGCCATACCTCCTTGCGGTCATTAGTGTCTAATACTCTAGGCTTGCGCCAGTTCTCGTTAGCCAGGGAGAGCGGAGTGAGGCCCCTGTCCACTGAAACCACATCTCGATGCATCCCAACGTTGGCTTCCAGGAAGTATTCCCTGAGACTGCATACCTCAAGGTTGTGTAGGGTCTTAGCATTTAAGAAGCCACGACCCCCGCCCTTCCACCGGATATACAGTCTCATCACCGACGACCGTGGGTGATGGATTCGATTTGCGGTCAGCAGTGCGTGGAGCCTCCTATCCAGGGCATCAAGTTCCGTCTGAGTCCATTTGAATATGCCGAAAGAATCATCAAAACCGGCATGACCCAACCGTTGAAGGCGCGCACCTTGTTTCCACCTGACAAAAGACTGTTTGAACTACATAAATTATTATTATTAAATACAGTTTGACCCTACGTAATAATCAAACATTTTGGTGGCCAGAATTTTTTTGATCAATCCCTGACTTTGTTGAGTAGTGTATAAATGCGAAAGTTTGCGAGGATGGATGGATGTTTATTAACTTTTCACGTAAAAACTACAGAACAGATTTGGATGAAATTTGGCAAACTGATAGTCTATAACCCGGGTTAACACACTGGATTCTTTTTGAGACGCTACCGAACACCACGCTGGCGAAGCCGCGGGAATAAACTATTCAGAATTAAAACAGAATAAATAAGGCAGCGGTGCAAAAAGTGCTCTTTTTTATTATTCTTTATGTTATGATCATGTTATGATCACTTGATAGGTCACTTTATTAAGTCGTTTATCCTCACGTGCTCTGGGACGTTCGATATAAATATCAAAATCCTTTGAAAATTTATTTAAAGGTGACACAGTGCTTAACAAACAACTGTAGAAATAAACATTAAAAAACTAGATAGAACTTAGATATAAATGGAGGGCTTAGTGCATTATAAGCTCTGTATTGTTCAGGTTGTTGTTGATTTGTTAACATTTTCACGAAAATGGTGGCTAGAATATTGATAATTGCAAGTGTTGCATGTGTTTTTAATTTTGCGAACGGTATATCAGGTAAGTCAATCGTAATGTAAACTGTGATATTTTTTTCTAAAATAGAAACTAATGTTTGTGTCGGTTTCACATGGGTACATTATAAACTATCGAAAAGTAATGAGTTAAACCCTTTCTATTTTCTCTTCTTCTTTTACACACTGTATCTACATCTTTCATTCTCCTTTCGCCGGTATGCTGAAAGAGATTTCTTTAAAATAAGTATCACCTTTGTTCCTATTTTTATATTCCTTTCTTCTTTTTTGTATTTAGTGTTTACATCAACAGCTAAATAAATGGTTTGTTGCAGTTCACAATTTTTCGATAGATCTCGCGAGATAGATTATACAGGGTGAAATGATACCGACGAACAAACAAACAAACAAGTTACCAAGTATTCATCGGTATTTTTTTTCTGATTAATACCTTTTTTTTTTTGTTCACGGTGGAAACCTTCAAAAGGCGACCGGTCTTTGGGGATAAGACCGGGGAGTGTGGGATTTCTACCTCACTAAAACCACCCCGGTGGTCACCATTCGCACATGGGAGGAGGCACCGTTTCCTCTTAAAAGACCTGTCCGGAGCCCCCTCTGTGCAACGCCTGTTAAGGCACATCTCTGCGGAGATTGTAAAGAGTTCTCCCCTGAGCGTCGATGTGCAAGTGTGCACGGCAGCACGTGACCACTGTGCCGCTATCTTTTCTGAGGTCACTCGGAATATGATGAATACCTACTAAATTGTAAAACCATGATACAGCTGAATACCAGTATTTTACATGGAGCGACTGCCTATCTGACCTCCACAACCCAGTTAGCGCTAGGTAATACGATGCTCCTTGGTAAGACTGGTTGTCAGACTTTCGGGTCACTGACTTCCTGTAACGACTGTCAAAGATCTACAAATGACAGTCGGGACCAACGGCTTAACGTGCTTTCCGAGGCTCGGAGGAAACTCGGTACGTAATGGGTGATCACCCATCCACGGACCAACCTAGGTATGCACAGCTTAACCTAAAGATCGACCCGAGTGGTTGTTCTTATTTAGCCACGAGCTCCTCAATCCTACGGTGACATATACATACGTATTATAAAAAGTTTATTTTCGTATGTTTCTTTGATCCGTTTGTTATTTGAAACTAAGCCGTTGCTTAAGTTAGGTTAGTCTGTGGATGGGTGACCACCCATTACGTAAAGAGCTTCCTCTGTGCCTCGGAAAGCACGTAAGCTGTTGGTCCCTGCTGTCCTTTGTAGATCTTTGGCAGTCGTCACGAGGTAATCAGTGCCAGGAAAGTCTGACAATCAGTCTTACGAAGGGGTATCGTATAGCCCAGTACTAACTGGGTTGTGGAGGTCAGATAGGCAGTTGCTTTATTTAAAATACTGGTATTCAGCTGCATCCGGTTAGACTGGAAGATGGATGATGCCATATCTGTTTATAAAAAAAGATTTCAAATTTTCAAAAATTCTGTAGGTTTTACCGGAATGGGAGAAATCATATGACTAGGTTTTCTATGAAGAGATTGTTATGAGCTGCCTAGAGTTTAGCTCCCCCTAATAATTAAGAACTGACGAATTTTATTTTAAGCCTTTGTTAACATTTCAGATCCGTTTCCTGGTTTTAAACCATGCTTACCCACTGATGAAGACTGTGTGTCACAAAATGTTATAAGAGGAATTGAGTCCGTTGTTAATGGTCTCCCAGAATATGGAGTAAAGCCTATGGATCCCGAATTCTTTAAGAGAGTAGATGCCAGTTCACCAAGCCTGAAGTTCATCCTAAGTGACGTTACTTTGACAGGTTTCAAAACTTGTAAGGCAATAAATGTAACGTGAGTATCATATTAATTGAAAACTCCCTCATTTCTTTATTACCCAACTACGGCGAAGCCAAATGAAGGGTTATAATTTTAGCAGTCTATGTATACCTATATGTTTGTATTTACGTATGTTCCTCCGTAGCACCTAAACTATTCATCGAATTTTGATAATAAGGTGGTCAACAATAGGAGGAGTCAATTTTACCTTATAAGCCACGAATTTAATTAGAGCGTGATTTATTAGTAGTCTGGTTTTTGAGTTGTATACCACTATGTATTGTATTGTATAACGGGCTGGTGTCCGTAACTCCACGTCCAATGCGCGTATTTTGCGGGCACACGTGCGGGTGGGAAATCTATTCGACCCACCTCAGCTCCTCGAGAAAAGCCAGCAGCGCCTTAATGTCGCTGACAGTCTCGCGGAGAGTACCTGGGTTACCGAAGTACTTTGCCCTGTATGATGCAACCTCTGGGCAGTGCAGAAGCACGTGTGCTGCTGTCTCATCTTCCTCCATGCAGGCACGGCACAGGGGGCTGTCTGTGACTCCTATGGCAAAGAGGTGTTTGTTAAAAGGGCCGTGTCCAGTGATGGCGACCGTAACAGTGCGCAGCTGTAGTTTGGTCAGCCGAAGCGCTTTTTTCGTGGAGCGGCCGTCGATGGTAGGAAGTGCATCCTTGGCCTGCTTACACTCACCATGGTTTAGCCACAGTGTGTGGTGTTGTTCACTGGTTCGTTTCCTTACCAGTGTGCGTAGCTACCCGAAGCGGAGTGGCACTATGGGTTCAGGTCCTACTGCTGCCATGCTCGATCCCCTTCTAGCGAGTTCGTCCGCTGCATCGTTGCCTCGGGACTCGCTGTGTCCTTTTATCCATTGAATGGTTATATTATTGAGATTACCAACCTGGTTCAGACGTTGATGACACTCGTGTATTAACCCAGAGTTGACTGTGTGGTTGTTTAATGCTAGTAGTACAGCCATGCTATCTGAAAGTATGCGAATTGAGTGGTCCACAACTTCCCTGGCTAAAATGGCCGATGCCGCCAGGGCAATGCCCATACATTCTGCCTGAAATACTGTGTTATGGACCCCCAATGGTGCGGCTATGTGGATGTTGAGATCTTCCGAGAAGACTCCAGCTCCAGTGCCGGTACCTGTCTTAGATCCATACTTCCGTGAAGATCCGTACTTCCGCGGGGCTTAGACCCTCGCAGCGGTGATCCTCGTGGAGTTGGATTTTGTATTTTTTGTCGAATACGAATTGCTTGGGTATCCGATCGTTAATAGCTTTCGCTAGGGGGAACTCGTTATAAAATCCCTCCAGTATCGCGGTGTGTTGTGGGTACCTACTTCTTACCCCAACGTTGAAGTGTTTCAAGACGTACTGCCGCCATCATCGCTTCCTGCTGTATGAACAGATCGAGCGGTGGGAGCCCCAACATGGCCTCCAGAGCCGCGGTCGGGGTAGTCCGCATGCAACCTGTAGTCGCCATGCAGGCAAGTCTCTGCATGCGTTACAGTTTGATGGAGGCTGTAGCTAGTGTAGTGCGGGGCCACCAGACCACTGCCCCGTAAGTAATCATGGGTCGGATCACCGCGCAGTATATCCAGAGTATTATTTTAGGGGATAGGCCCCACTTCTTACCTATCATCCTCCTGCATTGCCAAAAGGTTATGCAGGCCCTGTTTAGTTTGTTGTCTAAGTGATTGCTCCAGTTTAACTTACTGTCCAGGATGACTCCCAGGTATTTAACTTTGTCAGCTAACTGGAGATCTGTTTCGAATAGTTTGGGTAGGCGATTTCGTGGGGTTCACTGAAAGGTCGTATTCCCTACACCACCGTTCAACTATGCGTAGCGCCTGTTGAGTAAGATTGCAGATTGTCCCCGTAACTTTCCCCGAAATGAGGATGGCGAGGTCGTCCGCGTACCCGATAGTGTAGTAGTGGTTAGCGTTGAGCTTAGTGATAAGATCATTTATCACCAGATTCCAAAGGACGGGTGATAGTACTCCTCCTTGGGGGCCGCCTCTGGCTATCATAGCCGTCTGCTGCTCTTCTGCAAGGCGAACCACTCGTTTGCTTAACATATTGGTCTATCAGCACCTGTTCCACTCCGTGCCGGGAGAGGGCGGTGCCAATGCTGGAGAAGTTTGTTTTATCGAAGGCCCCCTCGATGTCAATGAAGGTACCCAGGTGGTACGCTACTGATGTATTGCTTCTTCTATCCGGCTGACCACTAGATGAAGAGCTGATTCAGTGGACTTACCTGAGCTGTATGCATGTTGGTTTACATGGAGTGGGATCGTTTTCAAAGCTCCATCCCTTAGCTCTCTCTCGCAAATTCTCTCCATGGTCTTGAGGAGAAAGGAGGTCAGGCTGATCGGTCGGTGGGCTTTGGCGTTTGTGTAATCACTCTTACCTGGCTTAGGGATGAATATGACTTTCACTTCCCTCCATCCTTTTGGAACGTATCGGAAGGCCAGACACGCTCTCATTATAGGCAACAGTCTGCTGGCGACGGAGGCCCCACCCCACTGCAGTAGGTCGAGAAAGATTCCGTCTGGACCGGCCGCCTTAAAAGGATGGAAGCACCTGATCGCCCACTGGAGTTTCTCCAGCGTTATCACTTTGTGTGCGTAGTTCCAGTCGTTTTCTGATGGTATATTAATTACCTCTGTCCAGTCAACATTCTGTACGAAAGCGCAACCTGGGAAGTGAGTTTCAATAAGGACGCGCCTCGCCTCTTCTGGTGTAGTGGTAAGTGTGTTGTCGGGTTTTCGGAGAACACCGGGCCCAGTCGAGTTCTGCTGTGCCAGTATTTTCCTTACCATGTTTGCTTGTTGGCATGATTCGATGCTGCCACAGTATTTTCGCCATCCGGTAGAGCTCCTGAACCTGATGCATTTTTGTAGCTGGATTTGGCCGCATAGTACGCGTCCCAATCCCTGTCGGCGTAGGTGTTCATGGCTCTGTTTAGGGCTACCCTTACCTTCCCGCGCTTGCGCTCCAAATCCGCTCCCCACCATGGTTGCTTCCCTGGTATTGTGGGCGGAGTGGTTTCCGGGCAGGAGGGATGGTAGCTGTCTAGCATTGATTTCGTGAGATGACTAACACGGCCGTCAATCTGCGACGTGTCCTTGAAGGTCATCCAGTAGTTGGTTGGCGCAAGCTTGGTCTCTAGGATGCGCGTATAGGCAGCAGTTGTATACCACACACGAGGCACAAATTAAATTGAAAAAACAAATTAATTGAAAAAAAGATAATTGAACAAGTATAAAACTGTAATAGCCATCGGGGACTCAGAGAGCAAAGTGTCAACACTTTTGTAACCAGTATAGTACTCGTTTGTTACATAAATTAAACATCGAGCTGAAGAAAGAGACTAATGACCGTTTTCATTGACACTAACAGACACAATTATACAAGGTGTAAATGGACCCTTCACGAAGCCGTCAACCAAGTATTCTATAGTGTATTCTTATAGTTGTTTTGTAGCGCATCATTGATCGCTATCAATGATGCCACTACTTGTCCGCTGACAGATCGACATTTGGTTGGAGATGCCAGCACGGTTTTCCACGTCGAATTGTTCCACCATCACGTATATTATCATCCAGTATGAGGAATTGTGACTGAAACTGTTAAAAGATTTAGGTACACACGGTGTCTTCTATGGTAAGTAGAAAATGATAGCAAGACACTAACATGATAGAAATTTCGCGTAGGTTTTTACCATGCAAGCGCATCCAAATCATTGATTGGAAATGCAATTACACAAAGCGAGAATAAAGTGATGAATGATCCACATATTGAAGGTAGTTCTAAAAGTAATTCTCAAATTAACGTTGAGACTACGAAACCAGTTGTGGAGCAGGTGCGAGCTATGTCTTCTAACGGTGGAGGGGAGCACATCAACAACATAGTCCCCCATCCTGAGATAAAATCCTTTGCTCAAATTGCAAGTGCAGAAGGTGAATGGAAATTGGGAAATGAAGAAGGAGAATGGAAAATAAAGCAGAACAAAAAATATAGAAATAAATTTCTTAGTGTCAGAGGAGAGGCAAGCCTACAACCAGAAGATAAATTCAAGGCGGCGGACATTAAGGTTCCATTGTTTATTAATAATGTTGCCAAAGACGCGTCACCAGAAGATATTTCTAACTATATTCGGCAGAAAACTGGTGTACAGATTTCCTTAGAGAGGATAAAATGTCAAGAGACAAAGAGATTATGACGCGTACAAAGTATTTGTTCCTAGACTGAAGTTAAATGTCTTCATGGATGCAAAACTATGGCCCGATGGAATTTCCGTCGCTTTGTAAACATTGTAAATAAAAGGATTAGCGATAACGAAACTACAACATGATTACAATGCAAAACCAACAGTGTGTCATGGTTAGTTTTAACTGTAAATCGGTCAAACGATCTATAGATAGCGTGAGGATATTATGTGGATCAGCAGATATCGTAGCACTGCAGGAAACTTGGCTTATGCCTCATGACCTGGATTGTCTTGGTGGAATTGATGCAGGCTTTAGTTACACCGGAACATCGGCAGTGGACACGTCAGTGGGCTTGCTACATGGCAGGCCTTATGGAGGGGTCGCACTACTGTGGAAGAAAAGCGCGTTTTCGAATGTATCTGTGATTGACTGTAAGTCAGTGCGAATATCAGCGATTAAAATAGTGTTGTGTGACAGATCAATCTTGGTGTTCAGTGTTTATATACCAACTGTGCAGAGAACCTGAGTGATTTCACAGACTGTCTCAGTAGGATTCATGCAATTATTGAGGAACAGCAGGTAGGATCTGCATATATTCTAGGTGATTTTAATTCCCATCCCAATGAACTTCTTGATAACGAGTTGCGCAGTTTTTGCGTAGAACAAAAGTGGTTGTGTGCGGACATAAATATGTTAGGTATTGACTCTGGTACGTATACTTTTATTAGCGAGGCTCATGGGTGTCAAAGATGGCTCGACCACTGTGTGGTGACGGAGTCAGCCTATCAGTCAATTACTAGTGTCAATGTGAAATATGATGTGACGTGGTCTGACCACTTTCCTTTATTTATAAATTGTAATTTAAATTTTATTAATCCGATTATGAATTCGATGAATAACAGTAAATTAAATATGGGGTAAAAGACATTTTCAACAGTTGACTTTATATAATGAACTATGTAATCTATACATATAATAAAACTGTAGAAAAGTCGTTTTTGTACATCGAAAAAAAATCCAAAAAAAATAGCCAGGGTGTTAAAGGACAACCAATAGAACCCATTTCCAGCATTTTTCGAATTTTTGTCTGTTTGTCTGTGTATTTGTTCGGGCATCACGTAAAATGTACAAAAGCAATGTAGATAACTTTTATACACAACGATTGAGCGTAACTTGGAGTAACATTTAGTTTTTGTTGCATTGCAATCGGTTCAGTCTATCAAAAGATATTTGAATTTAAAGTGTTACAGAAGTAAAATTAGGGTTATGTGCAGTTGGTCTCACAACTTCCCGTAACTTTTATACACAACAATATGTGCGTAAATTGAAGTAATTGAACATTAAGTTTTTTGTTTCATCGTAATCAGTTCACACCTTTATAAATGGAAAGAAAGAAAAATGTAAATTAATAAAATTATAATAGTGTTTCCGAAGTAAAATATTAAAACAGCGCCATCTATCGAACTCAGACTGGACTATATCTGGACATCAACTGCGTGCAGCATTGAATATAGATATTCGATAGATGGCATTGTGCGTGTGACGTTATTTTCTGATTGAGGCATGTTTAACTAAATACTGATGGAGAAATTCCTGACCTATAGGGTACGTGAAATTTGTCACAACAGGTCCTTATTGGCGATTAAAGAGATAGTTATAAGTATACCAGGGAACCCGATCAGTCAATACGGTTTGCCCACACCGACAGTCGATGGGGAACGTATTAACAGAGAGTACGTATCAGAAATTAGTTATCATCCCGTGGAACTCGCAGAAATTTTACAAAATGGCTGCGCAAAGACAGAGAATCAGCGCCAGACGTTTGATAGGGTATGCTGCAGTGTAGAAAACGCCTCGGGTGAAATCCTGTTTTTAGACGCACCGGGCGGAACAGGTATAACTTTCCTAACCAAAGTTATACTTTCCTAACCAAAGTTATTTTGGCTCGAATAAGGAACTTTGGGAGTATGAAGAACAGAGTGTAAAGCTCTTCAACCCCCATTGAAAAGGGAGGATCCTCCGACCAGACGGGTGTTATATCTGGTGGGCTACTGCCCTACAGTTGTTGTCGGGTTCTTCTATATAGTCTTAAGTCGCGAATAACTTTACTTGCGCGATGCAGAATTTAGATATGTTTAGATTTTTAGTTTATCCTCTGCGTCATAGATGGCGCTGTAGTACTTTTTGTAGTGCCGCTACATCACGCCCCCGCGGAGATTAGGGTCGGTAGTAGAATGAGTCGTTGATTGCCAGGCCAGTGGAAAGTCGTTGCCGCATTGTTCACGGTGAGTCGGAACTGTCTGCGGCGGTAGTGCGAACCCCTTTAGTCGGGGTCGGCACTGCATGTGCTCCGTTGCGTCGGACGTGGTACAGCGCCGCGATGTGGCTGACTGCTCGCATCGACCGGGAGGTACAGCTCTCAATCGGCCGAAAGTGCAGTGCCAAGGTAGCTTTATGAGGCTGAGGGTGCTGACCAGGAATGTGCTTCCACTGCATGCTGGTGGTCAGGAATACCCATTTTGAAGCTGGCTGGCTATATGACTCGCTGCTCGAAAACATGAGGAAGTTTGAGGAAGCTTGAGGAAGTGATGTTGATGACGTCACGTTGCTCGAAGGCTGCGCTGACGTCCATTTCGGGGTCACCAATTTGGGGGTATGGAGAACAGGGTGTAAAGCTCTTCAACCACCATTGAAAAGGGAGGATCCTCCGATCAGACGGGTGTTATGTCTGGTGGGCTACTGCCCAACAGTTGTTGTCGGGTTCTTCTGTATAGTCTTAAGTCACAAATAACTTTACTTGCGCGATGCAGAATTTAGATATATTTCGAGTTTTAGTTCATCCTCTGCGTCATAGATGGCGCTGTAGTACTTTTTGTTCTATGTTGTTGAAGTACTTTTTGTAGTGCCGCTACAGAACCAAAATAAAATTTCCCTTGCTGTCGCCTCTTCAGGGATAGCAGCCATATTATTGCCTGGAGGAAAAACGGCAGACACAACATTTATAATTCCTATCGACTTAGACCGCACGGAAAGCCCGGTTTGCAACATATCGATAAAGCAAGGGTTTTATGCGATTGTGTTTTAATTTTTTGGGACGAGTGCACTATGGCAAACCGCAAAGCTGTAGAAGCAGTGAATAGAACTTTACAGGACATAAGGCAAAATGACCGGCCGATGGGAGCCGAAGAAATTGCTGCCTGTCTGAAGAGTTCTATTCTAAGGCGCAATATATCATCTACACACCTGAGTGTACATATGCGTGCACAGTTGCGAGGCTGCAAAAATGCACAGGAGTTTCCCAATTTATTGTTACAAATAGGCGATGGCACATACCCCGTACAAGAAGATGGCAAAGTTATTTTGGTTGATAATCTCTGTTCTTGCGTTACATCACAACAGGAGCTAATTTCTTCTGTGTACGGAGATTCCACAAACATGGGAAATCAAGCCGGTTCTTGGCTATGTCAGCGAGCTTTTTTGACTCCTCGCAATGTCCAAGCTACGGCAATTAATTTAAAAATATTGATTCATGTGTCCGGGAATAGTAGAGAATACACCTCTAGAAATACAGTTATGGAAGAAGATGACGCCACGCACTACCCGGTAGAATTTTTGGATTCCCTCAACACACCCGGACTTCAAGCCCACAAAATAGTTTTAAAAATCGGTGTACCAATAATTCTCCTCAGAAATTGATGTCCTCTAAACTTTGTAACGGCACGGCTCAAAGTCACAAATCTGCAGCAAAACATAATCGAAGCTGAAATATTAACCGGTTGCGGCGCTGGTGATATTGTTTTTATTCCAAGAACTGCACTCGTTTGAAAGAGAAAGGAAAGTTGTAAGGAATTATAGGTATATAATTCCTTACAACTTTCCTTTCTCTTTCAAACGAGTGCAATTCCCAGTCAGTCTCTGTTATGCCATGACGATTAATAAAGCTCAGGGCCAGACATTATCCGTTGCGGGGGTGGACCTAAGTATTGGATGCTTTTCCCATGGTCAACTATACGTAGCTCTTTCTCGCGTAAACAACCCCAATAACCTTTTTGTGTACGCTCCAGATGGTTCCACAGCTAATGTTGTTTATAAAGAAGCACTAGCATTAATAAAAAAAAATGATTTGTATCGGAATCCTCCAACAGCGCTTCGCACAAAAAAATACATTGTTAAGTTCCGACATCCACGCGAACGAAGTCGCAGGCACAGCTAGTAATGATTTAAAATTTATTGATTTTCCTGATGACTTCCGTAATTGTTGTGACATGAATTGTAATATATTGGAACATCGTTTAGTTATTGACAAGTTATATAATAATTTAGTATTGATTCTGAGCAACGCTGCAGTTGCATCATTTGATGGGCCGCATTGTAAAAGAAAAGGAGGTTATATTAAAGGCTGGAATCGGCATGTTAGCGGGGCTCATCGGGAGGCCAGACTAAGTTTTCTGGTATGGGTGTCAGCGGGTAAACCCTCACACGGTGAAGTGTACAATAATATGGTTAAAGCTAGAAAGATATTTAAAGCTTGTAGTAAATACTTTATTTATTCTTGCAACTGTATAATGATTACAACAATATTGGTATACACGTAAATGGTAACTAGAAATATTGGTAGATTGTAGTGGGACAGGATAAAAAACAAAACGTGACCGTTCACGACAGCGATGCGAGCCGAACTAGCGCGTGCGCGAGGCCGCGGCGTGGGGCAGCGAGCGGTTTGTAGTAACGACGCTCGGTTTGAATAAAGCGCGGGCGCCTAATTATAATGCCCATCCTACATACTCCCCCTTTTGACCAAACATTGGTGCCCTCACCGTTGGTCAAACGTCAACAATGACACGTTTACGCGGCCTGCCACGAGAGCGCTTAGGAGCAACCGGCTGCGGGACCTCAGGGCACTCACCCTCCCGAGAGTGATACCTCCTCAACGCCGAAACGTGGTACTTCCCAATGACTTCATCGGGTGAACCAGGGAACGTTAAAAGGTAAGTAGTTGGGCTAACCTTCTTCTGCACCAGATAAGGGCCGTCCCTTTTGGGCATGAGCTTAGAGCTGACTCCTTTGGCAGCACTGCTAAGCACGTGCGTCCTCATCAGGACAAGATCACCGACGGCAAACTCCTCAGCCTTTCGTGTCTTGTCTTTGGCAGCCTTACGAAGGTCTTGCTGTCGCTCTATGCACTCTTTACTGTTGCTGAGTGTCTCCGCTAGCTTCAGCAGGTACGGCGTAATCTGCGGAACATAGTTTTCAGCCTCTATCACAGCACGAAGATCGCTCTGCACTGCAATAGGTGAGCGGAGTTCACGAGCAAATGTTAAGTAAGCAGGTGTCTGTTGCGTTGCTTTGGTTATTGAGGTGTTCAATGCAAATCGGATGAATGGCAGGGCTTCTGGCCATTGCTGATGGTGTCCTTCTACCAAGATCGCCAACTGGGTCTTGAGATCGCGATTTTTACGCTCGACCGGGTTGGCCTCCGGATGGTAAAGTGGCACGAGACTCTGCTTCACACCAAGCGTGAACATTGCATGTTGCATGACATCGGCAACGAACTGTACGCCGTTATCGGATATGAGACGCCGTGGAACACCAAAGCGTAAGAAAACATCTTCAATTAGTACCTTAGCGCATGCTTCAGCGGTGGCTTCAGAGAGGGCGAACAGCTCGACCCACTTGCTGGCTGTGTCTTCCACTATCAACACCCATCTCTCCCCTTTAGGTCCTTTTGGCAATGGTCCGAAAAGGTCGACAGCTAGGACTTCGAAGCGCTGAGCGGGAACCGGAGTCTGTAAGAGTCCCGCAGGTTTCTCATTGGAAGGTTTGTAGCGTTGGCATTCTATGCAGCTTTTCAGATAATTTGCTACATAACGTCGCATACCAGGAAAATAAAATCTCTGACTCATACGGTGCAGGGTTCGGTCCAGACCGCCGTGACCTGAAGTAGCTGAGTCGTGACATTCAACAAGTACCTGTTTCCTTCGATTTTCAGGAACGACGAGCTGCGGTTCTTCTGTCTCCGCTTCAGTATATCGGTATAGTACACCTCTGCACGTATGATAACCTCTCTCTGTCCATCGAGTGAGTTCTAATTCATCCTTGCCTTCCAGAGCCTTCATGATCTTCGCCACTTCAGGGTCTGCGAGCTGATCTTCACGAAGAGTAGCGGCATCCCAGCGCGGCGGGTCAACGAGCACCATGCAGACTCCACAGGAATCGCGAGCCGCCTCCTCACACGGGGGACGACTAAGCGAATCAGCAACTACGTTTGCCTTCCCAGGAGTGTAGTCGACTTGCAGATCATAGGACTGGAGTTTCATGGCCCATCGTACGAGACGTCCAGCAGGCGACTTCAAGGTAAGTAGCCATTTCAGGGGCTGATGGTCACTGCCGACACGTACTGGATGGCCATCAATGTACCCTCGGAACTTCTCGACTGCCCAGACAACTGCCAACGCTTCGCGCTCGGTGGTAGAGTAGTTCCGCTCCGCCGGCGTGAGGAGGCGACTGGCATACGCGATGGGTTTCTCTTCTCGCTGCGACTCCCCCTGGAGTAGAGCAGCGCCCAGTGCGTAATTGCTAGCGTCAGTCCTGAGAACGAATGGTACATTATAATCTGGCTGAATAAGAATCGGAGGCGAGGTAAGTAATCCTTTTAGTTCTCTAAATGCCTTGATCTGTTCTTCACCCCACAGCCAGGACTGATCCTTACGCGTTAGCTTAGTCAGTGGCTGAGCAACTTGGGAGAAATTTGGCATGAACTTGCGGAACCATGAGCAACTCTGAAGAAAGGATTTTAGGTGCTTTACATTAGTTGGTTCCTTCATATCTACTATCGCAGTAACCTTATCTGGATCTGGGGACACTCCTTCCGAGGTGATAATGTGTCCTAGGTATTTCACACTCTCTCGAGCAAATGTGCACTTATTGCGATTCGCGTGGAGATTGAAGACACGTAAGCGGTCGAATACCGCACGTAAGTCCTGGAGATGCTGGTGAAATGATCCAGATATCAATATCAGGTCATCGATGTAACCAAGGAGTGTCATTCCCTTAAGAGATGACGCAGAACGAAATCGGTCAATTAAACGTTGAAACGTTGCGGGCGCGTTACGCAGACCGAACGGCATACGGGTAAATTTGTAAACTCCACATGGAGATACAAAGGCAGTCTTATCCTGGTCTTCAGGCCTCACTTTGACTTGCCAGTACCCTGATCGGAGGTCAATAGTACTCATAAAACAGCTCTTACCAGTATATTGAAGGAGGTCGTCGATCACTGGCAGCGGGTACGAGTCACTCTTGGTGACGGCGTTCAGCTTACGATAATCCACGCAGAAACGGTAAGTACCATCCTTCTTCGGTACCAGAAGTGCTGGTGCTGCCCATGGAGACTCACATTCCGTGATAACACCTTCGCGAAGCATCTTCTCTATCTCCTCTTCCATGATGGCTTTCTTGGCGGGAGTGAGTCGGTATGGCGGCATCGCAATGGGGGGATGATCACCACAATCGATGCGATGCTCTGCGAATGGTGTAGGTTCTCCCCCTTCTGCAAAGATGTCTTCGTACTCTCGCAGCATCTGAGAGAGACGTTCCTTCTCTGGAATTGAGAGCATGGAAGCTTCACTATCCCGTAAAACATTCGCTGAAGCACACCCAACGAAGTCACGTGAAGCCTCACACCGCAAGGGGTGAATGACCTGAGGCCGATCAGCAGTATACCACGTATTGCTCGAAACGTTAATAACAATACCGGCTTTACGTAAAAAATCAATACCGAGTAACGTGTCATTGTTAACTGAATTAGGAAAAATAATAAAAGTAATAGGTATCGTCAACCCCTTAAGTAGTATGTCAACATCTACGAGTAAGACTTTGAGTTCCCGCACTATGCCATCGGCCAATTTTACCGACATAAAACTACTACGGAACGAATAGTGTAGTTTACGAAGCAGTGCGTACAGACTCGAACCGGCTACACTACGTTTAGCGGCCGTATCAATCAACCCGGTACCACGATGACCGTCTATCTCGATGTCGAGTATTGGACGACCGTCAGTACATAAGTTCGACGCGGACAAGTTACCTACTCTAATCGGCAACGCATCGCAGTCGAGGTTGACATTACACTTACAACTACATAAACAAGCAGATTGAGACACATTACATACATTATTTACAAACATTTTGCTATTATTTACGTTACACTTAGAAGTATTATTATTACAATTGTGTGAAACAACAATAGGGTTAACTGTATTATCACAAACCCTAGTGGGCTCAAACATGTTAAACTCGACAACAGAAATTGATTCTTTCGGATTTACCGAACACTTAGCGCAATTAGATCGAATTACACCGATTGCGCCACAACCGTAACACTTCACACTATTTGACTGAGAAGTCGCACTTTTATCGGATTTATTTTTAATATTTTTACAAGAGTCACGAGTATGTCCGCTTTTACGGCAATAAACACAGAAAAGTCTTTTACCTTTATTGTCCGAATTGTTTACCACAATAAGCGGGGGCGCAGCGCTGCTCGTTGCACTCGACGACGCTGTAGGTATATTCTCTGGCGCCGGCGCGCTCGGCGCGGAGACGGCGGGAGCGCGCGCGGGCGTCGGCGAAGGCCGGGGCTGCGGTGGCGGCGCGTGCGGCGCATGCGCGCTAGCGGCGGGGCCACGCGCGTCGGTCGACACCTCGGAGAGAGATTCTTCTATGTTTCGCGCCTTCTCGATCAATGATTCCAGATTCTCGATCGATTCACGAGTTACCCGTTTTCTGATTCGTCTGTGTAGTAACCCGTAAATCATGTCGACTTCCATTTCGTTTATTACCATATATGGAAGTTTAGCAATAAGCGCGCGAAGGCGAGCGACGAAAACCTCCGTGCGTTCCTCCTGTTGTTCCGCGGCAAATATTTCGCGGAATAATTTGTGTGGCGGTCGGGCTGCACCGAACATGGCGCGAAGTCTCTGAAGCGCGTCTTCCCATGACGTCACTGTAGATTTTATGCCACGAAACCACACAGCTGCCTCCCCTTCTAGGAGCATAGGTAGACCGCGAAGCGCATGTTCGTCACTGATGTTTGTACACTCCTTGTATATCACTATCGAGTCGACGAATGCTTCGAGGGCCTCTGAGTCTTGGCGGGCACCGCTAAATCGCGACGTACAGCGCGCGAAGTTCCCGTGTTTTGTGGCTGGTGCAGCAGGCGACGGAGGCGGTGAAGCTGAGCCGTTGACGGCCGACGTAGCCAGCAGGCTCTGAACCAATTGACGGTTCGATTCCGCTTGAGCCTTGGCGAACGCCTCCAAAAACGACGTAAGCGTCCCTTCCGATAGTGGCGCGGGCGTCGGGGACGCCGGCGGCACGCCGATGTCATCATCGTTGCTTCTACTCTTGCGACGAGGCATTGTAGTACACAATAGTCATTAAAACACTAGGAAACACTATTCACGTTGCACGTGCACTTAAGTTGTTGTATCGTTCGTCCACTAAGAAAACCGTTACGTTGCAAGTAGGTTTTTGAGTTCGCGTCGCGTCGGTTAGGTACGCGTGCCGCGTTGGAGCGCCAGTTTGTAGTAAATACTTTATTTATTCTTGCAACTGTATAATGATTACAACAATATTGGTATACACGTAAATGGTAACTAGAAATATTGGTAGATTGTAGTGGGACAGGATAAAAAACAAAACGTGACCGTTCACGACAGCGATGCGAGCCGAACTAGCGCGTGCGCGAGGCCGCGGCGTGGGGCAGCGAGCGGTTTGTAGTAACGACGCTCGGTTTGAATAAAGCGCGGGCGCCTAATTATAATGCCCATCCTACAAGCTAAAATTAAGTGGTGCCAAGACCACGAGGACCAAATAGTTATGGATAGAATGGCCACACATCACGACAAAAATAATTTTCAGGAATTTTGGAAATGCTCTAAAAACATGAACCATGCACCTGCCCTCCCGGTGAGTGTCGATGGGCTGTCTGACGCCACTGATATATCTAACTTGTTTAAAGACGTTTTTGTAGTTGATCCACCGCTGGGACTCTCGCCGTCGTCGGGTGACTTTGAGTTTAGTACCACGGCGTCACAATTGACAAATCTTACCATAAGATTTACAACTAAAGAGGTAAAAAATGCAATTAGTCAGATGAAACGTGGTAAGTCACCCGGCCACGACGCGCTTAGTGTGGAGCGTTTGAGACACGCTGGTAAGCATCTGCCCCGAGTCTTAGCGTTGCTGTATAATTTTTGTATTTCGCATTCTTATCTGCCCAGTGACATGATGAAAACTGTAGTGGTGCCGATTATTAAAAATAAAACTGGTGACATGTCGGATAAGTCAAACTACAGACCGATCTCCCTGGCGACGATTATCGCAAAGGTTTTTGACAGTATCTTGAACACCTTTCTACGAAAGAATATTACGTTACATGATGCGCAGCACGGTTTCCGCCAGGGACTGTCAACAGAGACTGCCATAATGTGTCTAAAAAAGACTGTTAGCTATTACGTAGATAATCAGAGTCCTGTCTTTTCTTGCTTCCTTGATATGTCGAGGGCCTTTGATATGATTAATTATGATATGTTATGGGGTAAATTACGTAAAGCAGATATGCCATTAGAGCTCATAAATATTTTTAGGTACTGGTATGGGCACCAAATAAACTATGTGCGTTGGGTTGACTTCTCTGATTTTGTTCAACTTGTACATAGACGGTCTCATTAGTGAGCTCAGCAGCTTGCAGGCCGGTTGTTATTTAGATGGAGTGGCTTTTAATAACATCAGTTACGCCGATGATATGGCACTCTTGAGCCCTTCAATATCAGGCTTGAGAAAGCTGTTGGATGTTTGTGAGAGGTATGTTGAGGAGCACGGTTTAAGATACAATGCCAAGAAGAGTGAGGTTCTATTTTTTGGAGCAAAGTCCTCAGATAGGTTTCCTTCTATAAAGCTAGCAGGTAGTGTCTTGAATCGTGTTCAACAATTTAAATACCTCGGACATATTGTTACTGCAGACATCAAAGATGACCTAGATGTAGAAAGGGAGCGAAGAGCATTGGCGGTTCGATGCAACATGCTTGTCCGTAGGTTTGCTCGCTGTACGTGTGAAGTGAAATTAACGCTTTTGAAAGCATATTGTCAGACACTGTACACGTGTAACCTCTGGACAAGCTGTACGCAGAAAGCCATCAATGTTCTTCGAGTTCAATATAACAATGCGTTCAGGATGCTGCTGGGGCTGCCACGCTTCTGTAGTGCGTCGGGAATGTTTGCGGATGCCCATACTGATGGCTTCTTAGCGGTCAGACGTAAGCGTGCCACGTCGCTGCTGCAGAGGGTCCGGGGCAGCTCAAACAGTCTCCTGAATGTCATTGCGGGGAAATTTGATTGCCCGTTTATGCATTTCCTTTCTGACCTACATGTTTTACTAACGTAGTTTTTAAAGTTATGTTTTACTAACACTTAATATGGATGGAAAGATCTGAAATAAAATGATTATTATTATTATTTTACACTGTACTAGAGCCGTAAATTGATAATGATTTACCATTTCTTCATTTTATCATTTTATTTCTTCGAAAGTGTATTAAGGAACGTTGTTTGATACACGCTACTGTTTGTACACGTTACACGTTGATACATGTTACTGCAGTTCTCGGCTCCATAATCGCCTGCGGCTCGGGTGTGAATTCCGCCTCGAATGGAGAGTTTCCCCACTTATATCAAAATATACTATTTGGAGATAGCTACGGATTGCATAATCTTTTATTCGGCATACTGTTGTTTATATTTATGTTTTACGAGTATGTCTGGCATAATTTTATTTATGCAAATAGTGATAAAACTAGAACTTTGAAACTGGTTATTTTAAAGCCTTATCAAATAGCCTTAGCAATGATATTTTTTGTTATTATTAAGGCGATCCTGATGCAACACCGCTCGTCCTGGCGGTTAAACGGATGTCACAACACATTGGCTTGTTTGAAATCGACCGAGTTGACGAGCGGTGGCGGTGTTGTGTCAGAATCGCCTAAGGCGTAACGATCTAATATTTTCCGGCGAAAGCCTATTGTTTCCCCCTTTTTGTCTGCCTATCCATCCTTTGTATTATCGTATTAAACACATACGTTTTAAATATTCCAGGCATAACAGAGCGAGTTCCCAGACCAACTTAGTACTTAAATGTGCTTATAATCTTGACGGAGATTATGAACTGAATGGAAAAATCCTTGTTATTGACATACAAGGAAAAGGCAAAATACATGTTAAACTCCGTAAGTATGAATTTCCAGTGTCATAATATTCTATCGTTGGTTGCAAACGCGACTGCTGAGCATGAGGTCCTGGGTTCGATTCCCAGTCGGGCAAAATGTTATTGGGTTTCTCCATCAGGAATTTCTCAGTAGCAGCCACGGAGTCTGGATTTGTGCCCGGTTGATGGCAACAGGCTAACCCTTCGAGGTTTACAGGCGTGATGTTATGATGTCGATGATAATATTGTATGGGCATACGAATATTATCCAACTAGTGGTTTGAGGGAAGAACCACACATGCATAAAATATAAATTGAGTCCACCAGTCCAGTCGATGCTGAGCCAGACTTACTTGTACGAACTTCTAATTTAGCTTTAAACTGAACTTGTAGCTTAAAGAGGAAAAATTAGTATTTTTGTGTGTGTGTATGTTTGTAATGAATAAACTCAAAAAGTCCCGTGCCGATTTCAAAAATTCTTTCACCATTGGAAAGCTACATTCACCCTGGGTAACATAGGTACCCGTGCAAAGCCGGGACGAACCGCTAGTATTAAATAAATTTAACACTAACAAATGCCCATTGTGATTTTAGCTGAAGTTATAAGTACGGTTAAATATCACTACATCATTAAGGAAGGCAAAGACGGCAAGAAACATCTTCGTATCAAGAACTTCGTCCACGATTTCGAGCTTACACAAGAATGCACGGTAGCTTTTGAAGGATTATTCCCGAACAATGATGTTTTAAGTAAGTATTTTTTTTTATTAGCCCAGTGGTGTGACCGTCAGACCCGTCAGACGGCCAAGTCATAGGTCTCGAGTTCGAACCTAAGATTCACCTCCGATTTTTTGGATCCATGTGCACATTGTGTAATTATCACTTGCTTTGATGAAGGAAAACATCGTGAGGAAACCAGCATGCCGGAGAGCTATTTCTCCACGGCATGTAAAGCCAAGTTAGAGGCCCATGAGCGGCATAAAAACTCTGACACCAGGTATGCACTAACCACACGATAAAGAAGAGAATAAATTTGTGTTTGTGTTTTTTAATTACATGTGGCATACCATACAATAAAGCAAAAATAGCACTTGCGTAATCTAAACGGTGTTTAAATGGTACAAGTAATTTTTTGCTTCAGTTTTTTGTGTGCCTACATTATTAATAACTTTCGATAAATGCTTTAATTTATTTTATTAATTTACATATTATGTGTATGTAGGAACGGAATGTTATGATAGATGAGTGGAATGAATCGTAAAGATGAGTGACAGATGTGAAGCATGTTAAATGAAAGAGATGAAAGTATGAAATAGTCTAGGAGTGAAAGAGAAAGCAAGTGAATGCAAAGGAAGGTAACTGGAATACGAGGAGAATAAGACGAAGGGCGTTAGCTACAAAGACGATACAAATTAAAACTGAAGTTTACTAAAGAAATCAGTGCAAAAGCACTGATTTCTTTAGTAAACTTCAGTATTAATTTTTATCGTTTCAGCGACTTTCAAAGTTATTAATATATGTGGGATTTGATCGATGTAATCCAAATAAAAATTTGGATAACATCGATCAAATCCCACATATATTAATAACTTTTGACGAATGCTTTAATTTATTTTATTAACACTTGTTAACTGTCTGTTTAAGTGTAAAACTTCGCTAGATTTTAACATACCACAGTCAATTTAATTTTCAGTTTTGTATTTTTTTTTAAGTTTCGGTTTTAAAAAGTTCTGATGCTTAAGCAACTACCTATAGATTGTGGTTTTAACTTATAAAGTGATCAAGGCAACTGAATTCATCGGTGTAGATTAGTCTTTATATTTTTCAGAGACCACACAGCTAATATTGTCTAATTTTCCGATTACAGGGCAAGCTACGTTGGAATTCGTCAAGCACAATGGTAACGCAATGATCGAGGAGATTGGAAAACCGATGTTCACTGCCACTGCTACCAGGATGATAGAAAAATTTAATAAATTGCTTGGAATTGAAGCGTATGTTGAAATATCGCTTGATTAAGCATGAAATAATTGTGTTTCAAAATTATTATTTGTCTGGTTTGTTAATTATCGTTGTTTTATTAATATTCCTGTACATTTACAGATTTTAGCGAGATAATCTACTGACAGGTTCGAATTTTAACCAGTTTTGTTTTTTTGCTTAAACTTAATGCAAGTTATGCAACTCAATAGACTCTTCCAAACACCCTACAATTTTTATAAAAGGTTACGTAGAATATATACTTGGGTCATTTAAAACCTCCTTCTGCGAAGCAGTCATGCTAGCGAAGAAGTGGCGGAACGTGAGAGGGAGAGAACATAACGTCCCAGCCGCCGCGGGAGACGCCCCGGGTGTCGGGGCCACGTGGTGGCTCTCGGCCACCGTAGGCGCGGGCCTGTGGACGCTGAGGAATGGGCTAACTCGAATTCCGTCCGTCTTATGACTAACGTCGTTACGTCGTTACATCCGTCTTACGTGCCGACGGCGCGTTCCTGTTCTACGCGCGCCTTAAAGAGATGTCAGCAAACCAAAGGGGCTCGCAAGGGCCGATGCCTGCCAGGGCTGCGGGACTGTTCGAATGAGATACCGCGGCCCTGGAACACAAAGGGCAAAGGAAGGAACATGGATCGAAAGAAAAAACCTGTTGTACCGACGCCATGTACCACGGGAGAAGGGCAGGAATAAAGATGACGAAAAATAAAATATCATATTTTGTGATGAATGAAGTAGGAATGTTGGATTCACATTACCTTGCTTTATTTGAGCAAATATCTAGATGCAAAAAGATAAAATCTATGCAGGATATAAAAGGGCAGAACATCCGTCCAAGTCTTCCTTGCGTACTAACAGCTCGGTGCCTATGTACATCATCATCTGCCTTGTCTTTTTTCAAATTCATTCGAGCTCCTAAGCTGCAGTCTGTGATACAGGATTATCCTAGTACAGGCATTTAACATTCTTAATTTCAGATTTATGTATTTTGCCATTCTGAATAAAGATTTATTTTATTCCAAGTCCAAGTCAAACCATTTATCGAGCCGTTAAATGGCACTTCTCATAGTCAAATTTACTAGGAAATAGAACTAATTCTACTTGCGCATTCACACAGGTAGTTTCTTTTGCACAAAAATGGGCAAGACACTCCGTAGTCTTTTTTAACCTGTACTGTCCCACAGTTGGGCAAAGGGCTCCCCCAATTCCTTCTATGAGCTTTTTTCCCGTGCTTCCTCAAACCTCTTTCCGGGCTGGCCTCGGTGACGCCGCAACGTCCGTCTTCCTGTACGCATCGTGTAGAGACTTTTGCCCAGCGCTCATCGTGCATGCGGCTGACTTCACCCGCCCAATCCCATTTTAACCCAATGCCAATGTCCACTCCGCAGGCTCACTCTTTTAAATTTTATTGGGGTTGGCTTGGCTTCAGCTTCAGCAAAATCATTTTATATGAAACGTCTGCATATATCTCTTTTTAATATTTATATACTATTTTTAATATTAAAGGCATTTGGGCAAATATACCACTTTATGCCGTGACATCCAATCTTAGGATGAATAACTTAAAATATGTATAGTCGATCCCTAATTTGTCTTTTGATTCTGTATGTGAAGAGCCGAGAGTACTACAAAATTCATCTGCAATCAGGCCAAATCGAGCTAAAACAGTTGGAAAGGACAAACCATTATGTACCTCTAGCAAACTAGCGACATATACAAAAAGATCGCTAGCGCCACCTATGACACAAATAAAGAGCTAAAAATCCTCCATCGCGACATCAAGATTATCAAGATTATCATCAAGTTAAGGCTAGGCAGATGATATGAGGAAATTGACACACAGGTTGCATTAGGCCATAGGATACTATTTATCCCGGTAGCACATTCTGGTGGGGTTATTTCCGACTAGCACGCAGACCAATTTAAGCCGTGGGTATAAAGTTCATTTTCGTTACTGGCGGATTTAGTTTTCTTCTACCCAGTAATGACTAAACGGTTGGTCAAAACTGCAGAAAATAACATCTCTTTTGTTCTATGTAGAAAGTAAAGCTAATGTTAATATCATATTGTTCCCTTGCTGTAGAATCAAGTCATCTGCAACTAGGAAATTCAATAAGAGATTGTAATTCATTCTTCATAAAAGAACTGCTGTGGAATTCTGATTCAAGATCATTCTTCATCATAATCTGCCTAGTATGTTGTCTTTCAGTCTAATCTAATCTGATGAACAGGCTAACATCGAGTGTAACAGTAATCCTTTGCACTACTGGACTTTCGAACATCGAACTTCTTACTTCCAGTAAAACTGTAAAAGATCTGCGTATAACTCCGTGACAAGCGTCAGCGTCAGGATGACTGGACCAAACGAGATATGTCCTTGTGACCATGTGCACTATTTAATACCTATTTGCTACTATTTACTACCTATAGTGAAATATTTGCTACCTTTTCGTTAAGAAATTTATCAAAAAAATAAAGTGGTCAGCCATTCTGACGTCAGGTTGGCTGACCACTTCCAAGTTCTCATAGTTTTAGCGTTGTATTAACCGCGTTGTTAATGTAAATATTTACTACCTGATTGCTACCTTAACATATATTTTTTACACAACTTTAAGATGCACAAACAACAAAACTAAAGTTGAACAGAATAATATTTATCATCATAGTTGTGAATATTGTAGGTAATTTTAAATAAAAATAATCTAAGATGTCAATTAATTATTATCAAATATTGTATCATAATTTAATAAGGATCAATTCAATAAATCCCCAAGTAGGTGCATAAATACTTATAACATAAATGCGATATGTTAATAATTATAAAAAAATCCAGAAACAAGTTGTTCATAAGCCACTAAGCGCCTACAAAAACATTGTCAGCAATTGTTCTGAGAAGAAAAGATGTCAATAATTGATGTACAGGCGTTTAAATGGCTTTTGTTAATAACTTTTTATAGGAGCATCTTAAAGTTGTGTAAAAAATATATGTTAAGGTAGCAATCAGGTAGTAACTATTTATATTAATAACGCGGTTAATACAACGCTAAAACTATGAGAACTTGGAAGTGGTCAGCCAACCTGACGTCAGAATGGCTGACCACTTTATTTCTTTGATAAATTTCTTACCGAAAAGGTAGCAAATATTTCACCATAGGTAGTAAATAGTAGCAAATAGGTATTAAATAGTGCACATGGTCTCAAGGACATATCTCGTTTGGTCCAGCCATCCTGACGCTGACTGACAAGCGGCTTTACGTGCTTTCCGAAACATAGACTGGTACGTAAGTGGTAAGTTAATTATAATGAAACACAATATGGCTGAACAACGACTGACATTTTATTAAACAATTACATTACAGATCATAGGTGGCGCTACTGTTCACATTTTGTTATTCATCCTATCCTATCCTACTTCCTACTAATCCTACTTAGTATTATAAATACGAAAGTTTGGATGGATGGATGGATGTTTGTTACTCAATCACGCCCGAATGGCTGAACGGATCTGGATGAAATTTGGCACAGAGATAGATTATACTCTAGAATAGCACATAGGCTATATATTATTGCGCTAATAACTTAGGGGGATGAGCGTATCGCAGTCAGTATCCACATTTTGTGATTATTTTGTTTTTGATTTTAAAGCTGTAAGATTTCCAAAAATAATAAACATGGTTCGCGAGTTCGATTCCCAAACGGTTTTCACTTATTGTAAATTCTTGGTATTTTGATTTACTTTAATACTTTATGATTTTCAAAGCATTACAAAATAGATTAATTATACTCTTAGTTTTTTTTTAACCATTCAAATGACAGGTAATCATAAATTAATAGGCATATTAAAATTAACCAATTTACACAGTACTATAAAAAAAACTAAAAAAAATAAAATAAGTTCCTTGAGGGAATCGAACCCGCGACACGCAGCGCTGCAGTCAATTGCTCGGCCAGTGCGTCAACTGTGCCATCACATAGCATTTGTGCTGAATCATCAGCTGGCCCAACGCCCCAAAGAGCGCAATATACAACATGAAAGTTTTTTTTTAAACGTTGCCTCACACTAGAAATTTCTCCAATATCATGGGCACACCCATGATATATATATTTACAAACATTTAAACTTCAAACAGCCAGACCCAGAACAACTACCTGTAGGCCATACAAAAATTGGTTCAGTTCGGGCATGAAACTCGATAACCAGCGCAGCAGCCATTCGCTCTGCCACTGTGCCAATCGTGCCGTCATATAACTGTGGTTGTGGCTTCCTCAGGCATTGCTACAACTTTGCTTAAAGGTGGCCGGACTGCACATTACATTTTCAAATTGCCACTGAATCTTGCAAGCGAAGATACGTTCTAACATGCAACTTCACCAAAAACGGGGAAGTCCTTTTGCAGCAGTCTTTTTAGCAGTGGAAGTTAATAGTATGGGACGAGTGCACAATGTCGCACAAGCATGTATTATAGGCGTTGAACCGCAGCTTGCAGGACATCCGCGACCAATAGTTAGTGGTGCCTAGGCGCTGATGGGTAGTGTCGTCAATTTGCTCGCAGGCAACTCTTTAGGCCTTGTGCACGGTGAGTAATGGGCTAGCTCGCCGTCCAACCGTTTTATGACGACAGGCTGTGTCGACAGCGCGTTCGTGTTCCACGCGCGCTTCGCGAAGAGCAGAAGAAAGAGATGTCAGCAAACCGGACGGTGTCCGCAAGGGGCGATGCCTGCCGTAGCTGCGGGACTGTTCGAAAGAGATACCGCGGCTCTGGAACACAAAGGGTAAAAATGAACATGGATGGGTTTTAGTCAGTACAAGTCAGACACTCCCTTCCGCTTCGCCCAGAGCGGGAGGGGGGGGGGGTCATTTGATGATTTCCCATCCGAAAAAAGGCGACTTTAGATAGACACCGGCGGATGAAATAAACGCAAAACTTCCTGGATCTAAAAGCTCCATATTACGTGCAACATGCGCGAGCAACTGTACAACAATCACGAAGCAGGTGTCTTTGCGAATAAGCTGCTGCAAATGGGGAGGGTCGTCTGGAATCGGACGCAGATGGGAAATTATATTTTCCGAAGAATTTCAGTGGCTACAGAGGATGAACTTATCATGCACGTTTTTCTCAATTTGAAGGTTAATATACAAAAAATATAGAGTGGTTGTGTGAGTGTGCAGTGCTGTCGCCAAAGAACGAGTGGGTAAATAAACAAAACAAAAATTGACATGATCATCGGCGATCCATAGACACTGTGATGGCTAATGACGATAGTACTGCCTACTCCGTTGAATTTCTAAACTCCCTGGAGTTAACGGACGTGCCGCCCATCGACTGGAGCTTAAAGTTGGCGTTCCAGTTCTGGTGATGCGAAACCTTGATGCATCGAGACTGTGCAACTACACCAGGCTATGTATCACAGAGCTGGGTAGTAACATTATAAAAAAACGAAGCTGCTAAAGGAGAGAGCGTTTTATTTGCCCGCATACCCATTATTCCTAATAACTTGCCATTGTGTTAGTCTACTTCCAATCTGGTTTTTTGAATGACTTTTGTGCTGAAATATCTAATTTAATTTGTTGACAACACAGTCTGCAATAGGAAAAACTTAAATACCTAATTAATTACAATCGGTTTACGGTGTGAAATAAACTGTGCATAAATTGTTTTTATTTTGTTATTAGTAATACATAATGAAAATGCAAATTGAGCAGTAACTGCTTATTGTCCACTTCACAGTGGTATCAAGATACCGCTTAAAACACAACCCAATTACAATAATAATACAATAAAATCAAGATTGTGTCAGCTGCATAATTCTGTGAAGTTGAAGTTTTGAAGCTTTGGACGCAACGCGACGCAGCGCCCGTTTCACAGCAACTGTTACTAGGGCTGCGCAGAAATGTCAGCGTGGTCGGCGCGGCGGCGCCCCAGGCCGCCTGCGCGACGTTGCCGTCATCCTACGCCGTCATCTGACTTTTGCTTGACGTATTTTTTTACACGACTGCCCAAAAAAGGAGTGTTATGTTTTTAACTTGTGTTATTTGTTTGGTTTTTTAATTATTTTATACATAATATTTAAGTTATCACGTAAGTTTTATATCAATAACATATTTCTATGTTTAACAATGACTGTAGTGACGCCGAACGGAGTGCCAGTCAACCTACCACATCGCTGGATGTCCTAGTAAGATGCCCACATTGTTCCCAAGCACGGTTTTTTAAGGGTGAAAGAGGCTTGAAGATACATTTGGGGAAAAAACATATGCTCGAATCCACAGTGTACCTTCTTCATGCCCTACATTACCTACTCCCCTTACACCTGATCCACCCACTCAACCCTTTTGGAAATATATTTCAAAACTAAAAACTTCAATTCCTGTTTTAAAGAGAGTTCCTCGTGGCGCGCGAACTTTAGTAGCATCAAGTTTGGCGCGTTGTGTTGGCCTCGCCGCCCGAGAGAACTCTCAAAGTGATTGGGAGCAATTACTCACCTTCCCATTTCGAATTCTACATGTGCAAAAAAATTTGGCAAACAGAAAAACCTTAACAACTCAAATTAAAGAAAACTGTAACATTTCGGCCCAAAGTTTTGACCCAAAATTTACAGCACATCTCCCCCAAAGAGGTTTATTGCATCATGTAGAATCTAAATTAGGCGAGGGTGATATCAGTGGTGCAGCTAGGATCATCTTTAGCAGCGATGTGGTTGCACTGTACTCTCCAGAGACTCTTACAGCTCTGGAGAGCAAACACCCCGCCCCGGCAGATGACCTGACCTTCCCTGACACCCCCGTTCCAGAAACTCATTATTGTTATTTTTTGAAAAAAATAGTCCCAATCGTTACGAGTTCGATGATCGAGTTCATAGTATTCGGATCCAGAACGACCTAAAAATAATGGTGTTTATAGGTACTTTATTTTAGTCTTCTTTTTATATTTATTTTAGTTCTATTTGTAGTCTGTATATAATGTACATAACATCATTTTTTATTTGTTGTTGATTATTTTGAATAAATTTTAATTTAGTCTTAAAAAAAAAACTTGCCATTTCAATTTGAGAGGTTACAATTTCCCTTCAAATTGGCTTTTACAATGACGATCAACATATCCCAGGGCCAAACCATAAGTGACAGGCATTCAACTGTGCACTCCATGCTTCTCACACGGTCAATTATATGTTGGTTCAGTGCTCAAAACCTGCACGTGCCTGCGGATAATAATAAGTCATTTAATGTTGTATACAGAACGGTATTAGAATAAATAGTGATCCAAAAAGGCGTTTGATGGTTCACTTCGCAAAGAAAGTTGTACAGCTCCAAAATAAACGTTTTTAAGCCAGATCGTCGCGCTATTTAATTTTGTTTCGGACCTCTGCCGAACAGAATTACAGCACCCAAAAGGACGCCTTTTGTAGTCATCACCCACATTATCAGATTTGATCAGCCAGTCAGTTCTCACATATAACATAACATTTCGCCTGTAGTCCCCGATTGGTTAGGTAGAGGAGTACAGTCAACGGCCAGAAATCCACTTACACCGCAATTACCATTATCGCCTGCGCTATACGAGCTGCGGCGCCTATACACACATACACATATTTATCCGTGTGAGTGATGTTCCAACGCTAACAAATTAACATGTCGTGTAGGCACGACGTAAATATGAGGGTAGATTTACAAAGTGAAATTATCACTTTGTTTCAAATCTACCCTCATATTTTAATAACGACGCTAAGATTGAAAATAATTGTAAAACGAAAGATTCTTCCTTTAGTTGTGAAATATTTAACATATTTGTTAATTAGCAACTCAGCATTCTTATTTCACATGTAATACTTAAAAAATATTTTTCATGTTTGATGTGAGACTCGAACCTGAACGTTCACCATGCGAGGCACAGTGCTAACCACTTTAGCCACCGTAACACTTACTTAACTAATTGAAATTTGTAATAACAATCATAAGCGGGCAACAAGTTGCCAATGTGTAGTGTTGTCAAACGTTCTTAAAGAAGAAGCTCATAAGTACAACTAATATGCCTATGCCATAGTTTTGTTAGATTGTAAGTCGACTTCTGGCTGTTATAGTACCTAATCGTACACCCACATTTCGCCAGTTATGTTGAAGTCCCATGTTATAGGGGGCGAGCCCATTTCGACCAACCGGGCACAAATCCAGATCCGTGGCTGCTACTGAGAACTTCCTGATGGAATAACCCAAGAACACTATAAATTATTTATAGTAGTTTTTCAATTGCATACATCATTTAATGTTAATTGGAAGAGCGGAGTCACCTAACACAAGCATCTCCTTGCTTAAAAGGTCATTTCCAAATCATGTGCGTTATAAGTTTAAGTAATTAATAAAATAAAAATTTAACACTGCCCGACCCGGGAATCACTCGACCGACGAGAAAGTCTCACACATACACACCAAAATTTCTACGCGAACGAAGTAGCGGGAAACAGCTAGTTCTAAAATAAATGCATGGAAGGGCTTCGGCGTGGGCATCCAAGCAGTGTTTAACCTTCAAATTAGTTCCGAGAGCACCTGAAATTAGAAGCTGTGTTTCTGAGTAATGATCCCGTTTTTTTCTTGTTGATGCTTGGCTACATCGTCTATAGGCATGTAGCATGCTCATAATTTCCAAATTACACTTGGTGGTAACCAACGTCCGCAATATCACGATGTCGGCGCCCTATTTCCAACATCCTCGCATCCCTAAGCAATTCTTATTCTTTATTACATACAAAATAATAAATTTGGATACAAATTGCAATAATATAGCTTATGTACAATGGCGAGCTTAACCCAGAATTGGGTTTTCTTACAGCAAACCAAATTTTGACTGCGAGGTTTGCAGAAGAGGGTACACTTATGGTGCAATAACATTAACAAATTAATTAATTTTATAAACTAAACTACATACCTACAATATAATATACGTAATACATACGCATATACATACCTATAAAATCCTATATATATATACATACATTCATGTTGACAGGAAATGTTCCTTTATTCCTTTCTTGAACGCCTCTAACGATGAACTATCCCGCAAGGAGTGTGGAAGTGAATTCCAAAGGCGCACAGCACGAACAGTGAGTGATCCATCATACCGACTTGAGGAGTGTGGAGGGAAACGAAGCAGAAGAGATGATGATGAGCAGCAAGGCTTACCTCGAGGAACAAGGTACTCAAAGCGTTCCCGAAGATACGAAGGAGCTTGCTTGCTTGGGAGCTTGCAATGTTTCAAAACGATAAATTATGACGTGATATAAAGCTCAGAGTCACAAAATTTACAAAAGGAAGCAAACATTGCTTCTTACAACAAAAAAATGAAAACTATAACCCCTAAACGTTCTAACCTTACAAAATGCCTTACTCTGCGAAAAAGAAAATGGTTTGCTTTTTTTTAAATTTGGAACTACATTTTATTATTCCGTTTATTCATATATGGATTGGCCTGTTGATCTAGTGGTTAGTGACCCTGACTGCTAGGACAGAGGTCGTGGGTTCGATTCCCACACAGGACAAATCTTTGTGCGATGAGTGCGATTATTTGTTCTGTATCTGGGTGTGTAATTATTATTACTAATATAAACATATTTTTTACATTTTTAAATATTCAAATATAAAACAATATAAAAAACATTTAAAATATAAAAAATAGTAGCCCACCAGCATCCAGCTAGCAGCTTCAGGAACAGGGTCCGAGCTACCGGTGGTCAGGGCTTTTGAGAGAGGAACCACCTAACAATACGCGCCATGTCCAGAAGTACTGCTTTCTGAATCAAGCCCTTGATCCAGCTGCCAAGCGAGAGCCTCTTCAGATTTTGGTCGAGGCTATTGGCAATTAAGCTATTGGCCGACACGACTATCGGTACAATGACTGCTGTATTCACATCCCACATGTCGACAACCTCGAGAGCCAGATCGAGATATTTGATTTGTTTATCTTTCTCTGCTTTCACGAGGTTCTCATCATGCGGGACCGTTACATCAACAATCATTGCGCGACACTCCAATCGATCTATAACCACAATGTCAGGCTTATTGGCAACAATAGTCCTGTCAGTGACGATAGCTCGATCCCAGTACAACGTAATATTACCATCATCGAGAACTGGGTCGGGCACATGACTTATAGTATGGCACTTCTGATTCCACAAGGTTGTATTTCAAAGCAAGTTGCTGATGCATAATCCTGGCCACGAGGTTGTGTCTGTGCAAGTACTCTCCATTAGCCAGACGAGTACATCCAGAAATAATGTGTCGGATCGATTCTCCCGGACCGTGGCATGCCCGACATATAACAACCGTGCCATCCTTCACAGTGTATTTCCGGTAGTTATTCGTCATCATAACTTCGTCCATTATTGCACAGACAAAACCTTCGGTTTCCGCGAATAGGTCACCGAAGCGCAACCAAGATACGGACGCTAAGAAGTCTACATCGGGCCCATGTAATGCCCGGTAAAAGTGTCCGTGAAGCTCCTTGCCCTGCCATACCTCCTTGCGGTCATTAATGTCTAGTACTCTAGGCTTGCGCCAGTTCTCGTTAGCCAGGGAGAGCGGAGTGAGGCCCCTGTCCACTGAGACCAAATCTCGATGCATCCCAACGTTGGCTTCCAGGAAGTATTCCCTGAGACTGCATACCTCAAGGTTGTGTAGGGTCTTAGCATTTAAGAAGCCACGACCCCCGCCCTTCCACCGGATATACAGTCTCATCACCGACGACCGTGGGTGATGGATTCGATTTGCGGTCAGCAGTGCGTGGAGCCTCCTATCCAGGGCATCAAGTTCCGTCTGAGTCCATTTGAGTATGCCGAAAGAATCATCAAAACCGGCATGACCCTACCGTTGAAGGCGCGCACCTTGTTTCCACCTGACAAAAGACTGTTTGAACTACATATTATTATTAAATACAGTTTCACCCTACGTAATAATCAAACATTTTGGTGGCCAGATTTTTTTTGATCAATCCCTGACTTTGTTGAGTAGTGTATAAATGCGAAAGTTTGCGAGGATGGATGGATGTTTATTAACTTTTCACGTAAAAACTACAGAACGGATTTGGATGAAATTTGGCAATTCCTTGGATTCTTTTTGAGACACTACCGAATACCACGCCGGCGAAGCCGCGGGAATAAACTATTCAGAATTAAAACAGAATAAATAAGGCAGCGGTGCGAAAAGTGCTCTTTTTTTATTATTCTTTATTGACGATAAACATATTATGATCACTTAATAGGTCACTTATTACGTCGTTTATCCTCATGTGCTCTGGGACGTTCGATATAAATATCAAAATCCTTTGAAAATTTATTTAAAGGTGACACAGTGCTTAACAAACAACTGTAGAAATAAACATTAAAAAACTAGATAGAACTTAGATATAAATGGAGGGTTTAGTGCATTATAAGCTCTGTATTGTTCAGGTTGTTGTTGATTTGTTAACATTTTCACGAAAATGGTGGCTAGAATATTGATAATTGCAAGTGTTGCATGTGTTTTTAATTTTGCGAACGGTATATCAGGTAAGTCAATCGTAATGTAAACTGTGATATTTTTTTCTAAAATAGAAACTAATGTTTGTGTCGGTTTCACATGGGTACATTATAAACTATCGAAAAGTAATGAGTTAAACCCTTTCTATTTTCTCTTCTTCTTTTACACACTGTGTCTACATCTCTCATTCTCCTTTCGCCGGTATGCTGAAAGAGATTTCTTTAAAATAAGCATTACCTTTGTTCCTATTTTTATACTCCTTTCTTCTTTTTTGTGTTTAGTGTTTACATCAACAGCTAAATATAATAAATAAATATAAATTATTTTTAAATGTTTTGTTGCAGTTCACAATTTTTCGATAGATCTCGCGAGATAGATTATACAGGGTGAAATGATACCGACGAACCAACAAACAAACAAGTTGCCAAGTATTCATCGGTATTTTTTTATGAATACCTACAAAATTGCAAAACCAATAATCAACATGTGCAGCTGTTTTTTTTTAGAATGATGATGGTGAATACCTGGTAACTGTTTGTACGTCGGTGTGCCTTCCCTACACCGACGCAGTTAGTATACATACTAACGATGATCACAATCGTACGGTGATATCATCATCTGCCTAGACTATTCCCAACTATGTTGGGGTCGGCTTCCAGTTTAAGCGGATGCAGCTGAATACCAATATTTTACATGGAGCGACTGCCTATCTGACCTCCACAACCCAGTTAGCGCTAGGTAATACGATACTCCTTGGTAAGACTGGTTGTCAGACTTTCGGGTCACTGACTACCTGTAACGACTGTCAAAGATCTACAAATGACAGTCGGGACCAACGGCTTAACGTGCTTTTCGAGGCTCGGAGGAAACTCGGTACGTAATGGGTGATCACCCACCCACGGACCAACCTAGGTAAGCACAGCTTAACCTAAAGATCGACCCGAGTGGTTGTTCTTATTTAGCCACGAGCTCCTCAATCCTACGGTGACATATACATACGTATTATAAAAAGTTTATTTTCGTATGTTTCTTTGATCCCTTTGTTATTTCAAACTAAGCCGTTGCTTAAGTTAGGAGCGTGTGTTGGGATTTTAGTATCGTTTCAAAAGGAAATTTTATGAGTTTATCTCTATAATATTATTTAGCTTACAGAAAATAAGGAAGTACTGCCATATCTATTTATCACAGCCACTCGGGTCGATCTTCAGGTTAAGCTGCACTTACTTAAGTTGGTCTGTGGATGGGTGACCACCCATTACATAAAGAGCTTCCTCTGTGCCTCGGAAAGCACGTAAGCTGTTGGTCCCGGCTGTACTTTGTAGATCTTTGACAGTCGTCACGAGGTAGTCAGTGCCACGAAAGTCTGACAATCAGTCTTACGAAGGGGTATCGTATAGCCTAGTACTAACTGGGTTGTGGAGGTCAAATAGGCAGTTGCTTTATTTAAAATACTGATATTCAGCTGCATCCGGTTAGACTGGAAGATGGATGATGCCACATCTGTTTATAAAAAAAGACTTCAAATTTTCAAAAAATCTGTAGGCTTTCCTAGGTTTTTACCGGGATGGGAGAAAACATATGACTAGGTTTTTTATGAAGAGATTGTTATGAGCTGCCTAGAGTTTAGCTCCCCCTAATAATTAAGAACTGACGAAAATATATTCCTTAACACACCTCTGAGAACAAATTAAGGGGCATAAATGAGTAATGTTGTGAATTATTATTTAAAGATTTTTCATTTTATGCCTTTGGTAACATTACAGCCCCGTTTCCTGGTTTTAAACCCTGCAAATCCAGCGATGATGCGTGTGTATTACAAAATGTCAAGGATGGAATGAGCTACCTTATTGGTGGCCAATCAGAGTTAGGTATAAAGACTTCTGACCCCGATCACTATGCAAGAATAGACGCCAGTACACCAAATCTGAAATTCATCCTGAGCCACCTTGTCTTAACAGGAATGAAAAATTGTAAAGCGATCAAAGCGAAGTGAGTATTATTATTATTTCATTTATTGATTTAAATAAAGAAAGTATGTTAATTTACAATTGGGTACACACAAAATGCAGAAACAAAAAGAATGGTATTGTGAGCCTCAACTACGGCTGAGCCAAAAAGGCCCAGTGCAACAACTAGTGCCTGATGCCACTGGTTTTCAACGGCTTATGTTTAACTTATCACCAGGTATAGTAAACTATAACGTTAATAAACACCAACATTCAATCCCCACGATTTATAGTCAAATGCTTTACTTAAAGCAAATAACTCCGAAACCAATTGTTTACCCAAAAATAGTAACTGACCAACAACATTTTAATCATTTCATTCAAATATGTTACATCTCTTAATCCTATAAAAGTATTCTAGATAAGTAGGTACTAAAGACATATCAATGATCACCCAAACTTAGTAAATTAACTCAAATATTCAAATACTTACTGAAATACACAAGCAAATTCATTTCGTGTAGCGTAAAATGGTAGCTTCAATGATCTTCCTTGATTATTTATTTGGTGAGGCATCATTTGTTACTAACAATCATTTAGGAGCTGAATTATATTACAAAAGTGTGTTTTTCGGTTTTCAGTTTCTCTTTTCGTCGATTTAATCTATTGTATTTTTTTTGCTCTTCGGTTTCTTTTATTCACTTCAGGTCTCTATTATGTTGTAATGTCATCAGAACTACACAATTTAAATCGAATCGGTTTACAATTTAACATTTAGTAAAACTTCACCTTCCTTTTACCTTCATAGAATAAGTATTTACAAACTACAAATATATCTAAAGTAATAATAAAAAAGGAAAGCAAAAGTTAGTGCCTACATAATTATATTCATCGACGACAATAGGACACTTAGGCGTCAAAGTATACCTCCGCATTTGATTGCTATCATCCGGGAGCGTGCCCAGAAGACTGGCAGAAGATTGCCACGTTGAATCATCATCTTCCTGCCCTTGTCCAGTTCTATTTGGGGTCGGCGCAACACGTTTTCTTCTTTCATTCTCCCCTGTCAGATGTCACGGTATCATTTACTCCTTTCTCTTTCATACCATTCCTCACACAATCAATCTATCTTTTCTTTGGCCTTCCTCTCCCTTTCCATCCTAATTAGCATTGACACGTTGAATGGCAATGCTAATTCTTTGGCCAAAGATAAACTTCAAGGTATATCCTCTCCATAAAAAGGAATCGTTAAAATCGGAACACTATGTAACAAGTGTGCATAACTTGTTACAGAGGTCCAGTTTTAGCGAATCGAACGGACCTCTGTGATATGATATAAAAAAATCGTCATCATACCTGCAAGTATAGGCATGATTTGATTGTATTAAAAATGTGCACGTACTTTAATTTCCAGACGAGACGGAGCTAAAATGCAAATAGTCCTAGTACTTGAATGCAATGTGAAAATTGAAGGAGAATATGAGATGAAAGGAGAAATGCTTTTTGCGAAAATAGAAGGAGCTGACAAGGCCCGTGTCGAACTGCGTAAGTATGGGTATAGACTTTGATTTCATACCCGGGTGCGTATGAAATTCAAGTGTCAGAATATTTATGGGCATACAAGTTTTATATAATATGTATCAATGTCCAAGCAAAGTTCTTGTTGGAGGTTTCTTAAACAAGATGGAAAGTTTCAATGGGCCCAAAAACATCTCAATATTGAAGTTGGCCAAGTTCGAAAAACCCGTAGAAACATGTTGTTTGGAGCAAGTCTGTTTTGAGCTACATCTCATTTTTTTAAATTGCTATATAGGTACATGCTGTTTTGTTGTATAGTCACGAGCACTAATATGTAAACAATTAACCAATTTTAAAAGACGTGTTTTTCTCCTACTGTTCTGATTAAAATTTAATGTTGTTACGGACATAGTATTTTCGAACTCATATTTTATGAAAAATATCCTATCTCCAAGTTACTATCGTTATTTCTCGCGAAAATTGCTTTTAAATTTAGGAAAGTGTATACATATTGGTGCTAATAAAAACACTTAATAGGCAGTATTTTTTAATTAGATGCATTCGGAGTTTCCTAACTGACTGCTCTAAAAGAAACACCGACATAAATTCTGAAGTCACAATCAAAGTCAAGTCATATGAAGAATAAGACTTACTTACTAAGAATTTATAAATTGGCTAGAAACTTCTGAAGCTGTGTTTACTTGCACTCAACTGCAAGTAAACACAGCTTCAGAAGCTTGAAGAATGGAGACTCGACTCGAAGCCAGTTTAGTAATTCAATTAAACAGTTAACAAATTCTCATTGTCTTTTTAGCAAAAGTAATTTTTAAGATAACCGGTAACTACATCTATAAAGAAGGCAAAGACGGTAAGAAATACATTCGTGTCAAGAATTTCGAACACAGTTACGAGCTGAAAGAAAAAGCCACTGTTGTATTTGAAGGTTTATTCCCGGACAATGAGGTTTTAAGTAAGTATTAATAGTTAAAACAGTTGCGTAAATTTTTAACGATTGACTTAATTGCCTGTAAAATGAAGCAACAAAAAAGTTACCCTGTCTAATGCTGTGACGATACTAGTATCGTTTCATTGGCTCGTCACTGTAACGGTTCGTCATCGAAAAACAAGATCACGATTCACAACTATTTCAAAAAAAATTTTTTTGTCATCGATGCTAAAGTATCGTCACACATTGATGAAAAAATAATGTCATTTGTTGCTTCAGTTTTATTGTATGCCACAGGTAAGAAGTTTGCATTATCATCGTCATTCCCTGAATTCTTTTGGGGTCGGCGCAGCATGTCTTCTCTTCCATACTTCTCTATTACTCGTCATCTCAGCAGTCACCTCCTTTCTCGCCGTATCGTCCTTCACACAGTCCATCATAAAGTTTGTAATGTTGTATAAGTAATGCAGCACGATTATGCGCAACATTTGATTCCAAGGATTACGAACCTTTCACAAGTTTCCAACAACAATGCAACATTGTCTTAAACGACAGTAAAGTGCATTTCCTTTTACACACATGTTAAACCATGATTCTCTTTTTCTCGTGGCTTTCGCCACAGAACTCTTGTAAGTTCTTCTTGTCTCATTTACACAATGAAAGTTTCTTGTCTATAACATGATAACATGACACACACACACACACATGATACACACACACACACACACACATGATTATAACATGATGTTGATGATGCCATCTTGACGATCCTGGCCACAGGATTCGATGTCCTCTGGAAGAGATGTGTTGTTCTTATTTTTAGCCTATGCCTGTGATTTTAAAATTTGAACATTTTGTACATCTAACAGCTAGTTTATTTAGATGGCGCTATGATGAACTATGTAGTGGCGAAAGACTTGCTTATTTAGGGCTCTCGTCGTATGTAATTTTTAGAAGTTCAAAAAGTGCTGATTCTTCAGCATAATTTGAATAAAAGACTGTTGTGATTGTGATAAGATAGTTGTTTCAGCTTATGATGGCATGAAGGCAAATAAATTACAGGGTGTCTTTATATTTTTCAGAGACCACACAGCTAATATTGTCTAATTTTCTAATTACAGGAGCAGCTATATATCAAGTGCTCAAGGACAATCCTAACGAAGTTATCTATGAGATAGGAGGAGGACTGATCAAAGCCATTGCTAAAAATAAAGTAGAACTTATAAACAAATTTCTTGCAAATATACCGTATGAAGAATTATCGCTTGATTGAGCATGAAATTGATTAAAACATGATTTTGCATTAAATATTTCATTTTTTTGGTTTGTTTATTATCGTTGTTTTATTTCGAAATGGATAAACTGCCAAGTTTAAGTTAGTATCAACGAATTGTTTAGAGTTTGTTTCGCTCATAAATATTTAATTATGTTAGGTACTCAAAACTTAAGAAAAAGAGTCAATAGACTCTTCTAAATTGAAGAATATTTATTTATGAAAGGTTATTTAGAATTTACAGTAAGGTTTTTTTTAAGCCTGACAGAACAATGTACAATAGAATTGAAGACAATTTTTGGAAAATGTATGATGGAGGTATATTTAGATTGATATTACCTACAACTAAACAGGGTAGAAGGGACACTGACGCGAAAACGGTAAACACGTATTCAGTACATCATTCTGAGCACGGGTACATACATTTTTCATAGGTAATTTAAAAAAAAATCTTCTGTTCCATACATTTTGACCGTGTAGGTATTGCATTTTTGTAGGAAACAGCTGTTTTTATTTAATAACCGTTGAGAAATTTGTATAGGATGGCTTTTAATTCATTTTTGATAACATGTTCATCATGGTGTTAGGAAGTGGATGTAAGACTACATCTATATTATGTATTAATATCCACCGTATCAAGTTTTTATTTATTTATTTTACTATTTATGTACACACAGTAGACAGCACAGGAAAATAATATTATAATACATGAGTACAAAGGTACTGCTTACTTTTATTGTCAGAATGGTTACGTTATTTACTGTGTCTAAAAGTATCTCTTAAAAAGGTGTGTAGGGAAAACGGTTTTTATCAAGAAAAGCACAGAAAGACAATACTATTCATGTATTTCGATTAGGCTTGTCAGAAATTTATAGGTAACGTTAATTACCTATCAAGCTACGTCCACGGTAACATCTTTTAAAGTATTATGCCAGGACAATTATACGTTGTCCTGGACCATTCTCAAGTTTCAAGTTATAGTAATTTATCAGTGTAGATAAACAATAAGCAATATAAGCCATATTATAACACATATTTCTAGCACATAGTTATCAATAATAGGAGCTCGTGGCTAAATAATAATAACAGCCGCTCGGGTCGATCTTTAGTTTAAGACGTGTTTGCCTAGGTTGGTATGTGGATGCGTGACCACCAATTACATACCGAGTTTCCTCCGTGCCTCGGAAAGCACGTTAAGCCGTTGGTCCCGGCTGTCATTTGTAGATCTTTAACAGACGTTACAGGTAGTCAGTGGCCCAAAAAGTTTGACAACCAGTCTTACCAAGGATATCGTATAACCCAGTACCACTTGGGTTGTGGAGTTCAGATAGGCAGTCGCTCCATGTAAAATAGCTGCATCCGGTTAGACTGGGAGCCGACCCCCAGATAGTTGGGAAAAGGCTAAGCAGATGATGAGTTATCAGTAATATTCATAGTATAATATCCAACAACGTACATAAACAGTAAAAAACCTTAGGGTAATACAAATAGGTTACAGCTATACACATTTGGTAACTCCATTACTATGTCACTTTCAAACGTCATACTTTACACATAGCACACACAATATACCACTCAAGATATGTTTAATCCTTAGAACAGTTGCAGCATAAAACCCCCGAAATGGCTACAACAATTTTATATCATTAAATCATACTTAGTACTTATATCAAAGACTTCCGCTATAATAAACTGGTCATCATTGTAGCTGAATAACTAATAACATAAATAATAATCAACAAATCCTGTATAAGGGAACTATTTTGAAACTTCATTAGACAATTTAGCAATCTAATATGTATTTTTATTTGTAATCTTTATATTTTATCGGATAAAATATGAACATCAACTGATTGTTCAGAGAATTGATTGAAACAACTTGATATATTGAAAATGCAAGATAAGATCTGGGAAACATTATAAATATCATTTAATTATAACTAATTCATTTATTAGCAATTTAAAGTAAATAAACATTAAGTTTAACTTGATTATTCAAATATAACAACTATCTTTCGTTCGGAAACTAAGCCTTTTAAGCCATAATAAAACTATTTCTATAAAATACATCGGACTACAAAGTACCTTTAGGAAATTGTATATAGGTTTATTTGAAATTAGAACCTTTCTGTTCTCAAGATATTAATTTACGACAAGCATCTCCTTGCATAAAAGGTCATCTCCAAATCATGTGCTTTATGTAATTAAAAACTTTTTTGCAAAAAATAAAACCGACTCCAAAAACACAAAAAAAGTGAAAAATAATTTTAGCTTCAGAAGTCGGTGACTTTTGTTTATTTGATTCAGTTTTTTGTCACCGACTTCTGAAGCTAAAATTATTTTTCACTTTTTTTGTGTTTTTGGAGTCGGTGTAATTTTTTGCAAAAAGGTTTTTTTATTTTTAATTGCAATATTCCATAGAAATATTTTTCATCATCAGACCTGTAATGGCACTTGTAACCCAGATGGGTGCAAAGTTTTGATCAATATACATGAATTAAGTCCAAACTCAAGGTAGCTACTGTAAACAGTTGAGGAGTTCCCTTAACTGTCCTTCGTCTTCATCATCAGACCCCTTATGACAGTCACAACCCATCTAGGTGTAAATTTCTCATCAATACAAATTAATCAAACCCAAACACAAGGTGACTGCTGTAAACCGTTGAGGAGTTCCCTCGACTGTCTTTCGGTTCCATCATCAGAGCGACTCCAGACCTTCTTTAAATTATAGTGCTTTAAAATACTTAATCAAAAAATTTACAAACGCAATAGTCGCCACTACAATTTTAGAAACCTCCCCTCAATTTCTCTTGGATGCCATCATCAGATCCCGGTTTCCTTATCATGGGACCACCCTTGAAGTATCTCCTTTCCAACGAAAAAAAAAATCAAAATCGGTTCATAAACGACGAAGTTATCCGCGAACACACATAAAAAAAAATATATATATATACATATACGGTCGAATTGAGAAACCTCCTCCTTTTTTGAAGTTCGTTTTAAAAATAAACATTTTTTTTTAACACTGCCTGACCCGTGAATCGATCCCAGGATCTCATGCTTAGTAGGCGCACTTGCGACCACTCGACCGACGAGGCAGTCTCACACATACACACCAAAATTTCTACGCGAACGAAGTAGCGGGCAACAGCTAGTTTAGTAATATTCTTGAAATGCATCGTCGCCATACGTCAATGTTATTTCACATTTGACAGCCGACGTTGCTGGATTATATTAGTATTAATGTATCCAATACTGAGAATTGTTAAACAGTCAGATATTCTCATATGCATAAGGGTATGCCATCACATGCAAATGCTCATGATAACAAACAAGCACAGGCATATCCTTTCATATCAAGAACTAATAAAAAACCGGCCAAGTGCTAGTCGGACTCGCGCACGAAGGGTTCCGTACCATTATCTATAAAAACGGCAAAAAAATCATATCGGTTGTATGGGAGCCCCCCTTAATATTTTTTTTTTAATTTTTAGTATTTGTTGTTATTGCGGCAATAGTAATACATCATTTGTGAAAATTTCAGCTTTCTTGCTATCACGGTTTATGAGATACAGCCTGGAGACAGACAGACAGACAGACAGTGAAGTCTTAGTAATAGGGTCCCGTTTTACCCTTTGGGTACGGAACCCTAAAAATCAGCCTATACAGTATGTAAACGGACCCTTCATGAAACCGTCAACCAAGCATTCTGTACATCAGACTACTTAACTCTACGCAAAAATAATTGCTGGGAAACGACTTTTTTTGTGGTGAAAAATTACGTTTTACACGTTAAAACATGTGCTGTGATGGATGCATTGAATAGTACGCGAGTCGTGGAGGTATTTTAAAAAACTTGTGGAAAAAGCCGGAACTTTGACCCCCACTATCTCCGTAACTAGAAGGTTCCCAGGGTATGGTCTAAAACAAAAAAAATGTTCGCAATGACGGGGGGAACAAGTGCTTTTCGGCTTCGTTAAGGGTACTGTTACACCCTTTATAAAACTTCTCTATTTTTTTTGTGTGTGTTTTTTTTGTCTTTAAAAAGATGCCAACTTCTCTATTTTTTCATTTTATGTGTGTTTTTTTTGTCTTTAAAAAAGATGCCAGAGCAGAACTAATCAACGTTTCCAAAACTCAAGGTTGTCAAAACAAAATTCAACTGTTCTTCCGTAAAAATGACAATGTTTATGTAGGTATGTATACCAAACAACCGTTACAAGTCTAAAGACTTCTTGACGAAAATTTTTAGGTTCGTATTAGCGTCAATATGATAAATAGCTGAGACATTACCCCATTGTCCAAAAACTTTGTTTAACGGGTTATTGAACCTTATGTCACCGACCGTAATGTCATAATCTCAGATTTTTTTTCAGGTATTGAGGAAATACATACTTTTGATACCTGTGTTTGCTTCTCTAGTCGATGGAAACGAATAATAAGTATACTTTACCAATAGACATTGCTAACCAAAGCGTTGAGTTTCAATACGGAAGTTGAAAAAGTTCTGCTCAGAAGTATTCTCAAGGTAGATTCAATACTACCTACCTACCTACTACTACTACCGGGCGTCGGGGGCCACGCCGTGATGGCTCTCGGCCACCGTAGGCACGGGCCTGTGGACGGTGAGTAATGGGCTAGCTCGCCGTCCGTCCGTCGTATGACGACGGGCAGGCCGTGTCGACGGCGCGTTCGTGTTCCACGCGCGCCTCAAAGAGTTGTCAGCAACGGGAGGGGCCCGCAAGGGCCGGTGCCTGCCAGGGCTGCGGGACTGTTTGAAAGAGATACCGCGGCCCTGGAACATAAAGGGCCAATGAAGGAACATGGGTGGTTTTTAGTCAGTAAGAGTCTGACACTCCCTTCCGCTCCGCCCAGGGAGGGGGGTCATTTGATGATTTCCCACCCACCAAAAAAAAAAAAAAAAAAAGGTACATTCAATACTCATTACTGCACATCAAATAGGTTGATACAAATAAGCTGGGCCCGTGGCGGATTACTGCCCACTCTCTTTCATAGAGAGAAGTCCTGTGTCCCAGTCGTGGGAACATTTAAGGCTGATTAAACTTGCTTGCAGCAGGGTAGGGTAGGTACTTCCGCGCTCAGTGACATTCGACCACTTTTTACCCTTATGCCCTGAGTAATAAGGTTGAAAAGTGGTCGACCATCAGTGAACGTGGTAGTACATCCACCTGAAGAACCGTACTTCATAAAGGTGGAAGCGCTAGGGTAGCCGGTGTAATTCAAATTTGCAGGCCAGTGTCAGATTGTATGTTGATGAAAATATCGCGTCAGTAACACGTATGTAGTTACAGAATTAAAGTCATCAATACAACCCTCTTCGTTCATTTAACCCCATTGAATGACTATGAAATAGTTACTTTTCTGATTTTATTGATTATAATTCTGTAACGCGTTACTGACGCGAATATATAATTAGATGCTATGACCAAGACAAGCTCGTGGCTAAATAAGAACAGCCGCTCGGATCGATCATTAGGTTAAGCCGTGCTTACCTAGGTTGGTCCGTGGATGGGTGACCACCCATTACATACCGAGTTTCCTCCGTGCCTCGGAAAGCACGTTAAGCCGTTGGTCCCGGCTGTCATTTGTAGATCTTTGACAGTCGTTACAGGTAGTCAGTGGCCCGAAAGTCTGACAACCAGTCTTACCAAGGGGTATCGTATTACCTAGCACTAACTGGGTTGTGGAGGTCCGACAGGCAGTCGCTCCATGTAAAATACTGGTATTCAGCTGCATCCGGTTAGACTGGAAGCCGACCCCAACATAGTTGGGAAAAGGCTAGGCAGATGATGATGACCAAGACAATGCTATTTCTATTCATATCTATATAGATTTCGAAAAAAAAAATTGAACCTGTCTTACGGAAGTAAGACAGGTTCAATTTTTTTTTATTTGACTCTATAACGACATAGCAATTTGATACTCTTTTGAGCCGAGGCGATGATTGAAATTGATCCAAGAATTCATATAATTAACGTAAATAGGCATAATAAACCGGTTTAATATCCATCCGCAGTATTTTTATTTACGATTAATAATTAAGAAACCTGAAGTATAAAATTATTTATCATCATCATCAGCCTACAGCAGTCCACTGCTGGACATAGGCCGCTTCAATCGCACTCCACTTAACTCGATTCTTGGCAACTCTGATTCAGCTGCTATCAGCCCTGCGGAGATCGTCGCTCCACCGAGCCTGGCGTCCCACTTTACACTTGCCGATTCACGGTCTTAACTCCAGAGCACGTCTACCCCAATGGTGGACAGTGGTCGTGGTCAGTTCTTCGGCTAATATGGCCGGCCCATTGAAACTTCAGCTTACTTTTTCCGTGAGCTATGTCGATAACTTTAGTTTTGTGTCGGATCACCTCAAAATTGTTACAAAGAAAAAATCTAGCCAAACAAAGAGTTAAATTTATCTAATTTAAAAACACAAAACAATATTCAATATTCCTAAACTGGCAATAAGATATACAAAAAAGATCATTATCATGCATTTATTTAATCTGCCTCCTGAAGTGTTGTAGCTTCCTAGACTTTAAATCTTTATTTTCTCAAACAAGGAAACAAGATAATTGTGACAAACAAACATTTATGTACATACTTATTGAAAGGACCACTAAGAAAAAAATACACTTACAGATGCTGATCTAAGTGAACAAAAAACAAGGGGTTATGTCAACGTACTTTAGAACTTTATTTATTATAATCAATTTTTAATAAAGGCTTAACAAGTGGCTCCGTCATGAAAGAAACTAGTTTGTCTACATCGCTTACGTATATATAGATATGTTTTATCATCCTATATATGTATGTGGATCTTTGGTGGTTGGTATATACCGCAGAACTACTCGGAATCATACAGTTGTGTCCAAGTGAACAATTTTATTTTTCTAAAATGTATTCTCGGTTTTCGTTTTTGGTGCTAGTATTGAGCGTGGTTTATTCGGCAAACGCCGCTTACGGTACGTATTTTTTATAATTTACTAATAAAAATATTTAAATAAATTTCGAATAAAAAAAACATAGTTTTAAGAGTGATACTATTCAAACAATAACATGATCATTATACAAATTGCCGAATGAACAGAAAAAAACACAAATCATATTTGTTTTTTTTTAATAAATATCAAATTGCGTTTTATAAAATGCTAATTGAATATTGTTTTGAAGTTCACAATATATTCATCATTAAAGAATAATTTGTAACTATTGTTGCGGACATTGTGAAAAATAAATACCATTACCGCTTAATTAATAGAAAGAAAAGTTAACTGCTCTCTATGTAAAATTCTCATTGAAAAACATTTTTCAGCGCCTTTCATAAAACCATGCAAATGGGATGATTCAAAATGCCTAAAGGAGACAGCACAAAGTGCAATCCCAATCCTTGCGAACGGCATCCCAGAGCTTGGAGTGCAGAAGCTAGACCCCTTCAACATGAAGAGTTTAGATGCCAGCTCCCCCTCACTCAAGCTGCTTCTCCGGGATATAACCGGTACCGGACTGAAAGATTGTGTGACTAAGAAAATACAGTAAGTGTAATCTGTATTATTTTTACTCTACATTAATTCAGCAAATAAATGCTTTACCTTGCTGTACCTAGAATACAATTTTGTGACATTTAAGTATTTATTTAGATCTCGCTTAGTGTTAGTGAAATCGAGCATTATCCTACCCATCCTAGATCATCTATCTAGCCTTTTCCCAACTATGTTGGGTTTGACTTCCAGTCTAACCAGATGCAGCTGAATACTAGTATTTTACATAGAACGACTGGGTAATACACTAGCCCTTGATAAGACTGGCTGTCAAACGTTCCGGCCACTAATTACCTGTAACGACTGTCAAAGATCTTTAAATGATAGCCAAGATCAACGGCTTAGCGTGCTTAAAACGGGCATACGCCTAAATTAGATAGATGAAGCACATAGACCACTAATCAAACCTCTCAAATTATTTACTTATTACCCTTTGTAGAGCAAGTGCAGATGTTTTAGTGCATTGAAAGTAGGATATTAAATATTACTGTTAATAGTCAGTGATGGGCATTATTTAGGCTAATTTAGGAATTGTTGCTTCGTTCTTCTAGCATCATCAAGATCTAAAACACCCGTCGTGCTTTATTCTCAAAAACATTGCAAAATACCTGACAGTAGAAGCATTATTTCTTCCGTCATTATTTACAGCACAAGCTTTTGATTAAGTAACTGCAGTTACAGCATTAGAACTTTCGCAATCTTAGAAAGACTGATTTTTTCATTCAAGAGCATGGTATATAATTTTCATAGATGTTCAGATATTTTTCCTCCTAAAATATACCTATTGTTGAAACTTAATTATGATAAATTGTTATTTTTTCAGCCGTGATATCGCTAAATCGAAATTGACCGTGAAGCTCCAGTGCAGCGTTGACTTCAAAGGCAAATATGAGATGAACGGACGTCTGCTTTTCCTGCCCATCGAAGGAAACGGTGACGCACACGTTGTACTGAGTAAGTACTCATGATAGAATTAAGAATCATTCACCTAGGACTCAAACACAAGGCGTAAGATTAAGAGTCCCAACGAACAGCAATATTTAGGGTTTTTTTTAGATCACATACTGTAACACCCGAGTCGATCTTTGGTTGGTCTGTGGATGGGTGACCACCCATTTCCTCCGTGCCTCGGAAAGCACGTTAAGCCGTTGGTCCCGACTCTCATTTGTAGATCTTTGGCAGTCGTTACAGGTAGTCAGTGACCCGAAAGTCTGAGAACCAGTCTTACCAAGGGGTATCGTATTACCTAGCACTAACTGGGTTGTGAAGGTCAGATAGGCAGTCGCTCCATGTAAAATACTGGTATTCAGCTGCATCCGGTTAGACTGGAAGCCGACCCCAACGTAGTTGTGAAAAGGCTAGGCAGATGATGACTGTACCACCCAGTTACCTTACTAGCCATTTTTAAAGTGCCCTATGAAAGTCATACTTAGTCATGAGAAAAAGAATCTGGTCCATCGTCGACCTATGTGCAAAAGTTGTGTGCAAAAATGGTGTCGAAGCATTTACAGTTCTAAAAATCCAGTTAACCCCCCTCGAAAAAAGTTTTAAACTTTCAGGAAAATGAAGCTTAAAAACCTTCCTTAGCTGTCGGGTAAAAATAAATATTCCCAATTAAAATTATGACACACCTTACTTAGCACATCAGTTAGAGTGACGTTAATTGACTTGAAATGGTAAAGTTGTCAAATATTCATAAAAATACGATATTGACAACTAAGGAGACAGAAAAGGCGAGGGGTCGGACAAGACAAAGACATTTAAGTAAATATTTGAAATAATTTATTTATCACAAATGTATAGTTATGAAGACAGAGCATGCTTTATTATAGACAGTCAACAGAACTGTAAAATAAATAAATAATAATAAATATCCCTGGACATTTCACACAGCACCATCTAGTCCCAAGCTAAGCAACCTAATGCTTGTGTTATGGTAGCTAGATGGCTGATAAACTACATATATACATTTTTTTTTGTAAATACATACATATTATAGATAGAAAAACACCCAGACCCGGAACAACTACTTGTAGGTCATACAAATATTTGTTCCGTACGGGAATCGAACCCGCGACATGCAGCGCAGCAGTCAATCGCTTGACCACTGCGCCAACCGTGCCGTCAAATGCTCGAGTAGTTAAGGTTCATAAGTCAGGCTACCTCGAATCTATTTTTGAATATACTCTTCATCATACTCCAGCGATGAAAGAGTAATAAATGTTATGTAAAAGAGTACAATCAGCAAACTTTTACAAGTTTTTGCAACCAGTAGCGTTGTCTTGCCATGTTCTAGTTTTAAGGATATATGTGCTGGTGCAATTGCAAGCGTTTCATTAGCTTTTGGGTTGGCAAAGCACTTGGAAATCCCTTAGTATTGCAAATATCCTTGAAGAAGTCGGTGACCATTGTTCTGTTTGGTTGTGAAAAAGAAAGCTCATGGTTTCTTTCGTCTCGTCGTTCGTTCGTCGTAGGTCGTGGTCGTTTTCGTCGTCTCTGTGGGAAACGACCTTGGGGTCGTGCGTCAAACTTTTGACTTTTTTCCTGAAGATAAACGCTGTCTACAAAAAAATTAAGACATCTAGTAAATTATAGATTATATCGAGACCGGTTCCAAAGATTTATGGCAATTTTCAATCTAAATAATATTCAAAGACATTTATAAAAACATTTGGTTTATACCTTCACAATTTTAGTATGTACGTCAGTCAACGTGTGTGACGTGTGTGACGTGTGTTGTTGTGTGTGTGTAGCGATTATCCGTATAGAGACTAGAAATTCAAAAGAATTCTATAGTTAGTAACATGTATTAATGGATTGTGTCTCATTAGCTCAGATAAAGCATTATTAAAGTTTATGAATTTTTGCGTCTCTAAACTAAACTAAATTAAAAGCCAAGCGAAATTGAATTGAAATGTATGGAACTCAACCGACCTACCGCTGTTTATATAAATAAGAAGAATTATCCATTAATTATTGAAGCATTTATTAGATTTGCGGTTTTTGGTCAAACAAGCATACAAGGTGCGACCGAACCTTCACAAAGCCGCCAACCAAACATTTTACACATAAAACTAAGTAACACTGCGCAAAAATTAATGCTGGGAAAAGACTTTTTACTGGGTGAAAAATCACGGTTTCCGTTACGGCTCCATGCAACGCACTCATAACATATTACTGATGGATGCATTTAGCCGTACAGGGGTCATGGAAGCATATAAAGTAAAGTTCACATTTAAAAAAAAAACTTATGAAAACATTCTAACTTCAATCTCCAATACTACCATTCCCAGGTATGGTTCAGAACAAAGGAGAACAAGTGCCTTTCGGCTTCGATAAGGGTCTTTGTACACGTATTATAGGTACCAGTTATTAATCCACTGAAGTAAAAGAATATAACGCATCTACAAAGAATGCAACCTCTACCACATCGTATTGGCTTTCTAGGCCAAGTTATGGTCATTCAATAAGTACCAACAAAACCGCTCTGTCCTGTCATAGGTCCAATTGCTCATCAACATTTATGTAAATTGTAATTTCCAATCAACGCAAACATTTAAAATATTGCAGTCAGCACAGCTGGAAATAGGCTTTTCACAAACTGCTCCACAGCTTCCTGTCTTATGCCTTCTGCATTCACTCAGTCCCAGCCACTTTTCAAGGTCGCTGGTCCAGCTGCATCACATGCTACACTTACATAATTATCTCGTTCTTCTTAAACCTTTGGCCACCCAATACTGACTATAGGTCTCTTCCAAATCTCTCCACTTTTGGCATTTTGCGTCATGGCTATCCAGTTTCTTCTGGCCACTTAAATGAAATCATCTGTCCACCTAGTCGGTTATCTTCCCACATTCCTCCGACATTCAACTAGTGACATTTGCAAATACGCGGTCTTAACTCTAGGACTCATTTTGTTTATCAGCCATAGACAGTTGCATGTTGTTCACTATGTTAGGGATTTGGTTTCCGCACTTAGTCCCTAAAGTGGACCATTGTGCGTGTAGACAGTTGTATACATGTCCACTTATCCAGCCCACAGCTTCTTCCGCAGTTTTATTTGCTAAGGAACTGTTCTTTTTAAAATGAATTCTCTCTGTTTAACTTATTATTCCAGTTCCCCTATATTTCCTACATCGATCGATACAAAAAATTCAAATTCAATAACAATAGATAGGTTGACTGGAAGAAAATGCCTATGGCATTAAGTCCGCCTCTGTACTTTGTGCTTGAAGTGTTAAATAAATAAATAAATTAGAAAAAAAATAACACAATGTATTTTCTACTTTCTAGGGAAGGTTGTCATCGCCGTTGATGTTGATATGGGAAACAATCTTGGTAAGGACGGAGAAAAATATTGGACCATTAAGAGCTGGAAGCACTCCTACGATCTAAAGGAAAAATCTACCATCGAATTGGAAAACCTCTTCAACGGAAATGAAATTCTTGGTAAGTAATAGCATATTTAAATAAAAGAAGACCCATATAATAATATTTTTTTTTTGTCTAAAAAAAAACGTTGGCCCATAAAAGAAATTTCTCCCGTATCGAACTCAGCTTTAACAAACATTTAAACTCACATACACGAAACTGCAGACCCGGAAAAACTATCTTCTCTTCTAAGCAAGAAAAGCAAACATTATTAAACATACAAGTCGATAAAAAAATTGTTGATCGACTGACGCAATAACATATTTACTTAAAACCTGATTAGTTTTATTTTTAAATCTAGTTTCTTCTAGTGCGTACCTATAGATAAGTGCCAAACACGAGTAACTGGCCACTGGCCTTCAATTGTAATTATAAACAAAACGATTGAACATAATCGTACTTAGGTTTCCATATATTTACCACTTGAAGTCCGCATATTAGCTATTCAACTGTAACAGGTTGGGCTGGAAACTGAACCATAAATTTTGGGGAAAAGCTAGACAGATGATTTTTTATGATTGTGTCCAAGATTGACTTTGGTTTAAATGCTTCTTTTCTAAGTTTATTCTTCTTCCACCAGGTCGTGCTGCCCGCGAGCTGATTGCATCCAGCAGCAACGAAATCGTCAAGGAAGTCGGACCCCCAATTGTCAAAGCCATCGTCGCCAAGATCGTTGAAAACGTCGAAAACTTCTTCCAGCACGTCCCGGCCAACGAATTGTCTTCGGATTAATATGTATAATGTTCCAGAATGTTCCTATAACTAGAGTACGATATAGAAATTTATGATAAACATATTATAAAAGATGTTGGTCCACATGAGGATAGCTAACTTATTATTAACTGTTATTAAGTCTGATTTGAAAGGCAAAAAAATATTGTGATTAGTGGTACCAACAAAATAATTTGGAACTGAATCATTATCATAATAAACTGGTGCTGTTAAACAATCTGGTTTTTATTATAAAACCCGTAACCTGTCTTATTTGATTGGCTGTTTTATATTACTACTGCGTAAAATATGACCGACCACAGAATGCAACGATCAACGTTATCATCGATAAGTAAGTGTTAAGCCTGTTCGATGTTGCACATTTAAATCAAAGAGATATGTTCTTTTTTTTTTTTTTTTTTTTCGGGGTGTGAAATCATCAAATGACTCCTCCCGCTCTGGGCGGAGCGGAAGGGAGTGTCAGACTCTTACTGACTAAAAACCATCCATGTTCCTTCATTGGCTCCCGTTTGCTGACATCTCTTTGAGGCGCGCGTGGAACACGAACGCGCCGTCGACACGGCCTGCCCGTCGTCATACGACGGACGGACGGCGAGCTAGCCCATTACTCGCCGTCCACAGGCCCGCGCCTACGGTGGCCGAGAGCCATCACGGCGTGAAGAGATATGTTCTGAAATAGGAATCAAGTCAAAAAACCCAACTCTAATGCAGTATTTATTCATTACCATATTTACCACCAGAAAGACCAAAAGAAAATATAAACAAAAGTTATTTTGACGATCAACTTGACCACAGACAATACGCGTTTCAAACGTGGAGAAAAAAATATATAGAAGCCAATTCCAACTCACATACCGTATTCAAACATTACCACCCTTTTTTTCGGTTGTGAAATCATCAAATGACTCCTCCCGCTCTGGGCGGAGCGGAAGGGAGTGTCAGACTTTTACTGACTAAAAACCATCCATGTTCCTTCTTTTGCCCTTTATGTTCCAGGGCCGCGGTATCTCTTTCGAACAGTCCCGCAGCCCTAACATTACCACCCTGACGTCCAAAACAAAATATGAAACAAGTCATTTTAACAGCTCCAAATAAATAGTATTATCATGTCATCAAGCTGTCATCAGCACTAAACACTGCGTTGGTATCATAATAAACCATAAAAGCACAATTATTTTGGATCTTCACACGCAGCTAAGGAATATAAAAACGTCAACGGCGCAGTGAATGTACGGAACACATGGTGGCAATGAATGTCAGCGGGTTATTTAGAGACAAAAAGGGAATGCCGCTGTTAAAATCTGTTTTTGTATAAAACAATAAGAGGATGTGGAACTTTAACATGAAACTGGCCTAAAGACATTTAAATATGGCTACTGATGAAAGACTGGGCCACGCGAACTTAATTGTAATCTGGAGAGACAAGTCTGGTTTCTGTCTGTACATGTGCAACGTGTAAAACTTGGCCATTATGTAATATAAGATATAACTTAAATGCGTGACTTGAGACAAGGAATCACATTTTTCGATTAAATTTCTTCTGTTAACCAATCTGTATGTATTATCATTTTTTTTTCGATTATGTGTGTTAATCCAGCATTTCATTTTCTGCTTTCATACTTTGTTAATCTGAGAAAGATTCAATACTACTAAAATCTGCGGTTTTCGACATTATTTCAAAGAGAACAGTGCCCTCTTTCTAATGTAGAATTAGCTGTAAATTGTTTAAAACGAGATTCAACCAGATTGTTCGTTTCTACATTCCTTTTTGAACTATCATCAAGTTTCTTTTTGACATACGTGTAAAGCAAGCTGGTTGCTATATGTTTTACTCGTTGCAATAGTTATGTTCTTTGGTATGACGACAAAATCTGGCCGAAGTATAGACCAAACATACACAACGCCTATAATCCCCGAAGAGTTTATAAGAGGTGCATCTAATTCTTAGTTAGTTAGTTACACCCAGAAATCACACCAGTTGTGTTTACGAGCATGCTGTAATAGGGGGTGGGCCTATTGCCATCAACCAGGCATAAATTCAGACTCTGTGGCTGCTAATGAAAATATTCTAATATAAAAACCCAATAATATTTTGCCCGACCTGGGAATCAAACCTACGACCTCATGCTCACTCAGTCACGATTACGACCACTAGACCAACGAGGCTGCAGTCACTAATATGCGTGAAGTTAGACAAATTACCACTTAGCTTTTTATTTATGATAATTATATCTATATTATAATTAAATAAATAAATAAAAAATCATGTGTGTAATAACATCTATGTTGTCATCACGTAGGTAATGGAATCTTGTTATGAATGGTATTATTGCATATAATTAGTACGTACTTTATAATCAAACTATAATTGATGGTTTCTAAGATTCCAGGATAATAAACCGTATACATATAGCAATTAGATATAAACCAAGAATGATTGTGCATTTAATTAAAGCAACAATATTTTCATCTAAAACATTAACTAATATTTATCATTTACTTGCTATGGCAAAACTCTTAATGAAAAACTAGTTATGGCCCTCGACCTTCGTTTGTGTGAAATAACTGTATATTTAATACTATAAAAATAACTCGGATTTTATTACCAAAAAATTTCAAGGGTTTTAATTTTTTTGCACGGTACCATAATTATTTTTCGTAAAATAAAAGTAGCCTAAGTTACTCCTTATTACATCAGCTATCTGCCAGTGAAAGTCCCGTCAAATCGGTCCAGCGGTTCCAGAGATTATTCGGAACAAACAGACAAAAATTGTAAAAAATGTTATTTTGGTATATGTACCGTATATGCATTCATAATGCATGTAGTAAAAACCGGCCAAGTGCGAGTCAGACTCGCGCACGAAGAGTTCCGTACCCTATGGCAAAACTCTTAATGAAAAACTAGTTATTGCCCACGACCTTCGTTTGCGTGAAATAACTGTATATTTAATACTATAAAAAATATAACTCGGATTTTATTACCAAAAAATTTCAAGGGTTGCACGGTACCATAATTATTTTTCGTAAAATAAAAGTAGCCTAAGTTACTCCTTATTACATCAGCTATCTGCCAGTGAAAGTCCCGTCAAATCGGTCCAGCGGTTCCAGAGATTATTCGGAACAAACAGACAAAAATTGTAAAAAATGTTATTTTGGTATATGTACCGTATATACATTCATAATGCATGTAGTAAAAACCGGCCAAGTACGAGTCGGACTCGCGCACGAAGAGTTCCGTACCATTATCTATAAAAACGGCAAAAAAAATCATATCTGTTGTATGGGAGGCCCCCTTAATATTTTTTTTTTTAATTTTTTGTATTTGTTGTTATAGCGGCAATAGTAATACATCATTTGTGAAAATTTTAGCTTTCTAGCTATCACGGTTTATGTGATACAGCCTGGAGACAGACAGACAGACAGACAGACAGACAGACAGCGGAGTCTTAGTAATAGGGTCCCGTTTTACCCTTTGGGTACGGAACCCTAAAAACCAACCAACTAACCAGACTTTCCAAGGGGTATCGTATTACCTAGCACTAACTGGGTTGTGGTCAGATAGGCAGTCGCTCCAGGTAAAATCCTGGTATTCAGCTGCATCCGGTTAGACTGGAAGCCAACCCCATAGTTGGGAAAAGGCTAGGCAGATGATGATGATGCATGTAGTAAAAAGCGGTTATTTTAATATTACAAACAGATACTTCAATTTTATTTATTTGTATTTATAGAGTATAGACATGAAAGATAAATAAAATCAAACTGCGTAAGTCATTTAAAAGGATTTTTTAGTCCACTGAGAACTGTTAAAGTGACAGACTTCAGAGGCCCTAAACGTGGTTTAAACGTATCGTAAATACGTCAATTTCTAAATAAATAGTCGTTTCGAATATAATATTTTCAAAATTTATTCAGATCTCTGGATGATACTGATTGTGCTTGTTGCAAATCTTTTAACTAAAATACTATGGGATAATTATATTTTCGATTAAAAAATCGAGGTACGTTTACACCACGCTCTCGTGCTAGGGCGTTGGTGGAAGCTTATTTAAAGGAATCATCGACACAACGAAGAATAAAAAGACCAAAAAGAGTTCGTAATAGAAGTATACTAACGTTCTCTCATAATGGAGTAAAAGTAAAACTAGTCAATCCACCTATTTATTAATTGCGAAGGACGGAACACGTCACTGAAGCTTTTAAAATTCGTTTCACTGGCTGTGCATTAAATGTTTAAATGTTGATGGATGGAGAGGAAGAGGAAGACCATAGAAACGATGGATGGATTGTGTAAGGAATGATATGAAAGATAAAGAAGTAGAGGAGCTCGTGGTTTAATATTAACAGGCGCTCGGGTCGATCGAGGTTAAGCCGTGCTTGCCTAGGTTGGTCTGTGGATGGGTGACCCTATTACGTACCGAGTTTTCTCCGTGTCTCGGAAAGCACGTTAAGCCGTTGGTCCCGGCTGTCATTTGTAAATCTTTGACAGTCGTTACGGGTAGTCAGTGGCCCGCAAGTCAGACAACCAGTCTTACCAAGGATATCGTATTACCCAGTGGACCAACCGGGTTGTGGAGGTCAGATAAGGCAGTCGCTCCATGTAAAATATTGGTATTCAGCTGCATCCGGTTAGACAGGGAGCCGACCCCAAGATAGTTGGGAAAAGGCTAGGCAAATGAATGATGATGAAAGATAAAGAAGTAAGTAAGTGATAGAGTGACGGTTGACAGAGGAGAATGGAAGAAAAAAAAGGTGTTACGTCGACCCCAAGTAACATGGGACCAGGGCAGGAAGATGACGATGGCTGTGCAATAAAATCTGGAGTAATATTGGAAAAAAGTGTTAAATTCTTTTTAATGCTAGTCCTGTTCTAGACCTTGGAATCAGGTTTCTAGAACAGGTACGTCATTCGGGCAATTTTAACCCTACGAGTTTTTACGAGTCAAGACAGTTTTTTTTTTTAAGTAACTTTGCCCCCTACCCTCGGAATTCTTCTCCTGTATTGTGGGTTGTTTAGAAACTCACATACACAAACAGCAAGATATCCTTATAATTTCTTTTACCGGAGAAGAATATGGGATAAAATTATTTAATCCTCTAATAATATTATTTATTTTTTAATATTATTTGATATACAAAAATAATATTTGATCCTCTTTTTTAGGGATTGGTCTTTTTGGTAAGAATGAGCGAAGTGAGTTCGGGACTTGGGACACCCCGACTCCGGACAGGTTAGGTTCGAAGGGGATGGCGGGTTCTAGAGAGCGAGCGAAGCGAGCGAACTAATACCCCGCCATCCCTTTCGTGTTAGGTTACTTTAAACCCTGTAGACAGAAAAAGGAGCTGAAAGAAAAAAAGGAGAAGGACTACGCCTTTTTTTTTCGGGTGGGAAATCATCAAATGACTCCTCCCGCTCTGGGCGGAGCGGAAGGGAGTGTCAGACTTTTACTGACTAAAAACCACCCATGTTCCTTCTTTTGCCCTTTATGTTCCAGGGCCGCGGTATCTCTTTCGAACAGTCCCGCAGCCCTGGAGGAGGACTACGCCTTATTACAACATTTTGGAATTTACGTCGACGTCGATTTTATTCCTAATTTGACGTTCCAAAACTTTTATTAATTGTGTTCGACCTTGACTTTTGGGTAAAATTATAATTTAAATAGACAAAAAAGTAATTTAGATAAATCGAATTATATTAAAAAAGTATCTAAATGTTAGATACTTAATGCTCATTTCTCTTAAAGGCCCAACAAGTAACGCAGACGTAATTTCTACATCTTAAATTTTTTTGCGTATCTAAACTGATTATAAAATATGGATTGATTTGATTTATTTTGTCTGAAAGAAAGAGTCTTTGATGTCTCAAAGAAAGAGGATCAATCATTAAAAAAGATGACAGTTTAGATTTTTTTGCTTGCTGTTTTAGCAAAATTAAAACGATCATTCTTCGGCATGTATTTAACATGCCGAAGAATATGAAGCAGAGATGATGCTGTAACTTTAGTTTTTGAAAATGAACATTGAATTGCAATCCCAAGTGATTCTAACAAACAGTTTTGGACAAACCAAAAATAATACAAACTTACATACATTGCTACGATCGTAATTCCTTCTAACATTTATCTTTTCTCGCTGCGAGATTTAACTTGGGAAAAGGTAGAAGTTATGAGGGTCTACTAAAGGAAATTCTTTGGTGTTCGCAAAAGATTTGTGTTCGAGGTCGGAGACCCAGTAACCTATATGGTGATCCTTGCTCAGTCGGAGAAAAAGGTTGTAAGACCAACTTATGAATACCTAGTAGAGATAATAAAAAAAACTAACACTTGTATTTATGGTCAAGTTAAAGTAATTACTTGAGTTTAAGTAATTATTACCTAAGCAACCATTTTTATTCAATCTACAATAATTTGAACGAAGTAAAACCGTCAAAGAAAGCAAAGCTAAGAATTTAAACTTTTGACAGCTCTCATTTCAAACAATTACTAAACTACAGAATAAAATCGTGTCTTTTACTCAAGTAACCACTTTGACTTTTTATAAATACTGGTGGGTGTAAGACTGTACACACAACCGTGTCACACCAATTTTACAAATCGGGAAACCTATGATAAAACCTTTATAAACCTAAGCTCTTGAAAACCTAGATTCCTATCATAAAATATAAGACATTTTATTACAAAAAGTTCCTTTTTAGGGTTCCGTACCCAAAGGGTAAAACGGGACCCTATTACTAAGACTCCGCTGTCTGTCTGTCTGTCACCAGGTTGTATCTCATGAACCGTGATAGTTAGACAGTTGAAATTTTCACAGATGATGTATTTCTGTTGCCGCTATAACAACATATACTAAAAAACAGAATAAAAAAATATTTAAGTGGGGCTCCCATACAACAGAGATGATTTTTTTGCCGTTTTAATGGATATGGAACCCTTCGTGCGCGAGTCCGACTCCCCTGGTTTTGTATAAGACATCTTGTTTACACCAATTGCAAAATATTTGGCACCATCCATATTTTTTTAAACAAAACGTAAAACTATGAATAATGCAAAAAACATCTATTCAAAATAAACAAACACTTTATAGGTAGCTAGTTCGAAAAAGTATTTTTACATAGATGAGTAATGTAACGTATGTATCTACTTACGAAAGTATAAAAATAGAATTTATTATATTTGACTGTAGAAATAAAGCCTTTTAAACACATAACGGTGGTTCAATATCACAAAAACACTGTAACATACATAATAATATTATTTTGATCTAGAGATAATAAAATTTCCTCCTGATATATAAATAAGTCATTTATAAGCCTTAATAAATGGCGATGACTCGGAGAAGTTATTTCTCCTTTAGATCTTCAGTCAATATTAAGTTATAGATATCCATTGTTTATTATCCACTTAGGTTTATGTGTTTTGTGGTAACATTTTTGCATGACTAGCTTGTTGATCTAGTCGTCGCGTCGCAAGCACGAGTGCGGTCTTGGATTTGATTCCAAGGCCAGTCAAAGTGTTATTGGATTTTTCCATCACGAATTCAATCAATCAATCAACTTTATTTTCTCTCACCACAATATACATAAATTATTTTACATTGGTCAGATTCGACAATGATACACAATTCAGGTAAGTATATATTGTGGGTGACTGGTGCCTAAGCTAGGCTCGTGGCCTGTGTTTCAGGACACCAGGATCCCACCCCTCTACATTTTCATTTTATAAATTATGTACTAAGCGCGCTGACAGAATGTAAGGAATTATACGACATTTTATAGTTTATTTATTATGCTTAAAATCTAGGTTAAGTATGCGAGACGAATGTTAGTAGATGTATAGTATGGGTGACTGTGTGGGTGTGTGAGTGTGTGAGTGTGTGGGTGTGTGAGTGTGCTTGATTGTGTGTTTAGGTCATTACAAGGAAGTTTTCAGTATCATTATAGTTTAATTTTAATAGCCAGTCAATTAGCCTCTTTTTGCATTCACTCTTTGTGAGGCTAAAGATATGTAGCACCTTATGAGTTTTATTGTATAAGCAGCCACCCAGATAGCAAAAGAAACGTCTTGCAAAAATTCCTCAGTAGCAACCTGTACATTTTTCCGGTTGGTAGCCTGCAACAGGCTCGAGGCTGATTATGTTGGAGTCCCATGTGGGGGACATGGGACTCGAACACAATCAGCAAAATTATTATTATTATTTATTTATTTACACATACAGTTAAAAAACAAACATGAACCTGTATTAATACAGGTTAATGTTTGTTTTGTACCATTAAACCAGAGTTGGTTGATGGTTGGTTGGTTGGTGAAATGTGGGTGTATTATAAGTAAGTAAGTACACATTGGGATAACAGAAGTGATTTGCTGTTAATGTTTTGTTTACTACCCCGTGCCCACTTCGTTGGGCGTTAAACATTTTCGACCTTTTTTCTCCAACTTACTTTGCAAATCTGACTACCACGAAAAAGTCTTTTTATTTTTCGGGTTAGTACATAGCCTATGACACTCACAAATAACGTGGCTTTTTATTGGTAAAAGAATTTTCAAGAAAAATCGGCTCAGTAGATCCAGAGATTACCCCCTACAACGTCACAAACTTTACCGCTTTATAATATTAGTATAGACTAGCTGTTGCCCGCGACTTCGTTCGCGTGGAAATTTTGATGTGTATTATTATTTTTTACTAGTTTTCCGCCCGCGGCTTCGCCCGCGTCGAGTTTGGTTATATCGCGTTTCCAAGAGAACTCTTCATAAGTCCGGGATAAAAACTATCCTACGTTCTTTCTCAAGGTCAACTCTATCTCTGTACCAAATTTCATTAAAATCTGTTCAGCGGTTTAGACGTGAAAGCGTAACAGACAGACAGACAGACAGTTACTTTCGCATTTATAATATTAAGTAGGTATATTTTTTTGTATGTGCAAGACCAAAAAGTAGTATCTGCTATTCCAGACTATAATCTATCTCTGTACCAAAACTGTGTTAAAATAATGATTTTTATTAACGAATTCAGAATCCAAAAATACGTCTATCTGCCTATCCTTTTCCCAACTATGTTGAGGTCGGTTTAACAAGCTTTCCGAGGCACAGAGGAAACTCAGTACGTAATGGGTGGTCACCCATCTACGGACCAACCTCGGCAAGCGCGGCATAGCCAGAAAATGGACCGAAGCGGCTGTTATTATTCAGCCACGAGTTCTTCCTCTGATTCGAAACACAAAGCAGAAAACAAAACAACAACAAGATGCCGAAAACCTGTACCTCTTAGAAATGTAACAAAATAAATAATTAATAATTAAATATTCTGAATACTTAGACTTTTTTATGTTTGTGCGTCAATAGTCTAGTCTGCGTTCTTAAGCTGTAGCATTAAAACATAATAAATAAATAAAAACTTGTTTCATTTTGTCAAAGTAATAATTAATTAATATAATGTTTTATTGTTACGTGACGGTTAACGCGAATATGGAAGCATAGAAGCTTATAGAATATCACCAAGCTGATTAGACTTGACCGAAGTATTTCTTGTAAAATGTTGTATAGGTAGGTCAAGAAATATAAGAGGTTGGGAAAATCGATTTCTCTTGCCTTACACGGTTATTTATTCAGTAACCTCTATTTTTAAATTATTACCTCTATTATTCAAAGTCGCGGGAAACACCTGGATAAGGGACGCACAGAACCGGGAAAGTGTTACAGAAAAAAGGGGAGGCCTATACCCAGCAGTGGGTGATTCCGGGCTGATATGATGATGAGGATGATGAACCTCTATTTTTGGTGACGTCATTAGTAAGGGTTGCGCCACATCTATCAGCCCGGAATCACATTTTCCATGCTCCTATCCATTTCTGTCGCTCTGAACCGTCGTTGGCTAGAGCAAAAAAAAAACAGAGCGTGCTGCCGAGCACTCCCGCTCAGTTTCTCGAATAAATGAGGTTCAACCCAAATAGAGGACTATTTGGGCAGCTCACCTCAGCAGAGACTAGGCAATGAAACGGGAGATGAAAAATACATCCTACTTCCTCCTACTAATATTATAAATGCGAAAGTTTGTGAGGATGTCTGGATGTTTGTTACCCTTTCACGCAAAAACACAGACAGTTTATAACCTGGATAAGCACATAGTATACTTTATCCCGATGTACGATCCCGTGGGAAAATTAGCAAACTCCACGCGGGCGAAGCCGCGGGCATAAGGCTAGTACCAAATAAAAATATGGTCTATAATATTATCAACCTTCAGTTACAAACAAGTAGTACCTGTAATGAGTCACAGAAAATATTCGGAATGAATACTAATTATTTCCATCAGGAATTCCGCCAATGAACCATGGGTGTGTTCACCTTTTTTTTTTTTTTTTCGTGGGTGGGAAATCATCAAATGACCCCTCCCGCTCTGGGCGGAGCGGAAGGGAGTGTCAGACTCTTACTGACTAAAAACCACCCATGTTCCTTCTTTGGCCCTTTATGTTCCAGGGCCGCGGTATCTCTTTCGAACAGTCCCGCAGCCCTTGGGTGTGTTCACTTACGGTTTACATTTAAAATTTCAAATTTTGCGTTTGAGGCTTGTAAGCCTCAAAGTCCTCAAACGCGAAATTTGATTTTTTTTATAAGATTAACATACTTCTAACTTGAGGTTATTGACCAGACAGACGGCACAAAAAAAAAATCATTAGAATATTTTCCATAAGCATTACGCTACTGTTTGGTAGGCTTTTTCTAATTATGTAGACAAACACACAGCATTATTCTTATAAATAAAAATAAACAAAACACTGGCACACTATCTACTGTGTTATTCATCTACATATTTACGTAAATAGTATGCCGTGATCTCAGAAAAACTGGGGATCCCTTCTTTTCGCATAATGTTCTTTGTCCTAATATACTTCGGCATAACGATTTTGGCACAATTTGTTTTGGCATAATAATACTTCGGCATATTTTTTTTAGGCATACATTTTATGTTGGCATAATCATCTTAAAGACTAATTTTTTTTGGCATAAATTTGATTCGCATAACTTTAGTAGGCCTAATGACTATTAGCATAATAATATTTAGGCATACAAAATATTGTTGGTTAAAAATTTAATATGCTGTGCAACAAAAGTTAGTGACAGAACCGAATTGCTGCAAAACCGACTCCACGTAGTCTTGTTTGTCCTACCCCTAGAGTGTAATTTAAAATCGCGTAGGCGCGTAGGGGCGAGGCGGCCCGCGGGCTGAGGAGCAGGTGGCTGCAAGCGAGCCGCCGCGGCTGAGGCTGGCCGGCGAAGCCGGCCAACAAGCCGAAGCTGCGGTGGTGAGCGAAAGCCGTCTGCGACGATTAGCACGAGTGGGGCCGCCGGAGGCCCGCAGCGCCGGAGCCGTGACAGAAACCCTGCCTGCTGCATGTTGCATGCTCGTTTGAATGCTGCATGCTGCATGCTTGCTTGTTTGCTGCATGCTTGCTTGCATGCTTGCTTGCATGCTTGCTTGCATGCTTGCTTGCATGCTTGCTTGCATGCTTGCTTGCATGCTTGCTTGCATGCTTGCTTGCATGCTTGCTTGCATGCTGTATGCTTGCTTGCATGCTGTATGCTTGCTTGCTTCATGCTTCTTACAGCGAAAAAAAAAACCCACAAAATGGTTCAATACGGTATATTATATTAATATGTTATTTATTACCTGATTCAGGAGATATAGCTTTTTTCCAATCGTCGAAATAAATTGGTATAATTATCCGCTTCGGGCAAAAAAGCTAGGGCGTATAAAAAAGTTATGCTTTAGAACTTTATGCTTAATAAATTTATGCTTTAGAATATTATGCTTCATCATTATTATGGTTAGAGAAATTATGCTTAAAAAATTATGCGTAAGCTGTTATGCGTAATTATATTATGCGAAAATATAATTATGCCAAACAAAATTATGCTAAGTTATATTAGGTCTTAACATTTTATGCAAATGGATAGTGAACCGAAAAACTGATCAATTCTAGATTCAGAAATAAGTAATTTATTCAGATTAGGCTGCAAGTCCTCTGGGTAGCAGCGGAGGTGGCCGATGGAGCAAGGCTCTGAACAAGTGGTTTTTAATTACGCGGGTTACGCTGGCGCTTCCACCTTGACCCAAAAAAAATAAGTTATAAATATCCATAAGTCATAGAACAAAAATTGCTCAGTCAGTCAGTCACCAGACGAGGGTTCTTTCGTTTATTACTTTACACCTTGTATACAATCACGGGTTTTGGCAGTCTAACCTTTTGAGGAGCTCATGGCTCCTGCCAGGGCTGCGGGACTGTTCGAAAGAGATACCGCGGCCCTGGAACATAAAGGGCCAATGAAGGAACATGGGTGGTTTTTAGTCAGTAAGAGTCTGACACTCCCTTCCGCTCCGCCCAGGGCGGGGGGGGTCATTTGATGATTTCCCACCCACCAAAAAAAATAAATAATAAAAAAAGAGCTCATGGCTAAATAAAAACTGCCGCTCGGGTCGATCTTTAAGTTAAGCTGCGCTTGCCTAGGTTGGTCCGTGGATGGGTGACCACCCATTACGTACCGAGTTTCCTCCGTGGCTCGGAAAACACGTTAAGCCGCTAGCCGTTGGGACCGGCTGTCATTATTTTGTAGATCTTTGACAGTCGTTACAGGTAGTCAGTTGCCCGAAAGTCTGACAACCAGTCTTACCAAAGGGTATCGTATTACCCAGTACTAACTGAACTGGGTTGTGGAGGTCAGATAGGCAGTCGCTCCATGTAAAATACTGGTATTCAGTTGCATCTGGTTAGACTGGAAACCGACCCCAAAATAGTTGGGAAAAAGCTAGGCAGATAATGATGATGATGATGTTATACTATAATATCTCTCACAAAAACTCAAGTTTTGAAAACCACATATAATATATCATAACATATAACTACATATAAGGTGCCTGCTACCGTTATTTTTGCTGATCAAAGGTCGACAATAATTTTCTGAGATAAAATACTCGTTTCAAACCTGTAATATAAAATGCATACGTCAATAAGACGTCATAAAAACCAGTAGCAACTTTAAACAAGTGTAGTTTAAATAAAATCTTCGTGTCCTATTCACGTTTATCCGACTTAAGCAAATATCAACTTAGCACTTATGTAAATCAAGTTGACATCTGCAAGAATATTGACAAAATAAACCAACACAAAAAATGTCTGAAGTTTTAGCGCAAAACTGGTGTTTATGTGTGGGGTTTAAAGTTATTTTTATGGGCTTTATTTTTTAAATGGGCGTTGGCGTAGGGAGCGCAAGCGCAACTGCTGAGCATGGGGTCCTGGGCTCGATTTCCAGGTCGTGCAAAGTGTTATTTAGTTTTTCCATCAGGATTTTTTTAGTAGCAGCCCCAGAGTTTGGATCTGTGTCCGATTGATAGCAATAGGCTAGCCCCTTATTATATAGGACGTAAACATAACTGTCGAAATATAGGTGTACTATTGGGTACATCTCTACAATAAAAAAAAACACGGAAGAATAAATTTAATGTTTTTTTTTGTGAAATAATGAGAATCGATCGATGAATGAATTTTTCAATGAGTATCGTTCTTATGTGTTGCCGATCGTGGATACGTTTTACACACACATATGCATTTGAGTTCCCATTATTTAAAAAAAAACATTCAATTTATTCTTTCGTGTTTTTTTTTTATTGTTATTTTTTGAAAGAAATAGTCCCAATCGTTTCGAGTTCGATGATCGAGTTCATGGTATTCGGCTCCAGAACGACCTAAAAATAATGGTGTATAACTTGTTTACATATTTGGAAACCAAATTGCGAACAAAGGATAGAGCAGGCGGTCGTTCGGTTTATCTACAGGACGCAAACACCACTGGGCTATCGCCGAATCTTTGAGATAACCTTTTGACTATAAATCAATGGAGAGTCAACACCAAAGATTAGGCATTTATAATTTATGAGTATAATCAATAAGCTTCCGGGATTTCCTATTAGATTAATAGTTAAATGCCACCCAGTGTCCCATGAACGTTAGAGTTAAAATAAATAAATACTTATTTACAAGATTCTTATCTATACAAATAAATAAAATTGAAGTGTCTGTTTGTTCTATAAAATTAACAGTTTTTTACTGAATGCAAATGACAATATATACGAACTTATAACAAAAAATATTTTGGTCGGTTTTTGTTTGTCTGGCTGTCGGTCTGTCCGTCTGTCTGTTTGTTCCGGCTAATCTCTAAAACGGCTGGCCCGATTTTGACGGGACTTTTTCTGGCAGATGCCTAATGTTATAAGGTATATTATAGGATACTTTTATTTTAGGAAAATAATTAGGATTCCGTGCAAAAAAATCAAAACCATTATTGAAATTGGTAACAAAATTCGATTCAAAAAGGGTAGTAGTAATATTGTAGTAATAAATTAATAATTAATATTTAAAAGTAATATTTTTTACAATAATTTCACGCGAACGAAGGTCGCGCGCGGGCAACAGCTAGTCTAAAAATTAAACAATACTCCTAAATTTGGGGAGAGTCCTTGGGCTAGTAGTGGGACACATCTGGTTAACAAAAAAAAGCCTTCTGTCCATAAATGTGTTATAAATAAAGGGTGGCTTTCAAAATGGTGGCTATTTTTAACTGAATATTTTATTACATTTATGTTTGAAAATGATTTCGGACATGTGGCCACCGCGGCTGGTTTCTTTTGGTAATTAATGCCTTAAAAAAAAACCACCCGTTATTCAGTTCAATAAATTATTTTCATACAGGCACTTCGCGGTTAAAGTGGTGGATTTTGAAGACCATGTTACCTATTGTCGCATGTTTTTTCCTTAAATAAAATTTTATTTTAAACAGTTGGTAAAATTTCGGATTCTCGGTAAACTTTGCCATATAAAATTATTAGGTATCTACCTATTATACTGACAATATTATAAAAACGTTCTTAGATAAATATTCATTATGTACGGCACGGTTTTGATTCAAAACATCAAGATTATTCATAGTTCGTAGAAACAAAACCACAGTATAACCAGGAAATTATAAACAAGTAATTTACTTGCAATCAATATGGATATATTTCCATTAGAATATAACGTTTATTGTTCACTAGCTTTTGCCCGCGGCTTCGCCCGCGTGGATGTCGAAAAATATCCGACGGGAACGTACTACCGGGATTAAAAAATAACCTACAGGTTAATCCTAACAAACATAGTTACATAGCTTCATCCGCTTATTAACCCTTCGGGGTAGAATTATCAAAAACGCTGAGACACGTGTATATAAATTTTCAATCGTCAGCCTAAACACAAAATTTGAAAGTCCTAACTTAAAAACTGACGGACTTTCAAATAAACTTCCATCCCCTATTTTACCCCTTTAGGGGTGGAATTCCCAAACATCCTTTGTTAGTGGATACTTGCTCTTCACAAAGAACACACCCTCCAAGTTTCATGTCTCTAGGACCAGTGGTTTGGGCTGTGTGTTGATATATCAGCCAGTCAGTCAGTCAGTTTACCATTTTATATTTAGATAGAAGAAGAAGAAAAAGAAAGATAGAGAAGAAGATTATTAATAGAAAGAATAATAAACTCAGCAGCAGGTACAGGCTGACGAGTGACGTAGATTATTGCAGACAGCGCTGCGACGACACTCATCATAAAATTCTTCAAAGTACAACACTTTCCTACATTTAGTAACCAGTGATGGTTTTAAAATAATAAATTTTATACAAAATATTTATTTAATCCAAAAATACAGTAACCTTATTGGAAACTATGTATATTTTTGAGCCGTTTGGGATTGAAACTCTAGGACCGTGGGGTCCGGCTCATATCCTTTTCAAGGAAATTTCAAAACTTAGTTGACACTTCCCGTGACCCAAGGGCTGGCTTTTACCTTGGCCAGAGGCTTAGTGTTGCCATACAGCGTGGCAACGCCGCCAGTCTCTTGGGGATATTACCAGTTGACAGCGCCAGCATTGAGGAGGATTTTTTGACGCCATTTTATTAGTTGTTTTTAAGTTAGTTACTTTAGGTTACATTAATTTATAAGTCTATATAACATTGTTATGATTTGGTTTAATAAACTTAAACCAATACTAAAAACTTTAAGTATTATATGTTAATTATTATAGCTGCATGTGCATATTTTTGCGGGCGGGAGGGCGTGCTGCATCCTCTATTCAGGCCTGGATCTTTTATCGGAATTAAAACTAAATATTTTGCATAACATAGATTTCCGCAAAAGACTGATTTAACGACTGATTTCTATAACTTATCTTTTAAAATTTTATCAAGAGCGCCGAAATTTTTTTTTTTTGATTATGAATAACTTAAATACAGAACCCCGACTACAACCGTCGAGCAGTAACCAACCAGACACAACATCACTTCCTTTCTTCAATGGAAGTTGAGGATCATTCCATCCTGCTCCTCATAACTTGGAAATGAAAAAAGGACAAAGGACTAACAACAGGACACTCAGAGAATATGTATCAAGCTTTTTGGTTGTTCCCTCACTGGTGATATACGATCGTCTTCAAGCATAAAAACTAAATAAAAATGCACCGTATTTTATTCTACTGCCTCTTTAGTCTAGTGGTCGCAAACACTACTGCTGAGCATGAGGCTCTGGGTTCGATTCCCAGGTCGGGCAAAACGGTTATTGTGTTTTTCCATAAGGAAGTCTTAGTAGCAGCCACGGAGTCTAGATTTGATTCGAGTTGATGGCGTTAGGCTCGCTTCCTATTATTTGAGACTTAAACATAGCTGGCGAAATGCGGATGTAGGTACTGTTAGGCACACCTCTGCCTAACCCTTCGGGGATTACATGCGTGATGTTATGTTATATTTTATTACCAAAGTATCCTACACTAGGCCCCTCGATAAAATCAAAATTTACAGCCCTATCATTTTACGATGTATATTTTTGCAACAAATAACTCGAAGTAAAAACTCCCACATACATTATCATAATGTAACTTGAACCCCTAAATGAGGAAGAAACCGAATTAACCGGGGCGTTACTAACTGCCAATCAATAACAAACTGATTTATTCCCGTGGGGTGTTGATATCAATGAAAAAATCTCTACCCACGTTAGGGTTCAGTAACAGTGCGAGCGGGCGAACGGAACAAATTAAACGTCGTACTAGGTAGGTCCGAAAATCGTAGTCTAGTGTACTTGCAATGGGCTTTGCTTATTAACCATTTACATCGGCAACACTATTTATGCGTAATAAAGGGTGTAACAAGACCCTTAACGAAGCCGAAAGGCACTTGTTTTCCCCGTCATTGCGATAATTTTTTGTTCTAGACCATAATTGGGAACCTTCTAGTTACAGTTAAAATAAACATGGACTTACAAAATTTAAGTAGGCACCTACCTTCTTTTTTTTAAAGCCGGTGAAAAAAAGGAAGGTCCTATAAAAAGTGCCACACAAATGTTCGTTACAAGTGTTGTTTACAAACTTTTGTTTCAAACTCAAAATCAAAATATTTTTATTTCACATAGGCCTACATGGGCACTTATGAAACGTCGACAAAAAGGTGCACGGTTCGGGTTGGTCGTTTCCTATGGAGAAGAACCGGCAAGAAACTCCATGGTTACTCTTTTAAAATGATTAGATTTTACAATATTATCATGTTACAGCATTAGTACTCAAGTATGGGGGGACAGCATAGGCCCGACAATAAGTCGTTGCTTACTACACAAAAAAACGGAAAACAAGATAAGAGGTTAACAAAAGTCTAGGAATCTACAAGGCCTATACTGTTCACACATCCACAAACAATCGTTAAAAAGAATCTATACAAAGGCAAACTATTTATAAATAACTTGTTACTTGTAATTGTTTAAACATTTTATAAAGCTGGGTTTTCTAAAATTGATGTTTCTAGATTCTAAGTTTTTCTGTTTTATCTTTGTTTAAGAACCTAATTTTTTCACACATTTTTTAGCTTTCGAATGATTACAATATACCATCATAGTAACACGTGCTGTCGTGAGTCAACCATTTATAACGGGGATCGGAACAGTTTCTCCTAAACACAGGTTATTTTGTAACCTATCTAGGAGAGCAGTACGGCACCCACTAACTAGATTAAGAAACTATTTGCTTGGGCTTTATTTTATACAACTTTGCCATGTAATCTACACAGTAAAATCTTTATTTTTTATTATTATTTAACTTACTGTGTTTGTCATAAAATAAAATAGTTCATAGTCACACATACTTAGTAGTACTTATTTAAAACTTTATTTACACAAGTTCAGTGAGTAAGTATCAATCAACTTATAAGACCTTCAATAATATCAATTCGAACTAATTTCGTTCGTGACAAAACTTTTCTTACCCGCTTACACAGGGACCTCGCCCTAACCGCCAGTATCATGTAAACAGCGAACATTTTACCGCTATCACCGAGGGGAGGATGACACGTGCCGAAACCATTCGCGTGACGTATCGAGATGTGCTCTTGTAAAACGACTAACGAATGAGTTTGAGGTTTTGTTCCCATTCCGAGGGGAAATGGATTGACGAGCTACTGGTATCTGATTCGATGTGAAGAGAAAAAATTGAAGGTCGTAGGTAGAAATAATGTAGAATATATGCCAGTAAATGTAATGTAATGACACAAATCACTGTATTTTATTATTATTATTTATTTAATCAAATAACAATGTTGACATTAAATAGTAATATCTACATATAAGTGCACTTGACTTAATGCTAGTTAACAAAACAGGTAGGTGTTGCACCCAGCACCCTTACTAAGTTATGCAATAACTTATAATAAGGGCAGTGGTAGATTTTGAAACGTTAGTTTTTTTTTAGTTTCCTAATACTTAATAATTTCGTTTTTTTTATTTAAATTACGTCATGGTGTTACTGTACTTCTTTACTAAATATGTTTTTTTTTGTTTTTGTATACTGGCACCTTGTTTTTATGTTCATGTAATTTGTTTCATTTAATTGTGGTTCTGTGTGTTTTGTGGTGTCTTTTGTGTGCACCGAATAAATGCTTTATGTATCTACTTATCTATCTATCTAATAGCATTTTCGACTGGGACAAAAGGACAAAACCTACACAAACTCCGGACTTTATCAAAGTCAACTCACACCATTTATTTCAATTAGGCCATTAAAACGCATTTTTGAAAGTCAAACTTTACACGAAACTAGAATTGATTGTAATTACCCATTTGCAAAGGTAAGATTAACCAATGAATCAAAGAGATATAAAAATAAATAAAAATTGACTATAGGTACCTCAAACTCGAATGTAAATATATAATTGCTCATTCATTTCAAGCCACCACCACCGCCATCTGCCAGCATTCAAAGAAGTTATAATCTCACACAGTCATCGACAGAGGTCGCTAATAGATTTAAAACTCCTTTTAACTTCCAACAAACTTTTTATCAACAAACCAAGTCCCACGAATTCAATCATTCCATAATTAGAATATTTAAAAATTGAATCAACTTTTTTTTTCAACCTCTCAACGGCCAAGTATGACTCGTCACTTTTTTTGCTCCCTTTAATGTAATTTGGAGGGTTCGTATGTTCGGCAACTGCCTAATCTGATGATAGATAAGACTAATTGTACCTAAGTGACGGGGAAAAAATAAGAGATGGAATTTAGACGAATCGTTGACTATATTTAGCTCGCAAACAGACGAGGGCGAAAAGATTGCCGATAAACTGGTCCGAATTTTAATACTCTATTTTTGCATAGTGCGAATTCGAGAGATAATTTTTTTCTGCTTTTGGGGAAACAGTAAATAGAGAGAGAAACTATTTTCAAGAAGGAGGAGTTATCATTTCGACTGAATGTTTTTTTTTTCTAAAATCATTTCAGCTTTAGAAGTCGATTTCAAGAAATCTTCATTCATGTTGAATAGTCGAATCGTTTTCATTCCTTACCTACTGGGAAAAAAGACCGAACTCTTTTTAGGGTTCCGTATCTCAAAAAGAAAAACGGAACCCTTATAGGATCACTCGCGTGTCTGTCTGTCTGTCCGTCTGTCACAACCAATTTACTCCGAAACTCCTGGACCGATTGAGTTGAAATTTGGTACATTATGTAAATTGGTGACCGTCATACGGACGTGTAACAAAAGTTGATGAATTTTAAACATGGGGGCCACTTTTATGAGGTAAAAAAAAAAAGTTATTTAAGAAAATAGGTGAAAAATGACCATTCCACCTTAACTCCGAACGCCAGGGCCAAAAAATTTGAAAAAAAAAATACATAAACACATTTATATTTATTTATATATTTTTTCTATACATTCTTTGGCTATAGATGACAGGTATTTAGATAATTAACATACGGAACCCCCACGCGAGTGGAACTCGCACTGGTCCGGTTTTTTAAAACAATGCCAGAAAATAAATAAAGTGCCTACCTAAACACGAAAAGACCATATTTCATTTTCAGTATTTTCCAAAAGGCTCGTCCCCTGTCACATTGTTTCCTTATCCTAACACAAAGCAAAAATACCTTTTTACTACACATATTTTTATTTTTATTCCGGTGTAGCCACAAACGAATAATCACAGGGTTAATTCCACTTCCGTTTTGCATACGCGTGTCACTAATTAACATTATTTAAAGTTTAATTTGTTCCTAATTAAATATTTCTTTTTACAACGAACCATATTTGTGGTAAACACGAACGAATTAAAAGACCAAGTTACATTTTCATGCGAAACAGATCTTATTAAAAACATACAAGGTTGTAAATCGTGTGAATTGAGCTCATTGATGAGTTGTAGTGCTGTGATTAGTGGTTGTCACACTTTGCAGTTGACATGCATTGACTGGGGTTTTGAAAACAGCGATTTACTTGAAATTGGACCTTTTCAGCTGTAATTGTAAATTACTCTTGACGAAAATTGTTGGGGACCTTCAGTATTCAATGAATTGAGAACATAATTCAATGTACGTATGGGAGCTGTTAGGTATTTAATGGAAATTCAGCGCCCTGGACGTCGGCGGTCAAAACATGAATTACGGTTAATTCATGTTTTGACCGCCGACGTCAAAGGAGAAATTGACAAAATCACCACCCTTGCCTAAATTGGTGACCGTGTTTTGTTTTATCATGAGTGTTATTGACTTGAACCCTCTCCTACAATACTTCTTTGTAAGAAAATTATTCGTCTTTATTACATATATACACACAGATTTACAATCTGACGTCTTTTCGTCATCTTAATAAAAGATGATTTCATCCTCACCCGCCGCCTTTAAGGACCTAAAAGTAAATGAATACTGCGATTACACTTTAATTATGAAATATTGTAAAACTAATTTTCAAGTCAAACGCTATTTTCATGGAATACGTCTATTACGGTTACAAACGGGTTAAACAGTGATTGCACTGAGCTTGTTTTGTGTTATTTAACTTTCTATTATTATTTGTGTGGCAATAAAAGTGTGATTAAATTGCACTTGCATTGCTTAAATTAAATGTGTCCTGTGAAACCAGAACACACAACACTTTTATTCCATATCTGCGCACTTTCTTCAAACTTGTGGTCAATACATTTTTTTAACTCCGACCGCTTGGGTTTTTTTTTATTTATAAAGGGTACACATAAAAATAAATCTCAAAATACTTACAGACACCAAAAACTCCAATTCCAGTAATTTCCATGAACTCAAAAGTGCCTCTAGTTGTCACAAGTAGAGATGGGCGTATACCCGGTAAAAACCCAAGTTTCGGGTAAATACCCATTTATACCCATTTTTACCTTCCCGTTTTTAATTTATACCGGGTAAAAATTAAAATCAGTTTAGTTCAAACTAATAATTGTATTTTTGGAACGAAGTTCCTTATGGCGCGTTGCGAAAGGAGGCTAGACGGAAAAAATTCAGACGAAAAGTGTGTACGACACTTTTACCCGACTGCGCGACGCAAAGGAGGGTAATGTGTTTTTGCTATAGTAAGCTATTGTAAGCCGTGTGGCGTGCGCATGTTATAGAAAGCAAGCCAGATATTTTCGTTTCGTCTGGTCTGTGGATGGGTGAACAAGGTTAAGCAACGACTGCCCAGGTCTGCCTGTGGATGGGTGATCCAAGTTAAGCAACGGTTGCCGAGGTCTGTCTGTGGATGGGTGGTGATGATGATGATGATGATGATGATGATGATGACGATGATGATGATGATGATGGCGATGATGACTGATGATGATGATGATGGTGGTGGTGGTGGTGGTGGTGATGATGATGATGATGATGGCGATGATGATGATGATTGCGATGATGACGATGATGATGATGATGATGATGGTGGTGGTGGTGGTGGTGGTGGTTTTTTTTTACAATTCCTTCACTACTTAATCGAAAGGAACTTCGTTCCATCCGGGTGTCCCTTGACACCTCTCTAGTTTTTTAATACATACTTGGTACTTTGATACACAGAATTTATAATTTATTTTTATTTGAGACCGTCGTTAGCACAACATACGCGGACATTATTTTCTCATTAGAACAAGAGAAGAGTATAGCGCTATAACAGACTGTTCAATGAGAGACAACGAGGCGGGGAGGGAGGGTGCATTTCATCAACTGGCTAGACCTCCGCCATTTTGTTGCGCACGCGCCGCGCAGTCGCGCTTCTGTTCTGTTTTCGTGTGGCTAACTTCCGAGTTATACGAGTACGTTTACAATTTATATTCAGTTTTTTCAACAGAATTGTGTGTCCAGTCACAGATTTAGCTAATTACAAAGCCAGAGATGGATTTTGGAGGAAGCGCTTCATTTGGGAAAAGGTTGAAGATATAAGTCCCGTAACATGGTGGAAGGGACTTTGCTCGTCTAAAAACCTTAGCAAAATAGCAGTACGCATTTTAACTGCCCCATGCTCATCGGCAGCAACAGAGCGATCGTTCAGAAAGCATGGCAGCATACGGCTCAGGACCAACCTAAGTACAGACCAGAAGGATCTCGAGAAGCTACAAAGATTTGCCTGCAGCATGAGAATATCACCCACTGCCGCGTTACAGGTAATGCTGGGGTTACCACCTCTACACCTCGTCGTAAGAGAGGGGGCGGCCCTAGCTACCTTCAGGCTCGGAAGTAGCCGGCACCCTAAGTAAGGATTCCAGAATCAAACATACGCGCATAAAAGACGATGCAATCAAACAACAGCCCATGATGGCATCACCCTGCGACAGAACCTTGAAGACCCACTGCTGCCAAAAGCACTACAACATAGAGCTCACAGCGGAGATGTGTGACTACTCAGGTCGAAAAGAGCTAAGGATCTACACTGATGGATCAAAAACCGACGATGGGACAGGTGTCGGAGTTTTCTCCGACGACCTAAACATCAAAATATCCAGACCCCTGGGAATGCTCAACTCTGTATATCAAGCGGAGTGCATAGGCATTATCCTAGCGGCACATGCCATAAAGGCCAGGGAAGTTACGGTTACCCATATTCGCATACCTTCCGACGTGCCTCAGTTCTCCAATCTTTAAAGAGAAACCAGATCACGTCGAGACTAATACTAGAATGCCATAATGCCCTAGAACGAGTTACGGTACTAAACCGCAACACGGTATACTACAATGGATTAAAGGACACAGTGGATCACTTGGTAACGATGCAGCTGACGAACTCGCTAGAAGGGGATCCAGCACAAAAGCCTTCGGACCCGAACCCATTCTCTTCAAGCAGCTAAGAAGTTGGCTAAAGGATCACACTGAAAAACAAGCGGAGAAGTGGTGGACCTTGACACCAGGGTGTAGGCAATCCAAGGAAGCTATGCCATTCCTGGATAGAAAGCTGACCAAGCGCCTACTGCGTCTGGACCTGCGACTGGTGGCGGGGACCATCACTGGACACTGCTCACTAAACAAACACTTCCGCACCCTAGGTATCACTGACAGTCCCCTGTGCAGGGTGTGCATGGAGGCGGAGGAAACGGTAGCGCACGTACTCCTCGAGTGCACTGGCGTCACCCAGATCCGCGAGGAGACTCTTGGAACACCAAGATCTCTTACGGATGCCCTGAGAGGACCGATAAGTTTGATCTGCTTCTGGAGGGAGGTGGACTGGATGGAGTAACGGCCACCATGGCTCACGCACAATGGTCCACTTTAGGGACGAAGAGCGGAAACCAAAATCCCTAACATAGAACATAGCACAATCAAATTGTAGGATTTTAATATATTTTTTGAATTGATGATTTTACTTTAAGTTGAGTTAAGTTAGTAACTTTAAGACGTGTGCAACCAGGACAGAACTCAATATTTGTTTTTATTCTAAACAGTTTATTTTATTTGTGTTGATTAAAGATTTAAAAGATATTAACGTGTTTTCATTTAAAATCAATATTTTATCTTCAATGGTCAAGGTCTAAATTAACATGGTAGATCGTAGTATTGATGACGAAGCCAATTAAATAATATAAAGACAGTATTCATTTCATGACAGCCATTTAAATAATATATAAAGACAGTACTCATTTTTTACCCGGTATTTTTTATTAATACCCGGTAAAAAAGGGTATTTTTTCTTTTTTACCTTTTTTACCCTTTCCTTCCAATTTTTACCTTCCCATTTTTTACCCACCCGCCCATCTCTAGTCACAAGCGATGAGCAAAATACCCTGGGTTTTCCTATATTTCGACTTTTAGTAGCAGCCAGAAATCTGAATTTGTGCCCGATCGATGGCAATGGGTACGCCCCCTATTACATGGTATCTATAGGTACTGTAGAGACCTTTACCTTTGTGGTCATTGTGGAAGTAACTCTGGCACGTTGTTAAGAAAAATGAAATAAACAAAAAGGTTGAAATTGTAAAAAGTATGACTTGTAAAACAAATACAATTTCTTTTCAATAATTATCTGAACTAGTCTAAACGCCTTTTATTTATTACACCCAACATACTACTCACACAACAGTGGATCCCTACAGTACCTACACTTCTACCTTACCCTTCGGAGATAGTAGGCGTGATGGTATGTTATGATGGGTTTCAACAAAAAAATAATGTAGTCATTCAACTACCGCATAAAACCGCGTCAAACATCTCGTTTGGTACACAGATAATGGGAAATACTTGACTCATATGAAGTTCATAAGTCATCGTAATCTATAGACTTGACGTTGATTGAAAACTGTTTTTTAGGACGTGTTCACAGTTACGCTCAAATAAAGAGCAAAGTATGAATTTTTAAATTAAAAAATATTATTAGCTGTTTCTTATTATTTGGTCCTGGGTTTAATGACTGGGGGTTTAAAATGGCCGCTTTAGCAGTATCATAACAGGATAAATATATGAATTATGTTTCAATTCGAGAAATGATCACAAAGTAACAATTCATACCTAATATTATTATTAGAGCCTAACTGCACCTGTCATCATTTAATCATTTTAACGTGATTCATATTACTATCTTATTATGATTCTACTAAACCGGTTATTTTAGACCCCAGGTCGGATAAATTGTTAGTGAGTTTTTGAAGTGAAAACTTCTTTAGCGGCGTTGAGCACTTTTTCTGTAATGGGTATAAAATCTTAAACTCGCGTCAGGACACGTGACCTGATCGAAAAAGCGTAAGACGGAGGGAGTTCTGAAGTGTTAAATTTTTAATGTAATATAAATTATCATGTTTGTGTCCGATAGCGCAATAAATGAATATTCTATTTTACCACATAAATGATAGTACTTTTATATTGATAATTAAAGCAATTCGTGCAAAATTATTCCCTAACCATTTCAAAATATCAAAAATGCACAACGTTAATATTCAAGTTTTCACTTCTGCCGGCACTCCCGGAGTGCAACCCGTTGTTTTTTTTTTATCAAGAAGTTCTCAGCAGCAGCACAGTGTTTGATTTTGTGCCCGCTTGAAAGCAATAGGATACGGTACATGGATGACTTAAACTTGTAGTCATCCATGGACCGTATCCTATTTAAATCTTTGAGGGTGGGCCTATTTTTTGGCCAAAGAATCAGCATTGCTATCCAACGTGGCAATGCTGCCAGCCTACTGGACACTTTTCCTGTGACAGCGATGTGGACGATTTTTTGGACGCCCTGTTGATTTGATACTTGTACATATTTTTATTACTATTATAGTTTTGTAGTTTGTAAATAGTCTTAAACTGACAAGATTTGAGGAAATATAGGTGTATTATTATACTATGGTACGTGCGTATTATTAACTATGGAAGTAATAGTTAATATTTAATTCATTTTAATAGTAATGAATTATTTAACATACGCCTTTAATTTGCGCCTTAAATACATAACAGATTTTGATGATAATAACAATATGATCCTGTTTTTTTGTACTTTTTATATAACAAGTCAAACATGTCATGTCACCGTAAAAATACATAAATCCTACTTGTACTACATTAAATTAATTGCTGCTTTTATCTACCCCATAAACAAAAATATATACATAATTATCTTGATATAACAACTAACGAGTGCACATGATTAAAATTCCATAATTTATTTAATTAAATCACGCAAACGTTAACCCTTTGTATGCTGAGGAAAACCTGTTTGTTTGACGTTTTACAAATATTGGATCATTTGATCCAATATTAAGGGTATATAAGGGTACAGGGGCAAAACAAGAAATGTCACAAAAACAAAAAGTTGTGTAATTAGCATTTTAATATTTAAAAGTTAACAAGTTTCTTAAGTATCACTTTAACTTATATCCAACTAATACAAACTTAACTTTAGCTTTTAAAGTCTTCATTTTAGGAACAAAAAATAGTTTTATGAAAATAAAAAATAATTAAATATTTAAAAAATTAAAATAGTTCACTTTTGGAACATACAAAAACTGGGAATGTCCATTGTGTTCCATACAAATACAAGGAATGTCCAAATGAAATAATTGCTTAATTATTAGACATGGGGAATGCCTTCAAATTCAAAGTAGGATTGGGCCCCCTCAGAACAAAATCTTTTTAAATCCAATAAGTCCTTGTACTTTTCTGCACTAATAGGTAGAAAATTTTGGTAGGCAGTTATGGACCTTCCCTGTTTTATTCCTGTACGTCGTTTTGAAATTTAAGTGATACATCTGACTATTCTTGTTTTTACGCTTTTGTATACTGCTAAATAAAAATACGCGGTAAAATGAAAATGTTGTCATCATAAATTAAATATTGGGTTTTTAGTGACATTCCTGGTTTTGCCCCTGTACCCTTCAAATATGGGCTCATTACTTATTCTAGGGACAACATTTATATCCCTTTTCACTAACGTCAAGCGTAAGCAGATCCCTGAGCAAAAACTCCCGTTTCATCATTTGCTAGCTCATCACCTGCCCATAACCTTTTACTACAAAAGTTGGGTCGAATTTTGACAGTATTTTTCATAGAGCGATTGCAAGCTTTGAAATCATCCATTGTTTGATACTAGTTCATGATTTAGTTTAATGTCAGTCAATTTTCAATTCAATTCAATTTATTCAGGAACAATTCACATTGTGTTTGAAATCATAAACAAACAAAAAAAAAAGTTATAACAATTTTGAAATGTGGATAGGTCATCGTCTCTCGATCTAGGTCTCTAGGTTGGTTCACTATCCATTTGCATAAAATGTTAAGACCTAATATAACTTAGCATAATTTTGTTTGGCATAATTATATTTTCGCATAATATAATTACGCATAACAGCTTACGCATAATTTTTTAAGCATAATTTCTCTAACCATAATAATAATGAAGCATAACATTCTAAAGCATAAATTTATTAAGCATAATGTTCTAAAGCATAACTTTTTTATACGCCCTAGCTTTTTTGCCCGAAGAGGATAATTATACCAATTTTTTAAAAATTTGGAAAAAAGCCATATCTCCTGAATCAGGTAATAAATAACATATTAATATAATATACCGTATTGAACAATTTTGTGGGTTTTTTTTTCGCTGTAGGAAGCATGAAGCAAGCATACAGCATGCAAGCAAGCATGCAAGCAAGCATGCAAGCAAGCATGCAGCAAACAAGCAAGCATGCAGCATGCAGCATTCAAGCGAGCATGCAGCATGCAAGCAAGCATGCAGCATTCAAGCGAGCATGCAACATGCAGCAGGCAGGGTTTCTGTCACGGCTCCGGCGCTGCGGGCCTCCGGCGGCCCCACGCGTGCTAATCGTCGCAGACGGCTTTCACTCACCACCGCAGCTTCGGCTTGTTGGCCGGCTTCGCCGGCCAGCCTCAGCCGCGGCGGCTCGCTCGCAGCCACCTGCTCCTCAGCCCGCGGGACGCCTCGCCCCTACGCGCCTACGCGATTTTAAATTACACTCTAGGGGTAGGACAAACAAGACTACGTGGAGTCGGTTTTGCAGCAATTCGGTTCTGTCACTAACTTTTGTTGCACAGCATATTAAATTTTTAACCAACAATATTTTGTATGCCTAAATATTATTATGCTAATAGTCATTAGGCCTATTAACGTTATGCGAATCAAATTTATGCCAAAACAAATTAGTCTTTAAGATGATTATGCCAACACAAAAAGGTATGCCTAAAAAAATTATGCCGAAGTATTATTATGCCAAAACAAATTGTGCCAAAATCGTTATGCCGAAGTATATTAGGACAAAGAACATTATGCGAAAAGAAGGGATCCCCTCTAGGTTATGTCGGCACTGTATATTCAGCTTGAATGACATTATCAGCTGGTAACCTTAAGGGTATGTGTAGAGATACTTTTTAGGGTTCCGTACCCGAAGGATAACCAACGGGATTACTAAATCACCGCTCTCTGTCCGTCCGTCTGTCTGTCTGTCAGTGGGCGGTATCTCATGATCCGTAATAGGTAAACAGTTGAAATTTTCACAAAATCTGTATTTCTGTTGCCGCTATAACAACAATTAATAAAAATAAATTAATATTCAATGTACAATATATAGTATTACAAAATATTTTTAAGATAATTGTCTGTCTGAATTCTATTGAAAAAACAAAATGGTGGCATCAGTTCCGTTTAAAAACACGCGCTAAAGAACTATGCAGCACTTATAGTAACACTGTACAACGTTGGCCCCAATGTGTGACGTCAACATAGTTGGCTCGTTTACTTGTCTAGAATCCTGGGGCCAACCTTATTCATTGCCACCGCAAATCACGATAAGTAAACAGTGACAGGTCGCGTGCTGTGAGCAATGATGAGTAATACTGGGAACGGTAAAATGTTCTTCCTATGTACTTACATATTTAAGTACAATAAACATAAAGGGTGTAACAAGACTTTTAACGAAGTTGAAAGGTACTTGTTTTCCCCGTCATTGCGATATTTTCTTTTGTTCTAGACCATACCTGGGAACCTTCTAGTTACGGAGATATCCCCAATATCTCAAAGTTCCAACTATTTCACAAGTTTTTTTTAAATACATGTTTTTAATGTAAGATTTTTACTGTGAACACCTCCAATCGTCGTACTATTCAATCCATCCATCAGCACAATGTTTTGAGTGCGTTACATTGAGTCGTACCGTAAAACGTGATTTTTCCCCTAAAAAAAAAGCCTTTTCCCAGTAATATTTTTAGCGTAAAGTTACTTACTTTGATGTACAGAATGCTTGGTTAAAGGCTTCCTGAAGGGTCCGTTTACACCGTGTATACATATGTTTACCCGCTTATGTAAAAAGGGTTTTGAATTAATTGGTTTCGAAGTGTGTGAGTAGAGAACAAACTGGTTTGATTCACTAGTTTCAGAATGTTGATGTTTTTAATACAACATGTACATTAAATTAATTCATATTTTTTTATTACTTGGCAAGGTGACAGCCCTACAGTTCTATTTTTATTAAAAAAAAAAGACGGTTACTGTATTGCATTTACAAAATAAACGATTTTATAAAGAACAAACGGCTACTTTTATACATCTTTACAACTAAGCATGAAAATGAAATGTAAAGCTTTTCATAATACAAAAAATCACCAGTACAAACACCTCCTTACACATTGAACTTGACCCTTACCACAAAATCGCCTCCGTTCACCACGACGTCCATACATCACCCAAACATATCTCAGATCTCGGGTCATTGACCGCGTAAGCTTTCACCCAGCTGATTGCTATGCATTGTTTATATTAGCGCCTATTATAGCATTCGATTATTTGAGAATTGATTGTGTGTGTATTTAGATGTAAATTAGGTGGAGTTATGTTATTATGTAGTAGTGTAATCAGCTTATAATGTTTCTACTGTTAGGACAAAGGCCTCCTCTCTGCAAGGGCGGGTAGCTGGATATCACATTTCTTCGAATTTTGGGTCTAAGACATACTTATATAACCGCATAGCCCATATTATGTGAGTACTATGTAATAGAATGCTATCCTTCGTTGGAAACCTACGTCATTTTTTTTTTTTTGACTTGAATTTGCCCTGGCGGTTAAGTGTATGTCATGCTCACTCAAATGTCTCGCTGATGGTGGCGCGTGTGTCAGATCAGTTAGTTCCCTTCAAAATGGTTGAGTTGAATGGTGCTGATACATGCGTCATGTTCGTGAACGGGCGCTGTCAGTTGTGACTGGTCATCTCTTGGTTGCCACGGCTTATTTGAATTAATTATTTTATTTTTTGAATTGTTCTTTTCCTTGTTTTTACTATGGACACTTTTAACGTGCACATCTTGCTACATCGCTCTCACATAATGTACCATCTAAACATGAATGATGTAACCAAGGTTTTGTAAAAATATTCTGATTTAAAAGAGTGTCCATGGAGTTTCTTGCCCGTTCTTCTCCATAGAGATCTACGTTAGGGAATGGGCAACTACAGTACTTTCACAGTTTTTATGCCTTGTGACTGGGACTGTAGCTAAATTTCATTGTTGTCTTTGTTTCGACAGTTCAAAAGTGCCTGTAACGGGCCTACTTGAAATAAATGCTTTGATTTTGATTTTGATTTTGATTTTGATACCGGTTTTCACACGGAGTTTTTCCACTTCATAATTCTTCTTGGGGTAGTGATGCGCCATTTTAATTAGTGACATTTTAAGCCAATCAATGTGTGCCATGCGTAAAGTTATTCTGTCAAATCTCTGAAAACTCTCTACACAACAATGAGTTGATATAATTACAAAAGTATCACCTTTGTACATTGAATAGACCGGGTTTGGAGTCAGACAGAATTAATATACGTCGATCTGAGCTATCACAAACATATAGACCGTAGCAAATATAAGAAGCACCTTTAGATACAGCAATAATAACAGAGCAATCTTTAGTCGAATAGTACATGGTAAAATAATAATAAAAGGCATTACGTGCGATAAGACCACTATCAGTTAAAGCTGGATAGATCACCCTGAAAATGACAGCAAAATACCAAGAGGTAAGTATCCCAAATTTCCAAAGACAGTTACTCAGTTGACCATCGACATTCACAAAAAAATAATCGCGATATCTCATTTGCGGACAGAGATAAGACAATCGAAGGTATTTAATCGACTGTCAGTTGCGAACAATCGTGGTAAGAAATTGTTATCACAATGAATGTAGGAATCTATCCATGCCGTGTTACGGTAGTTCAAGTGATACTGGCAGATATCACTGGCAGTTCATTAATTATAAGTACACTGGGCTTCACGAAGTGATCTACAAAAACAATGGGGAGGATTGAGGTGGTCTTAGATGTTGGCATAGGAACTATTCTGAAAATGATTTTTTGATGCGCAGGAGGTATGAGAAATGACTGGAAAGTTGCTTACCCTCGTTACAAAATAAGAGACCCTCCTTCCAGACGGTAGGGTTAGGACGTCATCGTCAGGACGTTAGGTTTTATTAGTTTCGGCGATTTAGCTGTCACTGAGCTCTTCGTTAAGGCCCAAGGAACTTACACTTACAACTTGTATTGGGATTACGCATGATTTTGCATACCATACTGAGCTTTAAGTATTTTTTGGCACTCAAATGACGTTGACAAGGAGCACATGTTTACGAACAGTAAAGATTTGTAAAAAAGTTTAATATACACCATTATTTTTCGGTCGTTCTGGAGCCGAATACCATGAACTCGATCATCGAACTCGAAACGATTGGGCCTATTTTTTTCAAAAAATAACAATAAAAAAAAACACGAAAGAATAAATTTAATGTTTTTTTTTTTTAAATAATGAGAACTCAAATGCATATGTGTGTGTAAAACGTATCCACGATCGGCAACACATGCGAACGATACCCATTGAAAAATTCATTCATCGATAGATTCTCATTATTTCACAAAAAAAACATTAAATGTATTCTTTCGTGTTTTTTTTTATTATTATTTTTGAAAAAAATGGTCCCAATTGTTTCGAGTTCGATGATCGAGTTCATGGTATTCGGCTCCAGAACGACCTAAAAATAATGGTGTATAAAAAAACCAGATGGATACGTTAGTTCTGAATTAATCAAAAGATTGTACGCCTATATTTCGATGCGTGGGTTACTCCACAAAATCAATGAAGCTCTTAATACACAGTCCCCAAAATCTGCCAAGTACCATCACACTTCAACCACAACTCCGAAGCCCTACATCAATCAGCTGACACTTCATGTATTACCTAACGTCACATACATCTGTGTACAAATAACCTACTTAAAAGCACCCATCGAACAGCCATTAGCTTAGTTATCTCACACCGTCCCCGGAAGGACGCATCGTTATTACGTACGCAACTAAGATTGAAGAAGGAAAACAATTGTTGGAAGAATGCCTAAATTAAGCATAGAGGTTGGAACTCAGGCGTGAATACAGCGTGAACCAGAAAGGCGTGGTCATATTCTAGGGTGTGCTTAAGACCATCAAATTAAACCACCTTCTCTATAGGACCACCGTCGATATCGCGAAAAAAAATCTGCTCTCCCATACATTTAAGTCGAGTAGGTATTGAAGTTTTGTACTGGAATACTATTTTTCGCGATTTTGGTGTTGGTTGCGCATGTTTCATTGAGAAAATACTTATTTTGGAATGTATTCTAAAATTAAACTTAAGCACATCTGCCTTCCTTCTTTGATCTTTGTTACGCACATTGATCGCTTTTGCTATGAATAATGTGTTTTGACAGCAGTCATTACCGCCTAACCTGCTAGTATCATTAGCTTTTATGCCTTTTATATCTTGGGTTATTACGCCATCGGCAGAATGTTTATCGTATCGATTATATGGCTCGTGTAGATTGTTAAGACTCGGTATAATAGGTGCCTCAAGGGATGTAACTAGGTACTAAGAGGTCTAGACCAGGTAAGCACAGTGTTTATGATATGGTTAAAGAAGACGGCGGCAGCGAGAGTAAGCCCGGTGACTTATGATATTTGAAGCTTCATTACATATCACAAGATTCAAAATACAAGAAATGCGAAGCTTATTAAATTTTCGTTCTTTAAATAACCTTTTTGTTTGAATTTTAGATTATTTTTTGTTTTTGTGTTTTATCATATTTTTAATGTAAACATTTTCAGTGTCATAATTAACACTAGAAACGGGATATTTACCATGTCCACTGTTTGTTTTGAGTTCCCGATATTAACAGTGGACATGGTAAATATCCCGTTTCTAGTGTTAATTATAATGTTAGTGACCATGACAGTTTAAAAACTTATATTTTAAGTGTCGTTTAGTTGTTTTCCAATCATATTAAAAAATCTGTATTGCAAGAACGCCATCTGGCCTGTCAGCTGACGTGTCTCCTTTTATATCGTCCATGTCAGCCAAATTAAATTGCTGAAGGATGCATACATTTGTACTATAGGTACTCTTCTCATCAGATACTACCACGTGTTGGAACTCCAATATCTATTCATTCACAACGATCCAATTTAAATAGCATAGCGTTAAATCCTTCCTTTATAGGCCCATCGCAGAACAATAGGGGCTTACATGCAAACTAATCTACCATTTATTGTTTTAGATCGACAATGTCTGATCCTTCTGACTATTCGATAGCTCCGATTGCTCTATAGCGATTTAATTGGCGCATTTCCCATACAACCTTGTACTGTTAGCCCGAGATACAAATCAAATAGCGGTATAGAAATCAACATTAATTGTTCAACATGATTGTACTGCTGAATGAGTTTATTCAGACGTGAATTATGTACACGCTATAACGACCATTATTTCAATTGAATCAAGAACTGTTATAGTGTGTTGGGATGGTGTGTTTTGTATCGTTGTGTGGTGCGTTGTACATGCCTCATCAACGCCTTTAATTCTCTTGTAATTGAACTAAATAAAAAATCGTCAAGTGCGTGTTCGTTCGATGCAACATTGACTTTCGTCCAGTAAGACTTTATAGTAATCTTTATATATATTGTTATAGAATCGTGATTTTTATATAAATCTTTGTTCAGCCCTGTGATAACTAAAATTATCAAGCCCTTTCCGTCTATACCGTAAATAGCTCTTAAATCTAGCAGTCGATTACTATCAGATGAATGAGCAATAGATCCACCTGTACTGTGATACCATCTAACTGAGATTAACTATCCATCTGTCAAGCGGGGTGATTATGGGATTATCAGGCCTTGATCGTTCGTTAGCAGTAGTACATGGGGGAGACGGCTGCGTTGTTTTGTTTATTTTCGATGTATTTTTGGGAAGGACGTATTTTATAAAGTATGCGACTAGTTTTCTTCTAAAATTAATTCCATTTTCAAGTAGAACACCGAAGTTATTACAATGGACTGAATCTTAACAGATGATGATGAACTGAGCAGGAATAAGTCCACCAAAAAAGGTACTACCATGAAATAAAGGAACAAATAGAATGTTATGATCAAAAACTGTACCGAATCTCGTAATATATTCATCAGCATCATCATCTAGCGTAGGCCTATCCAAACTATGTTGAGGACGGCTTCATCTATCTTGATTCAATTGAACACCAGTATTTATCGAATTCGACTTAATTGAGAAATTCGTTAAGTTCTGTATTAGAATTCTGTTAATAATCACATCGAAAACAAAGATTTAGAATACAGACTGATTATTTTTCAAAAAATCCTAATTAATAGTCATACAAATGCGGCATATCGTCTTAGAAGCTGAATGATTCGTCATCGTCATCGAGATACGTTTTTAGGGTTCCGTACCCCTAAAGGAAAAAAAACGGAACGCTTATAGAATCACTTCGTTCTCCGTCTGTCTGTCTGCGTTCAGCTGTTAGAAATAACCTTCTAAGTCAACGCAATCAAAAGATAGGTATCCGAATATTTTGACACTCGCTAATAAAACAAAACCTATGGCGTGCTTATTATTATTTATTTATTTATTTAAACATACAGTTTTAATACAGGTTCATGTTTGTTTTGTACCATTAAACCAAAGATGGTTGGTATTGGTACTCACATTCGCTAAAGCAACACTGCTTAATCACTATTTAACAAATATAGGTAAAAATTAAGGTACATGATAAATATTTCACACGTAACTATTTTAGCCTTAAACATCGACCGCATCTTACCGTTGACCAAGAATCATGAAACTGAAATTTTATTTAAAAAAAAAGACAGGAGAATTGACCGTGGCGTATGTCGGTGTATGGGAGAACTGCAAATGTTTAATTATTTCTTGGGGTAAAATATTTAATTTTTCAAAACGACTACGGAACCTTTCACTGTGCGCGTTTCAAAACGCACTAGCCGGTTTTTTTACTCACATATTTATACTAGTTACATTAATTGATTTGATACGCTCGTAAATAGTTCGCTCGTATACCTCTTCTTATTTTTTTCTCAAAAATAGTTTAAATTGGCAGTGATTGATATAATTATACTTATAACGGAATAGGTCTGCATAAAAAGGAATAGGTAGGTACAGATAATTTTTCGCCTCTCATCATATTCCCTGCAAAAAACTAAGCTTTCAAGGCCATGCAACTGTAACAGGTCAGTTTACTTACTAACACAATAAAATAATGAACATGACGTGTGCAGTGACCTTCTGCGGGCTATTTTAATATCGCAATAAATGGAATAGTTTAAAGTATACTGTTGACGGAATATAACATTAACACAGTAGATATGTTATACAATTTCCAAAAGTATCTAGAAAAGTAAGGACACGACATATTCTGTAGACAGTCAGCCATCTGCTACTCTAGGTATAGACGTACCCACTTGCTACCCAAGAAATAAAGCACGATTCTCAACCACATAGTACTTACCTAGTATAAATACTCACATTCTAAAACAAGACAGCGATATTCATATCGCCCACAAACTAAACAACAAATGAAGGGCTATTACAAACGTGTTCGTGCAACATGCAATCAGTTACAGCAACATAAGTGATTGCCGCAAACTTGCAAAGTGCTGTGCTTTGTGCAACACCAACACACGTTGCATAACGACTCATTAGTTTTCTATTTGCTTTAAATATTGCTCGAGTTCGTGTATTGAAATATGAGATTTTGTTTTCAACGCCAAGCTGTAACAGCTGGTGTCCCATATATCAACATTTATTTTTGGTATATTTGGATTTTGTGTGTTCTCAGGTCTTGATGTGTTTTAGAGAAGAAAATGTCCAAACATATGAGATAAATCGCAGGATAAGCTTGTCTTTGTTTATACGTGATATTTTAAACCTTGCCTATCTTGGTTATTTTTTTTTGTTTGCCTATTTGAGTGTCCCACTGCTGGGCAAAGGCCTTCCCTTCCAAACCTCTCTATCCTGTGCAATCTTAATAATCTTACTTAATAAAGTCCTTAAAATCATTAATTCACTGACAAATAACGGACAGCCTAAACCGCTAAGTCTTGAAATTACACTCTTCTAATAGAAGATGAAAGTATGTTTGATAATTTTGTCAGTTTTCTCCAAGGAAAGTTCAATCGAGCACACGGCTTGTACCTTAATTTCATATATAAGTAGCGACATCTGTTGCGTAAAGCTAGAATTAAAGCAGCACGCAGTGATCATGATTGTGGTGACTCGTTAAAGGCGGAGAATACCTCCTATTCAATCACGAGATCTCTTTTATTACGAGAATTATGCTCCGGAGCTTCTATAATAATCTATGAAGGTCACATTTCAAAATGTTGTCTTATTTAAGAAATAGTTAAGAACATCCCGGCAACTGAACCACACCTAAAATATTACTCACAAAATTCCCTGTAATATTAACTTCCACATTTTCGTACCATTTAATTCACCCCAAAAAGAAATAAAAGAGTTGAAACAAGTACCTAACTAAAACTTCCTTCAGCATACATACGAAACGGAATATTTTAAACGATATAGGAGTAGGTAGGAAGGTAGGTACTATCTTTACAGCCAATAAAGATGGAAAGCACGTGATATAATAAAAGTCATCGTAAAATATTCATTGTGGTCATACCTATTCAGTACTTTAAGAATAGCGATATGAGGAAATTTCTTGTCGATTATTAAATTTTCTTCATTTTTAAGGTCGGCTACCTCGATATTATAAAAACGGAAGCTATGTTATGAGGGTGTGCTGAATTTTAGTGAATAGCCCAGAAACAATTTGGCTACGCTGTTGTTTAAGTCATGAATAAATTTCAAATTGCTATGACGTCGTGATAGCGGATTTCATAGTATGCCGTTGATTTAAAATAAGTTCAAATAACGTGGTATTCTACAGTGACCGCACATAATATTCGGATGTAAGAAGCTCCATGAAAAGTACTAAGTGATATTCAGCTACATCTGGTTAGACTGAAAGCTGACCCCAACATAAATGGGAAAAAGCTGGACATGGAAGTCGTTGTCCAATATTAATCTTCCTATAAAGTAAAGTAAAAATACTGTAGACTGCACGTCTAATCTGTTACATCGAGATCTATAATTCCACATTTTTCCCCCGAACAGTATCATTCATAATATCAAACTGTACAGCGATGTCCACATAAGTATCCCATGGACATCTAACGGTTCCGGTCATGCATTCAACAGCTCGCGCCGACCTTTACCAGGTCGTCAGTCCGTCCATACAATAGCATTCATAGGCGCATCGCAATACCCAGTGACAATACTCCATGCATTGATTTTTCATCGTTTGACCCAGTTTTTGCTAGTGGCTATCTGATTAGAATCAATGCCAATATTGCATCGATACTCCTTTACCGTGAATTCGCAATACATAGAATTGCAATGCAAAGCGATATTGCTGCGGAACTTCAACTGTTTACCTTAGAGGGATTATTGTTTGTTGCATAAAAGCTTGTATAGCTGAGGAAAGTTGGAAGCAGTTGCTGGTGGTATGTGTATTAGAGAAACTAAAATATCCTGCGGAGTGTTAATTATGTAATAGTAGCAACGAAAATACAAAGACTCGAAGAAACTGTCAATACACACAAATATTAGTGCCATAGACGAATAATAGACTTGATCAAACCTTTTTGTTTCTTTTCCGAATCAACGATAATTGGAACTATGTTTATACTCACCGCAGCGTCAATTGATTCCGAGTAGTCTATTCTTATCTTCACTTACATTCTATTCCAGGAAACCAGCAGTCTCAGACAGCAAAACAAAAGCCGACCACAATCCGCTACTAAATTCGAAAGCCACAATTATAAACCATGATCCTTGCTCGGAACTTATTACACATGACTAATGTCTTTTCACGTCCACCGTCCTTTACTCCACATATATTTATTTTGCCGATACATCAAACACGCTGGAAACGCATTAAAATACTTGTATGCCACGATAATTCATAAACCGTTCTCCGAAAGGTATATACGGCTTTGGGAGTCTTGGCACGATATTGACTAATAAATTGAATTAATTACTTAAGCTTGCGGTTTTATTTGGCAAAGGATAATTTTGGTGGGATTTGCTGCTGGTGTCTCGTTTAAATTGCTTTTGTGGGCATTTGAAACAGGTGTGGTTGGAATTATGACGTGTTTTGAGCATCAAGAATTATCGTTGGTGGCTGGTTTATGTGTTAATTTTCATACCATGTACATGCTTCATCTAAATCTGAAAGCGGACTGCAAATAAACCGTAACACCTTTGAAACAAGAAGCTGAAATATTTCAATTTAGATTTCAATTTCCTACGTCGTTCCACATAACACCATGCTTGGTACACATTCAACCAAAATATTACCTTCAAATGACTGGCAGCATATTCTTATAACAGAATGCACTAAGCCGTCAAGCTGGTGAATCATTACGATCCCTCTCACAGAATTAACCCCCGGAATAAACCCTGCGGAACCCCACTCGAGACGTCATTCCATGATACTCGGTTATAAATGACAAGAGAAGATAAGACCGGTGGATTTGAGGCGTGCTGCAGGGGCCAATAATAGGTCTACCTTAATATATATTAGTGAAGTACGCTATTCAGCCTGCTGTCGAAATCCCGATACTTATACGAGTTTTTGCCCGAAATAGAGTTAAATAGACGTAATGCTGATGATCCTTATAAGTAACCATAAGAGACACTCATTTGACCTATCAATGCGTTTATCCTAACAATAGTCTCGATACGTAATGAGTGGTCACCCATCCATGGACTGACCTTGGCAAGCGCTTGCAAGCGCTGCTCATTCTTGCAAATCGACCCGTGCTGTTGAAATTATTTAGCCACGAGCTCCTTTCCTATCCTCTCCCTATCTCCTATCAATAATCCTATCTCTTCTCAGCCATACAATCAGTTCCATCTCATCAGTATAGGCCATCGGACGCGTCTGAAATGGTGTCACGGCCACAATCCGCTTTGTGTGCATCGCCCCAGCAGTTTCAGCATTAACTGGATGCTTTACGAGCGGTCCGTGTTGACAATCCCTGGGTAAAGCACCTCGAGTTTGCAGGCAAACCTGTGTAGTGTGCGCTTATCGTGAGTATACTCGTAGACGCTTTTGGAATTTCCTTTGTAAAACGCTGTAGTTTTGTCCGATACTATATTTAGGCTAACAATACTTATATGTGTACAAGTTACACCTAACAAATAGGTACATAGACATACACTTATTATATGTACATGGTGTATGTATGCGATCTTTGAACTTGGAGAAGCAAAAGGAGTAATCGTAAGTAAGGATTGTAGCAGTTGACGTTCTGTAGTTTCTGTCTACCCGCTTCGGAAAAAGGTGTGAGCATAAAATATGTGTATGATTCAAAAATGTAAAACATTCAAATGACTGTGTAATTGCAATTCTAAGGGTGCCTTCATAAGGTAGATAATTCTTACAACTAACTAACCAATATACGGTCATAAAGGTGGGTGGTGGCTTTATATAAGTTCCCATTAAAATAGATGGACTTTTAACACCGCGTTCAGTACGTCTAACCAAAGATATCCAAGCAAAAACACTGATTAAAGTGATTTGGTTTTGACCGTTTTGTGGATGTGTTTATTCTAGAGTGCCGGCAATTTATTATTTTAGGTCAAAATAAAATCACATTAATCAGTGTTTTTTTGCTTGGATATCTTTGGTTAGACGTACTGAACGCTGTGTTAAAATATGTCAATTAATTTTAATGTACCATCTCAACATGAATGATGTAACAAAGGTTTTGTAAAAATATTCTGATTTAAAAGAGTGTCCATGGAGTTTTTTGCCCGTTCTTCTCCATAGAGATCTACGTTAGAGATGGGTAACTACAGTACTTTCACAGTTTTATGCCTTGTCTTGGCTGGGACTGTAGCTTCATTTCATTGTTGTCTTTGTTTCGACAGTTCAAAAGTGCCTGTAACTGGCCTACTTGAAAACTTGCTTTGATTCGATTTGGGACTTTATTTATTATAGAAAAAGATTATACAAAATCAGAATTAAATTTAAGACGTTTCATTATTTGTTTTTTCAATAATACTATTAATTTATATATCTATGGGCCGAAGTTGCCTGAATATAAATTAATGTTGTTGTTGTTGTTGTGTAAATCATTTTTCGCACCAGGTTTCTTAAAGCCACTTACAGTAATTTAATTTGGCTTAAAAAGAAATAAACTAAGATGTTTTTTTTTTACTACTACAAATAGAACTAAAATAAAGATAAAAAGAAGACTAAAATAAAGTATCCATATAATTATATAAACAACGAAGACAATAGGACACGTCTTAGGCGTTAAAGTACTCCTCTGCATCGCTGTCATCTGGAAACGTGCCCAAAAGACTGGCAGCATTGCCACGTTGAATGGCAATGCTAATTCTTTGCCCGAAGAAAGAGCCAGCCCTCTGGTCACGCGAAGATGATTTTAATGTTGAAATATTCACTATTAAACTGAGTGCAATCTTAAAATCATTTAGAAACTTACTTAAAAACTGGGTACTCTGCGTCTTCCCATCTCGCTTAGGTACTTACTTGTAGAATTTCAAGAAAACTTTCAACTCTGGCGAAATGTACATAGATAGTGTAATAGCCTCTCTAAATGACCTGAATGACTTTTTAATGCTCATAATATTTCGCTTTTCTAGAGAAAATATAAAAGAAATATTAAAAAATTAGACTGATATAACACATTATTTTCTTTGCACACGTACAGGAGATTGGTTTAATCTTTTTAACCATGGGATTTTGATTTTATAAGAGTCTATTTTTTATAGGTAACCCCAAAATCAGGAGGTAAGGAAGAGAGGTTTTATCCCTGCATTGAAACAAAATGTTAATAAAAATAACCTCAAAGTCAGTCTTCCTCAGATAGCCAATATGCATAAAAATCACTGTAGATTGTTTCTCGTCAAAGTATTGTAACCGTTTGAAAAATACAGAATTTTTATTATATTTATTTAGATTTTTTATAAACCCGGTACACAAACAGGATATAATACAGAGTGGAAGGGACACCGACGCGAAAATGGCTACCACGTTTCAGTCTTACATAATTTTTCATCGGTTTAAAAAAAAACAGCTGTTCCATACATGTCGACCGTGTAGGTACATAATGCACTTTTGTAGGAAACAACTGTTTTTTTTTTAATAACCTTAGAAAAATTTCTATGTGGCCCGACTCAGAATGATGTATAGAATACGTACACGGTACATGTGGTAACCGTTTCCGCGTCGGTGTCCCTTCCAGCCCTTAAACAGTGATATATTTTTTTAATTGACCTTTAATGACCACAGCTAGGCAATGGCTTCCCAATACCCTTCCAGGTACTCTTTTCTAGCTCTATCTCGAGCCAGTCTTCTTGATGCGTATCCAGGTGATCTCGCCACCTCTTCCTGATCTAAATTAAGAAACATTAAACCAACATAAAAGACAAGAAAGTTAAACGATTTTAGAAAATAATATTGCATTCTCAGCAAAGTAAAAGATGTACCTCAAAGCCAAAGCCTACTTGGTCCACACTTCTTCCAAAGCCTACTTGGTCCACTACTTTCATTCTGAGGCAAGACAAACGCCATATTTCTTTGGAACTTTAATTCCGTGTCCGCTTCCCACCTGACGGCGTAATATTGAAGAAGTAAATCATCTTGGCCTCCTGACCTTTATGAAAAAACGCTTACAGCTTGGCCACAAGTTAGGCAAGCCGCACAACGCACATCAGAACAGCATAATATACAAGGTGTAACATCATAAACGCAAAACCACCCGTGTGGTCTCTTGAACCAAGAAACTGCAACACTTTTGTCAGGCCTCCGTCACTCCATGTACTTGCGCGCTATAAGTGCCTACCGCCCAGCCGAGCGGTCTCGGTCCGCCGGCGGATCAAATTCAGTGCGGTTTTCGCAAGCAAAGCGCGCGCACGCCGTTCAATTTTAATAGTGCTGTTCGTTCGTACGCGTATTACGATGCCGTGTGGTGCCTTATGTGCTGTAGATGGGTGTAAATCAAGCAAAAGAAGGGATAAACACCTAACATTTTTCCATTTACCTGTCAATTTTTTTAAGTTGGTTAAATATTTTATAAATGATAAAATTTTTAACTGCCACATAAAAGTCAGAACATATTCACAGTTCTCAATAACATAGATAAAAAGTTATGTTAATTTAATTTTATCGAAGAGGCAGCCCTGCTATTACTGTGGAATCGCGCGGTGCGAAGCAATCACTGCTGTACGCTTGAGCATTTAGGCGCATTTTAGCATACAGTGGTTGTTGACGCGAGGGAGTAGGCAATTATCGTAATAGGTATTGGAAATTTTCTACTGAGTGAAGTATCTGGACTAATCTGTGCTTTTGTTCTGTGAATTCTTGAGCTTCGCATAAAAAATGTAAGACGTTCTATAGGAGCTGACACGATCAACTGATCAACATGACATGTGATAAGACTAAAAAAAAAGTTATGAAAGTTTTTCAATTTCATGGTCTGAGGTCTTGCGTTTATTACTTATATGGTCTGGTAGAAAATGCTCAAGGCATTAAGTCCGCCTTTGCACATTATGTGCATAAAGTTTTAATAAATACGTATTATGTCACACCCTGTAGAGTAAGCTTACAGCAAATGTTTTAAGAAACAAATCGTGTTACTATAGGTACAACTAAAAAAACCGGCCAAGTGCGTGTCGGGCCACGCACAATGCAGGGTTCCGTGTTGCCCATCAAAATATGCGGACACTTCATACGGTCCGACTTGCCTCCGAACGATGTTTTTTATTGTATTAAAAAAAAAACTTACATTTACAGTTGAAAAACCAGTGCTTCCATACATTATGTTTAGAAAAAATTATCCAAGTACATTTTATAAGTTGGTCGTCTATTACTCGTAAACTTGTAAAGCCAACTTAGCTGTGATAGTTTTTCTTTTAAATTCGTTAAATATACTACCATGAACTGTGATTTTTTTCACACACACAAACATAACCGTTTAGCTGATAAAATGGGACACTTGAGCCCAACAAAAATTGGCACTTTAAAGCTTAATATTTCACAAACCAATCTATTAATCGAAAAATTATTTGAACGAACTCCCAATATGTTTAAAAAACTATCCAACGTAATTATGTGGTACGTGAAAACGAAAAAAAAAATCCCCACTTAACGTGTACAGGAGATACCCCAAAAAATACTTTTCGAGATTTTATTTTACCACTTTGTCGGTTATAACTAATTTGTATATTTTTATGCCAAATTACAGCTTTCTAGTACTAAGAGTCTGAGCTAAGCCGCGGACAGACAGACGGATATGGCGAAACTATAAGGAATCCTTGGTGACTACGGAACTCTAAAAATGTATGGGCTCATTATTTGTATATCATTAAACGGAAATGAGTTACATACAGTTGTTCGACATGGTTGTCATTTTCGTTGTTTTCAAGAGCGTTCAATACGAAAATGGAGTCAAAATCAAAGTATTTTCTGTTATGCCGTCTGCCCTACACGGTCAAACGACAGGCGTTTTGAACAGACAAATGAAATAAATAGTTTGAGGCATGCCATGAGTACTGCGACGCGTCTGGCAACACGCAGGAAACAAGCGACGCACACGCGAGTCGCTTTACGCATGTGGCTTCATCTAAGGTCGTGACCGGGACATTTAAGTGCTCCTGGACGCTGCAATGTTTAAGGTGCTCTTTTGTAACGTGCAATGTAGGTCAATGGGTGTTTTTGTGTGGAGTATTTTTTGATGAAATGTAAATTGTGTAGACGAGGTGTGGGTCAACCTTAAATTAATAAATGGAAAACAAAATTTGCGCTTTTTAATATGTTTTTTTTTTATTAGTTAATCACAGATTTAGATTAAAATAAACCATTACAATGAGAGCAGCCCTCTCTAGAGAGTAGGCCGTGTGTCCCAGCAGTGGCAACATTAAAGGCAATTATGCTAAACCATTACCAACGTATATTTTATGAAACCTGCACCTGAGGAAATCGTCAACTTCACTTTTACTTCCCTCTTGTGATGATTCAATAGCAAAATATCTATAGTCCTTTAATCACTAATTAATAGGTACGTACGATTCATGCAATACATGACTCTTCTTAGCCAAATCTAAAAGACTTTCCCTCATACCTCATATTACGTAATAGTTTATAGTGTTCACCCTTATCGCTTATAGCATAAAACGTAACCACATAAAAAATATCACATGCAAAGTCCTCCTAATAACTCAGCACATAATAAACCATAAACAATGTAAACACAAACTTACCAGCTTAAAATATATTTGTGACGTCACGACGTACCAACTTAAAAATGTTGACGGAAAAAAAGCGGGGCGAAACGGAAAAAGCGAAACAATTCCGCTATGGCTTCCGCCCCTCGCATTATGAAAATGAAGTTTTTATGTTCAAAAGAGGTACAACACCGGATTCTTTGGATTTTGCTCGAAATTAACACCAGTCTGCGTTTGTGATATCAGTTTTTTAAGAAAAGATCTATTGGAGCCTTGTTGTTCATTTTTGTAGGTTTTAAAATAATGCTGGCTGCTAACGTTTGGTTTTTTTTTTCTTTTCCATTGTTTTGGGTGTTTTAGCGCTTGAATGATATTGACAGGGGGCGCGCCGACGGGGGGGGGGGGGGCGCTGTATTGCTGGCCACACGTAAAATATCCACGTAAAAGTAGCAGGGCGGTTGCTTGTCAAGTTCTACAACAGTATTAATGACCAGTTTTCAGTGATGGACTCTTTGGTAAATAGCAAAATTGGCGCGAGGAAAGTTTTCTATCTAGGTAGTAAGTTTCAGCGCTGTACGCATACTATAAAAGTATTAACCCGTAAATGCTATAATGTTATAAGTGTTACGGTAGCAAAATAATATATTCTATACAATCAGTACTTGACAAACTACTACTCGATGGAGTCATCACCAGTTTTTGTCGTAAACCACATTTAAATTGAAAAGCAAAAGCATACTAAATAACACATACCTAGAACTCCATTAAATCACTAAAACAAAAACAGACGTCCATTAAAAATATCACTTTTAATTTGCAAAAGCAACTGCGAGAATCATAGTTTTACAAAAACTACATGCAATTACCACCGTGTGTGCGGATGTAAAAACATTCCGCGATCAAAAAACTCTCATTACGCCTCTATGAAAACGCAAACTCACTAAAATGTTGCCTGTATAAAAATAGCTTCATGACGACCGAAGAACCCAGGAATAGTAGCTACAAAACTGGATGTGACAAGGACGGTTTGTAGCATTAATGCTCTATCTAGTAAACACGATAACAAAATAAGTCAGTCGGTTGTTTTAAACTAGCTTGGCTAGTTTATTATTATCTTGTTTGTTTACAATTTAATTACCTATGGTGATTAAATTGTAAAGATTTTATACAAACGTTTTTCCTTAGGAGACTCATTTTTGTAAAATATTTGACTTTTTTTATAGACAGCACTTGGTAATACCAGCCTAGGCGCTGGGCATTACTAAACTTGAAAGAGCAGAAAGTAAAATGGGGAGAAAAGAATACGGCAATAATCCTACCAACTCTATTGTAACCAGGGATATAATTAGGTAACTAATTGTAGTAAAAGAATTCCTTGAGCTTAAACCCAAATGATGCACCAAACCACACCAAACCAAACCACCACAACCACTACCAAACCAAAAACCACCAACCAACCACCAACCAAAAACCAACCACTGCACAAACCTGCCGCTGCTGCTGTACTTATACCAAAAATTTGCATGTCATTATGTTATGATTAATTATGTTAAGCTACTATTATACTACCACTGTAACTTTGACTTTAGTGCAAGTAAATTCGCAGAGAGACGACAAATATTGCTCAGGTACCGTAATACAGTATTGCAGTAAAAAGTCTACAATTTATTTTTCAAAAACGCAAGCAACAGAAGTTGCAAATTGAACCCGACAGAAAGTCTCGATGAATGAGAAACAACACATGGCCGTAACGTTTTACAGCAGAAATGCCAACTCAAGCAACGTAGCAAAATAATTTTCATGTGAAAATACAGAACAGTTTACTTAAACGATGTTGAAATAACTCTCCCACACGCTGACGCTTAGGAATTCTCTAATTGCAAGGAGACAAACCGAGGTACAAGTAATTGCTGTCGAGGCTCACGCGATGCAGCGTCAAGTGACATCGTGCATTAAACTGGGACCTAGGAAATTACTTCAGCAGAACTCTTTAGCGCGGTTAGCGAGAAAGTAAGCCATATTTTGTACTAACAGGTGTTTGAGTTTAACGAACGTGTAGCTGTGAAGGTGTGGGTTGATGGACTGATTATGTTGGCAGTTCGTAAAGGTGTGAGCATTGATTGCTTAGGTAGGTACAGACGCCAGCAGATCAAACTACTACAATCTATCAGATTTTCAACTTTATCGCTAAAACGGTTCAAGGTTGATTGGGAAAATTTGACAGTTTAGGATAGCTTGATGTCCTGGCGTCTGTATCTTTTAAATTTCACGGACCTATAAAATTAATACATGTTTATTACTGTCCTCTTCAGGACAAACGTCTCTTCTTTTACAGAGTAAGCAAGAGCATTGATCACCAAGCTTGCTTAAGGCGGGTTAAAGATATCAGGCTTATATTAGTTACTAGTTTTTCATCGCTGCTTCGCTCCCACTATGTATGGAAATTAAACAACGGGAATATTTTAATTGTAGTCTATAGCAGTTGGGAATAATGTAGCTTCCCGTTGGTGCAAGAATTTTCGGAATCGAAGATTACCCCCCACATACAAACTTACAAACAAATTTTATACTTCTAATATAAGTATAGATAGGGCCACATTTTGTTCATCTCCTTCCTTCACGATTTTGTACCAATAGTAGATACCCTAAAAGACGAGCTAATCGTAAATTGTAGGTTTGTCATTCACTTGATTTGGGTTCTCAAAGTTGATCAGTACTACTTTGTCATTCAAGGCGTTATCCAATTTCTAGCTCGATCACGAAGGAAACTCCACCAAAGTATCTACGTCAGACCACAAGGGATTGAACCCTTGGAAGACTTACGTCCCTACGTATTTCTGTGTCCCTGGTCCCTACAAACAAATACCCCTTTTGAGAATTAATCCCTTAGCGTAATGGAACCATTACATTACCGTTATTTTTAGAGGTGCTAAAATACAGAGATCCTTTGGATATATTTATAATATAATTTTTATTTCAAAGATAATTAAATTATTTACAAACTACAAAACTGTAATAGTAATAAATCGTCCGCATCGCTGTCAACAGGAAAGTGCCCAGAAGGCTGGCAGCATAACCACGTTGGATCGCAATGCTGATTCTTTGGCCAAAAAATAGGCCCGTCCTCTGGTCACGTGAAGAGTCGACCAACCGCTTAGCGATTTCCCGAAATACTAGGTGAGCACTCGGACCCCATAGCCCTAGTGTTTCAACCCTAAACGGCTCAAACACATAACTACCAATTAAATTATTCTTTGAGGTTTTCAGCACCTGCAGCAGCCGCCACAGCGCAGCCCACTGTGCTAAGAAGATGGCATGGCGCAAGGGTGTCGATGCAAGTTGCGTCCCACACCAAAGGCCTACCCAATATTTATTATAATTAAAATTCATAAATGTAAAAAATGTGTGCCCTAGGCTTCGGCCGCGTTACCGGAGGCAATCATTCTACGGGAACTGACCCAGATCATGGTCTAGCTGTGTGCTAATTAAATTATGTCAAAATCAGATCAGCCGTTAACACATGAAAAAGTTACAGATAGGCAGACATACTCATTTTTATTATAATATATACATTTATACAAACAGCAAAATCTGAAAATGGTTGGAGTGATTTGACAGGGTTTTTATTGGTAGATAGGTGATGTTATAATAAATAACTTAGGTTCCTTTTATTTTTTTGAAAATGGATTAGTGTTCCTTGCAAAACAATTAAAACCCATGAAATTCTGAATTCTGGGTCTGGCTGTTTGTGTATGTGAGTTTAAATGTTTGTAAACGCACCCACGACACAGGAGAAATTCCTAGTGCGGGGCAATGTTTAAAAAAAAAAAAAAAAAAATTGTAACCAAAAATTCGATTCAAATAGGGAAGTAACATTTTTTAATAACTCGCAGACGAAGGTCACGGGCAATAGCTAGTATATTATAAGTAAGTATGGTAATTTATTGGACAATAAATTTTCATATTAGCTTTTCTAATTTGCAAAATACCGTTTCTTTTTCAGTGTTGTTAGAATACCGCTAACCGCAGACGGTAGGTATATCATCACGCAACGCCAATGTCGTCGACAGACAAGGTAATAAATATTTCTGCTGTCACGAGGTCTGGGAAACCTTCTGTTACACTAGTGGTTCATAAATCTTTATTCTGTAATTCTACTATTTTCTCTGATTTAATTTTCGCTATAGGTACCTACAATTGTAAGACTAACAGCTTTATTTATTACATTCACGATTTGAATCCAATTGTTTTTTTGTAAAAGTGACAGGTATCTGTCAGCTGTCATAGACACGTAAACAGTCTTATACTTTTCGTCTAGTGAAATGGACAGATACCAGTCACTTACGTAGTAGACTAATTTAGAATAACATTGTTTTTGGCTGTATAGAGTTGAGACTTTTGCCACGATCATTTTTTGAAGGGTGATAGTTTGACTTTGGTTCGTTTATTTTGAACCGTCGAACGAACGTTGATATTTTGCTGTGAAGATTAAATAGAAGAATATTTACTATCGTCGTTTAATTTCTGAGTTGAGGTTGAGTTCCTACACAATGGATATAAAAAGTGTTAGCTATAAGCATAGACGTTTTGACTACATCGAGTCCTGTAAAGAACTGTCTGTCATAACTCAAAAATATTAGGTTTTAGGATAATACCCCATTCAACTTCAATTATCCTTGCTCTATAATTGAAAAAAAAAACCATAGAGAACTGAGAATAGAAGTCACCGAATGGCACAAGCAAAAGTTTTTTACGCAAAGCTTCGTTAATGGGGAAGCGCCAGTTTAGCCAGCAAAATTTAAATTTAAATTCTTAGGTTTTGTGCAATTCGCAAGTCACTGTCAGGTTTTATGTTGACCAAAATATGATTCGCGACCGTAACACGTATGTATTTAGGTACAGAATTATAATCATTAAAATCATCAATAGTGTAAGTTCATATCCCATTGAATGACTTTTCACCTTTAGTTCCACTCCACTTTAAGGACACAAAAAACTTTAAAATGCAGATATCTCAAACCACTATTTTTGTATTACGACGGTACTTTGAGGATATTTCTGTGTTTGTAAATAAATTGTGAAGAATTAAAATTCTTCACAATTCATTGTGATGGACTGTGTGAAAACTGATATGGCACGAAAAGTGGTGTCTGATGAGATGACGAGTAATAGAGAAGTATGGAAGAAGAAGACATGCTGCGCCGACCCCAAATGAATTGGGACAAGGGCAAGAGAATGATGAATTAATAAGTGGAGCATAGCACTTCGATCGCAATAAGAAACAATACGAAATGCAAGACTGTACCAAATATTTATTATAATTGATTAAAGTAACATCGTTAAACAATTTTAATGCAAAAGTAACGATCCTTCGTTCATTAATGTGTTGTTATTAAAACATTGAATACTTTTAATATTAAAAACGATATAAACTTCACCAATAAAGGTTTCAAAAACGCAATCAAATAGTTTTTTATAACTTCAAAGACGGACTAAACTTTCGTTACCCCTTTTATTTAATAGTGGTTTAATGTCTACACTTTAAACATGTGGATATCAACAGGAATAATTTGATGCGTAATCAAATAAGGCAGATGATGGGTGGTCATAAATTATTATGTTACTAAACTTGGTATTTACTATAATAAATGATGTGAAAAGGTAGTTAACAAGCAACCCAAATCCATAAATTATGTATTTATTCCATACTTTTAAGTTTACAAATGTACTCAGGCGCATTAAATTCCATTTAGTCGACGCCATGTTTTTTAATTAGTATTAGGTAATATAACTTTACAGACTACAAATTGAACTAAAATAATAATAAAAAATAAGACTAAAAGTAACCTACATAATATATACAACGACGACAAACACACACACAAGCAACACTAAAGCGTCAAAGTACTCCTCCGCATCGCCACGCATTGCATTGCCACGTTGATTGGCAATGCTAATTCTTAGACAAAATAAAGAGCCAGCCCTCTGGTCACGCGAAGTGTCAACCTGTCGGCGATTACACGATTATGATTTAGTTTACAGATATGTATGTACATACATCATTTTTCCACTATGTCATAAAACCTCAACTTGTACCTACATGTGAATACCTCGAATGGGAAATCATCAAATGACTCCTCCCGCTCTGGGCGGAGCGGAAGGGAGTGTCAGACTTTTACTGACTAAAAACCATACATGTTCCTTCTTTTGCCCTTTGTTCCAGGGCCGCGGTATCTCTTTCGAACAGTCCCACAGCCCTGTCAATCTACTCCTGGTAACGTATTCTCAACATTGAAATGTTTTGAATACCTTGAAAAAGGAGTTCCTATTCTATACTTAATTTGCTATTATGCCAGGTTTTTCGCACACGGATGTGGTTATTTCCTTGGGCCCAATTAACTCCGCAACCCACAACTTTTACGACTCAGCATAAAAACAAAAAGAAAATTTGAAAAGTAATTTTGGTGATTTGACTATTTTTATCACAGTTAAAACTCTATTCGCGATACATATAAAAATATTCAGCTCATTAAAAAGAATCTAAAAGTTATCCAATTCTGTTTTTATTTTATAACTTCAATAACTCTTCATCTTTATAAATCGTAGAAGACATCGCTATAATAAAGCTGTAACCTATTTTAGAGTATCATCAATTCTGTTACAATGTAACTAAGATTTATATTGGCATAAACTAGGTGCTATGTTTCACAGGTCATAAACGGAAATTGCTGAAATCTCGTTTGTGAGCTATTCATAATTAAATTACTGGTACAAAGTAAGGTTATGGAGGTGTTATTGGCCATAACAACAATGATTATTATGTGGATAATGCTATAAATACCTCAGATTATGTGCGACTAGTTATCAGAGCTTGAACAAGCTACCTTAAAGGCTGCTGGGTTAAACTGGATTTTGCGATACAACTTTGAAGCACCCTATTTTCAGTAGTGGAATACTATACTCTAAAGGCCAAGCTGGTTGATAGTCCTGTCAACATGATCAATATGTAAGTATGTAGTATTTTCTGCATCGGCAGGTCAACACCTTTGAAGAGAGAATATAATCTATCTCTGTGCCAAATTTCATCCAGATCGTTTCAGCTGTTCTGACGTGACACAAACACACACATCCACACATCCAAACTTTCGCATTTAAAAATATTAGCATAGATTTATTATATGTTATTTCGTGTGTACAATTGAAAACAATACAATTAAATTACCAAATATCTCATGGGCTACCTGAAAAACATAACACCCATGTTACTGCACAGTATTTTCCGTTTAAATTACTTCTGTCTTTCATTTACTCAGCTCTCTCAACCGATAACACCTTGATATAAGCAAAAACATTTCAAAAACTTTCAACCAAAGTGTAAAATTCTTATGAGAACTAAACAACAAAGTCTTGAACTGAGCGTGGGTTTAGACAAAGTACTGACGATAAAAACAAGCCCTTAAAATTTACTACAAGGAAGTTGTCTAAGTAAAACCAATCAGTGAAGCCGATCGAAAGTAATTAGAAGTGGTTTTTACCTCTATAGGGATAAACTCGAATAATCTTACTTGAATCTGGCTGGCGAACTGGCTCTTAATGTTTTCAACACTAAGAAATAAAGACTACCTCGTTGGTCTTGTGTTCGTATGCGTGACTGCTAAGCATGAGGTCCTGGGTTTGATTCCCAGGTCGGGCAAAGTTTTATTGAGTTTTTTCATCAGAAATTTCTCAGTAACCCAACCGCGGAGTCCGGAATTGTGACCGGTTGATGGCAGTATTCTCGCCTCCTATTGCATTGGACTAAATAAATATACACCTCTGCCTATCTTTCGGGGATTACAGGCGTGATGTTATGTAAATAAAGAAATTCAAACACAGGGGCAATTCAGATTTTTCTCTGGGAAAGGCACGCACAGTGTGACCATTTACCATAAGACGGGCTTCGTCTGATGGTAAATGGTCGTCGGCTTCTGTGTCATCCAATAACATAAAAATACCTCGTAATTAGGAGATGACCAGTTGATAGCAGATTCCATATAATTAAAGTTTCACACAGCAAAACCCCTTTCTTTCTTGCTTATCAAGATCAACAGGAATTGGAATGTCACAGTTAGCCTAAAAAGTATATTATTATCTTCGTTTTTAATACTGTCTCGAGAAGACACAGGGGTAGGTCCAATTTCTACCCAATAAAACCACAGGATAGCTGTCATCAGTCGTCATAACGAGGTTGGACTCCAGAATTCTGTCTGAAACATAAAGAACCCCTCCTGTGCCTACGCCATTAGCACGTTTAAATTAAGTCACACGACTTTCAATAACGTATTTTAAATTAAATGGAACTACAAGAGTACAAGCTACTTTCTCTCCTCCTGTCCTTATCCCAAGTTATTTGGGTTCGACACAGCATTCTACCAAAAGCGTTACTATATAAACATAATATGACAGCTGTTCCCTGAAGGTTGATCAGTAGTCGATAATCTATAGAACACTCAAATTTCGCAACAAATGTTTTTAAGTCCCATGTAGTAGACAAGCTTATTGCAATCAACCGGGGACAAAATCAGACTCTCGGCTGCTATTTAAAAATCGTAATATCGCTTAGCCGTTTCTGGGAATCGAACCTAGGACCTCATGTTCAGCATTAGCGTTTGCGCGACAAGACCGACAAGGTAAGCAAAAACAATATTGCGATTTTAATCGTCCACACGTTCCACTAACTACACTGTTACAAAACTTAAAGCTCCGTGTGAAGTAACACTTAGAGCAGTCCTTAATTAATAATTAGTATGTCCATTAACGTGAAGTGAGATAATCTTTATGGTTTCTCCGAAAGATAGCGCCATCTTAAATCACGGCTGATGTTATCACCTTCACGGGTTGAACCTTAATGTCGTCTTTTAGTCAAAATATCACGTATCCAAAGGATAAGTATGATATACGGTGAAGTTTATGTGAATTTTAAATTTAGGAGAAAAGGGGAAGTTTTTTGGGGATGTTTTTTTACCTAGTTTGGTGAAAATGTTATCGTGGAAATACTTTTTTGAAAGAATTGTACGGAAATGTTTGAGGATCTGGGTAATAAAAATTAAAAAATCAGCTCACAGATAAATTATAGTCTAGACCGATGGGTCACAAGGTTTAAAATTGAAGGTCCTAAGATTCCGAACGTTATCAAAGGTTCCGAAAGCGGTAGGAAGATTTTGAAAAATCATCCCCTACAAGATTTAACATGTTGTAAGTTTTTACAAAAGTTTGCCATTTTTGCCAGTGGATAACCCGAGCCCACCTCACCATAGAATAGACTTACCTACCGAGACTTATGATAACTTTTTTCACCAATGCTTAAAGAAAATTAACACACCAATACTAATAAAACAATAACTTAGCACCTGCGAAATTCTCGATAAAAGCTAGCATGAACAAAAACAAAACAAAAGAACATGAAACCTCACTTTCCAACAAAATCGCAGCTTATTCTTATCGGCAGCTATCTAAGAGGCCGACACAAAAGAAAGGCCAACATTAGCCTCCAATTAACACCACAGACGAGAGCCTCACGTTATCTTTTACGAAAGATAACGATTTTGTTTTGTTACGCTTCTACCGTGCGATAAGTAGTAGTCGAAAAACAGTCGCGGCGTTTTGTCGCTTTAGCCAGACGCAGGTGCCAAGTTTTTGGTTGTACACGACCAGAGAATATAAAATTCAAACAGAAAGAGCAAATGATAAGTCATTTCATTTATGACTTGGTTTTGCCTGGTGGCCGATGGAGTCATGGTTATAAGGTTAAAATCATATAAAAGCTAAAAACACATCCAGTGAATAAAAAAGGGTATGTGGATCTAAATTAGGATGAGACGGGCACAATCAAAAAGAAGCCCATGATCTATGTACTCAAAGAAGTCGGTCTCTGGCCATTGATACTAATTTTCCAAATGAATGTAAGAATTCCTGAACGCCAGTTTACAATGAATGAGAATCAGGAGCATGCAATCATCTTGAAATGAACGCGACATTAGAGACAAGTAATGTTGATGTCGAATCTCGCATAACCATATCAAAGTTTCATATCACTGCTCAAACCATAATAATTGAGGTACAACTTGGCTCTACGAACAACCACCCACTTAGGCATAAACCCCAACCGATTACGTAATCTATGCCACGAGCAGCTTGTCCAATCATACCACGGATTGAACAGTATCAATATCGGCGTCATGCTAAACACCTGCCACTCGGATTGCCGGCATTTTATCTTCATTTATTGTTTTTTATCCCACGTCCATTGACACACACCTTGTTCCCTTTTTTGGGCTTTTAGGCCACAATAATAAATCAATACATGTTCTGGTTACGCCTCATTAGATTCGGGTATGGCATTGTTTGGGAAAGGTTTAACCCGTATTCCAATGAATTATAAATGAAATATGTTGTCATTAAATCATGACATTGTGAATGAATTGCTTTACGGCGGTGTAAACGTGACACACAAAATAGCTATTAACATTTTTAAAGAAAAAGAATTCTGATATTGAAATTCACCTCGTAACAAAAATAAAATAATATAAAATTCATATTATAAAACTTCATAGAAGGGACCAAACCCTCCGAAAAGCCGTTCTAACAATTAAAATTCACTTAACAAACTTTAGTATCGCCATAACACTTAATATAAAGCTAAACACATCAATTATTTTGATTCATAACCTCTCATATTGCACAAACATCACGTTTGTGTTAATCACAATGCAAAAGAATGCATCGTACGTCTTCCATTATTTTTTAACACTTAAAGGACCAGAAACAAAAGAACCGTGCCTACAACTCGAGATCCTTTCGCTTCTGATAAAAAGAAGAGGATTTGCGGGTAATGAAAGCTCTCTCCGACTGGTTTCTTAAGTCTGGGAATTCAATATCAAGATTCTAAGCAGGTGTGTTTTAAGACAAGGCGCCTTTATAAACGTGACACACTGCTCTGACGAAAGGTTAACAATTTTGTAAACACTTTCGAAAAGTAAAATGTGAGAAAGTATTTATAAGAATAACTGGAAAAAATTTACAAAATAAAACTAAAATGCTGAAGGTAAAATAAATTTGCCACAATATGCAATTTTAAAATTATAGGTATCAAGTCTGAACTCTGTGTTTGAAGTATCACAATCAAGCTAAATAAAATCCACAGCCCTGAAGCTTTTAATTAAAATTCGAACGATACACAAAATCCGCTCACCATTTAGGGCCTATCAAACATGAAAGCCCGCAATCAAAGCAGCACTTTTCTAGCTAACTCAACATCCCATCTGTATGTCTCATTGCCAAGCGGCAACGTGCAAGAAAAAACGTCCGGTTGGCATGAACGGCGCGCCGTGCGTCTCCCGTTTGTCGTCTGCCAAGCTTTGTCGGCACTTTTTCCACCCGTGACTGTTTTAGTAATCGGATAGCGATCCGTTTGAATCACCGAACGACTATGATCAGGTAGCGATGAAGTAATAAATAGAGATGGGCCGACTATGACTTTAGCCGACTAGTCGGTAGTAAAAAATGCCTAATACTCGGCCAAGACGATTATTGCTTTAGGTGGAGTTCAGGGGTCATCTGCAATGCCCAGTTTTATATAAATCTGAGTTGCTCGCATTGAGTACATACAACGCACTTCCTCACACACGGCGTTACGGTCTTAGAAATTCTAAATTTATTTTTCCTCCAAAAGTGAAATTATATTTTTCTTGATTTAAGTTCAATTATGGACTACCAAAGGGCAAAGTTTCGATTACTAGATTATGTAACAAAATGGAAAGATGATTATAACATACAATTGTAAGCCCATAACTGTAATAATTTCATTGCAATAGTTCGAGCCGACTAATCGTCGACCATTGGCCGACTACAAATAATGCCGGGTAGTCAGCTTTCCCGACTAGTAGGTACATCACTAGTAATAAAATATGAATGAAATAAAAAACAGTAGGTAATGAAATTTCATTTCATAACGCGGTCTCTTCTGCTATATTGCATGTTTAAGTTAAGTTGATTGCGTAGGACGCGTATTAAGTAACCTGTTGGGCTTCTAATGGCTCCGTCGTATTAATAGGACAGGTAAATGCGTATTGATCAAACCGCAACGTAGGCTTAATTTTTTTATCAATATCGGTTAAGTTTTTGATGTATGTCTCAATGTCTTAGCTGCGGTAGCACATAAATGACATTAGATTATTTCATTGATACCATCTTCAATTTATTTCGTGGGAGGTTTCTTAGTACACGGTTGTGTTTTCTGTGTATGCTGCTTTTTAATAAGCTAAGTTGATAATTTTGTGCGTTGACAACCAAAGACTTTGTGAGATTTTTTTTAATTTCGAATTACCTACTAGTAATCCTGTATCGTATTTGTGAACTGAGTAGGTACCTAGTCCATCTAATTAGGATACCAGTCGCTTCCAGTCGTCACTGATCTCATGTCCGGTGTTGACACAGCTTGCTATTAATCGATACCTACCCACATCATGATCATCATCATCCATATTCATCAGCATCATTCTTTAAACATGGATAAAAGATGTGAACAAAAGTTTATGTTATCATTATCTCATTCATTTTGAGAGCCAAAACCCAACTCGTACATTAAAATAAATGTAAAATCTCCAAATTCAAGGAAACGTGAAATCTGACACACGGTATTATGTCCTTTCGTCTGAAACAAACGTAATGAATATAATTTTAATACGAACTCTTTATTTCAAGAAAACAAACACGGTCTCTTTGATATTGAGTTAATTATAATTTGTGACACCATTTTACTTTGTAAGGCTGCTCTTGGATTTATAAGTTTCGATGAAACGATTTAATCATGCAGCTAGCGCCATCTGTTGTGGAGTGGAGAGAAACTTAATATGATGAAAGATGCATTTCAGCTGGTACTGTTTGTATAGGTATATTTGTGTTGTTTTGAATGAATAGATTCGTTGTTTATCAAAATTAAAGTACTGTAGAGATGTTGTGACCAGATTTTTATTCTATAATATTCTGAAATTTAATGCCACTGAGCGGTGACCATGTGGTCCTGGGTTCAACCACCGGGACGGATAAGGTGTAATTGTGTTTTCTCCATCAGAAATTTCTCAGCCACAGCCATAGATTTTGGATTTGTGCTCGGTTGATGACATTAGGCTCGCCCCCATTACATGGGACTATAAACATAACTAGCGAAATGTGGGCGCACTACTAGGTACACCTCTGCCTTACCTTTCGGGGATTACAGGCGTGATGATATGTGAAAACATCGTTGCCCAGGAGTGCAACAAAACAAGAATTCTTTTAATTTTGAATTAAGCATTCGGTATTATAGATACCTATGTTAAAAAAAATTAGTGATATACTAACATCGGTATTTCTTTGTATTGTATCAACTGTGTTATATTGCTTACATCCAGTCCATCAGAAAAAATAATACAATTCCAACAAAAACAAACACGTGAGCTACATAAACAATTCAAATAAATATCTACAGATAAATAATACAATTCTCTTGTAATAAAGCTCACACGTAAATGGCAAACCGTTATAAACAAAGAAAAGAATCCTTTTCTCATTTTGCTACACATCCCAGAACCCGCCTAAAGCTACTATTCAGACAAGATTCCTTCAACAAACATAAAGCCTTAGAATTTCCACATCATTATGATTTGTGTAACAAGATTTCCACCTCATTACAAAGTTAACATGGCCCTTTGTCAATGAAACCACTCGAATTACGAAGATAGAACTTACTAAAGTCCTTTCAAAATTATTTTACCTTCGACTTGTCAAATCACTGTCAAAATCATATTATTGATCTTTATTTTTAAAACAGTAAGGCTCTGTTGTGCTGCTGTCAGTGACAAGTCTGTCATACCATCATCATCCTGGTGTCCTGAAACACAGGCCACGAGCCTAGGACATAGGCATAGGCTTTTTTAGGCAATTCAGGTAAATATATATTTACCTGAATTGTGTATCATTGTCGAATCTGACCAATGTAAAATAATTTATGTATATTGTGGTGAGAAAAAAAAATAAAGTTGATTGATCTGCCTAGCCTTTTCGGTTATCGGCTTCCAGTCTAACCGGATGCAGCTAAATATTTTACATGGAGCGACTGCTTATCTGACCTCCACAACCCAGTTAGACTTTCGGGTAACGGTAACGACTGCCAAAGATGTACAAATGACATCCGGTACCAGTGACTTAAGGTGCTTTCCGTGGCACTGAGGAAACTTGGTACGTAATGGGTGGTCAGCCATCCACGAACCAACCTAGGCAAGCGCGGCTTAACCAGAAGATTGACCCGAGCGGCTGTTATTATTTAGACTCAAGTCTGTCATACCATAATGATCTTTATCTACGCAACAATAAAGTTGTTCTTAGATTGCAGCTGATAGAGGTAAATTATCTGTGAAATGACTGTAAACAGACTCATTGTCTGTTACCTACTAAGTAGAGATGAATAACAACACTGTTACGAAGAACAAAGATCAAACCTCGACGTGAGTATGAATGTGGATGGATATGAGAAGGAAAAATCAAAGACACGATGAATAAATTTTGTGAAAGTTGATATGGCTAAAATGGAGGTGACTACTTGAGATGAAGACTAAAGAACTATTGAAGCAGAAGGCATGCTGCTTCAACCCCAAATCAATCATCAATCGTCAATTGGAAAAGGTGAACGAGCGAGATTATGATGATCATGATGTATAAGTCTACTCTATGTTTTTAAACAATATAAAGGTTTATAAATCTCATATGATTCCAAGATTACTGATGTTCACGAATACAAAATTGTGTCGTCATTATCAACAAATCAGATAATTTAGATACGTTAATAAATTAGAAGAATTGGGACCCTGTGTTAAAAGCTCTTGAACTCACATTAAAACAGGTTAAAAGAGCGCTTAATTCTTAAGAAAACCATCACTTGACTAACCCACCAAAAAATATGAAAAGCCGTTATTTATTTATGCAAAACAGCACAAATTCCTGAGCTTACAAAACTGTCTCCAAAGCATTGTATATTTGGCGCTCATCAATATTCCCAAATGACATTTATTATAATCTTCAAACAGACCTCCCACTCGCTTTTCAACACATTTTTACCAGTGAGAATAAAAGGAAAGTTTGTATAAACAAGATAAAGGGAAGGGAGGCAAAAGAAAGTTTGATATTAACAGGTTTTCAATCAATGTGCAAACGGCTGACATACTGGAACGAAGTGAACGGGAATATTTCATTGTGAACCAAGCAGATGGATTGGGTAAGGATTCTGACGCTTTCGTCCTTTATAAAGTTGGCCGTAGGGACTGTAGGGGTGCCACGAATTTTGGTAAAGGAAAAAGAGATGGTTTAAATATTAAGTCTACTGAACAAGATGGGTTAATGAATAATGGATGGTAGCCTTGTTTTGACTCCGTTTAAGAGGTTTTAGGTGAAATTTACAGCAAACAGGTACAAATAAGTTAAGTAAGCCTTGAAAAAATATATTACGCTAGTTACGGAGCATGCAAGCAATACTGGTATTCAGCTGCGTCTGCGAACATAGTGGTGAGAAGTATAGCTAGATGATGATGAGTTGTAAAGCATCATCGAGAAGATCTCTAATGACTGCTGTCGTTGCTTTATTTGACCTCCACACTATCTCATCTGTTACGGTCGACAAGGGTCACGAACTGTGGTTAACTTTTTCGTAAGAAAACCTGGCCTGCCTACAATGTTATATGCCCCAAATTCGCCCAACGTAATGTGTGCTCCGAATAGTCAATAATACCAGACGGGTCGTTCAAATTCAATGTCCCATCAGATTAGCACCGATGTTCACATTATATCCACCAAATTACTTATTCAAATCTTGATCCCAGCCTAATTTCATACTTATCTTCCTAAAGATTTACTTGTTTGGTTCATTATTAAATGTTTTGTCTACTTATGGTAATTTAATTTGGCTGTCGGCGATTTTCTTAGAGGATTTGGTTTTTGCTATGCTTTTTATTTTATGGTTTCTTTTCTTGTCATTCAAAACATTGGTTTCTTCTCTCGCCTGCACATCAAGCTACCCGAAACTGTCAAATTTTCCCAATCAAACTTGAACCTAATGTATTAGCGATAAAGTTTAAAATCTAATAAAGAAAATTGACAGATTATCGTAGCTTGATGTGCTAGCGTCTGTTCATTATATCAATCTACTATCTAATAGTATCCGGAGTTGCAACTGCTGATCCTGGGTTCAATTCCCGGCTCGGGCTAATTGTAATTGGTTTTTCCATCACGAATTTCTCAGTAACAGCCACGGAGTCTGGGTTTTTGATCGGTTGATGGCAATAGGCTCGCCCCATATTACAAGTAACTTAATCATAACTGGCGAAATGTGGACCTACTATTACGTACACCTCTGCCTAACCCCTCGGGGATTGCAGGCGTGATGTTATGTTTACGTGATGATATGGTCGTTAATTAAATAAAGAAAAACTTGATGAGTAGATTGACAAGATACGTTACTCTAAGCTTGTATATTTTGATAAACGCTTTCAAAATACAATCCAGAGTAAATTATCTTTATCACCCTTAACACCCTTTAAAGCAAATGCTCCTGCCCATACCCCAATTTGTTTGGATTCGGTGCAGCATATCTTCTTTTTCCATCTATTCCTCGCCAATCCTCTATTAGTTGATAATTCATAGACACCCTCTTAACAATGCTTCTAATTTACAATATATTCCACGCTTCACCCTATAAAAACCAGAATGAATAAAGAGTTACGGAAAAAGCTCCAACTTTGTTTCATAATATACAATAATAAAGTTTTTATATGCGGAACGCGTATTGCACACAAATTTAATTGACTATTATGCCTTATTTAAATGCAAAGCCCGCAGAAGAGAGTAATTAAGACAAAGAAAGTGCACTAAAATATACTAATTAGCTCCACTTTGTTATTGTACTCGGATTCTGTGAGAGTATTTTCATAATTGATTATGTGAGGGTTGTTTTAAAATAAGTAGTTAACCCGTTTCGCAATAAGAGTCATGAAAACTTATGAAGCTGATTTGAATGGCCGCTGGTTTATTGTGTTCGTGGTGAGAGTTCCGACTCATCATATTGAGACCTTCCTCAAGGAAGAGTTTTGGCCGAAGGGTGTCATGTATCGGTGTTTCCGCGGAAGGCTACGCGACACCACGCAGCGCAACACGACGCCGTCATTTCGCGTACAATAATCGCGTCTGGTTTTTATAAATACATATGTATGAGGTAGTCTTTAAGGTATGTTAGCTATTTAAACTCTAAATACTATAAGTTTATGTATTTTTAAGATATTTACAGTATTTTTTTAAATTACACAAATGTATTAGGTAAAATTAGTAAGTTATTTGACTTGTTTAAAATGCTAAAATGGCGCTAACGGATATTGCGACGTCGCTTGACTATTTGTCTGGTAGAGGGGGATTTTAGAAGTTCGAGGCAGCGCCATTTTAGCAAGGGAGTAGTGGTTGAACTGTGGAAGTGTAATGAGCTCTGTAATACGTGTGTAAGTACAGTGAATTGTAATAATATAATTATAAATGTAATGTTGTAGTTCATTATTTTGTGCTTATTTTTGATGGTCTGATACCCAGTAAATAAATCATGCTTATCTGTTCTAATGCAAGGTTTTTATTTCTCTTTTGCTCTGGCTAGTCTTACATTTCAGAAGTGAGATAGATAACTTATGCCCTAACTACTGTAAATTGTTTTTGAACATTTTTTTTTCTCTTTCTTATTTTATTCTATTGCATGAAATCTTTGATTAACCTACAAAACGGTTTGAAGTAATCCAAATAAAGGGTTATTTGATCCTGTCTTTGATTTAGCTTGTTTAGTTTGTTCTCCAAAACATAGGTGTAGTTTTAGTGTAGGCATTTTGCAACATTTTTTTTGTCCGTTGATTTCTTATTTCAGTAAATCATGGATAACGTGCATCAGTTGTCGCCTCTTGGGCAATCTCACGCTGTATCGTGGCACGAGTGCGCGGAAATCGCGGAGCCGGGTGTTACGTTCACTCAACCGTGGTGTGAGAACACGAAGATCAGAAAGGTGCTCATGCAGTCGGGTAAGGCGCCATGGCTTCAGGCGTTCGTCACGCTCCCGGAGTCGTGCGGGGATGCCAGAACACTTCATCGAAGACAGAGGGACGGAACTCGGTGCTGTTGCCGCTCACATCGGTGCACCAGCCGGTCCCGGTCACCAGATGCGAGTGCCGCCAACGTTCCGTGGTCGTGGAGAGGCACGCGTTGCGGGTCCACGTCCACGATAGGCGCAGTTGTCGGTCCAGGAGCCGATCACTCAGCCAGCCCCGGAATAAAAGACGCAACTCGAGACCGAATGCAGCCATAGATCACGTCAAGAACAACGATCAGCAGCCGAACGATGTCAGTTTCTAGAATAGTTTGGTATCTCAGTGTACCCGAACGCCCTGGTAAAAGTGCAGTAATAAGGTACAGTTCCTTTTTGTCTTTTCATGAATTTAATCATTAGTAATTTAGATAAATTTAAACTTAACTTTCGCTATTATTGTTTTTGTACCTAATGAAATGGATTGATATTTTAAATGAAAATGTTTTTAAACAAGTTGGTGCTTTAATAGTTAGTGAGCTTACTTAAAATTGGTAATTTTATACTGATGGTTCACCTTTATAATTAATACTCGTAAGGTTTTGTTTTAACCAATGAAACACACATACTTTGTTATTTTATTTCACAATTGAAAATCAGTAGTCCAGATAACGGTTTACTCGTTTACAAAATTACTGTTCCAGCTAAACTCTCGCAGTCGCAGCATCAAGCAGCGTAATGTCAGCAGTGTCTGTGGCATCCGTTGTCATGCCCGACGTGGCAACCGGAGCGGTGCGAGCTGCAGCCGGAGTGGTTCGAGGTGCAGCCGGAGCGGTGCGAGGCGCAGCCGGAGCGGTGCGAGGCGCAGCCGGAGCGGTGCGAGGCGTAGCCGGGGCGGTGCGAAGCGCAGCCGGAGCGGTGCGGAGTGCAGCCGGAGCGGTGCGAAGCGCAGCCGGAGCGGTGCGAAGCGCAGCCGGAGCGGTGCGAAGCGCAGCCGGAGCGGTGCGAAGCGTAGCCGGGGTGGTGCGAAGCGCAGCCGGAGCGGTGCGAAGCGCAGCCGGAGCGGTGCGAAGCGCAGCCGGAGCGGTGTGGAGCGCAGCCGGAGCGGTGCGAAGCGCAGCCGGAGCGATGCGAAGCGCAGCCGGAGCGATGCGAGGCGCAGCCGCAGCGGCACGAGGCGCAGCCACGTTGACGTCGGCCACAGGAATAGCGGAACTAGGAGCGTCCGCATCAACACGAGGCTTTTTCAGGGTAACACTAATGTTGCCGAACAGGTCAGTGGTAAAATTTTATTGGCACAAATGTTAAAAGAAGTTGTTCAGACCATGGAAACTGATGGAAACAATGAACGTTTTCCTGTTTTAATGTTATACCCGAATTTGATCCATCGAAACGAAATCAACCGATAGAAATATGGATAAACAAAGTAAATAAGGTCGGACAGGCAAACAAGTCATTACGCACTGCCAAAGCTTGTAGGTTTTGCACAATAATGGTACCAAGGACTTCCCAGTGTTATGTTTTCCTGGTCTGAATGGCAAGACAAATTACATTCCACTTTTCCAAGTACAGTGTACACTATAGTTATTGTCAGATATGCTTGCTTGTAAAGCGCGTTTTGGAGAGTCATTAGAGGAACGTTTTTATGACAAAACAGTGTTACTAAATAGATGTAACATTATCGGCAAGAATTCCATTGACTGTATACTTTTTGGTGTTGAAGATTGTTCCATAAGAACAAGTGCGGAAGCAGCCCAGTATTCTGATCTCGATAAATTATTATTGTATTTGAAGGGAGTTTAAATTAACAAGAGAATCGACAAAACGGTGCGGCAGGCAAGCGTAATTGACAATAAACGTAATAAAACCTATAGAACTAAAACCAATATGACAGAATTCACACCTAAATACTACAATTGTGGTGAAGAAGGCCACACGTACTATAAGTGTAAACAAACAATCAAACGGTGTACACCGTGCTTGTAATAAAGTGGGACATTTAAATAACGACTGTCCCGGTAAAAAGGATACAACTCGGCGGATACAAAGCGGTTTTAGGTATATCCGTAGAACATGAAAATGACTGCAAATATTTTAAACTAGCTTTAGTTAATGGTACAGCACTAGATTGCTTTATTGATTTCGGAAGTCAATGCTCCATGCTGAGAGAGTCGGTTGCCCGTAACTTAAAGTTTTGAGAGGTTTTCGCGATTCCATGGTTAGTTGTTCAGGAAAATATGACGTAAACATCGAAATAGATTCCGTGAAGGCAGTACCAATGCTTAGTCTCTGATCACTTATTACAAGTTCCGTTATTGTTGGGTCAAAGTTTACTTAGCAGGAGCACGTTACCTCTGTCATATTTATAGAGCTTAGCTAATAGTATTTTTTGAGCCACATAGTCAAATGCCCTGGTCATATCTATATACATAGCCATCACTGGTTTTCTACTGTCCATGTTATGGTATACTTTTTCAAGGAAGTTGAATACAGCCATATTAATGGTTTTAGTTTTTCTAAAGCCTATTTGTTCCTTACAAAATATATTATTCTTTTACAAATAATTATAAATACTATGATAGAAGACTTTCTCAAAATTTTAGAAAATATTCGTATTAGCGCTACAGGCCTGTAATTAGAAATATCAGTTTTATCTTCCTTTTTATGTACCTACTGGCTTGACTATAGAAACTTTTTAACTTTTCAAAAAAAATACCAAATTGAATACTATTTATGTTACTTAATATGGGGGCTAAATGAAAAGAAACTGCTTTTACCACTCTGGTACCAATGTCGTCATAGCCTGTGCTGTTGGTGTTTTTCAGGCGCCATAAACATAGATTAGTCCGAACCAGACGTGCTAAACTTATTATTTGTTGGACGAGTACTACTATTCGATTGAACAGAGTCTATGAAATTAGTTACGCTATCTTTTTGGGGTTTTTAAAACACTTATTATTGTCATTAATAACATTTACATCCGTTTCCGGAAAGTTAGGTTTTATTGAATTAATAACCTTCCAAATAGCCTTAGATTTGTTGGTACTCGTTCCAATAAAGTAACTGTTTTGCTGTTTTGTTTTCTATGTTAATTTAATCACTTTTTGGTATCTTTTCGAGAAATTTTTAATAGCGGTTTTTCAAACATTGTCTCGTGTTAGCCTTTATTTCCACAATGACGATCGCCTAGTTCTGCGTTTTACTCCCCGTGGAATCCACTGTGGTCTAGTTGTTGTATACAGTTTACGTTTGACTATTGGAAAACATAGATCAAAAAAAAAAAAAAAAGTTTAAACAAATCAAGAATAAATATATAATTATATTAAAACTTGTTTACGACATCCGCTTCGTAAACATCGGAGAAACTAAGACTACACATATACATTTCCTAAAAGATCAATATTTTCTTTGCCGTAATCTCGTTTTATTTTACATATAATATTTCAAAGAACACATTCGTTGTATCGGGAACGTCATAAGTTGGGCTATGTGGTTAGATACACCTAGTTCTATAATCTCAAATTTGTACCCTCGCATGTTGTGGAGAATATTATCTAAAAACGTACCACTGCTTAAATGAACCTAAGCGGGTTCATTTATTTCTAATTTGAGATTAAACTCCTTTAATAGCTTAAATAGTATCGCATGTTTGGTTTCCTGAAGAACATTTAAAGTCTCCGCAAATTATTATTTTATGTATGCATAAAAAAAAAAAAAAAAAAAAAACTATTCTTACATAAATGTCTAATGAATGAAGCATGCAGCTAAACAGTAATTTGGTATATTCAGTACGTTATACCTAGTCATTCTACTTCATATTGTGTTCTGTAAAGCATAAAACATGAACACATAATTTCCAATTGTTTGATAACGTGCCGAAATAGTCTGTAAACACCCATGATCTCTTGGATTCTAATCCAACAGACGATCTGTCTGCTGATAGATGGATGAAGATTTTAGTGGCATGTCAGAAGTACTGAGAGAGAAATTTATGAAAGTGTTGTAAACCTTCTTTCTTTTATTTGTTTTCACTTCAATTATTTTGCTTTACTTTGTTATTTTTAATGTGTTATAATTGTCTCTTTTATTTTTATAATTTTAGTTACTGCAATTGGTTTGTAACCAACCGTTGTGATTAAATAAATAAATAAAAGTTATGTTGATTGATTTTTGCATAGTAAATAGTAAACTGATAATATTTGTTGGTTATAGAACGATGGTAACTGAAACTAATTATTGAAAAGATATGTTTATTAACTGATTTGGTTTTACAGGTGATTTATCTGTAGTTGATTATGGCTACGTAACGAAAAATTTTGTGGGGCCTGTTGCCGCTGGTATTCAGGACGTATGGGGCCTGTTGCCAGGGGTATTCAGGACAATAATTGGGGCCTGTTGCCACTGGTATTCGGGGCAATTGTGGCCTGTTGCCACTGGTATTCAGGACGTATGGGGCCTGTTGCCAGGGGTATTCAGGGCAATTGTAGCCTGTTGCCAGGGGTATTCAGGACAATAATTGGGGCCTGTTGCCACTGGTATTCGGGGCAATTGTGGCCTGTTGCCACTGGTATTCAGGACGTATGGGGCCTGTTGCCAGGGGTATTCAGGGCAATTGTAGCCTGTTGCCAGGGGTATTCAGGACAATAATTGGGGCCTGTTGCCGGGGGTATTCGGGGCAATTGTGGCCTGTTGCCACTGGTATTCAGGACGTATGGGGCCTGTTGCCAGGGGTATTCAGGGCAATTGTAGCCTGTTGCCACTGGTATTCAGGACGTAGTGGGGCCTGTTGCCGGGGGTATTCGGGGCAATTGTGGCCTGTTGCCACTGGTATTAAGGTTACCAGGGGTATTCAGGGCAATTGTAGCCTGTTGCCACTGGTATTCAGGACGTAGTGGGGCCTGTTGCCGGGGGTATTCGGGGCAATTGTGGCCTGTTGCCACTGGTATTCAGGACGTATGGGGCCTGTTGCCAGGGGTATTCAGGGCAATTGTAGCCTGTTGCCACTGGTATTCAGGACGTAGTGGGGCCTGTTGCCGGGGGTATTCGGGGCAATTGTGGCCTGTTGCCACTGGTATTGAGGTTACCAGGGGTATTCAGGGCAATTGTAGCCTGTTGCCACTGGTATTCAGGACATATTGGGGCCTGTTACTAATGGTATTCAGGACATTATTATATAAAAATTTATTGTATAATAATTATAATGACATGATATTTTATAAAAAAAAAGAAAATGTGACAAACTTTTCAACATTAATGTAACGTGTACGTACGTATATAGTTAAATGAGGTGAAATGTTAAGTGTATTGCTACATGTAATGTTTAGTGAAAATAAAATGTAAGGTATGTAATGTTAAATGAATTGTAATAAAAGAAATGTTAAGGCAAATAAAGGCTAATGAATGAATGAATAAGTGAATACGTACGTAAGTTGGAATACTAATTTTATGTGTATAATTCAATGTTTAAACCTAAAGTAAAATAAATGATAAACTTTAAATTGTAAATAAACTTTAAACTGTTATAACAACTATTGTATGGTTACTATTTCATTATTGAATAGTAATAGTTGCAGCACTGATGACAATATTTTTGTCACTTGTTTAATTTAGTCTTTTATAATATTTTCTTACCTTTGTATAGATTCTTTTTAACGATTGTTTGTGAATGTGTGAACAGTGTAGGCCTTGTAGATTCCTAGATGTGTGTTAACTTTTGTTAACCTCTTATCTTGTTTTCCGTTTTTCTTGTGTAGTAAGCAACGACTTATTGTCGGGCCTATGCTGTCCCCCCATACTTGAGTACTAATGCTGTAACATGATAATATTGTAAAACTAATCATTTTAAAAGAGTAACCATGGAGTTTCTTGCCGGTTCTTCTCCATAGGAAACGACCAACCCGAACCGTGCACCTTTTTGTCGACGTTTCATAAGTGCCCATGTAGGCCTATGTGAAATAAAAATATTTTGATTTTGAGTATTTGTCTACCGTACGAGGACGTACGAGGTTTTGGATGGCCGAATGTTAGCTATTTAAACTCTAAATACTATAAGTTTATGTATTTTTAAGATATTTACAGTATTTTTTTAAATTACACAAATGTATTAGGTAAAATTAGTAAGTTATTTGACTTGTTTAAAATGCTAAAATGGCGCTAACGGATATTGCGACGTCGCTTGACTATTTGTCTGGTAGAGGGGGATTTTAGAAGTTCGAGGCAGCGCCATTTTAGCAAGGGAGTAGTGGTTGAACTGTGGAAGTGTAATGAGCTCTGTAATACGTGTGTAAGTACAGTGAATTGTAATAATATAATTATAAATGTAATGTTGTAGTTCATTATTTTGTGCTTATTTTTGATGGTCTGATACCCAGTAAATAAATCATGCTTATCTGTTCTAATGCAAGGTTTTTATTTCTCTTTTGCTCTGGCTAGTCTTACAGGTATATATGTTGTGGGTCTTTGTTACCTGAAATAAATGTTATAGTATATATTAAATTATTATTATTTATAGTTTTATGAATTTAAATCTAAGGAGTAATTGTGATAAATTACTACATTATAATATCTTGGGACAACCAACACACCGCCATCTGGTCCCAAACTAGGAAGAGCCTGTACTATGGCAACCAGACAACTGATAAACATACTTATATATTTCTAAATAAATACATACATATTATAGATAAATTACACACCCAGATACAGAACAAATAATCGTACTCATCGCACAAAGATTTTTCCTGTATGGGAATCGAACCCACGACCTCCGTCCTAGCAGTCAGGGTCACTAACCACTAGACCAATAGGCCAATCAACATTATCTCACTATAACCGATAACGAGAGAGGCGGTTTGTGTCCCAGCACTGGGAACATTATTGGCTGATTATTATGATAGAGACAGCCCATATGACAACACGGCAGCCCGGAATCTCCCACTGCTAGATATAATCGGCCTCCCTTTTCTGCTGCCACACTTTCCGGTTCTGTCTGCCCCTCATCCAGGTGTTTTCCGCGATTTTGACGATATCGTTGATCCAGCAAGCATTAGGACGGCCCTGGTTTCTTTGGCCTAACCTTAGCCATCAATCGGTCAAAGCCTTACTCCATCGGCCATCTCCGCGTCTAGCCAGATGTCCTGCCCAAGTCCACTTGAAGCGCACCGCCGGTCCCCGACATCGTAGACGTTCGACGGTGGATTTTAGTATTACGCACTCGAACTAGAAGGATTAAATATGCCGAGTATGGATCGCTCCCTTTCTGAAAATTTAGAAAAAAAGTAATAGTGGCTTTACTGTACCATTATTCTACTGCTCTTATCCCAGTTTATTTGGATAAGGGCATACTCATATTTTGTCTTTAACTCGTTATCTCATCAGCCAGTAGCATTACTGCATACTCGTATCTACATGAAAACATAAAATATGAAGCTCTTAACCGCTGAACATTTTAAGTGCAAAACATTTTAAAGCTCACACTAAAATCGCAGTAGCCATCTCTATCATAACTGGCATTCGATTAAACGTCTCTGCTTACCCTGCAAGGTACACTGCATCACTTTTACAATAAAAGCATGAAAGCTTCGACCAGTATAAAGTCGACTTTACACCTTCCAATTAGTCTTTCACGACGATGGCGACGACTTATACGACGGACTGACTGGCGTTACGTCAGTCTGCCTTTTCGTTGTCCAAGTGCTATTCTTGTAGCAGGATAAAAACATTTTACTGGCTAACAATATTGCCTTATTCTTACTAATCAGAATTACACTACTACTGTAAATGCGAAAATTCGTATGTATGTGTGTGTCTATGTTTCTTACTCCTTCACGCTGAAACGGCTAGGCGAATTAAAATTAAATTGAAACTAAAATAATAACAATATTTAAAGTTAATTAAAATAAACTGACACACACACACACATCGGCTACTGAAATTACCGAGATTGAAGAAAAAATAAAATTTTCACCAGTTACCAATTCAACGGATTTGAATGCAAGGCACACATGTAGAACCATGACCTGCGTTAGGTCATAGGATATTTTTTATCCCGGTAGTACGTTCTGGAAGGGTAACACCCACGCGAACAAATCCGAGGATAAAAGTTAGTATTTAAGACTTTGCACATGTAATGTAGGCGTAATAGCACCAACAATACAGAGAATCTTAGTCTCCCATATCGGAACCATCTTTAGTTACGATTCAAAAGTCGTCAGATAAATTGCTGCGAACTGCATATCGCTAGCGATATTTCTAACAATTTCTATTCAATTTGAATTATCAGATTTTCTTGCGATGCCATGATATAGGGAGCAATAAATCGAATGGTGTATGGCTTGCCTAAGACAAGTTGCATTTTATGAACCAGATATGCGGGCGTCATTTATTTTTGTTTTATTTTCAAGATGGCCGAAGGCGATAATTCTGCTGATAGAACGCTTTCCTGCTAGGGACACAGTACACATTAATTAACACGGAATATTTATAGGCGTCTACAGGCTGGCTGGTAATGTATGAAAGGTTTCATGGAAGTTGTTTCCGTTTACAGCGATGATATTGACTCTTTGGTTTAATGTTATTGTTGGTTATTATAAGTAGTTATTGATATATTTGTTCTCGAAGGCTCAGTCAAGTATAATTGTATTGTAAGTTTATGATAGTGATAATTGCTTTCAACTAGATAATCAGAATTTGTTTGGTAGTTTGTGTCAATCGAATAGATTTATAAATAAAATGTCACTTAAACTAGGCCCTCAGGAATGTATTAATTTGAATGCTGTAATAGTTTGAGCAAATAGATATTATACGGAATGGGTGGGAAGCAATTGCTGCAGGGGAATATCAGCCACTCATACCAAGTTCATCATCTGCCTAGCCTTCTAACTAGATGTCGCTGAACACCAGTATTTTACATGAAGCTACTGCCTATCTGACCTCCACAACCCAGTTAATATTGGGAAATACGATACCCCTTGGAAAGACTGGTTGTCAAACTTTCGGGCCACTGACTACCCAGTCAGTCATCTACAAATGACAGTCGAGACCCACGACCTAACGTGCTTTCCTAGGCACGGAGGAAACTCGGTATGTAATGGGTGGTCAAAATCCACGGATTAACCTAGACAAGCGCGGCTTAACCTGGAGATGAACCCGAACGGCTGCTACTATTCAGCCACAAGCTCATCCAGTCATACTTAGTCTTTGGAACGAAAATCATCGATTCATCCACATTAAACGCGTTTCGTAATGCAATCCTTTTTTTGTATGCGCTTCATTTCGCTGCCACAATATTTTTTTTTTATCTCGCAGTCAAAATTTGGTTTGCTGTAAGAAAACCCAATTCTGGGTTAAGCTCGCCATTGTACATAAGTTATATTATTGCAATTTGTATCCAAATTTGTTATTTTGTGTGCAATAAAGAATAAGAATAAGATTTTTTTTTTTTTGAAGTGAAAACTTCTTTAGCGGCGTTGAGCACTCTAAAAAAATTGTTCTGTAATGGGTATAAAATCTTAAACTCGCGTCAGGACACTCGCGTCAGGACACGTGACCTAATCGTAAGACGGATGGAGAGTAGACGATTTTGAACTTAACCTTCAACATTTTATGGTTTAAAATCATTTAAAGAAATTTGGAAAAAGCGTAAGACGGATGGAGAGTAGACGATTTTGAACTTAACCTTCAACATTTTATGGTTTAAAATTATTTAAAGAAATTTGGAAACAGCGTAAGACGGATGAAGAGTAGACGATTTTGAACTTAACCTTCAACATTTTATGGTTTAAAATTATTTAAAGAAATTTGGAAACAGCGTAAGACGGATGAAGAGTAGACGATTTTGAACTTAACCTTCAACATTTTATGGTTTAAAATTATTTAAAGAAATTTTTAAATGTTTTGGAACATGATCGTAGTTTTATAACTCCTAGCGACATCTTGTAGAATGTAGTAGAAAGTACTATCGTGGACACTCCCGCCTGACCACCACTAAGCTCATTTTTGCTTGCACTTACAACATAGAAACGCTCTCTAACCCCGCCCCGTTGACTTTGTATAGAAATAATGAATGAAATACAATACCGTAAATTCGCAAAAAGTGTACACAGGATACGTCACTTAGCTGCGCAGTGCAGATTGCAACTAATTACGTTGACGCTTTCCTAATAGGCCTAAACTTTAAGGGGGCGTGATTTGGCGCCTCCGCATGATTTAAGCGAAAAAATTTTTAACTGGTCAGGCGGAAAAGACCATGATAGTACATTAGCAAATGCAATGAGTAACTGTTGTGAGAGACCGCTGGTAGATGGCGCTAGCACAAAGCGCCATCTATCTTTGATATTGAAAACTAAAATGATGCATTGATACAGAGAACACTGTTACTGGTAGGCGCGACAGTTTTTTTAGCTGCTACTAGAGGGCGTTGTTATAAAAAACGTTGTTATAATCAAGTTTTCACTTCTGCTGGCACTCCCGGAGTGCAACCCGTCTTTTTTTTCTTTCAATTGGCTGTTTATAATAATTCAGTCAACCAATAACGGCAGTGCTGATTTTCTTGTTAACAAGGAATCTAGGAAGACTGACGGCACAGGGTGCACCTCGTATACTTACATTTCACCACTCTAGAATACTAATTTTACGTACCCCTAAAGATTTCATAAAAGATGCAGAATCTCTCCATACTAGCGAGCATGCCTCCGGGCTCCTTAATATCCGCTTGCACCGAGTCAAGGCTATAATATAATATTAAGTTGTTCAACAGTCTGCTAATTGAAGGCTAGCGCGCTATTAAAATATTGCTACTTAGTATGCAAATATTTTTTACTTGGTATGTTCAAGAATTTTGCAAAAACGTTGGGTTCAATGTAACGCTGTCATAAATGCAGGACTAAGGAGCCAGTGGTTTCAGTAATTACTTACTTTTCGGCGTTCTGCACTACAAATTCTGGAAATTAAATTAATTTATTATGCATCAACTAGTGCAAATAACAAAACATCACGCCTGTGTATCCCCGAAGGGTTAGGCAGAGGTGCAGTACCTACCCATTTAGGTAATTCCGCCAGTTATGTTTCAATCCCAAGTAATAGGGGCGAGCCTATGGCCGTCAACCGAGCCCAATTTTAAACTCCAAGCTGTTACTGAGACTGTCAAGACATTAAACATAAGAACAAGCCTGTAATCCCCGAAGAGTTATACAGAGATGTACTTAATAGTATAACCACATTACGCTACCATGTGATAGTGGGTATATTGCCATCAACGGGTCACAAATCCAGACGTAGTTGTACTTTGCCCGACCTGGGAATCGTTGAACCATGCTCAGCATGCACTCGATCAATGAGGCAGTCATGGGCGCCGGCAGGATTATTTCCAGGTGCATCTTCAATTCCATGAAACAGCTCGACAATTTTTGCACTCCACCTGGGATCCTCGGATATGCTAGATTTTCGTTTGAAAATTCGTACACGGAGTCATTTTGTCGATTTATATAGAAAATCCTATCAAACGAAAAAAAGCGAGCGCAGCGAGGTTGAATTTGTTTTTTTTTTTGCCCTTTATTATAGAAATAGGGCTAATTCTGCTGCCTATTTATAAGAAAAAAAATCTTATGAAGCGAGCTCGAATAATTTAGGATATTCTCGGATAAAGTAGGTTATTTTTATTCATTCATAGGAGTACTATTTTTGCTTTCCGCCTCGGATAGATTGGTTTCTCTATAGTTTGCCAAGATTTTGCACCCTCCCTCTGCTCAGCCCCTGACGACGTGTCTTCCACACGAGGCGTTAGCGACCTGTCCGTGTGCATAATGCGGTCTCTCAGGAAAAGAGTAGAGGAGGACACTAAATTAATTGACAAGGTGATGAACAAATTTGGACAGCAATCTAGCCTTAAGTTTTTATTAATACAATAATATATTACAAAAATCTAAATCTATCTTTTCTATATATTTTCTTTCCCGACAGGGGGTGTTCCCCCTTGCACTCTGCTGCCGGCGCCCATGGAGGCAGTACAATACATTAAAGTTCTGCCTAAATTGAGACATCAATTGCCCATTAGCTTAAGCACAAGTTACGGAAGTAAAACTACACAAATTCGAAATTCACAAAGACCAGTGATCTATTCCCCTCAAAGAGTTACAAGTTAGCGCACTTTCCCCGTTCACGCTAGATGGCGCCACTGTTAACGCGCCGACAAATAGGATAAGTGGACGGCAGTTCTATAAATGGGAAGCAATGCAGTTTCCTCTTCTAGTTTCATTGCATCGGAAGCAAGTGCAATCGACTCGAATAGGTCGATTGGCACCGACAATGCAATTGAGCTTTGCAAACAATTGAACTTGTGTTGCATAGAGGCGGGACTCGCGGGCACTAGTTTAAAGTGGTACTAGAACGTAACGGGTATCTGAATTTGGTGATAATATGTGAATAAAAGTGTGTGCCCTCTACACCGTGTCGTGCTATGAACGTAAGAAACATGACACAGACTAATATGCCTACTAGAACCTATTATCAACAGTACCGGCAAAATATTCTCACCGACAATAGGGTAGTTGACACACCAACCAATTGCCATTCTTTTTATGATCTGCCAAAACGCGATTCCCCCTTACGTTTTATATGCCAATAGCACGCTGTGACGTCACTACTTCGTCAACTCAATGACTCAATTATTTATTGATTTCAAACCAACTAAAAATCCAATTTAGCAATTAACTGAAAATCGCGTTTTCAGGTTAAAATAAAGTGTTTTTTTTAGAGAAGCTGTCTTGGAATTATTTTTTAATGGTGTCAACATCCCTATTGTTGAAGCTTCGTGTTCCATGTTTGGAGCTTTAGTGGTAATATTTTGTCCTGGCCTAGCGTTGTACGGCCTTTCAATAGAATATAGAAGTAGCCAGTTTATACTGGTTTTGTTACCAATGGCAATGGCCTACTGAACAAAATGGCTACATCTTGAAAAGCTTTCAAATCAGAAATAGTTAATGTTTGCCCACATTCTACCCTGATATTGGCTTTTGTAACGACTATGTATACGAAAAAGGTGCACTTTTGCTTAAAAGTAACTTATTTAGTTATACCATCTTCGAGATGCCATTCTTTTAAATACCTACCTACATCGAACTACGATAAGGAATTTTTTATTTACAAAGCTACAACAGCGCGGCCTCGAACAAAACTAGCATAATATGAATGTAGGTATACTGTACACCCTTCAGGTTCTACAGGCATGATGATATGTTATAAGCCAACTAGTAATCGCGCGCGACATCGCCGAAATTATTATAAAGTATTACTTCCCCATTTGAATCGGTTTTTATTAACAATTTCAAGGGTTTTTATTGAGTTGCACGGAACCCTAATCCTTTTTCTAAAATAAAAGTAAGCCTACCCCAGATATCTGCCAGTAGAAGTCTCGTCCAAATCGGTCCAGCCGGAGATTAGCCAGAACAAACAGACATAGTAATACAGAAGGACCACAGATAGATTAAAAAAAGGTTTTTCGTTAAAATTGCCGTGTATGCATTCAGTAAAAACTGTTATTTTGAAATTTAAAAACAGATAGATTTTATTTGTTTGTATAAAATAAATATTAGTATAAATGAAAAAAAAACACAATTTTACACTATTTTTTTAATTTATACTAAAGCATTCTCATCAGTTCAAATTACACATATTTTATCTCTACCATTATTTTGATTTCAATATTACAAAACCAACTTGACCATTCAAATTATTTCTACGTACCGGTAAAGCTCTTTATAAAATTCTGTTTGTGACAAGCCTTTCCACATCGAGTTACATATTTACAAAGTTTTAAAAATAAAATTGGAATCGTGACGCCGATCCGTGTACAGCAAATGTTTAGTGTGGATAATTGAATCAAACTGAATGAAAACCTTTGTCGGTATCCATTTGATTTTCAGTTCAATATGACTGTAATTGATTACATTTAACTGCCGCATAGGTCGAGAGTTCGCAAGCGCGACTGCTGAGCATGACATCCTGGGTTCTATTCCCGGTTGGAGCAAAGTGTTATTGGGTTTTTCCATCATGTATTTCTCAGTAGCAGCCTGATGGCAATAGGCTCGCCTCCTATTACATGGGACTTAAAACATACATAACTGGCTGAATGTGGGTGTACTATTAATACTACACCTCTGCCCAAACCTTCGGGGATTACAGGCGTGATGTTATGTTATTTTATGTTTCTTCGTTTTAATATGATATTTATTATTTAACTGGTGAAAAACTGATCGCTTCTCAGCAATTCTGGAGATGCAAGTTAGTTTTGAACACTATTGTCTAAAGCCACACCATCTTGATTTCTGGTTAACATTAGGGAATGAACAATAAGCAAATATGTATATAGCTTATAGTTCATGCATAGAATCCGTGTTCCTTTGCCAAATTTCAAAAAAGGGTACCCTTCTAGATTCGACCTATCAGTTTGTTTATCTGTCTGTCCGTCCGTATGACCCAGCCATTTACCTGCCAGCGTTTTAGTATGTACCTGTTGGCGCCACACATACTGTTCGGTGCTACGGAGCCCTTGAAGTGCAAGTCTGACTCTCACTAGGCCGGTTTATTTTTGTTTCTGAACAAAAAGAAATGACCTCACCAATTTCTTTGAAACTATCACAACAAAGATATAAAATGAATAACAATCGTAAAGAATCTGATTCATATCACGAATAAAGCTCTCACTAAAAAACCTTGAGCTGCTATAACCGAATAGTTATTCAATCGCTATTTCCGTATGATAGGATTGACACAAATAGATGATATCGGGTGGTTTGCATCAGTACCTTGTTACTATATTATCGATACCAATATAGACGTCAGCCCTAGTACGTAACAAGTCAACTAGCTGCGGTAAGTGACCATCCGTAAGTTACGTCACACGTTAAGGGGGGGAGGGGGTCGACGAAATGTGACATTGTGTGAGAAGGGGAGGGCTCTTAAATTTTGTGACGTCACATTTCAAAATTTAACATAACATTATGTCAGTATTTAAACACGAAATTTGAACTATTAATTGAAACTATTGATTTGAAATAATAATATTATTTCATCATTTTGAACGTGTAAAATTTGCTAAATATGTGACGTCACACTAGGGAGGGGGAGTCTCACAAAAGTGACCAGCTGTGACAAGGACGGAGGGGGGGGGGGTCAAAAAATCATGAAATTCATGTGACGTAATTTAAGGAGAACCAACTTAGAAAGGCCTGTTGTAATAATTGATTCATTATTATTATTTCAAGAAACAGAGCTCCCTATGTAATTCTGTTCCCTTTCGGAACTACCTCGAAGCTGACAATACAAGGTGTAAACGGACACTTCACAAACCGACAATCAAGCATTCTGTAAATCAAACCAATAACTCTACGCAAAAATGATTGCTGGGAAACGACCTTTTTTTGGGGTGCAAAATCATGTTTTACAGTAAAACTCAATGTAACGCACACAAAACATTATGCTGATGGGTGCATTGAAAGGTAAACGGATCATGTAGGTAAAGTGAAGTTATAACCTTAAAAGCTTTTTTTTTTGTATGGGAAATCATCAAATGACTCCTCCCGCTCTGGGCGGAGCGGAAGGGAGTGTCAGACTTTTACTGACTAAAAACCATCCATGTTCCTTCTTTTGCCCTTTTTGTTCCAGGGCCGCGGTATCTCTTTCGAACAGTCCCGCAGCCCTGGCAGGCATTGGCCCTTGCGGGCCCCTCATCATTGCTGACATCTCGTTGAGGCGCGCGTGGAACACGAACGCGCCGTCGACACGGCCTGTCGTCATAAGACGGACGGACGGCGAGCTAACCCATTACTCACTGTCCACAGGCCCGCGATAACCTTAAAAGCTAGCATTAAAAAATACTTTTGCAAAATTTGAAACTTCGACCTCCATAGAATATAGTAACTAAAAAGTATGGTCCAGAACAAATCAATGTTTGCAGATGACAGAGAAAGCAAGTGCCTTTCGGCTTTGTTATAGGTCTAATTACACCCTACATAACAATCCCGCAAAAAGAAAAAGATAACCCGAACACTACTACACTTTTGTAACCGTTAAAATAATTAATAGAAGAAATTTTTTCAATAATGTCAACTTTGCAACAAACTAATCAAAATATTTTAAACTAGCAGTTGCCCGCGGCTCCGCTTGCGTTATGGTCGGACACGGCAGCACATGAAGCTGTACCTTTCCAGTATGACTTAGCCTCGCTTTGTATCGATTTCCGTTACAATGAGAGATCCGCATAAACTGGATTATAGCTTGATTGGCCGTCGTGCGTACGTCTTAATAACGAAATACATATAGCTTATGACACTCGAGATAATGTAGCTTCCTATTTGTAAAAGAATTTTCGGAATTGGATCAGTAATTCCGACGATAACGCCCTACATACAAACTTACAATCTATTCCTTTTATGAAGTAGAGATGAAGACTCCAATTTCCACATTTAGATGTACGACAAACATTCTGAGCATTGAATACTAAATCATACCAACATGAGATATTCAGAATCTAAAGACGACAATAGATTACAACATAAACGAAGCTTAGTTGCTAACTCAATATTAATGTGTTCTTGTTACGTAATATTACTTCATTAGTAATGCTTGTGTAATTGTTGTGTAACCAGTAATTACGGCACAGATGATATGTAGAATTAATTAATTATTAAAACAACTTAGTAGCGATTACTATTCATAAGTCTATGCTTCTGTTATTCCACGTTAGTCTAGTGGTTGCAAGCGCGAATGCTGAGCATGAGATCCTGTATTCGATGCCTGGGTCGGGAAAAGTGTTATTGGGTTTGTTCTGGAGAAATTTCTGAATAGCAGCCATGGGATCTGGATTTGTGTCCGATTGATAGCAATAGGGTCTCCTCCTATTACATGGAACTAAAACATAACATTAGCAATGTATATGAACTAATAAATTCACCTCTGTCCAACCCTTCGTGCTCTTTTAATAACACAACAACAAGAACAACAACACAAACAAGACAACAACAACAATATTTTTGGAACAAGAGTCCGACTATCTTAGAATCCAGTTTCCATGCGAAGGATCATATTGAAAAGAAAGTAAGTTAGACAGAACAAGCGAGAACCACAGGACCAGTAGACATGGCGACGGTTGAAGTGGGCTCATGACATGCGGTGATGATGACGTAAGCTGGACTTCTTTTCGTGCCATTTCGCTCTGCAAGGTTTATCAATACCTACCCTATAGGTAATCAAGCGGGACAGTAAGATAAAAAACCGCCCAAATTCGAGTCGGACTCGCGCACAAAGGGTACCATTATCTATAAAAACGGCAAAAAAAATCATGTCTGTTGTATGGGAGCCCCCCTTAAATATTTATTTTATTTTGTTTTTAGTATTTGTTGTTATAGCGGCAATAGAAATACATAATTTGTGAAAATTACAACTGTCTAGCTATCCCGGTTCTTGAGATACAGCCTGGTGACAGACAGACGGACGGACAGACAGCGAAGTCTTAGTAATAGGGTCTCGTTTTTATCCTTTGGGTACGGGACCCTAAAAAGTAACAGACACATTCCACTATGTCAGAGTAAATCCTATCAAACACTGTTTTAAGCTTACACGGTTTAAAACTAAACTTATACTGTCACTTACGGGATATCTTCCGTGATTGTTCAACAACGGTGGAAGATATCCCGTAAGTGACAGTATAAGTTTACATCCTATCAATATATAGGCAGATTTCTGACTAGTATCTGAATAGCCTTTTCCCAACTTTGTTGGGGTCGGCTTCCAGTCTACTGGAAGCTGCTGAATACTAATATTTTATGTTTAGTGACTGTCTATCCGACCTACACAATCCAGTTAGTACTAGGTAATACGATATCCCTTAGTAATACTGGCTGTCAGATTTTTGGCCCACTACTTGTAACGACTGTCAAAGATCTACATTTGACAGCCGGGACCAACGGCTTAATGTGCTTTCGGAGGCACGGAGAAACTCGTTATGTAATGGGTGGTCACCCAACCACTGACCTACCCAGGCAAACGCGGCTTCACATTAAGATCGACCCAAGTGGCTGTTCGAAAGAGATACCGCGGCCCTGGAACACAAAGGGCAAAAGAAGGAACATGGATGGGTTTTAGTCAACAAAAGTCTGACACTCCCTGCCACTCCACCCAGAGCGGGAGGAGTCATTTGATGATTTCCCATCCCAAATAAAAAGAAAAAAAGTGGCTGTTGTGAGCTCCTCTCCAATATAGGCAGACTTATGCCACCAAATCAATTCCACATCTGAACTTTTACATCTCGGTTTTCCATAAATAAAGAACAATAATCGCAATTACACCACCCATCGTTACAACTCAATCCCCAACTATGAGTAAATCAGACGAAACAAAATACACTCGATCCAGATTAGACCTCTCGATTCACTGCTATTTATTAAGCTCCGACTGCGCTCACTGAACTTTGATTTAGACCACAGACGGTCGGTAAAAGAGTTTAGACACAGTTCTATTTTTGAATGATAGAACATAGTTTCAGTTTCTGTTTTTATTAATAGAGGACTGTCCAGATTTGAATGCCACATTTCTGAAAAACGAACATACGATGATTTACATAATTATGTTCAAAAAGTAAAAATCGGACAGAAAGTGAAAATATTGGGTTAATGTTTAAGTCACATGTAATAGCGGGCGACCCTATTGCCATAAACCGGGCAAAAAATCTAAACTTTGTGGCTGCTACTGAGAAATTTCTGAAGGCAAAACCCAACAACACTGCCCGAGCTGGGAATAGGACCCAAACCTCGTGCTCAACAGTCGTGCTTGCGACCAGAAGACCAACAAGGCAGTCGATCGTCATGATATGTTTTTCAAAATCAAGATCAACATTTTTACTAAGACAATCCCCTAAAACGCTCGCTTGTACCACTTCCCAGTGTTAACCATAACAATTGGGTTCTGCTATTTTAGACTTATTTAAAAAAAATATATATAAAAGTTCTACTCCGTACCGACTATAAATAAAATGAACTTTTTATAAAATATGGCGGCTGCAGCGTGTGACGGTGCCGTCACAGTGACTTTTCCATTTCTTCGCAATAAGTCCACAACGCAAGTCAGTTGTGGATTTAGTTTTAAAAAAATGGCTGACTGTAAACGGTGTAAATAAAATAATACTTTATTAGAGCACAGTATAGTTTGTTGTGTGTGTTTGTGTCTCCTAATGTAACCGCATGCAGATGAATACCAGTATTTCACATGGAGCGACTGGCTATTGACCTCCACAACTTAGTTAGTACTGGGTATCCGAGACCCTTTTGTAGGACTGGTTGTCAGACTTTCGAGTCACAGACTAGCTGTAACAACTCTCAAAGATCTACAAATGACAGCCGGGACCAACGGCTTAACGTGTTTTCCGAGGCACGGAGAAAACTCTGTCCATTACATAGCGAGTTTTCTCCGTGCCTCGGACTAACCTAGGCAAGCGCGGCTTAACCTAAAGATCGACCCGAGCGGCTGTTATTATTTAGCCACGAGTTCCTCCAGAACCCAGCAACTAAATGAAAAGATTGTGTGTTGTTATTATAGACCATCTTATTGCCAGCTATTATAAACCTACAATTTAAGTACTTACACCACCAAAAAGGTTTACCGCCAACCAACATACAAAAGTGCACCGCGCGGGTCCAACAACGGAGTACTTTTGGATGAAATCGGGCTGGCGTCCGCTTTACGCGGTTTCAGACCTAAGAATACAAAATGTATAAATCTTAAGTAAAGAGTTTTAGGGTTACAAGTTTTTATAGGACTCAGCAAAATGTTTTTAGAACTTTTAACTTAGTGGAAAAGTGATTCGAGACCAAAAAGGTCAAATCCATTAGTGGGCTATAAAAATATTACGACCCTAGTTTTGAAAACAGCTGCGGTAAAATAAATGGAAAAAACAAGGTTATAAATAAACTAAACTAAATTTATAATTTAAAGCGTTAAACACCTTGCTTAGTTTCACAACCGTGTAATTCAAAATTATTATTCCAGCATAAATTATTAAAATAAGATTTATTTATTTAAACTTCATGTACAATAGTCAATTCTCTCAAAGTACAAGACTACTACAAAAAATTTGCTAGCATCTCTAAATTAAGAACACCAATTTACATTGTCCAGACAACTTCACATATTATTGTGTCGACCAGTGATAAGGATCAAGCAAAACTGGTTATTATATTATATTAAATAAGGCCGGAACACGGCATTTATACACGCTCCATGACTCTAGCAAAAAATAGCAGCTGCTTTTAATTAAATATCGTAGGTACTCGAATGATACCTACATCACACCATGTGTACTCAGCAAGAACGTTCATAAGTATTACAAAAGAACCACGCCTTAGGGCGAATTTTAACGACGAAAATTAACGCGATCAGCACATTTAAACTGCGTTTAAGAGCAATCAGTGACATCATTGCTATGAATAGTACTGAATGCTCTTGAAAGAGTTCTACATCTACTGATCCCATTCGATGTCATTGGTAAAATCCGTTCCCATAGCTGTAAACAACGACTAAAACCGTAAAGAAGAAAAAGAGGCGCCACGTAATAAAAGCGTCGTAACAAATTGAACCAAACAACACACGAACACAGAGAAATCCGCATGAAAACAAACAAAAAAGACCGATCAATTTAAAAGGATAAATAAACATTACGATTGCAGGTAAAACGATAAAACAGTACAAACAAACAATGCTAAAAGCAAATGTATGCGAACAAGAGCATACGGATTACGAGCATATAAATTCAAATGACTTTAATTATTACGAGCCAACAAAAGATTGAATTAGTTCAAGGCGATTTGCATAATACCCGAAAACAGTAGGAATTATGGGCCAATTTACTTAACGCAGCCTATTAATACGATTATATTTGCTATGCTCCATAAAATTTTAATAGGAATTTGTATGTTGATTCAAGAATTTGCAGGATGTTCTGTAGAGATCTTTAATTCGTTAATGTCCCGGAGATGTGTTCAAAGGAATGGTGTCTCGATTCTGGACCAGAGTACCTATATGTCGTAGCATGACGTTTTTTGGATCTGCTATTGACAAAATAATGAGTAAATGATAGCGTGGCGGTAGAGGGAAATGTACGAAAAAAACGCGTTGTGTCTTCGTCAAGTAGAATGCGACAACGGTAGGAAAATGATGAACCAGTTTAGCCTACCTACCCATATCCAACGGGACCTTAAACAAAATAATAATAATTTCCAGCACTGACATTCTTAGTTGTATTTTCCAATGAAAATTTACAGGTTGACAGAGACGATTCATTTTCATAAGTACTAAGACTAACAATATCAATATCTGTACAACTAAATTACTCTATATGGAAATAAATTACTCTATTCTGGCAAATGGCCTGATTGGGAAAATTGTATTCAGAAAGTTTGTTAACCACTCGGATTTGTTAAAATATTCGACTCCATTACTTTTGTAGTAATAAAAATGTTTTTCTAACATAAAGATAAAGTCATTAGGTATACTTAAACAATATCTTTAACATGAGACAGAGCTATCAGCGTATATTTCTGTTTCAAACAGCCGTAAAAGAACGGCATTTTATATCTTGAAGATATATTTCTTATTAGTCGTAGTTGAACTTAATGTGAGTAATTAAATTATGAATCAATTTATAAAAAAAATGTTAATAACGTGGAGAACTTTGAGATTAAACTAATATACTTAATTCATAGACGTTATTTACATAACTTTTATCAATCTTTAAAAATACTCTATCGCAAAAGAATTCAGAACGGTCAGCTTGTCATACTCAACTCTCAACGAACACTTGTCTTTATCCAACTACTTAAAACAAATCCGTTCAACACCTAAAAAGGCGCAAACCCAAAACTCTGGGACACGTACCACGTACTAAATAAAGACACTGTACCCCTAACATTGAATGCATAATTAAATTCCCATTCACGTCAAAATCCCCGCAAAACAAAACTGTATAATAAGTATTCAGTGAACGTTCTTAAATCCATTATCTTGTGACAAGCTCACAAGCCCAGCTGATCCGATACCAATGGTACTGCACACAAATTAGATTCGTATTCCGTTGCTTTAATCAAGACAGACACTTGCTTGCACATCTGTGTCCTACAGGACCTCACACATACATGTAGATAAATAAATGTCGACTCTACGTGATAGTAATAGAACACAAATCGACATGAATATTAATTTTCGCATCGGCGTTAAAAGGATTACAACTGCGACTGCGTGAAGATGCTCGATAATGTACTCAGAGTATGGAAATACAAGTTCGTAGATGCGACATTCAAGTCAAAGTTCAAGCATTGAAAAAAATACAAGACCAGCTTTCAGAAATTAACCGTATGCAATTATTATTGGCCCAAATCATATTGTTAGAACCTATCTTGAAAATTGAAAACCGTAGCCCTTCATTTCGATAGTACCCGGGATAACAAATGCTGATAGATTTACTTAAAAATACAGGGTGGCAATTTAGTCACCTGCTGATGTTAAAAAAATCACCCAAACAAAACTCCTATCGGATTCGTGAAAAAAAAAATCATGCACAATAGTAGACAGACTGTTTAGATGGATGTATGAATACGAGTAACAAAATTTTTTCAAGAATCAGATATGATTTTTTATGATTTTTTTGGGAAAGTTGTTTAATATGACGGGTACTCTACTAACTTCAAGAATGATTCAAGTGACAAAATCGCCACCGACGCCACCCTGTATAACTTCAAACACGACAGATTGGTAAAATATAGCAACGTTTTTTTATCACCTCTACATTAATTTTCGATTTGCTCTTTGCCACCGCATTAGAAAACCAAGTCCGAACTAATCCCTCTCATTGGTCCAAATGTAAGTATTAAATGTCTCTATAAAGGGGTGAGTACACCAGTTGAAGGGCTCGTGACAAATGGGTTTAAGGAATTTTGTGACACTTTAATATTACAACAATGTGAGTAATTGGAGCCCATTCTCTAGGTACGCCCTTAGTAACTTTAGATGATAAAACTGTTTTATTTAACATATATATCTGATAATTTGTCGTGGAGTAATAGACTGAATAAACTTACATAAGCATGTAAAAATTTATTTTACATGCAATTTATTTTGCATGTAAGTTTTTTCAGTGTATTACTCCACGACAAATTATCACACACATCTTGCTACTACAATCAGTCAAATTTCTTTAATAAATTTTCAACTTTACCGCTAAAGCATTAGGTTAAAGGTTGATTGGTAAAATTTGAGAGTTTCGGGTAGCTTGATGTGCTGGCGTCTGTACCACAGCGATGACCTTAGAGAAAATTATAAGCGATTTGAAAAGTACCTACCCAGACAATATCAAATAACGTGTATAGGCCGAGAATCAAGTTTTCTGAAACCATCACCGTTTTTATTCAATCAGTCTTTTTTCTTGGGATGGGAAATCATCAAATGACTCCTGCGAAGGGAGTGTCAGACTTTTACTGACTAAAACCCATCCATGTTCCTTCTTCGTATCTCTTTCGAACAGTCCCGCAGCAGTCTGTACAGACTTTTTTTTTTTTGGTGGTTGGGAAATCATCAAATGACCCCCCCCCCCGCTCTGGGCGGAGCGGAAGGGAGTGTCAGACTCTTACTGACTAAAAACCACCCATGTTCCTTCTTTGGCCCTTTATGTTCCAGGGCCGCGGTATCTCTTTCGAACAGTCCCGCAGCCCTGGCAGGCATCGGCCCTTGCGGGCCCCTCCCGTTTGCTGACATCTCTTTGAGGCGCGCGTGGAACACGAACGCGCCGTCGACACGGCCTGCCCGTCGTCATACGACGGACGGACGGCGAGCTAGCCCATTACTTACCGTCCACAGGCCCGCGCCTACGGTGGCCGAGAGCCATCACGGCGTGGCCCCCGACGCCCGGTGCTTCTCCTGGTGCTTCTCCTCCCGCGGCGGCTGGGACGTGAGGCTGAGGCTATCTCCCTCTCACGTTCCGCCGCCTCCTTCGCTGGCATGACTGCTTCGCAGAAGGAGGCGACGGCTTCCCATTCCCTCTCGCCCCGGACCATGGCTTGAACCAGGGCCGGACGCGAGAGGTCGCCGCCGCCAATCGCCGCTACGAGGACACGGCGGTGCTCCGCCCAAGCGGAGCAGACCTCCACGGTGTGCAGTCTGTACAGCCTGCGATTACAAACCCCCAACCCACATAAATATAATGTACTATTTATAAAAAGACGTATTTTGTCATGGGGGCAGGCAGAAACTAGAAGACGTCACCTGCTACGATCTACATATAATATCCAATCTTAATTATATCATAACATAACATAACATCATGCCTGTAATCCCCGAAGGGTTAGGCAGAGGTGTACCTACTAGTAGATACACCTACATTTCGCCAGTCATGTTTACGTCCCATGTAATAGCGGGCGAGCCTATTGCGATCAACCGGGCACTAACTTCGTGGCTGCTACTGAGAAATTCGTGATGGAAAAACCTAATAACACCGCCCGACCCGGGAATAAAACTCAAGACTTCATGCTGCGATCGCAATTGCGATCACTGACCCAACGAGGTTAATCAAGGCTTACAAATAAATCATTTAAAATCGTATTACTCTCTTAATATTAATACTTCACAATGCAGCTTTAATAGATATTAATAGCAGACATATATTAAAACATTAAAACAAATTAAACTAAACTAAATTATGCGAACACGTCATTTAGACATCGGTCACAAAATAAATTAATTCAAAGAAGTTTTGAAAGTAATTTATTTAGTGCAATAATACTTGTTTTTATTCAGATTTAACTTGTTTGACCGAACTGACTTTCAGCCTAGGCTAAGTTAGATATTATTCTCACTTTAAGTTGACAACATCGGGGTCTAAATAAAAGGAAAACTACTAGCATTGTGATTAATTAAGTCTTTGCGTATTATAAGAACTCTAAAAATATATTAAATCATTTTAATGGGCAAAAAATTTATTATTTCTAGCAGCTGTATATAAACCAGTACCCAAATTATCTGGCTTATCTGCCTCCTTTACGCAATGATAACTATCGGGGCCAGCTTTCAGCTTAAACAGGTGCTGCTGAATATCAGAACTTTATACCAAGTGACTGGCTCTGATCTCCACAACCCAATTTCTAGGCCATACCAATCTCCAAGCAGTAGTGAGCCTTTGGTAATGTGTCCATGTTTTGGCCTGTTGGTGTCATCTCTACTGCCTTAAGGCCTGGGACTCTACCAAAGCGTAGACGAGCGGTGCGGTGCGGGGACGAGAGGAGAGAAAGGAGCCGTGCGCAGACGAGCGGAGCGCTGTGGAGACGAGTGGAGCGGTGCGGGGACTAGCGGAGCGGTGCCTGCACGAGCAGAGCGGTGCGGTTACGAGCGGAGCGATGCGGGGACGACTGGAGCGGTGCGGAGACGGGTGGAGCGGAGCGGTGCGGAGACTAGCAGAGCGGTGCGCAGACTAGCGGAGCAGTGCGGAGACGAGCAAGATTCAACCAATCCCAGGGGGGACGAGAGACACGATGCGGAATTCAACCAATATGATTGGTCGTTTCCCGCACTTACTCCGCTCCGCTCGTCTCCGCTTTGGTAGAGTCCGGGCGTAAAGATGGTAAACAAAAATCACCTTAAGACATGTCTTCGAACCAATCATTATAAATTCAGAGGCATTATTGTAACCTCCAACAACCAACCCGCGTTGGGCCCACGTAATGGATTAGGGCCCTCACTCACACACCAGAGGCAGCTTCTTTCTCAGCAGTGAGGCCATATAGACTGATTAAGTTGCCAATATAAAAGGTTACATTTAACGGGCTTCTCAGCTATTGACAACCAACTATCTTGCGGTCGTCTTCCGGTCTAACCGGATGCAGCTGAATACCAGTATTTTACATGGACCTATATGACCTCCATAACCGAAATAGTATTGGGTAATATGGTACCCCTATACCTGTAACGACTGGCAAAGATCAAATGACAGCCGGGACCAACGGCTTAATGTGCTTTCCGAGGCAAGAAGAAAACTCGGTATGTAATGGGTGGTAAACCATCGACGGATTTACCTAGGCAAGTGCAGCATAACCTGAAGATCAATCCGAGCGGCAGTTATTATTTAGCCACGAGCTCCTCACGGTCACATTATAATATTATCAAAAATAGTCACCCATCTGAAATTCAATCGCAACAAGACTACCTAACCCCGTACCACGATCAATCATCTCACAACATAGCTATAATATTGTTAGCTTCGAAATAAATTCTCTTAGTAAATAAATAAAGTTATTTACGTCCGATTTATAATAACCGGATCAGTGGGTCATTTGATTGGATCGGCGCTAAGTTAGCGTGAAAAACAATGATATTTCAATTTGCTACTATTTCATGTGGTGACCGGATAAATCGTAATGTTTGGTATTTGATTTCGGTAATTAATCAGTTTGGTTTGTGAATTATAATTTATAACGTTAACTGATGTATCTATACATCTTACTACATATGCATACATGCAAACAACACAAATGTACAAATAAAATTGAACTGTCTGTTTGTAATATCAAAACAACAGTTTTTTACTGAATGCAAATGAAAATATATACGGCACTTATAACAAAAACGGATTTTTTAACATTTTTGTCTGTTGGTCTGTCTGTTTGTAACGGCTAATCTCCAAAACGGCTCGACCGATTTTGAAACTTTTACTGACAGACAGCTGATATTATAAAGTCTAACTTAGGCTACTTTTATTTCGGTTGTAGCAAAAGTCTCGCCCCAGAGCACTTTAATGCATAGCTGGCAAAATGTGGATATACTATTAGGTACACCTCTGTTTATCTCTTCGGGGATTACAGGCGTGATGTTACGTTAAAAAGTGTTTAGTTTAGTAGTCTTTCTTTTATTTCTATAAATAAGGAATACTCACGAATCCTTTACAAAACCCTGAACACGCTTTGGTGATAATATCCATGTTAGATATAATTGATAAAAGTATACTAACATTTTAAATTGGTAGGTTTCAGTAAGTACTGAAATTATCACAGAATGTGTCAGCGACTTACGCATTACTTAAGCGATGCTCTAAATTACCATTTCCTCAGTTACCAAGTAACAAAGACTTACAAGAGTCATCTTTCTAAGGAAATGGATCGTTTACCCGTTTGTTTGAATGATAAATGCCGACTAGTGTCTAATTTTAGATAAGTGCTTGTTCATACGATGATTAATCCAGACACAACTTGTTTTGAAAACGGCTTCCATTCTTGAAATTCGTTCACTATGATAGTAAGAAGAACGAAGCACCCAAAACTGTTTTATTTAAACTATAATATTCTTTATATACGTGCTTGTACCAGGAGCTCGTGGCTAAAGAATAACAGCTGCTTAGTTTGTCCGTGAATGGGTTATAATTTTAAAAAAGCAGCTGTTCCATACATTTTGACTGTGTAGGTATTGCACTTTTGTAGAAAACAGGTGTTTTTTTTTTAATAGCCGATGAAAAATTTATATGTAGTCCCGAGCTCAGAATGATGTGAAAATCATCAATCAAACTTTCAAAACATCATTCCAGTACACCATAATCAAAACTCCGCCAACAATTAACTGTTTTACAACTCTGAGATTTTTACCAGATACAGGAGAATTAGCTGCCTCGTTCATCTTGAACAAATAAATCAGAGGAAGCCTTTAAACGCTTCTACTTTCAACAAGATATTTTATAGTACTCCTTTGATCTGTAGACCTTCTAGCTGGTCGCAATAAATGCCTCGCTTAAAAAGATAAAAGTAAGATTTCTTTGTGTTGGAACTCGGTCAAGTGACTCCAGATGTAATGAAAATCTTTACACAGCTACAAGGATGTTTTGGCGCTTGAATGATGTTTAATGCTTGTTGGTAAACATTTATGAAATTGTTCTGTGAAATGTATTGAATGCCTCTTTAGTCTAGTGGACGCAAGCGCTACTGTTGATCTAGAAGTTCCCGGATCGATCGAGGTGTTATAGAGTTTTTCCGTTAGTGGTCTTGGTAACAGCCCAGTCTTTTTTTTTTTTTTTTTGGTGGGTGGGAAATCATGAAATCCCCCCCGCTCTGGGCGGAGCGGAAGGGAGTGTCAGACTCTTACTGACTAAAAACCACCCATGTTCCTTCTTTGGCCCTTTATGTTCCAGGGCCGCGGTATCTCTTTCGAACAGTCCCGCAGCCCTGGCAGGCATCGGCCCTTGCGGGCCCCTCCCGTTTGCTGACATCTCTTTGAGGCGCGCGTGGAACACGAACGCGCCGTCGACACGGCCTGCCCGTCGTCATACGACGGACGGACGGCGAGCTAGCCCATTACTCACCGTCCACAGGCCCGCGACAGCCCAGAGTCTGGATTCGTGTCCGGTTGATGGCAATAGGCTCGCTCCCTGGATCATACGATTTAAAAACATAACACGAAATGTAGGTGTACTGTAATTACACCATGGCCAAATAAATCGAGGAAATATAGGCGTGACTTTCATATTTTGAGAAAACAATATGGCGAAGTTAGTTCCGATTTTAGCCACGCGCCAAAAAATCCTTGCACAGTTTTACGTGCGGCAGGGAAATTGATTTGTTCCAATAGTTTGGTTGTTTATCCTTAGTTCTTTGTAGTGTACACGGTTGTTCGATTGTTTCACTGTAAATCTTTTTGTTTACAGTATCAATTTTGCGGTATTTGTGTGTGGTCCGCGGTAAAGTTTTCGATGAAATTGAACTATAATATTAGCTGGGTCGAACATGTCCCGAATAGCATAACGTTATTAAACATGAATATTAATAAAGTGTATGACCGATTAATTCTCGTCTTGTTTCGGGAACAAAAAAAAAAGACAAAAATCACATACATCACTGTTTAATATTGACTCGTAGATAATTTTCTTTCCTGAAACCGGGCAACTGTAAGTTCAAACGATTATTGAGAGTAAATCAAGAATTTGTTAAAAATACCAAATACAGTTTCCTGTAGACAGGATCAGGCCTAATCGCAAAAACATCGTGTGACCTAATATGATGACACATTTACATCATAATTATCACTTACTCGTAGATGGAGAACCATGAAAATAGTAGCATTTTACCTTTCACATGGTGAATTCTTAACAGACAATTTAAACAAATAATAATTAGGTATGTCTTTGTGTGAGTCAAATGTCCGATTTATTTAATAAGCTAAATTCTACCTAAGGTTAATTATGTAATTTAATTTGAATGATTATTAGTGTATAATTAATTTTAATAATACAATGCGTGATTTTTTTTTAATTAGTGTTAAAAGTATCCAAAATTTGTATGCCTATTAAGGTTAAACATAGCGATCCTGAAATCCGAGTTAGACCTTATTACATTGTACCTATGTTTCACAAATAAATAATTTGAATTTGACATAACATAACATAACATCACGCATGTAATCCACGTAGGATAAGTAGTACACCCACATTTCGCCAGTTATGTTGGAGTCCAACGTAATAAGAGGCGAGAATATTGTCATCAAACGGGCACGAATCCAGACTCAGCAGTCGCGCTGGTGACCACTCGACCAACGAGGCAGGCAGTTTTACCATTCACTCTACCACCAAAATATTCACGTTGGTAGAACATATTATTCTGCAAGCACCGACCACCAACCTCATTACACATTCCCATAACGGCTTACGTGTGCATTTACTATATGGGCCAGTTAAAGTTTCGCTGTCCCATAAGAGGGAAGGACGTGACGATACATAAATTAATATAATTATTAAAGGAACGGGTCATTCCTTTGTGCAGCGTTGAGCTTGCATTCTGATGCGTAGTGCAGTCTTTAATTCGTTTTTTGTGAATCCTTCACATGAATAATTCTATTTTTCGGATCGTTTTGTTCGAGATAATCGAGGTGAAATTTATGTTCCAGATGAATAGAATTAGCCACCGAAAAAGATGGAAAGGCAAATGTGTTAAAAGTTGGTCTTCTGCACGTTGGACTAAAAATTAGATTCTCGGAGGCCGTATTCTTGGTCATTCATTTTCTCACATAATAAGTATTAAACGTTGAGATGGTGGGTATGGAGCGTGTGTACTTAGCATGGGAAGGATGCCACTACGGGATTGGTCCTGATTATCAAAAGCCATTTCTAATACTACGCCATATCATCGAAGAGCCATTTTACCGAATGATCATTAATTTATTGATGGGTCAGTTCATCGAATAGCCTACGAACTCTCATTTCAACGACAGTACATTTTTTGGAATGCCACATGCTTATTCCTACCCTTTTCTTTTTTTTTGGATGGTAAATCATCAAATGACCCCTCCCGCTCTGGGCGGAGCAGAAGGGAGTGTCAGACTTGTACTGACTAAAACCCATCCATGTTCCTTCTTTGCCCTTTGTGGTCCGGGGCTGCGGTATCTCTTTCGAACAGTCCCGCAGCCCCGGAAGGCATTGGCCCTTGCGGGCCCCTTCCAGTTTGCTGGTACCTCCCGAAACAACCGTGTCCGGTGAGGACCTGCGTAAGGTGGAAGGTGCGGGCGCCATGGCGCCTCTCTAGCCGCTCCTCAAGGAGGGGACTTATTGTGGCGTGTCCTATCATCTTCCTACCCTTGCCCCAAGTTACTTACGGTCGGCGCAACACGTTGTTTTCTTCCATTATCCCCTGTCAACCGTCACGCACTCATGTACACCTTTTTCTTTCATATAATTCCTCAGCCTCACCATATGAATGCCACATGCTCGAAGGTAAAAATTACAAAAATTACAGAAGTCGTAATAAACACATGTTTGTGGGAGTAAAATAAATAAATTAAACATTCATACTTTCAATCGAGCTGTGATGCAGGGCCCGGTTGTAGGCCGTGGTTTGGAACCGAGACAGGCACTTTTCTTTGCAGAAAAACACAGTCAAGAAACCGGCATGTCCTAGTACCAAAAATTCGATCACATGTGGGTCCTCCGGTCAATTTAATCTCACTGAGAGGGTTCCTGTGTCCCAGCATTGAGAACATTCATCAATTGCCTAGCCTTTTCCTAACTATGTTGGAGTCGGCAGCTGGATAGTATTTTTCATGGAGCCTATCTAACCTCCACTATCCAATTAGTACTTAGTGATACGATACCCCTTGGCAAGACTGGTTGTCAGCATTGAGGACATAATAGGCTCATATCATAATCTTATCATTTCATAATCATCTTCTTTCTATCGAAATCTAACAATTTAAGAAAACCAAAATCTAAGTAATTATTGAACAGAAAACCCTATCACGTAACGCAACATCTACCAATTTAGATTGTAGAAGCTGCACAATTCGACGCAAGGATCGTCAAACAAATTGGTTTTCGGCGAATATGTATTCCGATAGCACTTCGGTCATGCATTATGAGTAGTTGCTGACCTGAAGATGGGAACTAGGCCGAATCGACCTGATGCTCAAAGGGTACGTATTGTATACGAGTATTTCTAGTATAGCGTGTATATGATATGAGTTTGGATATTCGGTGGGTTTATGATACTGAATGGATGGATATGAATTTTTAGTTTGATAACTTTTGACGTCTATTCAATAGGCAGCACGAAATTGCTTAGGTACCTATGTACACTTAGTGGATGGATAGAAGTAAGGTCACATTAATATCTATCTAGGTTAATTAGTAGATGACCACACTTTATTTCTTTAGTCTCCATTTATGAAGTTTTGTGACCATTTTTTTTGCATTTGGGTTTTAAATTTGAGCAAAAATAAATAAAAAGCCGATGATCTCAGCTGTCATTTGTAGATCTTTAACATTCGTCATAGGTAGTCAGTGGCCTGAACGTCTAAGAACCAGTCTAACCAAGGGGTATCGTATTACCCAGTACTAACTTGGTTGTGGAGGTCAGACAGGCAGTCGCTCCATGTAAAATACTGGTACCCAGCTGCATCCGGTTAGACTGGAAGCTGACCCAATATAGTTGGGAAAAGGCTGTCCAGATGATGATGATTTGGGTTTTAAATTTGGCTAGCAACAATAGGTAATAAATTAACTAGTCAGAGTATAATATCAAAACGAATAAAATACAAGTTACCACTTCAAAAACAACCAACACCTATATACAAATAGAACAAAACCAACCCAAACTTCAAACTTAAACAAAACATGACACACATCTCATAACACAGACAATTGCCGACCACAAACATCATGACGACCACAATAACGTGGTCAGTACAAAGTGCCAAGATCCCGCGGTACCACACAAAGTATTAGACCGACCCGCTCCGGATTAGGGAAACCGGGTCAAAAGTGTTTTGGAACGTCCGAACTTTGCCGCGAATTTTTGGTGAACCTAATTCTGTGGGATGGGATTTATGGAAAGTGGAATGCAAAATAATAATTTGCTCTGGTTTGTTGTTCAAACTAGGTTATTAAGGATATATACGGGACTTGTGGCTTTTTAAGCTGGCTGGTTGTTTGTTTGGTTTGCCTTCATTACAAAGGTATACAAGGTGTAAAAGGACTCTTCACGAGCCGTCAACCAAGCATTCTGTACATCAAACTAAGTAACCGTACGCAAAAATCATTGCTGGGAAACGACTTTTTTTGGGATGAAAAACCATGTTTTACGGTAGGCCCCAATATAACGCACTCAATACATTGTGCTGATAGATGCATTGAATAATACGAGGGCCATGGAGGTATTTAAAGTAGAGTGCATTCAAAACTTGTATTTTTTTTTAAACTTATGAAAAAGTTGGAACTTTTACCTCCAATATCTCCGTAACTAGAAGGTTTCGGGGTGTGACCAAGAACAAAAAAGAATATCGCAATTACGGAGAGAACAAGAGCCTTTCGGCTTTTTAACACCCATTACATATACGTTTAAAAATCGCTCCGAGCGAAATGGCTTGTGTATGTACATTTCTGTTGTTTATAATTCAGATTTAAATATAAAATCAGAACGGTGTCAATGTCCAATTTTCCGATCATTCTTTATTAAACAATATTTTATTACATCATGATTGTTATCGAGGTCACTCAGTTATTGAAACTAGTGTAAACCGAGTGTTCCAATTACTCGTCGGCGAATTTTATTGAAAATAATAAAATTGACGGTGAATTATTAATTTGGATTGTAATTTCATCGCAGAAAGTAAAAAAGATAACATTATTTTTTGGTATAACAGCAAGAGAAATGAATTCTTAAATAACAGATCTATGTTGATATAATTATTTCAGATACCTAGAATTTCACTATTTCTAATTTTATTTCGATTATCTTCTAAAACTGTCATCTACGCAAATCCTTGTTAAAGGTATATTTAGCATAAGCATAGCAAAGCATAATCAGCCTATAATTTTCCCACTGCTGGGACACACGGTCTCCTCTATATGAGAGGGAATGGTCTATAATCCATTACGTGGGCCCAGTGCGGGTTGGTAGATGTTACAAATGTCTTCGAATTTTTGATCTTCTTCTCTCGATGTTTTCCTTCACCGTTTTGAGAGCAGTGGTGATGAAATAAATTATACAACGTAATGCGCCTGCATGGGTGCATACCCGCGCCTTACTATTCGTAAATCGGAGCCGCCACCGCTGGGCCACCTCTGCTCTTAGATATATTTACTTCATCAAAATAAATTTACTAAAAACAAAATCACAGTTTACCATACCATGGTACCTTCACATTTGAGCGACGTAATAGTACGTGTCACTCGACTCTCTCTCCGAATGGTATTGTTGTGTTCTCCGAAACCTGTCACTCCACAAACGCGATGTTACTCAATGAATGGTATTCAAACAAACAAATAAGACAAAAGAATAGTTGTATATTTAGAGCATAATGTGGACCTACCAACTAGTGAAAAGGCTTGTTGTGGGAAGGATTTAACACTACTCCTAGATATGCCGCCAATAATTATTGTATGTAGTTTCATGCCCTGACATCTGCGCACTTGAAGATCTTATGACTGCATCAGCGAGCGGAGTTCACATAGCTGAATTTTGGGCTAAATATATTTCATGAAAATTTGCCATCCACACGCTTTAAAGAAAAAGCCTAGACAAAGTGATTTAAAAAAAAAGAAAAAAAAGATTATATCAGTGATAACGACGACGGAAAACGGGAAAAGTCGATTTATTTTTTATAATTCTTAGAAGACAAGCTACCGAAAACGTTATGTCAATTATCAATCCTGTTGACAGTCGCTGAAGTAATACGAAACGCTTTGAAAGCAATAAAATAACCACTTTTGTAGGCCCTAATAACGCATCAACAAAAATGTTAGGTACTGTTTCCCTGTTTTCATTTAAAAATCATCATATGGTACCAAAGTCCTCATCTCTAATGGGTGTAAAAAGACCCTCAGCGAAGCTGATACCCACTTGTTTTCCCCGTGATTGCAATATATTTTTTGTTCTGCACCTAAACTTCTGGTAACCTTCCAGTTACGGAGTTATTGGAGGCCAAGTTCCATTTGTTTCACATTTTTAGGGTACCTCGAAATGAAATAACGGAACCCTTATAGGAGCACTTTTTTTGTCCTTCCATCTGTCTGTCTGTCAAGACCCTTTTTCTCAGGAACGTGTGGAGGTATCAAGCTGGAATTTATACTCAGAATATCAAATACTCAGGTCTACTGTCCCTTGGAGCCGTGAAAAAATCAAACTTGTAAGCCAACGCAATCAAAAGATACAGCCGCTTATGCCGCAAATTTTCGACACTCGCAAGGGAATCAAAACCTATAGGATACTTCCCGTTAACTCAGAATCTTGAAATTGATACGAAGCAATGTCTTAGAGCACAGATTAAAAAGGAAAAATTGCGAAAACCGTAAATTTTTTAGTTACATCATATAATAAAAATATTTTTTCCGCCTTTCCTCATGAACGCGTAGAGGTATTAAATTGAAATTTATATGAAATACTCAGGTCTATAATACCTTTAAGCTGTAACAAAATCAAACGTTTATGTCAACGCAATCAAAAGAAACACCATTTAAGCCGCATATTTTCAAACTCGCAACTACTCGCAAGGGAATCAAAACCTAAAGGGTACTTCCAGTTGACCTAGAATCTTGAAATTTGCCATGGCATGAAGCAATGTTTTATAGCACATATTTAGGAAAAATTCCGAATGCCTTAAATTTTTAGTTACATCACAATTTTTTTTTATTGACGTGTTATGGATTTCATTTTGCAATAAAAATACCATAACTATGACTCGATTACAAGATTTTAATGTTATTTTACTTTACTTAAAATAATTCCATGACTCCTGTATTATTAAATACATCTATCAGCACAATTGATTACAATACATTGAGTCCCAGTAGGACTCAATGTATTATACTCAAAACATTGTAACATAAACCGTGACTTTTCATCCAAAAAAAAAAGTCATTTCCCAGCAATGTTTTTTGCGTAGTCACTTAGTTTACAACTTGTATACATCTTTACTTCACACTGTATATTCATAAAGACGTTGTTTCCTCTATAATAATGTACAATCAACGCGGAAAGCTCAGCTCTGCGACGCAACGATAAAACGCTTAGTCGGCGTGCGGTACGTCTGAACTGTGTCGGTGAAGTTCAGGCTTGTGGCGGATAGCTCAGCAGCTTGCCTTGTACCTGGAGATAAAGATGAAGATGAAAGCGTTAGGGAAATGTCCCTGTGTTGCAGACTGTTTCCTTTTCTATGGAAAGCAATTATCTTCTTATTGTGGGTCATTAGCAATCAGTAATGAGTCATAATTATATATTTAGTGCTTTTACTAGCGTCTATCAATTCCTGTAGTGCGCAGTACACGAAGTCATGTGTTCATATATATAATTATATAATCATCTCTACACTGGAAACGGGATATTTACCATGTTTACTATTGGTTTTAAGTTCCCGTTTTCAGTGTTAATGATAGTGTTAGTGACCATGACAATCACCTATTGTTGGCAGAACAGCACCTCATTTTGAATCCAGGCTAGAATCGTCTATAAATGGACTGGAGCAGGTTTTTCTTGCCTCGATCAACCTCTGTCCGGAGTTCAGTAAGAGCCTTGTTGAAAAACATGAACCGCCATACGATTATGAATCAATAGTAAACTGCTATTGGCTGATAATGATGATGACTTATGTAGGCTTCACAATCTTTAATAGTGAAACGTATATGTGTGCTATCTGCAAGCCCTGAGAAGCATCATCATGATGATCATTCTCCTGCCCTTATCCCAATTTATTTTGGGTCAAAAAATCAAAATCAAAATATTTTTATTTCACATAGGCCTACACTTATATAACGTCTACAAAAAGGGTGCAGGTGGTCGGCGGTGCATGTTTTCTTCTCCCATACTTCTCTATTACTCGTCATCTCAGCAGTCACCTCCTTTCTAGCCATATCATTCTTCACATATTGAATCTTGTTGTAGTTAATCGTTTGGAGATATCTGATGAGTTGAAGGCCGTTCATCGACACATATTATCACAAGATTCGCTCCCTAATCTGCGACTAAAGAACAAACGAGTACATTGTGCCATTAAACGAACATTGACACTCTGTACCAGTTACAGGAGCCAAACAAAAAATCCAAGTACGTACTTGGTACGAAAGATTTCAATCTAGATAAATCGCAATAGTTCTCAATTTACGGCAAGCGCCAGACGCCTCTGGTAACAGCCTTGTTGCCTCGTTACTACTCGTAGTAGCAAGCGAATAAAGTTTTCTTTGACGTATTTGCATTCACGATACACCTAGATCTTTTTAGATTTCATACCGGGAAAGACTTGGTTGCAGGTTGCATTTAAGTCTTGGAAACGAATCTCTTGGGGAAATATAGAAATTCTAACAAAGTAAACTCGCTGAATTGCGTACAATTTCTGTGAGGTTCAAGGCAGCCGAGGCCTATCTCTCCCTTTTGTGCCATGGTAATCGTAGCCAGCGATTAAGGGGGAAAATACTCCTGTTTCAGAAAGTAGAGTTTTTCCAATCACGTTGAAGTTGGCAAGCAGTTGAATATCGCTGTTTTACTTGGACCAATTACTTACCTGAACTACAGGGTGAAATTTAATTCATGGGCATCCTTTTAAGGGGTCATTGTACTCATCATTATGAACAACTTTTACTATGGGACTCAACCTAAAATCGCGAAAAAAAATTAGCTGTTCTTTGCATTTATGTTATGTGAGGAACACCCAGTAACAGATTACTGGATACTATTTGATAATACTCCCAATAAATTAACGATAGGTACACTACAAATGTGCCGTTAATTTATTAAGACTATGTAGTAGATTCTATCGGGTCGTGGCTAAGTATTAATTTATTTTTATTAAGTAGCTGATTAACAAGAAAAAAAGCCAATAATAACCTGAAGACAAAATAACCAAGAAAACTTTTGATATAAGTTTTTAAACTGATATGGTCAGTCACACTACTCACACTATCATTTATACTGAAAACGGGATGTTTACCATGTCTACTATTAGTGTTGAGTTCCCGATATTTCAGCGTTGCAAGCACCATGATCACGGATAACAGCTAAAAACAAATATTATACATAGTAAATATCCCGTTTTCAGTGTTAATGATGGGAAAAGTTTTAACCCGTCTGCCTTCAAAGCAAGAGTGAACAGACATCTTCTGGGCACGCTCGTTTCATCATAGACCTCATCCATCGCTTTCGACCAGGCGTGATCGAGGTTAAGAGCAGGCCCATTTTGTAATAAAAAAAGAGTCTTAAAGCAATAACATTATACAAAATCTCGTATAAACCTCTCCCAGACCTAACAACAAACCTTTAATTTTATTCGGACACTCAAGATCAGTTAAGACAACGATAAATCAGCCAGTTGCAAGCTCCGCGTTGATTACACCATGTAAGACTGATACGCATCGCGCTTCTGACTCCACGCCCGGCGTCTATCAGAACCACGGAGTAGATTTTAACAGAGAGCTAACTGGTGACGTGCGATATTAACTTGAGCGTGGCTCAATAAGAACAGCCGCTCGGATCGATCTTTAGGTTAAGCCGTGCTTACCTAGGTTGGTCCGTGGATGGGTGACCACCCATTACATACCGAGTTTCCTCCGTGCTTCGGAAAGCACGTTAAGCCGTTGGTCCCGGCTGTCATTTGTAGATCTTTGACAGTCGTTACAGGTAGTCAGTGGCCCGAAAGTCTGACAACCAGTCTTACCAAGGGGTATCGTATTACCTAGCACTAACTGGGTTGTGGAGGTCCGACAGGCAGTCGCTCCATGTAAAATACTGGTATTCAGCTGCATCCGGTTAGACTGGAAGCCGACCCCAACATAGTTGGGAAAAGGCTAGGCAGATGATGATAGAAATCTTGAGCGTATAAATAGGTGAAGCAATGGTATTTAATTTTGGATCGAATGACTGTTCAAGACAGTTCATTGTATCAAACGATAGTCATTACATTTTGAGTAATTACCATCCCATTTGTGACGTAGATACTTTAGAGCAAAAATATTTGTGGCGGATTTGATGCATGCTCTGTAATGATATTTTCATTAAATTACGTACAGGCACCTGCTTCGCCTCGTCGTGAAGATTGAGTTTATCGCTCGCAAGTCGCAACAAAGCTCTTGACATTTGCATTGTGTTGAAGTAGTCTTCCAGTCCCTGTCTAATCTGTGTTCTGAATATTGCTGTGTAATGAATGAAGTTATTTTCTCGTGTTTAGCGTAGGAGTTCGGTTATTGTTTCGTTTGATTTGTACTGTTGAACAAGGAGTGTGTGTCGATACTGTTAGAAATAGCACATAACATAATATCACGCCTGTAATGTTCGAAGGATTAGGCAGAGGTGTAAGTACCCATTGGTACATCCATATTTCGCCAGTTATGTTTAAGTCCCAAGTAATAGGGGGCGAGCCTATTACCTTTAACCGAGCGCAAATCCAGACTCAGTGACTGCTACTGAGAAATTCTTGATTGAAAAACCCAATAAGACTTTGCCCGACCTGGGAATCGAACCAAAATTACTTAGTTTATATGGGGTTACCAAATTCACAAAGTATTACATAAAACGAAATACTTCTTGACTCAAAAAACATTTTATAACTTAAAGTGTGTTGAGGGCAGCAGTTCAACAATCCCTTTTAAATTAACGAGTTTCGGGCCTCGAGAGACTTTTAGTAAAAAAGTAGGTTTAGAATGTTGTTTTTAATTTCGGGCTAAAAGTATTGGAAAACATTTTGAAAGTTTGTAGACAAGCTGTTACAAAAAAAAATAACTGTAAAGTACTTGGTCTACAGCCTTTTCTATAACTCGATATAACAAACACTTCAGTTAGTAACAAAAGAATGAGCTCAATACTAGATTTTATCGAAATCTAAATTCTCAAAGTTGAACTCGTGAAATACAATAGTTGAAGAACACTAGAATTAAGTTTACCACAAAACACATAGTTCGACACTCAACTCAAACTTGTAGATTTGAAAATTCAATAATAAAAATACCTTTACCAGACATTAGAAACAAGTATGACATTTCTAGTACTACAAATACTTAAGGCGCGGTGTTACCTCAATATTTCCAAAAATTGGTTTCTTGGATAGTCGAGTAAGTATGATGTAATGCAGTGAAAATATCTAATGCAAAAAATACAGTGGACAGAAAAGGGTTCAAAGAAAAATTAATCCCAATAAGAAATTAGGAAGTTGCGGCAGAAAAATTAACTTTAGCGTCGAAAATCTCTGTATTTCTAGCCAATTCTATTAAATTCTTAAATTTAATAGAATTAGCATTTTATTTAAACCACACAAACATTTTACATTTTTAAAACCTGTAAAATAAATGTCCATTCGCAGCTTAGTCACAATATGTCAACACAAATACATAATTATTTTCAATCGTATTTACGCTCCATAGTGTTGACAATACTTTACGCAGTCCTGAAACACACATGATGATGTTGAAAAAATGTTAAAAGAACTTCGACATTAAAATGAAAGAAGAGATTTATAAGGAAGGTCAGCCAGCCAGTCCTTCCTTACAAAGCTCTTTGTAACCCCTGTTGAAGAGTTTAAACAGTTGTTGGTATCTACAAGTTATTAATTTTAACATCAGAAGGAATTTATTTCGAACTCTCTTAACTTCATAATCTCTTCAGAACACGAGCAAACAATTATCTCCCAATAACGAATCGTAAACCGTCTCCTCCTTAATTTGTTTAAAATTACACCGTCTCATTACATTCCGTCTAATTAAACATCGTAAACGGGAAATATAAATACTCTTTTTGTATTATCCGTAATAAAATTACGTTGTTCTAGAACAATTTTCGCAAAAGCAATTAAGTTTGCAATTAAAAGCGGGGGTATTCCGGGAATGTCGGCTGGTTGGAATTTGTCAGCAACCAGCCATTGTGGGTCGACCCTAACAGACTGACCTTACCTTAAGTTTCAATTAATGGAACAATTTCATTTGTAAGTTCACACGGCTGTCGGTTGTTGAATCGGAGTTAACGTCGAACATCACGAACATAAGCGGTTCCTGGCCAACGTCATTGTGTTTTAAAAAGATATGTTCTATCTATGTTCTATGTTAGGGATTTTGGGGTACCTAGTACGATATCTACCAACTCAGAACAATAAATAGAACAAGAGTGGAACTTTCAATACCTACCATATCAACAATGTCACTGGCACTAGGGCCACATACGTAATACACAAACATGAAAATCTCTAAGATCAATCACAAAGATGAAAATCTAACAGCGCGTTTTATTTAGGTGTCTTTTATCCAAAAACAGTGTTATAAGAACACAACGATTTGATTAAAAATGAAGCAGAGGCGTCAAACTACAATAGCTTTATTAATTTCTATTATAGAATTCCAGGAACTTAGACAAGTAAGTGATACGGCTACTTGAGCTGGCTTAAGGTTTACAAGAAATTATTTCGTAGAATCAGCCAAATTAATCTTTCTTATTTCTTACTACTATTATAAGTGCGAAATTTTGTGAGAATGTATGGATGTTTGATAATTTTTCACGCAATATAACTACAGAACGAATTTGGATGACACACATAATGGGTGTAACAATATCCTTATCTTCCGTCATTGCGATAATTTTTTTGTTCTAGACCATACCTGGGAACCTTCTAGTTACGGAAGTATAGGGGTTAAAGTTCCAACATTTTCACAAGTTTTTTTTTTTAAGTACTGGTTTTTAAGGTTATAACTTTACTTTAAATACCTCCATGACCTGTTTCGTATTTAATGCATATATCAGCACAATGTCTTGAATGTTTTACATTAAGTTTTACTGTAAATCATGATTTTTCACACCAAAAAAAAAGTCGTTTCCCAGCAATAATTTTTGCGTAGTTACTTAGTTGAATGTACAGAATGCTTGGTGGACGGCTGCGTGAAGAGTCCGTTTACCCGGTATAGATTATAACCTGGGCCCATTTTTTCACGATATATAATACCTTTTATTCCTTGGGAAAATTATTTAACTAATCGCAAGCGACGCCGCCGCGGTAAGCTAGTATAAGGCTGAGTTTCCACCAGAGATGAGCGAGGATGCGTAGCGAGGGATGTGTGTAGAACTAACCAATCACATAGCTAGAATACCTCAAGCTTTGGAAAAGAAGCGATATTATTGGTTGGTTTCACAAACATCCATCGCAACGCATCCTCGCTAGTTTAAAAAAAAAAATGTTTATTGTGTCTGAAATGGTTCCGTTTACAATTATGAATGAAACTAAGTTGAAGTGAAGTGGCAATGGGACGGTCATATTAGCCGCAGGACCGATAACCGTTGGGGTAGACGTGTTCTTGAGTGGAGACCGCGAATTGGCAAACGTAAGGTGGGACGCCCTCAGGCTCGGTGGAGTGACGATCTCCGCGGGGTGGCTGGTAGCAACTGGATGAGAGTTGCTGAGAATCGAGTTGAATGGCGTGCGATTGAGGAGGCCTATGTCCAGCAGTGGACTGCTATAGGCTGATGAGGAATGAAACAGCTCCAGCAAGTAATTAATAATACTTGTGTTGGGAAAGAACACAAGTGCTAGTGCTAGTTATAATAATAGTTTTTGAAGTAGGCAATGTGTTCGCTGTATCGGACAACCCCTTGTACCAATGATATTCAGATTTCCATGCCCAGAATTAGACGGATGTCAAACTGGACTACATTGGGAACAGGGAGAAAGAAAATCTGCTAAGGATAAGGGCCGTATCCAAAAGTACCACTGTTTTCATCTTATTCTCCTTTAAGGCATGTCCACATTCCACATTTTGACAAGCTCATGTGCCAATTCAAGACAGATTCTTAGTTTCTCTAACGGTTTTCGGCTTTCACGCTATTTTCGTCGTCTAGCGGAACAATGTTCTTCACAACTTCAAGTTTGTAATCATATTCTACATTCTAGTTCTATCTTTCTTGTAAACATTTTCCTTTATTCATAAGTTAGCTTCCATCTCCATAATAGTAACTGATGTTTCATGGTGTAAGAAACTTCTGACACTTAAACATGAAGTTATTCACTTGTTTTGCTTTGGCTGCTAAGAAATTTGGTTCCGTCTGAAGTATCACAACCCCTACTATGAAGTATTTTAGAGCATAAATAACATCACGCCTGAAATCCCCTAAGGTTTAGGCAGAGGTGTACTTAATAGTACACCCACATTTCGCCAGTTATGTTTAAGTCCCATGTAATAGGGGGTGAGCCTATTGGCTCAAACCCAAGATTTTTACATTTGTGTGTAAATCTAGGCCACAACATTAAACTTATTCTCTTGGCATGTTTAGGAAACTCAACCAAAAGCAGTACCTGTTGCTATTTCGCGTTATAAGCCTTTTTTTTTTTTTTTGGAGGGTTGGAAATCATCAAATGACTCCTCCCGCTCTGGGCGGAGCGGAGGGGAGTTTCAGACTTTTTTACAGACACAGACTACAACCAATCCATGTTCCTTCTTTTGCCCTTCGTTTTCAGTCAGTCAGAAGGGAGTGTCAGACTCTTACTGACTAAAAACCACCCATGTTCCTTCATTGGCCCTTTATGTTCCAGGGCCGCGGTATCTCTTTCGAACAGTCCCGCAGCCCTGGCATAATTCGCGTTATAAGCCTATAATGGTCCCCTTGTTTGGACTTGGGACACAGACCGCCTCTAATAATGTGAAGAAGTGGGTTGACATCCACATCGTGGACCCAGCGCGGGTTGGTTGAAGTTGATACAGAGTAAAGTTCATGGGGTGCTAGGTCAGAAAACCTCCTAGGGGGCCCAGTGGCTGCCGGTCCTTCTCGATACGTCTGGAGGGAACAGCAGCTGCTGTGGACGGTGCACCCTGGGCGCGGCAGTATCCGTCCCCGATGAATGGGAAGAGATTCTTATTCCTCGGGGAATGTTACTGTCGTGGCCAATATTCTGACACGGTGGGGCGACTCCACGCGGCCCTTTGGGACGCAGAGGGCGCAGTGGAGGAGCCAGGGCGGGCTCGGTGTGCCGCCGGGCGTTGGGCGCGCTCGGTCCGGTCTTGTGGAGTGCTGGCTCGGGCGCGTCCGGCGTCCGGCGGCGCACTGGGCCCGCCGGTGGTAGGACCGGACCTCTCGCTTCCCGGCGTGGTTGAGCGCCACGCTGGGGCTCGGGGAGGCCTGGTCAGCGCCTCCTTTTGCGAGGTCAACTCGCAAAGGGAGGAGGCGGAGCGCGCGCGGGGGGGCGATCCTCTCGCTGCACCGCTCCGCAGCGGAAGGGGGAGAAGGCGTCGTGCCCTCCCTCCTCATGGTGACGGCGGGCGGCAGGCACGGGGGTGCCTTCGCCCGCATTGCACTCGTCACCTTTTCGGTCATTCTCGACCCCCCCACATCCGTTAGGGTGTGAGGGGTGTCTTGCGGGGCAATCGTCGGCGGAGGACTGGACGTAAAGGCTTTGCCGGTTTCCCAGTCCCCCGCCACTATGACGAAGCGGGAATGCGCTGGGTCGTTTTAGTGGGTATACCGGGTTTGGTTCGCCCGGGGAGTCCCACATACCCCTCCTAATGCATTTTTTCCCAGCGTCAACAAAAAAAAAAAAAAAAAAAAAAAAGAGTAAAGTTCATGGCTGGAATTAAACCTGTTGAAATTATTTTGGCAACCTTAATACGTAGACATTATCATAAGCTTAGATCCACGCTACGAAGTCTATCACCATTTTTCTCAAACCAGCCTAGAAAAGTTTCAAATCATATCATACTTGCAACTTGACAACTAAATATTTAACACCTGTAGTGCCTATGGATGAAGTACCAAGAAAGTAGAGCAAGTACCTACTTGCTACCATAAAACAAGATTTTCTAGCAAAAGCGTTCATTAATCTTCAAATAACTTATTAAAAGTAAAGAAAAGAAGTTAAAATCCTTTGTTTTACACTTTTCCAATAAATCCTCACTTTTCAATAGCATCAATAAATAGTCGGAGGCCATTTCATTATCTTAATTAAAACTCTAAAGATTTTATAAAAGGTTTACATTAAAGAGGCTTTGGTAAGATTAATTAGTTTAATATTGAATACCTTTTTATCTTCTCTAAGGTGAATATTTTAGTTGGAAAATAGATTTTCATTTCATTGTTATTTTAGCAACACTTGATCGCCTACGGTTCTAATAAAGATAAAAATCATATGCTTCAAAATCGTATTCCGAAGTAGTGACACGATTAGGAGAAAAGATGTACTATACTATGTACTATATTTAATTTTTTGCAACGTTCGAGTTTCCAATTCATAGTAAACCTCGAACGCGCCTACTTGCAATTCACACAATTACACCCGCATCGCCAGAATGCGCAACTATCAAAGACGGTTCCCGCTTCGTGAGAAAATAACTCGACTGTACAAACACCAACGCGGCTTTAAGCGGGCACATCATAAAAGAGCCATTCCTCGACTCTACGAATGCACTACATTTATTTATAAGAAAAAACATGAAAAACTTGCAGTTTTAACTCCGCTTAGCAAATGGGCAATGTTCTACGTTCTCAACTGTGATTCGCTAGGATAACAGTTTTATCTTTGTGTTTGACGTCAAATGTAATTTCGTTTTCAGTCGAGTCGCTTCACTACCCGTTAGTCTTTTTGAAATAAAACTGAGCAGACTTTTTATGTCTCATGCCAATGGACAAATGAAAAACTGAGAGAGTTTTATTCGTTTTCTTTCTTTAGCGAACTAGCAACACTATGATTCTTTGTTATTGGTGTTGCAGAGACACAAATGATCAGCACAAACTTTTAAGCTAAACACAAATCTATTCAAAGATATTCCCAGAAAGATAAAAGCCAAACATTGAACCACCGGATCAACCATCATTGGCATTAATTCCTAACAAAACACATTTCGTAATAATTTTCAATAAACAACACCAATCATTAGCCTTAATTGTTCAAGGCAATTCAAAAGTGCCACAAAACTTTCGCTAAGAACATAGAAGACACCTACGCCTCGCCCACGGTCTCATCAAGGCGCCTCATAAACTCTATTTGAATTCTCGAGGCACAAGAATCGACTAATAAGCCACCGCCTTAAATATTAATTAGTTACAAACAAGGATCAGAACTCGCTGATTCACACAAGTGTTCAATTAAACTGAAGGAGCAGGTGGTGATTAAGTAAAAGTTTGTGTCTGTAGGTGACTACTGCAAGTTGCGTGGAGTAGGAAGGAAATGAGCGAATATCTACGGCTGGAAGAAACGCCAACATAGTGTGCGTGACCCCTATGTTTAACGCTATACCTAGCAAGAATGAGAACATCGGTATTTACTTCTTTAGCACAAATCTTAGGAGACACAAGACGCTACGGTGGTTTGAAAACAACTCTTTGCAATCATATGATCAGTATGAGGATATAGTTTACTTAGCAGAAAACCTAATTTTTAATTTAAAATTAAGGTAACATCAGCAGCCATACAGCGATGAGCCATTTCTTTAAACGCAAACATATTTTATTCCAAATTAAAGAAATGCATCGCAGTGCACTCCATTCCCTTACTACTTCATGGCAACTGCATGTAATTAAATGGAGTCTCAACTTCAACGAAGTCGGATACTACGGCATGAATATTCCATTGCTGACTGGAACTGTAACTTTGAGCTGATATCAGTGGCATGTAGCTATTCATAGATGTGCTGCGCTATCGTTATTCATATTTTAACTAGCTCGGAGTTAGGAAGTGGCCTGGTCTCGTCACGTCGCGAACTTGGGTTAAGATTCTGAAATGTTATGCTGTCCGTGTTCTTGGAGGGTAGTGAGTAAACATTGACTTAGAGTTACTTCCCTTACACACATTAATAAAGACGAAAATAAGTATTATAGAAATAACATTTTATGTGTTGATAATATTACTCAGTACTAGCGAAGTAGCGACTGCCTATCTGGCTTCCACAACCCAGTTGTGTTGAGGAGGTCAGATAGGCAGTAAATCATGTAAAATACTGGTATTCTGCTGCATCCGGTTAGACTGGAAGAAGACCCCAACGTAGTTGTGAAAAAAGCGCATAAAATAAACATAAGCAAGTTAAAGTACTAATCGGTGTAATGGGCTATAAACGAAAGGTAGACAGACGCACAGCTAAGTGGAGCGACGTTCTTCGCAGGGTGGCTGTCAGCAGCTAGATGATAGTGGTCGAGAATCGAGAATTGAAGAGGGCAATGACCAGCAAGGGACTACTATTTATAATAGGCTGAAAAAGAAGCAGCAGACAGAATGGCTTATTGGACGATTCGCACGAATTTAACTCGCACAAAACGTGCGAATCGACTCCTTTAAAACATATTATTTTTTCTGTAGTCGATTCGCACGAATTTCATTTATTGGCGTGCGAATCGACACCCTCACAAATATGTAGTAGGCTATTCGCACACATATTGTTTTTTATGAAATGCAGTTAAGATAAAGTACACTTGAGCACAGAAGTAGTAAGGTCAAATATGTTTTACTCGTAATAGATAGAAAATAAAAACACAATCTATAATCAACAATATCTGTATTAAAATTAAAACTAAGTACTAAACATCTTCTAAGCTCGTGGTTTGAGGATTAAAAATGAGCAAATATCGATCACAGAATAATAAATGTCACTAACAAACTACTACTCCACTAACCACGTAATAAAAAATAAAAGTACTAAAAATTTACTTTTTTTTTTTTACTTTACCCAAACATTTACTTTTTTAATAAGGTAGGTATATATATAATTAACAACTTTTTCTTATATTTATTATTGACGAACATTTGGTACAACAAAAACATGTCTTAATGTTTTTTAGAAGTGTACCTAAAATACACAGTTCTCATCATTATAACAATAAAACTTTTAATCATAAAACTAGAACTAGGGCTATAATCACAATTTGAATCACAGATTTTTCTTTAAAATAACGTATAAAAGTGACTAAACTTTTATATACAACTAACAAATCAACAATAATAAATCAAGTCACAACAATAATAAAATGCTTACTTCTAATTTATATATAACAGGTTAAAAAATAAACTTACGAGAATTATAAAAATAGATATTTGGCTTTAATCACAATCAAAATCACAGTCGTTACCTTTTAGGAATAAAATAATCATCAGTTATATATGTATTATGTATACAATATTACCGCCAACTAATTTCGTAATTTTTCAATACAAAGTTGTATATTAATTTCGCCACGATTCAATTGGCTTACGATGTCTTCGATTCTTTTTTGAAGTTTTATTCTCTCAGGACTTTTAACTGAAATATACTGATTTTTATTATAAAGAGTTAAATAATAATTGGAATCTTTACGTAAAGTATCCAAAAACATTGCAATGTTTGGTTTAGGTTTTACCAATCTGTTAAAACGCGAGTTCCATGATTCGATGGCATTATTTGTTTTATGACACACATCAAAAAATGACCATGTGTTTGAGAAATAAGCATTTTCATCTAACCAAGTACGAACAAAATAATCATTAAATTGAGTAATTTTCTTTTCAGGCTCATTTTCTGATTCAATATATAACCAGCCATCTGATCTATATTCTCGAGGTACATATGCTAGAGCCATGCAACGTTTAACATGCATTTTATCAATTAATGATTTATCCATACCTAACTTCTTTGCATTTCTCCATAAAGACTTTTGGAAATGAAATAAACAACCTTGAATACGTGCGTCAGGAAATATTTTTTCAATAGCAGCCATCGCACTTTTTTCAAAATCTGTGGTGAATATACGTGGAGAAAATTGAGGAATTCGACTTTTTATAAGGTAAAAAAAAATTTCGTATGTTTTTTCTTGTTTGTCCGGTAGTAAAGCGTATATGGCTGGTAAAATATTTGTATGTTCATGGGTACTTCCCAAATCTATATGTAACGTGTATACTTGCAAAAATGGTGGTACGCAGCTTTTGAACGTCCCATCGCAGAAAACGCTTTCTGCTGTTTCAATATATTTTATAACATTTTGGTTTGCAAAAAGTGTAATTCTTGTTTTCTTATATCCATAATCAGCAAACTTCAAATCTTCGTAGCATGGAGGAATAATAAGATCTGTAACTTTTTTGAATCTCAATTTTTTTACCTGTAGTGATGTGTTTCTGTGTCGATAGAGTCTTTTCTTAATATTTTTAAAATCAGGAACTTTTTGTATGAGATCATATCCAGCATTATGCAAGTCCGAAACCATTTCACCATAAATTTTTGGTATAGTTGTGAGCTCTTTCTCCGATCGTTTAATGCATTTGTCTAACTGATACTTCATTTCATTTTCTATGACGCTTGGTTGGCATGAATGAGGTTCTTCTTTTGTTAACAGGAGATCATTATTTGTATGTAAGAGTGCTTTACAACGTTGTCTATTGACGCACCTCCAGACTGTAACACCATTTTTGTTCTTGCGCTGCTTATTATATCTATATCCATGCCTTAATAGAAGTTCTTGACCTCTTTCTGATTTTATAAAACCAATGTCAGCCCTTTCATCTCTACTCGTCGATGGTTCTGCCGCCATACTTAGGTATTTTCAAGAAGCTTTCTATTTTGTCTGAAAATTAAAATAAGTATCCAATGAGATACTAATTAAATCAAGGAGGTTTTACCAGAATTACTTTTATCGCATTAAACATTATTAATATAATTAACTTCTTTGCTGAGCAGATAGTAAATAAAAGTTGTGCATAGTATCCATCATCATTTATGCAATACTAAAAGCAAACTTATGTTGACTCATTTTTGTAATCGATGATTTGGTGACGCTTCCACTAGGTGGCGTCACTTGCTCTTCAACGACCACAGTTTATAATTATTTATTATTAATATGTAGTATTAAATACAAACCGGAGTATAAAAAGCTTTTTTATATTAATATTTGAACTATAGTAGATCGTTATAAAATATATTTTTATAGGCAATAAATAATAAATTAAAAATTAAGAAAGATTTCTCATAATTCTCAGTCACTCAGAATAAAGGGGTTAATAATGTTATCACAGTTAATACTAATAATTCTATTACTTACATGCTTAACGCCTGCACATTACTTTGATGTCCTTCCAGCACACAACACTGTGTCACATCACAATAATTATCTTAAATTACCGTCCGGCACGTGTACTTTCTACAGTTACAATACAAAAGTAAACCAAATGTAGACCCATGACCAACCCGAGTGAGCGTGATAGCATATATATAGCTTTCTCTTTCATTTTTCCTGTAATAGGCGAATTTTGCGGTCATGTTTATATTGTTTTGTATTAGTAAAAATGTAGATATGCCACGTTTTAAGTAATTATTATTATCACTTATTCCATACAGATCTTTCTTACTTTCAAGTAAATATCTGCTTTTTAAACTTCGATTATTTTTTATTTTTATTTCAGTGATGGCTGAATACGACTGTACTTGAATTTTTTTAAACCTTAAAATGAAATGTGTGCGAATAGCCTACTACATATTTGTGAGGGTGTCGATTCGCACGCCAATAAATGAAATTCGTGCGAATCGACTACAGAAAAAATAATATGTTTTAAAGGAGTCGATTCGCACGTTTTGTGCGAGTTAAATTCGTGCGAATCGTCCAATAAGCCGACAGAATCAATAACCCACTTTTACATTTTCCTTCACATCTAAGTTAGTTTGACCCAAGGGCTGGCTTTTACCTTGGCCAGAGGCTTAGCGTTGCCATACAACGTGGCAACGCCGCCAGTCTCTTGGGGACATTACCAATTTACAGTGCCAGCGTTGAGGAGGTGTTTTTGACGACATTTTTTAGTTTATTTTTAAGTTAGTTACTTTAGGTTATTTTAATTTATTAAATAATTGTTTGGTTCAAGTTAAAAAAAAATCTAATTTCAGTTAGTTTCTACTATCTGATATTGATCAAAACAAAAAATACAAGTCAAGTCAAGGGCCTTCTCTCCATGGTATAATTAAAGATGAAATCCTTACAAGTGCGAGGGGTGACGGTGGAGGTCGAGGCACGTACTTATACGATGACATGTGATTTAATTGCGACAAACTATATAACGAGCGAGTTGCTGGCCCTTAAGTTAAATGCGTTGTGTTTATTTGGGCAATGGCTGACAATAGAGTAAAAAGAAGAATCATGATTCATAGAAAATTAAAACTTCATAATTAGAGAAAAAAAAAGTGTCACACTTTAACAAATTTTTTAATGTCTGATGCAATACCAATCCACGTAAAGTGTATACTCAATCTTGGACAGGTATCCAAAAGAGTAAAAAAAAATGTGGGTATATGTGCTTTTTTATAACAACATCACGCATGTTTTCCCTTAAGGTTTAGGCAGAGGCGTGCCTATATTTCACCCACATTTCGCCAGGTATGTTTAAACCCAATGTGGGCGAGCCTGTTGCCATCATACGGACACAAATCTAGACTACGGGCCGTTTTAGATATTCTAACTCCGCAACAAAGAACAGCTGCATTTAAACATACAAGGGATCAATTAAATGACCATGTAATTACGTAAACTGTTTACCTATATGGTACAAAATGACGTAAGCGACTAAACTTGTTGTTCTGATTACGAAAGGTTCTAGAACAATATGGCTCTAAATGGTAAGCCTGTACAAACCTCTAATTTGAATTTATTGTTGTTTTGACTTTACTCGAACAATTTATACAAAACAAAGGCATTGGGTTAACGGCAAAATTACTTAACAAATGTGTTAAGTTTGTATGAACTTTCAAAATTAAAGAATAATTTTACGCCATGTTACTTTGATTTTTCTCACAACAAAATCTTTCGAAATCATTATAGACTATGCGAGTGCTATAAGGGATCTCCCGTCAGCAAAGTTGACGAATTCCCATACTATTTAACCCCTTCAGTGATTAAATTTCAAAAATCCCTCCTGAGCGCCCCATCTTTGTTAGAGAAGGATCTTTTGTACAGAATTTCATGATCGCGACCCATTGGTTAGGGAAGTGGTGTAGTTGTCTGTCAGTCAGTATATTAAGTAGATTTTCTCAGCTGCAGCTAGGCCATGTAAGTAAGCCATTTGGCACAACTATATGTAGAACTCATTGCATGTGAAGTATAGGTTAAAATTCAATAAAATCTTTATCGAAACGATATTTTGAGTTTCCCTTGCCGTCGTTGTCAGAAACGGAATCCGTAACAATATCTTGCCCATTTGCCAATTCATTTTGGGTCGGCGTAGCATGTATTCTTCTTCCATACTTCTTCTCTGTTACTCTTTATATCATCAGACACCTTCTTTCTTGCCATATCATCCTTTACACAGTCCATCCATCGTTTCTTTGGTCTTCCTCTATACCCATCCACATTCATACTCAAAACTTTCCTCACAACATTTAACGAAATCCGTAACATTGCAAGGATAAATTTATTATTAAAGAAGATAGGTTTGAAGAAAATGTTTAAAACATTTACATTTCTGTAAAAAACACTGACGTACAAGAGCGACAGCTTTCTCCCTATGCACCCACTTACATCAAACTCAGATATTCATCAGACTATATTAAACGTCTGAAAGTAAGTAGGCACAGTTATAATTCACAAAAGAACTCTTTGATAGCGACCCTACAGTATCTCCCCTTAAACTAAAACTTAGAAGAAAACTTTTCGAATAATTATAATGCGTTGCAGTGGGGATCGACGTGAGAAGTGTACTTCAGAATAATGATGCTTGAAGGGAGCGCGGATGTCGAATGGTAAAAGATATTGACTGGATGGGATTAAAATAATCCAGAGAATAAAAGTGACCTAACACGAAATTCGCATTTTGTGGGAAATAACAAAATTGTATTCGCGTTTCAGTTCGTGTTCGCGGTAATGAAAGAGACGAAATGTGACCTTTTCTAGCACGATATCATTTTTTGTTTCATTAGACGATAGCCCATATTATTAGGAGTAGTTTTAGGTATTTAACTCAATTCGCCGTAATTTTGAGTTCAGTCACTTTCGTTCTGACTCTGTGAAATGAGGTTTAATTATTTTTAGGTTTTAACTCCTGATGAGGCAAATAGATCTTCTAGCTAGGTCTTTAAACGCGACAATCGATTTAGAAAGTGACTATCACAAAATGAGCACAAATAGTTAATTTCAAATTGATTTGGAATCTTGAATTTCATATCGATTTTCAATAATCAGCAATGCTACTAATAAAGCATATTGATTTTCAGTGTGTATTGGATAAGCGTACATAAGTATATAAATTTTCAAGTAGAAAATGTAATGAGTCGTTTTTAATTTTTAATTTAGTGCCAAGAGTTATATAATTGCATCCTTTTGGGGCTCAATAAATTTCAAATGAGTGGTTTATGCAGATTTTTTATTGACAGTAAATATTTTTATACTAGTATTTTTATATTTTAATAAACAACAAGTAAACGGCTGGCTAATGATACGTATTTTTTTCAAGAATAAGTGAGAAGAAACACAACATTGAGATACATTAAAGGAGGCTTATACCCAAGCGGGACAGTTTATTCTAATGAAAAATAAAAACCGGCCAAGTGCGAGTCGGACTTGCGCACCGAGGGCTCCGTGTAAACTTGTGAGTATTTTGTTATTAAACTACATATTTACTGTTTTCAGATGTTTTTCCTTTACATGTGCTGTAAGACATTGCTTCTTGTCAACAGGAAGTTTCCTATAAATTTTGATTCCCTTGAGAGTGTCGAAATACACGTTTTTTGCAGCATAAACGGCCGTATCTTTTTTTACGTTAACTTAGAAGTTTGATTTTTTCACAGCTTCAAGAGACTGTTGAGTATACTGTTTTAATTTCAACTCGATACCTCCACGCATTCCCGAGATAAAGGGTCTTGACAGACAGACAGACGGACGGACGGACAGACAGAAAAAAAGTGATCTTATAAGGGTTCCGTTTTTTCCTTTTGGGGTACGGAACCCTAAAAAAGGTTCGTTACCTCATTCGACAAAGCATTTTTTGTACATTCAACAGCCTTCCGCTAATGTAGTAAACATAACCACCCAGAAAAAAAACAATAACCTTTCATACATTCCCAACACCCGCTCACACCAAAGAAAGCCAAACTTTTTTCCAAAACTACCGTCAAAATAAGGCGCCGACAACGTCCGCGTTCAGCCACACTAATCTGTGTTTATCGCATTTATCTAATGCAGAGCGGGACACGTCTAGCATATAGATTTTATTCCACGGCCGTGACCGGAATTCGTAGAGGAGTGCGAAGGGAAGCGCGAAGACACATTGTGTTTAGCAACCCTCGCGATGCGGAATGAATCGATAGATGTAGTGGAGAATTTTATATTCACGTAAAAGTTGTAGGGGTAGGTTCTGTACAGTAATTACTTTTCTTGAAGCTTGTTTACAACGTGGACCAAGTAATGAAGTATGTTAGCACATGGCAACCCTACCCCTTCAACTTTTACATGAATATAAAATTGCATAAAATAACATCATGTCGGTAAAACCTGAAAGGTTAGGCAGAGGTATAGTACACATTTTGCCAGTTATGTTTAAGACCCATGCAGCAGGGGGCGAGCCTATTGCCATCAACCGGGCACAAATCCAGACTCCGTGGCTGCTACTGAGAAATTCCTCATGGAAAAACCCAATAACGGTTTGCCCGACCTAAGAATCGAACCACGTTCAGCAATCGCGGGTGCGACCACTAAACCTGGAATTTCGCAAAAGCAGCCACGGAGTCTGGATTTCTGCCCAGTTGACAGCAATAGGCTCGCCCCGATGGGATTTGAACATAACTAGCGAAATGTGGCTGTACTATTAGGCACACCTCTGCCGAACCCTTCGGGGATTACAGGTGCGATGTTAGATACGTTATGTTTTTAAAAACCTGTCTTATTAGTCCAACGCTAAAATTAATCGCCACCTAATGAAAATAAATCAGTTCCAGCAGTACCTTTGTGCTCTTCTATGTTAATATATTGTTCTGTTAAGCATCTGTGTGTACATAAATAAATATATCCGTAAAATTTAACGTAAATATTGATTCAGTCTTTGTGGTATAGGTAAATAAATAATACCACGATACACAACCTCGTATAATAATCGTATCAAAAGAACTGTAACGTACTAATTAAATTACGTTCATCAAAATTATGCAAATTATTTTAATGTAAACCTCATTCATTCATGTCATACCATAAATAAACCATTAATTGTGCAATTATTCAATTAAATGTTTTAATTAAACCGCTATTTATTTTTCGCGCGTGTATTCCCATGTAGTGATTAATTAATAACACATTTATTTACTTTAAATTTTACAGAGCATTATGTAACTAATTATAATTTAAGTGTTCATGATCTTGTGGTTTTTGTAGTAAGTAGAAGGAAGTCCATCCACGAAAGAACATTACATAACATCACGCCTGATATCTCAAAAGGGTAAGGTAGAGGTGTAGGTACTAGTACACCCTTATTTCACCAGTTATGTTTAAGTCCCATTTAATAGGGGGCGAGCCTTGGTGGCTGCCACTGAGAATTATCTTATGGATAAACACAATAACACTTTTCCTGACCTGGAAATCGAACCCAGGACGCCATGCTCAGCAGACGCTCTTGCGATCACTAGACCATCGACCAGAAAATAAGCTAAAGGATGATACATAAATGTACCAGGTCTGGCGCACCCTGGGCAGGCAGCATCCTCACCACGTTGCTGAGAAGGAAATAGTATTACCACAAAATGAGCTGTCGATAGAAAAAGAAATAGTAAATTGGTTATTTTTAAAATTAAGTAGTCATAAATAATAAAACTAAACAGATGTATTTTCATGATAATTACATAATTTACAAACTACAAATCTATAATAGTAATAAAAACATGTACAAGTATCGAAAGGGGGGACGATTTTTTGAACGCCCTGCAGGTGTGTTTCAAAAAATCGTCCACATCGCTGTCAACAGGAAAAATACCCAGAAAGCTGGCAGCATTGCCACATTGGATGGCAATGCTGATTCTTTGGCCAAAAAATAGCCCCGCCCTCTGATCACGTGTAGAGTCGACCAACCGGCGAATAAAATAAAATTGGCGATTTCCCGAAATACTAGGACACTCGGACTCCATGGCTGTTTCAACCTCAAACGGCTCAAACACATAACTATCAATTAAATTACAATAATACTTAAGAAACTTGGCGTTGCCTTGAACAACGAGATGGCCTCTTTTAATACAGGTTGGGAGGAGTCCCACACATATAAATCTTTTACCGGTAATCTAAAAAAAATCAGCCGTTCCATACATTTTTATTACACTTTTGATGGAAACTGCGGATTTTTTTGAAAGGTAGCAATGTTTTTTTTAATTCTCTATGGTGTACTGAGCATGTGGCAATCGTTTGAGCGTCGATGTTCCTTCCACCCGTATTATCTAATGTCATGCCAAATTAAGCACGTGTTACAAAAAAAAGCGGCCAAGTGCGAGTCGGACTCGCCCATGAAGGGTTCCGTAGCAGCAAGTAACATAATATAACAGTTCTTGTAGTTCGTTGTAACTTTGATCGATGTTTTTTTTATATTTGAGTTGATTGAATGAAATTGCGGTTTAGGATTTATGACGTATTAAAAAAAAACTACTTACTAGATCTCGTTCAAACCTATTTTCGGTGGAAGTTTGCATGATTATGTACCTCTTATTTTTTTTAGTTTTATCATTCTCTTATTTTGGAAGTTACAGGGGGTCTTTGGAAGTGTCTCTCGCGCAAACTATGTTTAGAAAAAATCGATATTAGAAACCTCAATATCATTTTTGAAGACCTATCCATAGATACCCCATACGTATGGGTCTGATGAAAAAAAAATTTTGAGTTTCAGTTTTAAGTATGAGGAACCCCTAAAAATTGTTTTTTTTTTCTATTTTTGTGTGAAAATCTTAATGCGGTTCACAGAATACATCTACTTACCAAGTTTCAACAGTATAATTCTTATAGTTTCGGAAAAAAGTGGCTGTGACATACGGACGGACAGACAGACAGACATGACGAATCCATAAGGGTTCCGTTTTTTGCCATTTGGCTACGGAACCCTAAAAATTAAAGCCAAACATAGAAAAATAAAATATAACGCATGCCAAATTAACATGTATTTTGATTAATCATGTAAGATGACAAAAAACTTACCCAGATTTATTATTAAACAGGATTATAATAACAGAAATAAATGGCAGAATACTCATTTTTTTACACTCGAGAAACTACAACACTAAAAAAATAATTTAATTTTACGTAAGTCTATACAAATAAATAAAATTGAAGCGTCTGTTTGTAATTTCAAAATAACAGCTTTTACTGAATGCATAGAATATACACGGTACTTTAACAAAAAAAAAACATTAATTTTTATGTTCGTGTGTCTATCTGTGTTTCTGACTTTCACTGATAGATAGTTGCTGTTAAAAGGAGTAACTTAGGCTACTTTTATTTTAGAAAAAGTATTAGGGTTCCGTGCAAAAAAAAACCATGGAATTGATAGCAAAATCCGATTCAAATAGGGAAGTAATATTTTTATAATCATTTCACGCGGTCGAAGATCTCGGGCAACAGCTATTTGTATACACAAAAAAAAACACTACAAATTAACTCAGCTATTTGTATATTAAAGCCGACTTATACACTACAAATTAACTCAGCTATTTGTATATTAAAGCCGACTTATACACTACAAATTAACTCAGCTATTTGTATATTAAAGCCGACTTATACACTACAAATTAACTCAGCTATTTGTATATTAAAGCCGACTTATACACTACAAATTAACTCAGCTATTTGTATATTAAAGCCGACTTAAACACTACAAATTAACTCAGCTATTTGTATATTAAAGCCGACTTAAACACTACAAATTAACTCAGCTATTTATATATTAAAGCCGACCTAAACACTACAAATTAACTCAGCTATTTGTTTATTAAAGCCGACTTAAACACTACAAATTAACTCAGCTATTTGTATATTGAAGCCGACTTAAACACTACAAATTAACTCAGCTATTTGTATATTAAAACCGACGTAAACACTACAAATTAACTCAGCTATTTGTATATTAGAGCCGACTTAAACACTACAAATTAACTCAGCTATTTGTATATTAAAGCCGACTTGAACACTACAAATTAACTCAGCTATTTGTATATTAAAGCCGACTTGAACACTACAAATTAACTCAGCTATTTGTATATTAAAGCCGACTTAAACACTAAAAATGTACTCTTTGTCCTTTAAATCTACGCTAACAATGAAACTTAAAACTGAACAAAAACTCTCATTAGAATGAAACAAAACTGCACTTATCCAAATTTTATAACCAACAGTTATTATTTTTAACCTGACCTCTTTTACCGGTGCAACGAGTGCAAAAGGCAACCCTACAATAGGGACCATAACACTTAAGATACGGGTACGTATCTTTTATACAAAGATAACGGCTTTTAGGTATCTTTTATACAGAAATAAGTGTTTTTCGAAAGAGTTGGGGGACCATTAACCAGCTGATAGTGTTATTAAAATTCTACTGTCAAAGTCCCTTTTAGATAGTAATGTCTTTCGTAGTTAAGATGGTAAAATATTTAATTATGGTAATAACAGTTAAGATTTAAAGGTATAAATTGTTATCATTGTTTTACTGTTGGACTGTGCCTTTCGGTTGACTGATGAATACTTGAATTTTAATCACTGTAGAAATGAAAATTAAATGGTAAGAAACTAAATCTAGCTTATTGTAATCTCCATTTTAGAAAGAAAAAAATATGCAGGTAGTATTTTTAGGCGCAAAAACATCTCTTTAATCGTCACAACATTGTTTTTTGTAAAGCAAACATCATAAAATGGTCTGTACATGCATGCTAATATAATATTAAATTCAACATAGAATTGAATAATGTGAAGACATGTCACTCAAACTATACGAACTTACCGGGTTACGAAAAGTTAATTCCATTGAATCAGCTGTCAATTGTTAAGTGTTAAACGATTGGTTTTTGTTTTCTGCCAGTCAATCCACTGCAACAGTTGCAAATAAAACAACTCCAAGAGTCACAGATGAAATACTTAAAACCCTAACTGTTAACAGATCCTGGCCGAAAATATTCGCTAAAACGCGCTTTCTCATGCATTACAGATTGAGAACCCTTTTAAAACTTTCGGCAGCCATAGTTTGCTACACCACATATACGACCTGCATACGAGTAGGTAAGTAGGTATCTTCCCTACGTGCATGAAAGGTGCTGTGTAATGCTTTCTGAAACGAGCTAAACATCCTTTCAGGAAAAACTAACGTCGAACCATGTGGAGCAAGGTGAAAAACTGTTTTCAAAAGATTCGGTTATGAAGTCTACGCCCTGTTAGATCTTCTTTAAGATAATGTCAGCAACAACACATGTATGTACTCATACTTAATGAAAAAAAAAAGCAATTTCCTATAAAAGAAAAACAATTTAGGTAAACACATGTTGCTAAAAAAATAACAGTTGATTTTTCTTTTGGAATCAGAATACAGTGAAATCTGTGCATTGACCTAGAAGTACAAAGGATTTGTAATTATTCCAACTTCGTTCCTGTAATGATGACGACTAATAGAGAAGTACGGACGAAGAAGACATGTTGCGCCCATCGCAATAATTTGTGATATAGGCTGGAGAATGTTTTGAGTATGAATGTTTTGAGTGTAAATAGTTATAAGAGTAGAGGAAGACCAAAGAAACAACCCGAACTCGTGCACCTTTTTAGGGTTCCGTAGCCAAATGGCAAAAACCGGAACCCTTATGGATTCGTCATGTCTGTCTGTCTGTCTGTCCGTCCGTATATCACAGCCACTTTTTTCCGAAATTATAAGAACTATACTGTTGAAACTTGGTAAGTAGATGTATTCTGTGAACCGCATTAAGATTTTCACACAAACATAGAAAAAAAAAACAATACATTTTGGGGGTTCCCCATACTTAGAACGGAAACTCAAAAATTTTTTTTCATCAAAAATGATATTGAGGTCTCTAATATATTTTTTTTTCCAAACTGAATATTTTGCGCGAGAGACACTTCCAAAGTGTTCATATTGGTATCTACTTTTCACTTACTGCAAGAAAATCCCATTTTATTTTCCTATCCTCGTTTTACTCCAAACTTTGTTAGCTTAGAACCCTAGTAGTGTTTTCCAATAACAAACCCTTACCTTCACGTCTCTGTGATCTATGTCACGACACGTAAGTGGAGCGTCTCAGGCCGTGCGATTACCGTGCGGCGCACGTGGCGTGTCCTGTCCATTTGCATGCTAATGCGAGCCGGCCGGAACCGACCCGTCCTGCCGCAGCATTGTATTGTAAACACTGTGTGATTCACGTCAACACACACGTCGAGATTTGGTGTGATTAGAATTGTTTAGCTTGGCCCTTTGGGTTTGACACTTTCACTTTTATTCGGGTTGAACCCTGAAGAGTGATTTTCGTATGTTTCCGTAATTAGTTGCATGTGATGTTTAGTTTTTCTTTAATTTTATTTGTTAAGAGTGCAATTGAAAAAATGATTCAGCATTATAAGTTTGGAATTGTAATTTAATTCACATTTTTTTGGTTAATTTATTAGGTCCCTACGCCTTATTTGAAATATTGTCTCATCATCTTCCTGATCTTGTTCCATGTTATTTGAGGTCGGGGTAATAAGTTTTTTTCTTTCGTCCTCCCCTGTCAATCGTAACGCTATCATTTACTCCCTTTTCCTTCATATCGTTCACACAATCAATCCATCTTTTCTTTGGTCTTCCTCTTCCTCTCGATCCATCAACGTTTATATTCATCTCTCTTTTAGTCAAATGCGATTCGTCCCTCCTCATCACATGCCCATACCAAGACAGTCAATAAATATTGTCTAACCTCGATAAATGACAGCATTCAGTGAAATCATTTTGTCCCCACGCATTAACAACTCAGCACATTTGGAATTCTGAAGTGATGTTTAGAGATGAACACACCAGTGAGCTAGATTTGCGCTCCTAGATTATTGCGTCCCTCGACAAATTGCGTCTGCGTTCCCTCGAATCTATCTAAAACAACTCTAAATAGTCGATGTCGGTTCAAGGTGCACAGTCAATCGTGAAGTAAACTTGGACCGTAGTCCCCAATGCTTTGAGGAAGATCGTTGAATTTTGTATGAAATAGCTGATGCGACCACCGCTGGATAGATGATATTTCTCTCCTAGACTTCTTAACACAGCATCAAATATGTACGTCGTATTTTCACATCTCGATTTTATGTTCTAGTAAATGTCAATTTTGGACTGCTGGATCGGTAGAACTCTAAAACCTGATTAGTTCCATGATAATATTTAGAAAACGTTTGGTAATTGAATTTTAAGCTATGTTGACACTGCAGAAGAATTTTCGATTTACGCTCAGGTATATAAATTCCGGAACGTAACCTATTTCAGCATCTGGCACTATGAACATCGCTGTTGATTAAACTTGAGTCTTATCAGATTTATGTCGGATCCTGTAAAACATGGATTGTAGATATAGACATGTGTTGTTGTAGATATTTCATGTAGTACAACCGCTGCCGTCTGTAAAGCAAAGTACTAGTAAGCCTACAAAGGCATGCATTTGACGTATTGTTTAGACTGGCTGAAGCCGCCGCGCGCCGATAGCCTTTGAAATGGACCACGAAATGTGGTTCGTGTAACCACCATTGAAGTATATATTCAGACTTCCTGTTGCCCGTGACTTCATCTCCATCAATATTTCTCTCCTCCGTGTGACCAGCTCAGAATTGGAGTTTGGTAGGTAAATCATTCTTATTTTCTCCATAGATTAGGTACATAAAGGGTATAAAAAGACCCTTTACGATGCCGAAACGCACTTTTTCCCCCGTCATTGCGATATTTTTTTGTTCTAGACCATACCTGGGAACCTTCTAGTTACGGAGATATTGGGGGTCAAAGTTCCAAATTTTTCACTAGTTTTTTTTTTTAATACATGTATTTAATGTAAGATTTTTACTTTAAACACCTCCACAACCCCCGTACTATTTAATCCATCCATCATCACAATGTTTTGATTGCGTTACACTGAGTCCTACCGCTAAAACGTGTTTTTTTTTCACCCCAAAAAGAAGTCTTTTCCCAGCAAGTTAAAAGTCAAAGTTACTTAGTTTGATGTACAGAATGCTTGGTTGGCGACACCCTGTATACGAGTTGCATATAGTGCACTTTAAGCGACTTATAAGGACCATCTCTTCTAAATTTTCTTTTTAGGTTATCGTACCCAAAAGTTGCCAACTGGTCCCCATAGGACCTATGACTAAGCTTCCGCTGTCTGTCCGTCTGTCACTAGTATCTTTTTAACTGTAATAAGTAAATACTTGAAATTTTCACAAAGTGTGTACTATAACGCACACAAAATAGTTGCGGAAACCAGCCCGTTATTATACAATACAATACTGTAACACTATATACTTCCAGGGCTGCGGGACTTCAGGGCTGCGGGACTGTCCAAAAGAGATACCGCGGCCCTGGAACACAAAGGGCAAAAGAAGGAACGTGGATGGGTTTTTGTCAGTAAAAGTCTGACACCGCTTCGCCCAGAGCGGGGGGAGTCATTTAATGATTTCCCATCACAAAAAAAAAACACTGTATACATACATGTATCTCATAACAACTGCTAAATACTTCTAACACATTCAGCAGTTTATACGTGTTTGTGCAATCATAAACATTAATAAAATAATAATTCAACAAATAAATCAGATCCCACAATTCCACATTACGAATGCAAATTCAGAAATTAATACAATAACTACCAAAAGTATTGATTTGTCCGAACTCATTCAATAGTGTTGGCTGCAGCTGTCAAATAAATAGATATTGTATATATATTTAACGTTTAATCGAATATTAATTAATTAATGGTGGTATTGATGACAGGTGCGATCCCGTTAAATCAATGGCAAGCATCACAGTTAAGTGTTCGGTCAATTTCAATGGAGAATAAACACATGATTGGTGGAAAACTATTATTTCCAGTTAATAACGGATACGGTAGATTTTTTATCGGAGGTGTTGCATATATACGAAAGACAAATCTATATAAATAAATATGTAAAATTGAAGTGTCTGTTTGTAATATTAAATTAACAGCTTTTTACTGAATGCATCTGAAAATATATACGGTACTCAAAAACACTTTTTTTTGTCTGTCTGTTTGTTCCCGCTATTTCCGAAACAGCTGGACCGATTTTGACGGGATTTTTACTGGCAGATATCTGGGCTTACTTTTATTTTAGAAAAGTAATTAGTTTTCCGTGCAAAAAAAAACTAAACCCTTGCAATTAGTAACAAAATCCGATTAAAAAACGGAAGTATTTTTTTTTTAAATTTCACGCCAACGGAAGTCGCGTTCAACAGTTAGTATATAATATAATAATACTGCAGGTTAGTTACATTTGCATTTTATTATAACTCTACACGGAGTCTTCTGAAAATTAGTTTTAAAAGAGCCGTAAAATAAACTCAAGGTTATTCCGTAGGTAAGATTTAACTCTCAAATTAAACTAATTTAATGTAATATAAGACACAGTATCAGAATTAATTAGATTCTATGCTAAATTACGGAAGCCAAGCAGTGTTAATAGTTATAATTAATATACTCACAATAGCCGGTTGAAGCCATTAGATTTAATGGTTAAATTGATGAGATTATGTCTAATTGGAAGTCTATCACCTCTCCTACACCTTCACTTTTAATGATTTTCCAGCAATTGACTTTGTCTTTATGTCTAACACTCCTCTTCTCTTTTATTTTTCTGTTTCTGTCCTGTTGTATTAATGCGCCTTATGATTATTGTAATTATTTTTGTTTTTTTTTGTATGCACGTCATGTCCCTGCGACAAATAAATATTTTTTTCTTTCTTTCTTTCTTTTCTTTTCTCTTCCCGCGCCTACGATCGCAAACATTGTGATAGCTCGGCTAATATGCATGTTATACATATAATTTATAGCCAATATCACCCATGAATAAATGTATCTTTCTATCAATGAAAAAAATATTAGAATTGGATCATCAGTTCCGGAGATTACCCCCTACATACAAACTTACAAACAAATACCTTTTTATAACATCAGTACAGATTAACAGTTTCTGTCATACATGTATGTATATATCTGTGTGTGTATTTATTAGTTTTGTTTTTGTCGTATCGTTTTTGACACTAAGATCTTAGATGCAACTCTAACCTCGGTATTCTAACATACAAAAAATCCACGACTTCATTCAACATCACTCAATAAGATATGTAGCTGTCAGAAATCCCCATGATACGAAGTTTGACAACTGTCTTTGAATGACATAGCCGAACGTCCACCGCCAGCTAAAATAATAAGGAACTAAGCTCACTGAACTAAGCTAAGCTAAACTAGGAAATAATTGTTCGTCCACCGAAAAATAAGCTATAACTACGTTAGTGATGATCGCACGATCACACACTACAAAACAACACTAGCGAAAGGCGCCAGAGGGGTAACGCAAGGGGGTGAGAGAGGCTTAGCTTAGTTCGCGTAGCTTCGTATCGGCCTACACAAATAAGTTAGTTTGACTTATTTGGGATATTTTAGTTAGCTTAGTTGGCATAGTTTGCGGTGGACGCACATGTATGAAAAACTGGCTCAACTATGCGAGCTAAACTAAACTAACTTATTTTAGCTGGCGGTGGACGTTCGGCTTGAGAGTCGGGACATATTTTGAGGAAACGACTGTATTCACATGAATCCTAAGTAAGTCGGTAAATGCCTCCCTTTTTATCTTTGACTTGCTCATATACTAGTATGATATCTGAATAGATTCTAGTTCGTCCCACAGTCATCTTTTGGACCTGTAGCCCTGTGTTGGACTTTTGCCGATAACATTTCACTATTTTCTGTTGATCTACAATTACTTGAAGAACCAATTCATTGTTTTCGTTCGGATTGCTTGAGTCAACTTTAAAAACCAGAAAAAAAACTTATTAACATGATACGTATAAACTTATACTTATTGTCATTTACGGAATATCTTCCGAAATTGTTCATAATTTTGAACTCCCGATATTTCGACGCTGTTGCAAGCACCATGATCGCGGGTTACATTATGAACAATGAACAATCACGGAAGATATCCCGTAAGTGACAGTATAAGTTTAGTTTTAAACCATGAAAGCTTAAAACAGTGTTTTGGTACGTATAATTTTGTCAGGATCCTCCATTTTCTATAATTACTCTGGTTTTACATAGTACGTCGACCATAAACAAATATCAAAAAAAGTTTAACTACTACACTATTCTTAACGAGAGTTAATTATCATATTTCACGGTCAATGACTCCCAATCAAATAAAAAAATATTTACATTTAACACGTATAATCTACGTATCACTAGTAGACATTTAACATGTAACTCCATTCCGCTGAAAATACTATCCATAGTTGAAGATTTCTTTAGCGTACGCCTAACTACCGAAATAACATAGTATTTTCAAAGACAAAATATTTATTAAAATTAATTTAGTAGGCAATCGTAAACCTTTTTTTTATTTAAAAGAGTGTCTATGAAGTTCTATCTAATTGAAATAAATCCTATGAGTTTAAGTTCAATGCCACAATTACCCATATTTAGCCTTTTAAGTACCGTGGATATACATATTACAGAGGGGAATCTATAAAATTGTCATCGACAAGCCACGTATCTAGACTCTGGACTACCACGGAGAAATGAAATCAGCATCAATCTCTTGGCCCTATCCCAATTTATTCGGGGTCGGCGCAGCATTTCTACTTCCTCCACACCACTCTATTACTCGTCATCTCATCATACACCTCCATTCTTACCATATCATTCTTCACACAATCCATTTATCGTTTCTTTGGTCTTCCTCTACTCTTATACCCATCACACACCATACTCATGCCGCATTCATACTCAAAACTTTCCTAACGACGTTTTCCTCATTCCTCTGCAACACATGCCCCATACCATGACAACCGATTACCACACAACTTTTTAATTTAGTCACCGGCACCACTTTCAGAAAGAGAAATGAAATGACACACCCAATGGAACTGCCCAGCAGTCACACTTGCGACAGCAAAACCAATGAGGCAAATGAATTTACATTTCCTATGATTAATTATTATTTTAAATCGTCAGGAATCCAGTCCAAGGTTTCTGAACACCATTTACGCAATATCCTTTAAGCTCTCCATAGTATGGTGTCACAAATTACACTCCTAATCCATGGGAGCCGGCGATGGCTTCTATCAGACACAATATAAGCCTCCCCTGAGACCGTAGGCGCACGCAATGGTCTTATGTAGTCCGCTATAATAAATGACAATGATGTTTACCGTGATTATTATGCTTGACTGGTGTGTTAGTGGGTTTATTTCAGCATTTGTATTAGATAACTAGTTGTCGCCTGTGACCTCAGGCCGCGTGAAATTATAATAAAAATACATATTACTTCCCTATATGAATCGGATTTTGTTATCAATTTCAAGGGTTTAATTTTGCAGGAAAACCTAATCCATTTTTTAATAAACACACGTCACAGCCATTTTACTCCGAGACTGTTGGCACCATAAAGTTGAAATTTGAGAAGCAGCTGTTTTACTGTTGAGTGTAAATCTTACTAATATTATAAATGCGAAAGTTTGTGAGGATGGATGGGTCGATGGATGTTTGTTACTCTTTCACGCGAAAACTACTGAACGGATTTGGATGAAATTTGGCACATAGATGGTTTATAACTTGGATTAACATATAGGCTACTTTTTATCCCGGTAGTATGATGGAACAGTCACCGAAATTCATGCGGGCGAAGCCGCGGGCAACAGTTAGCTGACCTATGAATGCGTGTTAAAAATTATGCTTTATATTTTTTGGTGCTACGGAACCGTTTATTTACGCGCGAGTCCGACTCGCACTTGAACGGTTTTTATTATTTCGTGAAACCTGCTACCAATAAAAATCAAGTAATCCATTTAGAACTTTATTACTACTTTTCCACATAAACAGCTTTCTCGCTACTAAACCAGCCGTAATTTCCATACGCTAGGCATTTGCAGTCCAATCCTGAAATGTATCGGCCGGCTAGGCATAAAGTGTCTTGCATACATGTCGATTTCGGCCGTTACGGTCGTCACTCGGCTCTAGCGCCCCACATAGGCCGGCTAGATCGTATTTTGAACATTTACGGCTTGCACAGCTCGTGTACGGAGTACGAACGGTCGGTATGACTCAGTCCTGTTGCTAGTTAGACTAAAATCGGGGCTTGTAGGAGGATTACGTCACTCTCGAATATTTACTGCTTGTCCGAAACTACGAGCTCATTGTGAAAGGTTCTCTTGTTAGGTGGAATTTGTGAGTCTCGGAGCTACACAGGATGTATGTACTTTTATCACATTATGTCAGTTGGTAGGTAACGGTTAATCTTGGTAAAATGAATATAATTAAACAGCGTGTTCGTATCAGAAAAATGTAATTATCTGTAAGGGTGTGATGTAGATAATAGAACTCTTTTGTATCGTGTGGTTAGTGTGCCTAACGTAGTGTCAGAGTTTTCTTTTTCTGCCACTCTTTTGGGCTCTGATTTGGCTTTACATGTCGTCGAGAAATGTCTGTCAGGCATGCTGGTCTCACGCATGTTGTCCTTGACCGAAGCAACTGATAATGTTTTACTTCACCGAAGCAACTGATAATAGGTGCGTGTATTGGGTTCGAACTCGAGACCTATGACTTGGCAGTCCGACAGTCACATCACTAGACTATCACTGCTTAATGACAATAGAACTGAACAACTTTGTCCAAATAAAAACAATCATCAGGTTTGAGTAGGTTGGGCTGCGGGACTGTTCGAAAGAGATACCGCGGCCCTGGAACATAAAGGGCAAAAGAAGGAACATGGATGGTTTTTAGTCAGTAAAAGTCTGACACTCCCTTTTGCTCCGCCCAGAGCGGGAGGAGTCATTTGATGATTTCCCATCCGAAAAAACAAAAAAAGAAAGGTTTGAGTAGGTATTGAAATTGTGTACGGTACAGCAGATTGTTTTTTTCCCGATTAAATTGTTGATCTGAAGGAGAAAGTTGTTTACTTTGATTATCTTTTCTATAACCTTAAATATGACCACACTTTTCTGATGAACGTTTTACACGCGAATCCAAAACTAGTTGTTGGTATCGGTCTACCAACGGCTCTATCAATGGCGAAAAACACAAAGAACCTAATTTCAGGCCAGTAAATTGAGAAGTCACGAATGTTAGTGAAGTAATTAATTGTTTAGATAAAGTAAATAACAGGTGCAATCTAGTTCAGCGGTGGCACCAAGCCAAAAGCAGAGGCTTTGCGAACAAATAGAATTCCACAAGTTTTAATGTTGAGTACATACCAGACTACATTGTAAGACAAACTAGGGTTTCCACTGCTGCTTACCTAAGAATGTCTACACTATGTTGCATTTACGAACTTGCAACGTTTTTTAGGGTTTCGTACCCAAAGGGTAAAACGGGACCCTATTTCTGTCTGTCTTTCCGTCTGTCACCAGGCTGTATCTCATGAACCATGATAGTTAGATAGTTGAAATTTTCACAGATGGTGTATTTCTGTTGCCGCTACTTATAACAACAAATACTATAAAACGGAAAACAATAATATTTAAGTGGGCACTCCCATACATCGTCATTATCTGCTGCTGCAACTGTGTTAGGGTCGGCTTCCAGTCTAACCGGATGCAGCTGAATACCAGTATTTTACATGGAGCGACTGCCTATATGACCTCCATAACCCAGCTAGCACTGGGTAACACGATACCCTTTGGTAAGACTGCTTGTCGTTACGTAACGTTCCCGTATGTTAATTTCCGTAGATGACGCAAGCGAAGTCACGAGAAAAAACTAGTATTATAAAGGGTGTAACAAGACTCTTAACGAAGTCGAAAGGCACTTGTTCTCCCCGTCATTGAAAGCCGTATCAGTTTAACATGAGTTACCACCAAACAAAAGTTGGTTTTGGGTCGTTGCCCAGGCTCGTTTTTATAACCTTCGAAACTAAACACACAGCGAAAACCGCATCAAAATCCATGAAAATCCAAGCGGTTACACAAACAATCACGAGAAGTGACATTAATTTTACAGTAATAAACATCACGCCTTGTAATCCCCGAAGGGTTAGGCAGAGGTGTCCCTAACAAGTACACCCACATTTCGCCAGTTATATTTAAGTCCCTTGTAATAGGGGGTGAGCCTATTGCCATCAACTGGGCACGAATCCAAACTCCTTGGTTACTACTGAGAAATTCCTGATGAAATTCAATAATACTCCCCATCCCGGGAATCGAACCCGGGACCTCACGCTCTGCGGTCGCACTTGCGACCACTAGGCCAACGAGGCAATCAAATTTTACAGTGTACAATTATTATCTATTTCTATGATAATCATTGTAATATAACATAATTAAACCACTCATATTCAAGAGCTTATCTTAATTAATTGGTCGTAAACAACAATTTAGGCTCAGTTTCCATAAATTAACACTTTATTATTTACATATCAACAAAAGAAACTCACAACATGGAAAAAAAAAAAAAAAAAAAAAAAAGTAAATACATAAACTGAAGACATATTTAACAAGCAAGGTTAGAAGTTCCAAAAAAAATGACGTGACGTCCTAATATATATATTTTTTGGACCGTACGACCGTCAACGCCATATATATTGAGCTGCTTCTAGAAAATCATCATCAGTGTAGTCTTACACAATAGCAGTAGCTAGTGTAACTATTATACAAAAGAAATAATAACTATTACAATAGTTACAATGTTTAAGTCACAGTGTATGTTCTTGTGTTTGTGCTACTTCGCCGTCAGTTGTCATGGCGCCAATTTGGGTAAGGGATGTCTTTTTTTAAACCACACTAATTTTACTGCCTCGAGCATTTTATACGGTCCTATGCGAATAAAAAAATATCTGACTGCCTCACTTATAATAGTGTTCGCAAGTGCCCAGGACCTCAAGACCTGGACTCGATTCCCAGGTCTGGCAGCGGTATTAAGTTTTTCCATCAGGAATTTCTTAGTAGCAGACTGGAATCAGTCGGTCAGTGCTTAAACAAAACTGGTAAAATTAGGTCTTCTGGAATTACAGAATAATAAGTTGCTTAAAAAGATCTGTTTATATTTTTCAATAATTATATTCATGCTTTGATTAGCCTTCAATTGATTACCGAGTACATCGGTGGTGTCCGCCACTAGACCAGAACACAAGATTCGATTGCACCACCAATATTTGTCAAACCGCAATCATATTTTTCCACAAAATGTATTTCACTATTGACAATATACTCTTAAACATTTTAGTAAATGCTTGAAGTTACACCAGAAGTTAGGTACCCTTATCTTTTCCCTGTTTAACACTTTCTTTTTCATTCTTCTTCAGCACCCTTCATTGACAAGTGCGTATGGAGTGACAAAGCCTGTTTGGTGGCATCCACAACAAAAGCCATACCGTACTTTGCGAAAGGTTTACCTGAGCTAGGGATAGCACCCATGGATCCTCTGAAAATGTCCAAAGTCACTCTGTTAGAGGGCGAATTGCAAGTCGAGTTTACGACTATGGATGTAACTGGTGCCAGTAAAGCTAAAGTGCTTAACGTAGAGTAAGTATTGTTTTGTTTGAACAATTTTTATATGATACTAGCTGTAATTGTCCGCGACTTTATCTGCTTGAATTTATCATAAAAATATTCATCATCATCATTATCCATAGAATGACTTCACCCACTGCTGGGTATAGGCCTCTCTTTGCTTGTGCTAAGCTCCACGCTCTTGTGCCAACCTCATCCAGGGTATTCCCGCAATGTCAATAATGTCGTCTGCCCATCTCGCCGGACGACCAGCACTTCTCTTTCCAGTCCTTGGACGCCACTCGGTCACAGCTTTACTCCACCTGCCATGACCGCACCTTGCTAGGTGTCCAACCAAACTCCATTTGAGATCCATAACGCGATTTCCAATACAGAAGACCTTTAAGAAATAAAAATATTACTTCCCTTTATTTGAATTGGATGTGGTTAGCCATTTCATAGATTTTTTTTGCACTAAACCCTAATCCATTTTCTAAAATAAAAGTATAGAATAATAACACAAATATGTTACTGGCATACAGACCTACCTAATTGAAATACTCCTGTTTCATCGCATGTCATTATTTAGTTTAACAAAACCTTAAAACTTTTTCTTTTAAATAGATCTAATTTTTTTTATGTCTACAGGCGTGATATTAAGAAGAACTTATTAAAAATCGAGGCCGAGTGCCCCATTGACGTCGTTGGCCACTACGAAGCTAAGGGAAAACTGTTCTTTATACCAATCGAAGGAAATGGACCATTCCACGTGAATTGCAGTGAGTTACTTTATTGCACGCATTTACAATTTTAAACTCACAATTCTAAGTATGACCAACCAATCTTCGTCGTCTGATAAAAATGTATCTAATGAAATACCAAAAATAAACAAATAAAATAATTATGTGAGTAAAACCTCAAACGGCGCAAATACAATAATTTAATTGGTAGTTATGTGTTTGAGCCGTTTGGGGTTGAAACACTAAGGCCATGGGGTCCGAGTGCCCACCTAGTATTTCGGGAAATCGCCAAGCGGTTGGTCGACTCTTCACGTGGCCAAAGAATCAGCATTGCCATCCAACGTGGTAATGATGCCAGCCTTCTGGGCACTTTTCCTGTTGACAGCGATGCGAACGAATTTTTGGACGCCCTGTAACCCTTTTCTACTTGTACATATTTATTACTATTATAGTTTTGTAGTTTGTAAATAATTTAATTATCTTTGAAATAAAAATATTATGTGAGTTTAAAAATGTTTGTAAAGGCACCCACGATACAGGAGAAATTCCTAGCGTGGAGCAACGTATTATATACTTAGCATGTATTAAAATTTACAGAAAATATCCACATGGAAGTTGATGTTGAGTTAACTCAAACCGTTGGCGCTGATGGCTTGAAGTACTGGAAGATAGGCAAAGCTACACATAATTATGACGTTCAAGAGAAAGCTACAATCAATTTAGAGAATTTGTTCAACGGAGACATGTCGAAGGGTAAGATCATGAACATAATTATAGAATTTAGTGGCGTCGTTGATGGGTCGAGGGGCTCGTGGCTAAATAATAACAGCCACACTTGTCTTGTCGATCTTTAAGGCTAAGCAGTGCTTGCCGAGGTCGGTCTGTGGATGGGTGACTATCTATTAGAGTTCTCCCCGTGCCTTTCATCATTTGTAGATCTTAGTGTCAAAAGTTCGATAGTGTGATAGCCAGTCTTACCAAGGGCTATCGTATGACCCAGTAATTGATCTGTGGAGGTCAGATAGGCAGTAGTTCTGTGTAAAATACTGGTATTCAGCTGCATCCGGGTAGAATGGAAGCTGACCGGAACATAGTTGGGAAAAGGCTAGGGAGATGATGAGTGGCCTAATTGATTTTTATCGGTATTTTTCATCACTTACTTATTCTCGAAGCGGCGTAGGAGAATTTTGTGGGTAAACAAAAAACCGGCCAAGTGCGAGTCAGACTCGCACACGAATGGTTCCGTACCATTATCTATATAAAAGGCAAAAAAATCATGTCTGTTGTATGGGAGCCCCACTTAAATGTTTTTCTATTCTGTTTTTTAGTATCTGTTGTTATAGCGGCAACAGAAATACTTTATACAGAAATAATTCAAATTTCAACTGTCACGGTTCATGAGATACAGTCTGGTAACAAACGGACAGACAGACAGACAGCGGAGTCTTAGTAATAGGGTCCCTTTGGGTACGGAACCCTAAAAAAGAAAAGGGTCTTGTGATGTACCCACTGTTGGGCCTATGTCCCAACAGTGGGTCTGGGTACATAGGCTTATGTTACTGGATTCAGTTGATTTATTTATTGCTGGTGAATCTGTGAGACGACAGAGTGAAAAGTGGTCGCCGAGTGGTCGAAATTCGACCGTAAATTAATTTATTACGGTAGGAGCTATTGAGCTCCAAAACAATAAAAAAACGATTCACAAACAGAAAATGGTACTTGACTATTTTCTCTTTGCTTATTTAACAAAAATTTAGTATTAATGGCTTGTGCCAAATACATAAATTAATTAATAAAATGTTTTATTTGTTCTAGCTCAACCCATCTTGTCGATACTCAACGACAATTGGAAAGAAATTATGCACTCTCTTGCCAGACCCATAGTAGACCAGATACTTGATAAAATTATCGAAGATATCCAAATCTTTGCGTCTAAAGTGCCTGCCGATCAACTTGAAATTTAGACAAGACCTGTGAACATACTTGAAAATGGTTGGCTTGCCTCTGTTTTATATGTAGTTTGGAAATAGTATCTTATTATTCTTTGTGTTAAGATTTTAAGAAGATACGCCATTTTAAGTTTTTACATCACTAATGTATCAAAAGCTTAGTTATTTTATATGATTTGTATACGTTTCTTGTTTTGAATAAAACATAATATTTTTAATGCTTTTGTTTTGTTTTTTTATAGCAATCTTTTGATCGTTGTAGTAGGTTGTCAAAACTAGCACTATTGTAAATGAAATTAATAATAAAGCCAAAAGAATTATGCGAACCACCAGTCGGGGGAATTTACTGCCGGCTTCTCTGTTTCCCGATCATTATAATCTAAATCTCTCCAAAATTCGAGTGCATCGGTTTCTTCTAGGTCAGCGTGCTCTACCCTAGGCCGCGTCACGCGCACGTCACATCAAGCGAGTTGCGACCAAACAAGCCTATCTAGCCTAACCTAGCTTAAAAACTATTTCTTACAAAGTCTTAAAAAAACAACAACTTTATATCCATATCATACAGAATGACTTTGTCTTCGTTCTAAACTGAATCAATTAAAACAAAAATACTACTACCAAAAAAAACATTTAACATTACCGAACATTTAAAACCGCATCACGTGTTTATTAATTAAGAATTTAATGAATAATAAAACAGACAACTAAACGAGCTGGGCGTATTAATTAAACAATGTTATAAGTAGCCAGTTATAAAATGTAATATTTATTTATACGGTAAACACGGTAGGCGGTGGGGTTGCCATCAATTGCATCATTAATATTTTTATCGTTAATATATTTACGGTTTTTTAATTGAGCCGTTCATATGTGTAAAAGTATTTATAATTAACTAGCTAACAACTCAAGCACGTGCCTGCTTGTGTTGTTTAAGTTTGGTTTAATATTCAGTAACTTAATAAAACTTAGGTTAACTTTTGTTTATTAATTAACTTGTGTTTATTTCTAGATTCTCATAACTCATTTTTTTAAATTTCAAATTGGAACTCGTTATATTCAAATTGATATTATTAATAGAATTGTATATATTGAAATATTGGGAATAAGCTATGTACATTATACAGCGTGTAACGGAAGGGGGGTATCAACCCTGAAGGAGGTGAATGTTCTCATGAAACTCAACAACATAAAAAAAAAATTTGGCCCTCCCATAGTAAATCAATCAGCTGGTAGTCAGTTTTGTAAGGGAGGGCCAAATTTTTTTTCATATTTCGACCTATGTTCTTTGGGGAAAGTTGTTGAGTTTCATGTGTATGTTTATAGGCACATCAAAGTACCTATAAACATACACAACGACTGATCGATTAACTGTTTGTTTTTAGCCTACAAATAATACTTATGCTCACTGGCTTTAAGACGTTTGTAGTGCGAATACCAACGTGTTTTCTGCACCTCGTCTTAGGGGCCGTCTCCACGGCGATTCTCTCGCTCGTGGAGACGACCTCTAAAAGAGTGTATAGAAATACGTGGCAACGACGATAATATCGTCGCGATTCTCTCGGTCGTGGAGACAGCCCCTTAGAAGAGGATGTTAGGCCGCAGAGATTGGTGTTCCATCGTCGCTTCCACGGGCATGTGCCACATGAACGCACAGTGACATAGTGTATAAATAAAGTGCTAATACCATAGTTTTAAGGTTCTATTTATTAACACAAATTGTATTTTATTATAAGAAAAGCTGGACAAAACCAACGACCAGTGGTCCACATTGACCCCGGATCGAAGAATTTGGATGTCATCTTTGAATTTTATATTTTCTTTTCTTTTGTTTTCAATTGCATACACTATACTGTTAAGTGGAAGAGCGAAGTCACAAGCATATTTTTGCTTAAAAGGTGATCTCCAATCATGTTTGTTAAGCCTTATGTAATTGAAATAAACATTTTTTTTATTATTTATTATGGGAGAGGCCTTTGCCCAGCAGTAGGATTACACAGGCTAACAGTAACAGTACTTTATTATACCTATGTATGTTAATATGTAAGGTATAGGTTTATTTATGCCCAAGTTGCCTGAGAATAAATTAATTTTATTCAAATTTTGTTTTAAAACTACATTTGATCAGAAATAGTGTGAATAATTGGTCAGTTCTATGTAAAGTTAGCTTTTGTTTACGCTTGCTGCAAAGTTCTTCGAGTTGGCACATTCGATACGACAGTATTTTTGTTAAACTCAAAAGCCCAGCCGCAGCAATCACTACGATATTCGGCATTGATTAGGCTCTGAACTACGTTTGGCTTCTATTTTCACTAAATCATTACATTATATTCGATTCTGTCGACAAAATCACTGACTTCCACAATAATTTCACCTACACATAAACTTTATCGAACCACAACATCGATACTTACTTCCAAATCAAGCTTCGAATAATCGCATCACAAACGTAAATCATACGAATAATTCAGACAGACGACGAACCAAATTCAAATCGCATATTCGGTTCTACGTCAATATTCAGGGTTGTCAGCGGACTGGACTAATTAGAGTCGTGCCAGTGATGGGGGACGGCCACGGATAAATGACGCTTCAAATAATGGAGTGGGTAACTGGGTACAGTCGAACACTTCTTGAATGTTAAGTGACACCCCTGTGCAGTTTTAAAGGAAGGAGCCTGGTTGCGGAATGGCGTTCGATTTGTTTTTGTTTTTACTTTTTTATACAGCCTGTATAACAATGGTGTGGTCATATTTCAGGATGTGATTCAGACCAGCAAACTGAATTTCTCCATGTCCCATATATTTAGGTGGAGTAGGTGTGGAATTTTGTGCGGGACAGTTGATTTGTGAACACACCTTTCTGGCACACGCTGTGTAAAGGAAGTGTTTTTTGATTTTTCAAGTACATAGGTCGAACAGTTTAAAACAAATTACCCAGACAAGGGGAAATCATTCCGAAAACGTTTGATATTTCTACGTCTTTCAACTGGTTTGACATAAGATTCGGTCGGTAGCTTATCAAATTCATTTTAACTGTTCCATCATTATTATCTTTAATATAACCCTTTGTAACCCTAAGAGGTACAGCCTACACATATCTATTCTTCTAAAAATTTCAATCCATTATTGTTTCCTTGTGAATTCGTTTACTGTACTGCAACGGATAAAAAAACACGAAAGTAGCAGATGCCTTTTAAACTGAAATTAAAATTGAAGATTATTTTATTACTACAAAATAGCTGTATTAACTTGGTCATAAACGTGATGCTTTAACTAAAAGTGGTTACTCCTTTGGTTTAGTAATATAAAGCACAGATAAGTAAGATACAGAAGGCCAACTATTTCTTAACTTAGGCGTTCTACAAGATCGTAACATGTGTTCAATTCTACGGACTTGTGATAAGAATTAGGCTTGTAGGGCATCCACATAGCTTGTTCAGGCCAACGCTGGACATAATTATTGCAAGCTGAGCTGTCACACCCAATCCACCTCCTTCTGCATCCAGTCTGTTCCAGATGTCAATTGCTTCTCTCTTCGTCCTCCATGAAGAACCTCCCCGTGCTAGCACTCGGTAATGTAGAGCCCAGATGGTCAATCATCCCCCCGCGATGATTCCCCACTCCATGTAACTGCAGTCGTTGCATGCTACGTTTGCTCATTGCACAACGGTTAGTTACTGATAATTACCTACTCTTATGCCCAACCTTCTGTTGCAAGCTATTCCCATGTAGCCGTCAGTTGTTCTCCATTATATTTTATAAGCAAACTGAGGGTATAAACTCGTAAACTGACAGCTATAAACTAACAAATTTTTGAGTTGTTCAGCGTGGCGGACCGCAGAATATTATTAACAACTTTTATTATGGAATGCGTCTCGTAAAATGTTTTATTTTCTGATTTTCATAAACATTATCGCGCCTGTTTGTTGCTTTATGATTGGTGTTATAGTTCTCTGTCTACTTTCTTTAATCCAGTTGTTTTTGATGAGCTTTGGATTATCTATTATTATTTGTTACCTATTGTTATCTCTTTATTCATTTTTTTTTACACATTAATTACATTTTTAAATATTGGAATATAAAATAATATAAAAACATTTAAAACTATCAAAAATAGTAGCCCACCGGTATCGGGAACAGGGTCCGAACTACCGGTGGTCAAGGCTCTTGAGAGAGGAACCTCCTAACAATACGCGCCGTGTCCAGAAGAACTGCCTTCTGAATCAAGCGCTTGATCCAGCTGCCCAGCGAGAGCCTCCTCAGGTGTTGGTCGAGGCTATTGGCTATTAAGCCATTGGCTGACACGACTATCGGCACAATGACTGCTGTAGTCACGTCCCACATGTCGACAACCTCGCGAGCCAGATCCAGATATTTGAATTGTTTATCTTTCTCTGCTTTCACGAGGTTCTCGTCATGCGGGACCGTTATATCAACAATCATTGCGCGACGCTCCAATCGATCTATCACCACAATGTCAGGCTTATTGGCAACAATAGTCCTGTCAGTGACGATAGGTCGATCCCAGTACAACGTGATATTACCATCATCGAGAACTGGGTCGGGCGCATACTTATAGTATGGCACTTCTGATTCCACAAGGTTGTACTTCAAAGCAAGTTGCTGGTGGATAATCCTGGCAAGGAGGTTGTGTCTATGCAAGTACTCTCCGTTAGCTAGACGAGAACACCCAGAAATAATGTGTCGAATCGATTCTCCTGGACGGTGGCATGCCCGACATATGTCAACCGTACCATCCTTCACAATGTATTTCCGGTAGTTATTCGTCATCATAACTTCGTCCATTATTGCACAGACAAAACCTTCGGTTTCCCCGAAGAGGTCACCGAAACGCAGCCAAGATACGGACGCTAAGAAGTCTACATCGGGCCCATGTAGGGCCCGGTAAAAGCGCCCGTGCAGCTCCTTGCTCTGCCATACCTCCATGCGGTCATTAGTGTCTAATACTCTAGGCTTGCGCCAGTTCTCGTTAGCCAGGGAGAGCGGGGTAAGGCCCTTATCCACTGAGACCACATCTCGGTGCATACCCACGTCGGCTTCTAGGAAGTATTCCCAGAGACTGCATACCTCACGGTTGTGCAGGGTCTTAGCATTTAAGAAGCCACGACCCCCGCACTTCCGCGGGATATACAGTCTCATCACCGACGACCGTGGGTGATGCATCCGATTTGCGGTCAGCAGTGAGCGGACCCTCCTATCCAGGGCATCAAGTTCCGTCTGAGTCCATTTGAGTATGCCGAAAGAATACATCAAAACCGGCATGACCCAACCGTTGAAGGCACGCACTTTGTTTCCGCCTGACAAAAGACTGTTTAGAACCTTATTCAGGCGACCAAAAAAGCGCTCCCTCAACGATTGTTTCATGTCGGCAGTGTTGTTACCTAATGCTTCCGACATACCCAAATACTTGTAAGTGTCTATTGAGGAGAGGGATCTAAGGTGTATGGAATCCGAGAGTTGAGTTCCCACGGATTCCATACACCTTATTAGTTGATTCCATACCTATTGTTTATTATTACTTTATTTATTTTTAAGTCGTAGTACCAGAAAAATAAAATACCACCAGAAAAGAACCAGAAAAGTAAATTAGTTCTAAAGTACTTAACACTTTCACAGTGATATAACATACACACATCATAGTGATAATAATCACAATGATGTTAAATCAGTTGAAAGTCTATATGTATATAAGTATTTAGGTTCGCCTAGGGGATTTAAGGTATTTTTAACACATATCATAAGAATCATAACATCACGTTTGATAATCACTTCGTAATAAAGCGTTAGTTAACATATTATATTAATCTCGAGAGCTAGACTTTAATTGCCCCTCTGAACGAAATCGGCAGAATAAAAAGTACATTCTGCAAACCAAGCTCTTTCCAATACCACTCAAAACCTCTACCTAACCTGACCTATCTCTACCTAGATATATTAGAAAGTACTACCTATTGAGTTGTACCAAGTTCATTCGTAAAGCTTCAACTGTGAATTTACAGATGCGACGAATATAGCTTAAGTGAAAAGTTGGACGTTCGACTCGTATCAAGTTACTTGTTAAATAAAACGTCTGACGGAGGGTTTCTTTTAGTCTCAGAGTAAGATAGAATGGAACGTACAGTTGCAAATGTTGTGATTGAGATCTATATCATCAGGCTGGCAGAGAACCATCCTTAATGGTTGGCCTTAACTGGTCTTGTCAAAACACACATGTTTTATTTCTGACTTGCAAGTAATCCAACTTTGGAGAATTTAAAATCTTATGAAGACTTAATGCAAAACTGAGTCAAAACTATCTTTAGTCAGCTATCGCTCAGTGAAAATCGTGCAAAACACACACACTCGCAACAAAACCATTTTGTTTAGGCAAATTATTTTGTTTTCTACAAAATTACGTCTATACTAAAAAGTAAAAGTCCTTCAAATCCTTTAATCCTTCACTTTCAAATTCTGGTTATCATGATTATATTCCCAATAGATAGGTAAGTCATCGCCTAAAAATAAGTTATGACAACTTCGCGTATTGTTTATTTCTAGAGATGCGTATTAGACCTCCATTCACTTACTACTCCGTGTTTATTCCTGCTTCACTATAGTGCAGTTTGCACTGACGAACTTAACTTGTGTTTTATGTTAAGTCTTTTGTTACGAAGATTTATTGCTCTCTTTGAAGTTACGGACTGTGATCTTGGACAAGCATTATCTACTTTCAGTTGGTTGTGGTTTGAAATGTATAAAGTTGAAGCAGTTATTAGCTTTATAAAACGTTAAGGATTTATTATGTGAATCGTTAACGGAAATGATTAAGCATTTGATCAATTATAGAGGTTTTTAGAGTTTTATCATGAGACTGAGCAGTGATAGCCTAGTGGTGTGATCGGACTGCCAAGTCATAGGTCTCAAGTTCGAACCCAAGACACGCCCCTCCGATTTTCGGATTCATGTGCATATTGTATAATTATTATCATTTGCTTCGGTGAAGGAGAACATCGACATCATGTAAAGCAAAGTCAGAGGACCATGGGTGGTATAAAAACTCTGACACAAGGTTAGGCACTAACCACACGATAGAGAAAGATCATGAGACATGTAAATGCGGTGAAGAGTATTGGCGTTTTGCTCGCTTCGAGTACCTATCTTTTAACAAGAGTAATGCTGACGTCATACATGGAGGGGGTATTACAACAATATAGATTTGCTACATAGTATATGAGTTGTATGAAAAAGATCCATGAACGACTTCACGGCAAAAGAGTTAAACCAGAACAGTGCCTTTTTAGAAATTGCTGCGTTATTATTAAGTCCCAGACGAATTCCATTTTGTGGTGAAATCTCTTTTTGTCTCCTACAATATTAAAATCATTTTGTATACCGCGCCGTCGTCCTAATATTCTACTTAATACTCCATTCTTTAATAACTTACCCACAATATTGTACATCAAATATCACGAATATTTCATATCATACACACATCAAATGCCGAAATAACTGTGGCTGGCGTAATGAAGTCGCAGCTTCAGGTGGCTTTCATGAAATTCAGTTATATGTAAATTACCTTCGCTCTCATTTTCTGTTTAATATATGAAATGCATTATTTTGCTCTACGCTCACACTAGGCGAGTTTATTAAACAGCATATTGTTTACTTCATTTTAATTAAATTCTAATTTGGAGTGGTTTCATTTGGAGTAGAAAATAGCTCTATTTTGGTGAATTATTGTAATTGCAAAATGTTTTCTAAAACTAATGTTTTTCAGATGCTTTATTCGAAAATGAATGAACATGTTCGAAGCCGTTGTAAAAGGAAAACGGCTTTTTATGGTAATTACCTCGTGAGACTGCCGCATTGGTGTAGTGGTCGCAATCGTGCCTGCTGAACATGAGCTCCTGGGTTTTGGTCCATTAGGAATTTCTCAGTAGCAGCCACGGAGTTTGGATTTGTGCCCGTTTGTTGACAAGCTCGCCCCCTTTTACATGGGATTTAAATATATCTGGCAAAATGTGAGGGTACCTAACTACCTAACTCTTCGGGGATTACAGGCGTGATGTTATGGTACCTCAATGTAAAATGTGAAATTAATCATCTGCGAAGATTTTCCAAAACGCTTACTAAACGTGGTCTTTGATATGAATTAATGACGAAAATGAAAAAGAAATATGAAATGAATGAATGAATGATGATTGAATGATGAATGAAATGATGAATGAATGATCATTAATTCGAAGGCTTAAATAGAAAAATAGCGGAGCTCGTGGCTAAATAACAACAGCAGCTCGGGTCGATCGTCAGGTTAAGCAGCGCTTGCCTAACTTGGTCCGTGGAAGGGTGACCACACGGTTACATTACGAACTCTCTCTGTTTATAGGAAATCACGTTAAACCGTTGGTCCCGGCTGTCATTTATAGATCTTCGACAGTCGTTACAGATAGTCAGTCAGTGGCCCGAAAGTCTGACAACCTGTCTTACCAACGAGCTAATCGTATTACCAAGTACTAACTGGGTTCTGGAGGACAGATAGGCAGTCGCTTCATGTAAAAGAGTGGTATACATACAGCTGAATCCGGTAAGATTGGAAGCCGACCCTAACATAGTTGGGAAAAGGCTAGGCAGATGATGAACGGCAAAATAGCGTAGTAGATACGTACTTAGTTACAAAGAACAATTTATGAACTAATCACATATTTTTGTACGCCATTCCTCTAAGGCAAGACATGTAGCCACTTTCTTTCATTTATAAGACCTAGTATAGTGTATACATACCTACCTACTCATGTTTTTACAAAATAAATATATCTTTATCTTTACATGAATTCATTTCGATAAAAAATGTGTTCTACAAACGCTGAAAAGAATGATTTTAAATTACCAATTTCATGTACCATAACCAAGTAAGTTGTAGTGTGTAAAGTTAAGTGTATTAGCTTGAGTCACGTCGTAAAACGCAAACTGTGTTGAACATGGGACCGCAAATCTTTTAGACTACTCTTAGAGGATGAACTCACAATCTCTCAGCACTTGTGTCCGATTGACATATATTATTTAAACTGTTTGTCAGTGTTACGTACAGGTAATGTGGTTTTTAGGGTTTCGTACCCAAAGGGTAAAACGGGACCCTATTACTAAGACTTCGCTGTCCGTCTGTCTGTCTGTCTGTCTGTCTGTCTCCAGGCTGTATCTCATAAACCGTGATAGCTAGAAAGCTGAAATTTTCACAAATGATGTATCACTATTGCCGCTATAACAACAAATACTAAAAATTAAAAAAAAAATATATTAAGGGGGGCTCCCATACAACAGATGTGATTTTTTTGCCGTTTTTATAGATAATGGTACGGAGCCCTTCGTGCGCGAGTCCGAATCGCACTTGGCCGGTTTTTTGTATCTTAGGTGAGACTACTCCGTTTGTCCTTAGCCTTATGAGCCTTATGTCGCGCTTGTAACTGCTTCACAAGCGCAACTGCTGAGCATAAGGTCCAAGGCTCGATTTTCAGGTCAGGCAAAGTGTAATCGGGTTTTTCCATCAGGACCAACAACCTGTCTGTACAACAACAACATGAAACTTATTCATAACTGGCGAAATGTGTGTTTACTATTACGTACACATCTGCCTAACTCTTCTGTGATCAAGGTGTGATGTTATATTCATTTAATAGTTGATTACGATGAGAATTAATTTTTATATTACACAGACAATTAATTTTAATAAAATTAATTGTCTGTGTAACATAAAAATTAATTCATCGTTACCACTGGTTCTATTTCTGTCGATTAAAACAAAAGACACTTTTGAATTTTAAGTTTGACCTCGACATTGTTTTTTGTGTGAGACTTTGAATACTGTGATTAAATTCATTTCCGTGTTAAATATAATGATTTACTTTTCAGAACTGGTTCGTAAGATATAGAAGCTATTTTCTTTGCAAAATGTCGTATTGTGTGTTTCGTTACATTTTAGAAACATCATCATTTCACAATGGTTCAGATATTTAGATAAAGAATTAACTTTTCTCCTGGTTCAATAATCGGACTTCTTGCAACTTAATTCCATTTTTTTTACTAATCATTGGGCACAATAGGAATTTCTCCTGAATCGTGGGTGCGTTTACAAGTATTTAAACTCACATACACAAACAGCGCCTGCATGCTGCTCTGAAAAACCTATTTGAAATTTAAAATCGCGTAATTGTTGGCTTGCAATCATCCAACGGACATAATCTTTGTCAATTGCATGCATTTTAATGGGATAATGTGAACAAATTGCTGGCGTACATGATTAACATATCCCTACTTCCAATTAGTCCTTATAGAAGCTTCTAGATAATTTTCCATAATGCCTTTAGTAAAGTATTGATTAAGTTTTACAAGGAACTAACCGCTTTATTCTTCAGAAATATGATTTTTTATTTATAAATCCCCAGTATAATAGGAGCTGTGGGTCTCTTAAATGTTCTTTACCTCTTTTTTGTGATTTATTTCATCATTACGTCTCTCAGATTGGTGTAGGCAAACTTCTTAAGTAAACCACCCTGAAAATAAAACGCGTGCACGGACTAGACGGCTCAGTTGTCGCAGTGGCCGTGCGATTGACTGCTGCGCTGCGTGTCGCCGATTCGATTCCCGCACGCAACAAATATTTGTTTGGCCAACGGATAGTTGTTCCGGGTCTGGCTGTTTGTGTATGTGAGTTCTAATGTTTACTAGCGACCCGCCCCGGCTTCGTAAGGGTAGTAGAGCATATTATGCCTACATGTTTTGTCTGTCGTAGGGTCGCATGTGGAAGATTTAAATGAAATATAATGTGTACACTACTTGAAGTATTTTAATGTATGGCGTGGCGCGAGGGTGATCGCATTAAGCGAGCCCCGTCATCGGTGTGGCCATTTAAAAAAAAAACCGGCCAAGTGCGAGTCGGACTCGCGCACGAAGGGTTCCGTACCATTATCTACAAAAACGGCAAAAAAATCATATCTGTTGTATGGGAGCCCCCCTTAATATTTTTTTTTTATTTTTTAGTGTTTGTTGTTATAGCAGCAATAGTAGGTAATATATATAATACATCATTTGTGAAAATGTCAGCTTTCAAGCTATCACGGTTTATGAGATACAGCCTGGAGACAGACAGACAGACAGACAGACAGACAGCGAAGTCTTAGTTTAAGGTCCCGTTTTACCCTTTGGTTATGGAACCCTAAAAAGATAGAATAGGTATAGTAAGCTATCGTTAAAAGATAGTTATATGACATTCCGGACTTTTTTGTAGATCTAGAAAAGAGGAATATCTCACCATGCATTGTTTTGTTATAAATATCTCAAAGGGATTAGGCAGCATTGTCGATGAAAGCTCCCAGACGGCTTTTTCCGACATTTCCAACAGTTATCGTCATATTTCAAACAATTTACACAAAACCTTGCCAAATTATATACTGAAACCTTCCTCATGAATCACTTTATCTATTAGTGAAAACCGCATGTAAAACCATTCAGTAGTTTTTGAGTTTATAGCGAACAGACAGACAGACGCGGTGGAGGACTTTTTAAAATATGTAGTGATAGTGATAAAAGCATCTACGATACAGAAGATATTTCTTGAGTGGGGTAACGAATTTTTATTAAATAAACTAAAAGCCGTAAACACGTGGCATCCACCAACCTGGATTGGGCCCGTGTGGTGGGTTAATTAGAGCCCACTCCCTTTCACAAAGACGAGGTCAATTGATCTACAATGCTACATCATCATGATCTAACATTTTCCCTGGAATCCAAAAACTGGAACTGGAAACCAACTCCTACATAGTTATGTTGGGGTCAGCTTCCAGTCTAATCGAATAGTGCTGAATACCAGCTTTATATGGAGCGACTGCCTATCTGACCTCCACAACTGACTGATTGGTTATACTACAGCACTTAAGTAAATCAGTGATGTCTTAGATTAATTTATACGACACTTAAGCCATTGAACAGATAACCTAGCAGGAAGCTTTATAAACCACAATCTCGTGTTTCTTACATCTTCAGGCCACAACAAATAGGATTGAATGAATACATTAAGTAATTACTTCTCTCTTATTCATTTCCATTCAACTTAGCGCCTAGTGGCATACGTAATGCAATTACTATAAACTACGATCTTACTGTAAAAGAGATGTGAGATATAAATGACTGTTAAATGAGTTATTAAGTGGTGATGAGTTTCCGTTTGTCCTTCATTTATTTTTCTTTCAATAATTTATTTTACTAAGTTAAACGATAATAATATTAAGTTTATACTTGTGTGTTTATTGTTTTTAACTGCAAAAAAAAATGATAAATAGAATAGGATTATTCTTTATACTGTACACCATACAAATTTCAATTTTCATAAAACAAAACATGTCACTTAAGGTGACACAATGAGCAGTCCCTACGTATGTCTAGCTAGACTTAATAAATCTTATTTATCTCAACTAAAATAATAAAAATGTGTCCAGCTTCTAACCAAATAAAACAGCAATTCAGAGCAAACTTGAATACATCAACTTGTCTGACAAGTTCATAGATGTATGTTTATTGTATGTATACTCTGTAATTATTTATTTTTGAAACGATAAATCTTAGACATTTTTAAACGTTCATTTTTTTTTTTGGCAATAAAATAATATATTTATGGTCTATAAACCATTTATCTTTCGTAGAGGTTCCTAAAAGCTATTAAAAAAAACAACTTTTATTTATTTTTGTAACATCCCTACAACAGTGAACAGCAGAAAAGATATCTTAGAAAAGCCAAAGTAAAAAAGCGAAGTCGGCACTCAAGTAATGAAGTAATTGTTCTTTAATTCCGTACAAAGCTGCGTTTTGCGGGGAAAATACTGAAAAGGTTGCTTTTCCGACATTTTTTGTTTCTTAACCTGGGACGAAAGAAATGTTAGGTAAGAAAAGTCTTTTCAGAGAGCATTATAAATTATCATCTAATGTTGGTCCTATTACTAAACATGAATTGGATGAATCTAAGGTCATTCATCACCTTAGATTTTCATCATGTACAAATGTCTTTAGTAGTGTCTGCCAAATTGATAGAATTGAACAAATGATTCAAATAACGCTATTTTTTTATATGAACTCTTTTCTTTTAGATATACGTACACATTAATTATTTTAATATAATTTCGTTTTCATTAAGAAAATAATTATTGAAAAGTGCACAAAATCAGAGGGAAATTCAAATTAGTTGAATCCCGGCGCTATTGGTTGGACGAATTGTGACGTCAAAGTCTTAAATAAACAGCTAGTGCATAGTTGTTGAACGCTTGCGATTAAATTGTTTTATTGTGATTTTGAGCAGATATTGAAGTGAAATTACATTTGTTTTCGGATTTTACGTCTACTGAAATAAAAGGAGTGAAAGCAGCAAGGTAATTACACAATAGATATTATGTGTATTCGATCTTCCACGCCTTTGGATAATTTTGACCTATACGTCCAGAAAAAGAGCACACTTAACCTTTGCCGTATGCCGTAGCGTACTTAACCAATGCCGTAGAAAAATAACCATAAGGGTAATAATTTTTCACCGGAAGACCGGTGAAAATAAATTGGACTGTTAATGTGGTGCTGACCCATAAACAAGGGGGCACTTAATATCGTGTCCTGTGTGTCTTGTTGTTTGATCATTACAGGAACTGATGGACGTCACTGAAGACTCCAAACTAGTGGTTCTGGGCCGACACAATTTAGATTGCCATCGACATGCTAAGAAGAAGAGCTATTCTTAAAAACATGATTCCACCAACTGCACCCTAAGATTTTCAGCAAAATTACAAATTTAGGACACTACATAATTGCAGCTATCCTTATTATTTCAAATGAAGTCAAAAGTTGAAAGGGAATCAACTGTCTTGGTATGGACATGTGATGAGGAGGGACGAATCGCATGTGACTAAAAGAGTGATGAATATAAACTTTGATGGATGGAGAGGGAGAGGAAGACCAAAGAAACGATGGATGCATTGTAAAGAAGTAAATGATAGCGTGACGGTTGACAGAGGAGAATGGAAGAAAAAATCGTGTTGCGCCGACCCCAAGTAACATGGGACAAGGGCAGGAAGATGATGATGAAGTCAAAAGTCAATAAACTGTAACCAGACAAGACATTTTATATGTGAAACCACAGCGTGAAATCTCGTGTCAACCTATCACACCATCAAAATATCACACAACATGGGGCAAGGTCAGGAAGATGAAATTGAACATGACAAGACAGGCTCAAAGCAAACAGCCTAAGCTATAACTCGCAAGGAAGCCAGCCACTGTCATCAATGTGTTACTAGAAGCGTTGGCAGCTTAGTAATTAAACCGGACGATATGGACAGACTTCGTCCCGGATGTACGATGCAAGGGAACTGGGAAATTAGCTGGGAATTTGTACAAACAGAACGTGAAGTGGGAAATTAACTGGGAACTTGTTTAGCTACGTTTGTGGAATGACAGTTGGATTAAAGTGAAGTAGTTTAATTATTGTTGAGTCTGTTGCTGATGCAAGTTTATTGCGGTGTTGGTTTCTTAACTCAAATTCTCAGTGCAAAGTCTAGAACATTGTTGGTGTCTGAAGAAAGTTTTGTTACGTTAGTTCGTTTGTTATCAAGAGTAGGATATCCTAATTATTTCCATATTATGAGCAATTATAAACTTTTTGGCGGAAACTTTCATTTGGAGGTGATCGATTTGATCAAATATCTGGCTAAGCTACTCTTCTTAACACATTTTTTCACGAGTTTTGAATTCTAGAATTTCATAATCTACTTGTTACCATGGTAATTGCATCCCAGCCACGCTGAATATAATATTTTCTCAAGAAGCAAATCTATGTAATCGAAAGTTTTTATCACAAGAAGATATTACGACCTCTCCAGCCATAAAATCTTTACTCCTGATAAAGATAAATCACAAACGTAATTTCTAAATGCATCCACGCATTGCCTGAAGCGACAGGTTAGAAAGGGGGAACAAATACATTGGCAGCAATATCAGTCCCCTCCTAGCCATAATACATAATATCATACATATGTGTAAGAACAGTAGAAAGAAAAAAACATCATTTCCTTAACTTATGTTTGTTTTTTTACACATGACTGATGAGAACGGGGGACTTATGATATTGGTTGTTTACTTTTGTGAGTTTTTGTTTTGTGTTGTTGTGTTTAATGGCTAGATTAAGTGTTCTTTTGCTTTATTTATATGGATTACATAACATCACGTCTGTATCTCCAAAGGGTTAGGCAGAGGTGTACCTAACAAGTACACCCACATTTAGTCAGTTATGTTTAAGTCACATGTAATAGGGGGCAAGCGTATTGCCATGGCGCAAATCCAGACTCCCTGGCAGCTACTGAGAAATTCCCGATGGAAAAACCCAAGAACACTTTGCCCGACCCGAGAGTCGAACCCAGTACTTCATGCTCAGCAGACGCGTTTACGACCACTAGACTAACGAGGCTATTATATTGATTTGGGATGTTTAAATTTGATATAGAGTAAGAAAGGTAATAAAATACAAAATTGATGTATTGGCACAGTAGACCGCACATCAGCGTTAATACAACCAGAAAAAGCTGACCTCGCATTCTATTGAAACTTGGTAATAAGCGACACCATGATAAGTTAAAAAAAAAATTCACCACTCTTCGTGCACCCAACATGCTACGTCCAAAAGCATTTCTTTCACTTTTTGATTTTGATAGAATTTGGCATCTTAAAACCCGGAAGAAAAAATAAAGTAGACTCTTCCCCACAGAAGCTTAACTTTGATGACCCCACCCGGTCTGAGCAATAAATATTAAATCAAAATTGGCAGCGTCAGACAGCTACTTCTCTTTTGAGTTTGATCTAAACAGTTTTCCCGGTACCGGATTAGCTACATCCTGATTGATATATTTAACTTATCTCACAGTTAAATTATAATGAATTTAATTATAGAGAAATGTCATTTATTTATGTTATGTACATTATATACAGACTACAAATAGAACTAAAATAAATATAAAAAGAAGAATAAAAAATCTCACAGTTTAAAATACGAATACTATCTGTTCAATTTTGTTTTTTTTTTCGGCTGACAGGCTTTTTCGGCAGAGTATTCAAAAAAAATGTGATTCGAACACGCACTGTGAATCAGGCCGTAAGTTCCACAACCATTCTTACCAAGGAATGTTGTGTTAACCAGTTTATGTGTTGTGGAGGTTCCAGCTGCATCCTAGTAGAGTGAAAGCCGACTATTTGCTGAACATCATTTTCTCGCACTGCCGGAAAGAAACCTAATACCGCGTGAGATTTATCTAAGCGAACCTCTACTCTAAGAAAGCCTCATTTCTAGCCATGTCATCATTCACACAGTCCGTCCATCATGTCCTTGGTGTAACTGCATTCACCAATCAACTTAACCAATATCTCTAGCAACAAACGCATCCGCCACATAGTACATTAGCGTCTGGAACCCATAAATATTCATCGTCTGAACTCAACAGACTGGCGCAAGTGGAAATTGAAGGCATTCCACGCTGTCCGCTCGATATATCTGCGGATATATCTGGAGATACATATGCGGATATATCGCAGACCGAATGCTATGGACCATCATTCAATCCGACACCTTTGTCTGTATTGTAACTGTAGGTTATTGGATTTAGGAACAATTTTTGGTAAGTCGCGAGTTTGTTGTTGTCGACATTACGCTTGAAAACTTTACACACACACTTGAAAACTTCATAGGGCTCAATATTAATCATATGTGGAATTATATAGAACTTCTAGGTATATTCTTGTCTCAAAGTGGCTCAATCAAACTATAATTTTCTTTACGTGTCGATTAAACTCAAATTGTGTTAGACCAGGGGGTCTAAAATGGCCGCTTTAGCAGGATCATAATAGGATAATAAGATAAATTACGTATAAATTCATAAAATGATCACTAGGTGACAATTCATAATTATAGTAACGTCTATAACCATTTTAAGAATTTAAACGGAATTCATATTATTATCTATACTAATATTATAAAGCTGAAGAGTTTGTTTGTTTGTTTGTTTGAACGCGCTAATCTCAGGAACTGCTGTCCCGATTTGAACAATTCTTTCAGTGTTAGATAGCCCATTTATCGAGGAAGGCTATAGGCTATATATCATCACGCTACGACCAATAGGAGCGGAGCACTAATGAAGAATGTTTCAAAATCGGGAGATATTTTTTCCTATTGAGAGCTTCCGCTGCGTGCGCTGCGTAAACGGTTAAAGTTTCGCAAAAATCATGTATTACAGAATTATTCCTCTTTAAAAGTTCTAAAAAAAAAGTCCGCGACAGCATATGTCTATCTTTTAAGGTTAGCTCACTATAACCTTTTTTATGCTAACCAAATTTGTTCTAAAATAATGCATTATTTACGGAGGTGTTTTTATAAACATGATATTAATCCTTATCCAAATAAATACGTTACTCATCACAAGTATTTCATATAAAACAAAATTGCCCGTTACATCTTTCGATTTAAGTGAACTTCTTAGGAGCTGTCGCAGTTTTAAAATAAAATCACAGCAAAATAATGATCGGGTACTGCGCGCACAATGTGCAAAGCCGGGCAGTCATGTTAGCCCAAAGTAACTATTCCACGCGGACGAAGTCGCGGGCGGAAGCTAGTCCTATTATAATTCTGCTAAAGCGGCCATTTTAGACCCCAGTATGTAGCCCTGCACAGCTCTAATATTTGCTTCGATTAAATCCTGAAGGAGTAAGGATTGTACTGGACGGGCTGGACAGTACACAAACTCAATCAAACTATGGAATAACACTATACTTATACCTAATTAATACCACCTACCACCCTACTTACCTTTTTTAATGTATTTAATTTGACTTCCGTAGTGTAAATGACTATTGTATGGGCGGGACATAGCTGATCACAATTTTATTATTTAAGACCTGTATTATGTACCTACCTATGATCCACAATAAAGATATTTGATTGATTGATTAAGTGAATAGATTTTTTGTTTTTTTTTTCAAGTAGTATGGATACTGGATATGCTTGATTTAAAAGTGCTAGATTAGTTCTAGAAAAATAAGTATAGTAAATATTAATTTTGAGTTCCTGTACTTAGAAAAGACAATTTACAAGCCATTGGAACAGCAGCACAATAGAAAATTCCATAAAATATTGTACCTCCTCACAAATAGTGTCAATTGAAGGACCCAACGTTGACCGTACTAATCAATAGATTATCCGCAGACGCTCCGAATCCTCTCCACCATGATTCAATCTGACACCTTTATCTCCTCGCTGGGTATTGTTGCCGATGCTACCGTGATGCCATTGAATTTGAAAGGATTCTGTTATTAATAAAATACAAACAGGAGAAGTTTTTCGTTCAATCAATTCAATCGTTCTGCGTTCTGAAAGGACGTCAAATTCCTTTTTTACTGCAGATTTGCTGCTGAAAGGTTTTATGAAAATGTTTTCATTTTTAGGGTTTCGTACCCAAAGGGTAAGCAACGAGACCATATTACTAAACCTCCGCTGTCCGTCCGTCCGTCCGTCTGTCTATCAGCAGGCTGTATCTCATGATCCGTAAGAGGTTTTCACAGAATGTGTATTTCTTTTTTAAAAATAATATAATAATTAAAGGTGGCTCCCCTACTACGATGGTATGGAACCCTTCATGTGCGAGTCCGACTTGCACTTGGCCGGTTTATTATATTTGGTTGTGGGTAGAGTTAAATGGTTTGAGATTACATCACTAGGCGTTTTATTTTGTATTAAGTACATAGTTAAACTCATCGATGTACAATGAAAACACTGCGTTATAGAACTAACAATATTGTGTACAAACTTCTTATTAATTTAAACAAACAAATCCCCGATCGTTAAGATAAAACAAACCTCTATTCACCATAACCATAACCACAATATAAATATTCCATATTTATATTGTGCCATAACTCCACAAAATTCACGAAATCTGTATCCCTAAAAATTTCCTTGCATTTTTATCGAGGCGTAAATGTTAACAAAATATTTGGGCAGCTTTGATACTGACGTACCCTTCGTATTAATCTCCTACAGAGATAAGAAGCATTTCTGTCTCGACAAGAAACGGTAACGTTTTTCACGAAACGAGGGAAAAACTTAAGTATCGATTGCGAAGACATGATTCGACACGCCATTCGAGGGCTCTCGTCTCCAAATGGTTCAAGAAACTGACTTGAAACAGATTTTTATATCCCTTTGTGTTTTATGTTTAATATCTTAGCTTCTACGTTACAAAAGATATCGGTAACTTCGGTATCGGTTCACTTGATTTCCTTCAAGGAATTTTACTGATATCTAGATACTCGTCTGTTTATAGTTTGCAAAGTCCAGTTGCTTCACAAAAATACGTGTAATTTTATCAAAGAAGTACTTCGGCTCTTGATAATGAACGCACATCCAATTTCTTTCGACCTTGGCAAAAATCCGGAAAAAACAAATAGAAATGAATTCTCGGAGCTCACAATTGTTTTTTCGTGGAATCTGCTCTATCCATTAGTGGAACAATCATGACTTAACATGTCACTAAAAGTCTTTCTATTTTGCCGGTACTTTGTACCGTCTTTTTGTGCATCCAAAAATAGACACACAGAAAAACAAAAGTTACGTTTCGATATAAATCCTTTAATACTTGGTCGTGGGCTACAAGATACGGCATTGTTTACATACTCCCTACCCTACACCCAAAACACGACACAAAACGAGCCACAAAGCCTTCCGTGTAACACGAAATGAAATAAACTCAATACCGTATCATCATTGTCTATCCACATTTGGTATTTATGTAATATCGGGTTCAATAATCCGAGAGTGAAGGCGGGCTGCAAGCGACACAGCCGCGGGCTCGCATCAAGGGTGCTTTAGGGGAAGAAAACCCCGCTTTATAAATTGCCCCGCTATCTAAATCTGAGAGATAAGTGCCTCTGAACTTTCCAATTTCGCTACACATCAATAACACTGACAACCTCGGTGGGATAACAAATCAAAAATCCAACTCTTATGGGGGTGGGTGACGAATGGTACACGTGACAGATACAACGATATTTGTTCGCGACTACGGTAAATGGAATCGAACGTTTATGTATATGTTCATTATACGAGAGTCGGAAGCATGGAAAATATTCTTTGGTGAAGTATGGTATCAGTTTATCACTCATAGAGATGTAAATTGGGAAACTAAACTTTATTTCTATAGCGCGATATTCTTGTCGAAACCTCTTTGGCAGTTACAGTTACCTACTTTGAAAGTAGGAAGCTACTTTGACTGTTCGTTTTACTGCCCTCATCTCATGTTACTAGGGTTCTTTTTACTTTATATCACTAGATCGTTTCAGATTTTTTTGGCTTCTAATTGACTGGCATGGTCCACACTGCTTAGGCAATCAGATACAAGTTTTTAATCAATGACACCTTGCTCAAACCATCACAATAGACATCGCGTAATCCACAAGCCACTCAAGTAAAGCTGTTTCTAGTGAAGCTCATAGACAACAGGTTAATAAGCTACAAGCTGTCACTGGTTAGGTTAGACTATCGGGGAAGCGATAACATAATGGCGTTTACGGCGATGAACCGACAGTTTATCAAGGGTACGGTAATAAACTGACAATATGTATGATGACCTAGTGTGTAGTTTCAAATTAGTAAGTGAACAATACTTTATTATTTTTAGGGTCTCAAAACTTGCTTCAAAACTTAAGAAGAGAGTTTTAGGCTCGCTTTACTAAAAATAATTTAAAATGCATTTTAAAAATAAAAATAAAAACTTTATTTCAGAGCTTGATCCATATGATGTTAGTACACACTTAAGTAATATAGTTCTTTTTTGTAAATCGTTTTGTTGAGAGATTAAATGATGTTGTAAATATGTCTAGCTTTAAACGCATTTAGTGTTTTGGGATGCAAGGGGGCATTTATGAAAATTACATGTCAACCAGAAAGTTACGCGTTAAGGAGAACACTTTAAGGAATATCTTTAAGATGCCTCACTGTTATGGTCACAAGTCGATAGAAAGCATTCACTGGGTAAACGTGAACAAGGCACGAGCGCGCGTTGATTTTAAAATTGAAAATACTCGTTTCACAAATTATGTTTTCATAATTTTAAAGCGCAGGCCACACTGCCAGCTAGCGAGTGCGCCGGGCGAGCCTCTTTTCAATTTTCATACATCGTTGCGGCTCTTTCGGTAGTTCGCGGTGTGAACCAAAGTATGAAAAGAGGTGAAAGGTGGCGGTGTAGCGTTTTTTTTTTGGGATGGGAAATCATCAAATGACCCCCCTCCTGCTCTGGGCGGAGCGGAAGGGAGTGTCAGACTTTTACTGACTAAAACCCATCCATGTTCCTTCTTTTGCCCTTTGTGTTCCAGGGCCGCGGTATCTCTTTCGAACAGTCCCGCAGCCCTGGCAGGCATCGACCTTGCGGGCCCCTCCTGTTTGTTGACATCTCTTTGAGGCGCGTGTGGAACACGAACGCGCCGTCGACACGACCTGTCGTTATAAGACGGACGGACGGCGAGCTAGTGGCGGTGTAGCCTACGCTTCTGAATTTATTCATATGTATGGAGAGTACTGATTGTGCTTGTTGCAAACAATTGAACTAAAATGCTAAAGGATAATGGTATTTTTAATTCAAATTCAACGTGTATTTACGATACGTCTACACCGCACGCTCGTATTAGTCTGTTACTTATCACGCTTATGAGAAGCGACCCCCTTATAGTGAGATTGTTGAAATTACTTTAAACACCTCTCCTCTATGAATCCAAAACAAGTTTAAATTAAACAAACATTAATAATTGGGACGTTGTCCGTACGTCAACTCCCACAGGCGAATGGAAGCGTAATGAAATTAATTTAGGCAGTATCTGATCCGTAAATAGCAGGTGTCAAATGTCCGAAATGACGAGGGTAGATACACACTTCGACGTGCCTAGGAAATGGGTGTAATCCCCGCGAAACGTAGCGTTGGCAATTAAAGGGGGTGATTTAAAATTGATGTCAAGTGTGTACTTTTATTAATTTTTTTCATCAATATTTGATTCTAGTCGGTAGGAGGAAAGGTTGTTTTATTGGATTTTATCACAACGATTTTTGGATGATGTAAAAGTATTAGTTTGAATTTTGACATTGTTGACAATAATTAATACTTTACAGCATTATTATCATTCAACATAAGCCAACACATTGATTGACCAGAAACCTTCTCTTACCTACATAACATAACATCACGCCTGTGTTTCCCGAAGCATTAGGCAGAGTTGTACCCATAATAAACCCACATTGCGCCAGTTAAGTTCTATTTAAGCGGGGCGGGAGTGGGGATGTGGGTTCCATAAAATATTATTTACAATGAGTTTATATTTTGTTATTGTAATGGTGTTTACAAATACCGTTTATTGTAAACAACTATAACACGGTTCCTTGTTATGGCAACTGACAAGTTGTTTTCCTCCAACATGATCCTTCTTCACTTACTTTGACTGAATTATTTCCACTTTCTCATAAACATCAACACAATTTTCGTTCTCTTCAAGAACCTTCGCACAAATAAATACCGATAATCACTGAGGGGTTAAAAATTTATGCCGCCAATTGAACGAAGTAAACTTTATTACATTAATGACTAGTTCTCAAAGAAACACGGAAGCCTAAGCAAACAAATTCTTCGTAAATAACTCGATGCTAGATAATAACGCAACCATTAGTCGTAAGTGATGCGATGTAAATACGCCGCCGATGCTCAAGCGAGCTACAGAGTAGATAAGGACAGAAGGTCAGCCAGAGTGCATAAACAGTGATTTTGGAAAAGTCCAAATTTTTGTTCGATTGATATGACGTAACATTACATAACATCACGCCTGTATTCCCGGAAGGGTTAGGCAGTGATGTACCTAATTGTACATCCACATTTCGCCAGTTATGTTTGTCTCATGTAATAGGGGGCGAGCCTATTGCCATCAACCCAGCACAAATCCAGACTCCGTGGCTGCTATTGAGAAATTCCTGATGGACAAACTCGATAACACTTGGCTCAAACCGGGAATACAACCCAGGATCTCATGCTCAGCAGTCGCGCTTGCGACCTCTCGACCTATGAGCCAGTTAAATTTAATCAATTACAGCCTTATTGAACTGAAAATCAAATGGATACCTACAAAGGTTTTCATTCAGTTTGATTCAATTATCCACAATAAAAATTTGTTATACACGGATCGGCGGCGGCGCCGGCGTCACGATTCCAATTTTATTTTTAAAACTTTGCAATTATGTAACTCGATGTGGAAAGCTTGTCACAAAAAGAATTTAATACAGAACCCGGGAACTGAACCCAGGACTTCATGACGTAAGTTACTGAAAAGCTTATGTCAGTCCTGTCGAAAGTCACTGTAGAACCTTCCTCTTCCTCCAGAGATCTTTCCGCGGAGAAGCGACATAAACAGCTTCAAGAATAAAATAAAGAATGTCCTACTCGAAAATATACCTTCCTTAAGATACATTTGATCTCTTGTAATCAGTGGGGTTGCCTGCGTGTTTTTCAAGCTATATCATGTCATCTTTTACATATTATAGAAAGTTTGAGATCTCCATACAGAGGTATCTATGTGTGCGTGCGGTTCTTTTCGGCCGTTGTTTGAAGCTGACCTTCTGTACCATCTATTTTATGCTCAAGCACCGTATTCGAGCAAGCCAAATGATGCGCGACGTATTATATTAATATCATCCTTAAATGCATCGTTGCCTGCAATAGCATTTGTGTGAATCGACAGCTATTTACGTCTTAATGGTTTCGGGACATATTTTATTATTGATTAATCTTTGGCAATGGCTATAATGAGGTTTTATTGGAGGGATGCGGTGATAAATTGAGAAGAAAACCTTTTCTTCTTGGGTTGAGTCTGGTAGGCATATAACAAAACATTACGTCTGTAAATCCTGTTGGGTTAGGCAAACTATCATGGTTGTATGACCACATTTTGCCAGTGTTTTAGACCCATGTAGTAGGGGGCGAATTAAGCACATTAAACTGTGGGCTGTTACTGAGAAATTTCTGATAAAGAACCTTTTGAAAACTTTGGCTGACCTGGGAATTGAGCCCAGAACCTGATTCTCAGCAGTAGTGCTTGCGAGACCAACGAGACAGTTGGTAGACATTCCTGCAATACTTAAGGAAAATATGTAGTTAGGTAGTTACATATTGTGTAGACTAAGGTCTAGTATCACTGAGTTTGCCTAAAATATTGATCGTAACCCCACAAATGCTTTATCAAACTCTACACACACACACAAAAGAGTCCCACAATGTAGACCTACCGATCCGAAACTAACAGAAAAAACGTCCCCTCACTAAATTCAATATTCGAAATATTTGACAATGGCCAGTCGACCGCAAAGTGCTGACTGCTACATTACTCTCGTTACGATGCCTGGCCGCAACGGTCCACCAATCACGGTCAACGTTCACTTCTTTTGATAAATAAACAGACCAATCAATGCGTACTATCACTCGGTTATACAAAAGACACGTGCCTTTGTTTGTGAAGGCTAATGTCAAGTACACTGAAATGTTTTTGAGACGTTTTCAAGAAGCCGTCTGGTTTCGTGAATGAACTTCTTGTATACTTTTCTTGTTCATAGAATTTTTCTTCATTGGTACTGAAAATATCTGTTTCCAGGACACACATAATACAATATTTTCCAAAGTATAACGTAATATGACATCAGGGGGTCTAAAATGTCTGCGGGACTGTTCGAAAGAGATACCGCGGCCCTGGAACATAAAGGGCCAAAGAAGGAACATGGGTGGTTTTTAGTCAGTAAGAGTCTGACACAGGGGGGTCATTTGATGATTACCCAGCCTCCAAAAATGGTCTAAAATGGCCGCTTTAGCAGAATCATAATAGGATAACAATATGAATTAGGTTTATTCTCAAAATGGTCATAGACGTACCTACTATTATGAATTGTCACCTTGTGACCTTTTTATGAATTTAAACGTGATTCATATTATTATCTTATTATGATTCTACTAAAGCGGCCATTTTAGACCCCCCAGGTATGATTCCCCGAAGGTTAAGCAGATTCGTATCAAGTACACCCACATACCAATCATAAGGAATTCTGTTTTATAGATATTCCTTCGAATGATTCAATTGACTTTTCATTGAAGTATATAAATAAATTAAAGAAAACAACACATAACACGATGCGATTTTTTCATCAACACATAATATAAAACAAAGTCGCTTTGTCTGTGATCGCTAGTTCTTCTCAACTCATTCACTCACACATTCTCCTGTCTTTATCCGAATTTATTTGAGCTCGGCACAGCATGTCTTCTTATTTATTTATTAAAATGGCACTTCAATGACTTACTCACTAAACATACATAAATCACAAACTATTTTAGGTATAGTGAATTTGTCACTTATAGAAGTGCACAGCACTCGCAGAATAATAAAAGGGCAAGTAAGATACCATTACATGATTTAAGCTATATAAAATAAAAAGGTCATTAAAAAGTTAAAAATGGGCTGTGTACATTAAGCCGGTGGGAAATACAGGATTACTTAACTAAAAATATGTATAAAACAAAGCATAAATACAAAGTAATAAATTAAAAGGCTGAAAATGAAGAGAATGGAAGTGGATGCAATGAATTACACGGTGTCTGATATCACACAGACGTCTCGAGACTGTGAGCTGGTTAAAAGTCTCATTCTTCTTTCATACTTTTCTGTATTACTCGTCATCTCAGCAGTCTCCACCTTATCACCCATCTCATCCTTCACACAGTGGTTTCTTCCGTCTTCCTCTACTCTTATAGCCAATCTCATTCGTTCTCAAAACGTTCCTAGAGAAGTAGGGGATGGATCGCTTAAAAATACTACTTACTACCTTTTACTTAACGCTTGTTAGCTGTTAAAACACATTATTATATTAATTGGTATGTCCCCTAAGTCTCTCAGCAAATTAAACAACACAAACATGTCTACACGCGAACCACGTCCGACCACGACCACTAACGAAATGATATAAATATGGCAATATGTTGTACCGTAACAAATACATTTATTACAAGCGGGAGCATTGTGGTTAGATGATAAACACATTCATTTCTTTTCGCCAAAAACACAGAAGAAAACCGCAAGTCGTGAAGCTTCGTGTTTGCTTTAATTTACGAAGAAATTGTTAACTTTTAGTCCGACATTTGAAGTGTTAATTAATGCAGGGTTATACTGAAATTTGGCAGGTATGTTTTTTAATCGATCTCCAATTTTGCCAATTAGGAGAGGATCTATCTACTTATAACCAAGATGTGCGGTGGTATTCTTTCTTCCTCCTTTTGTTTTTCCAAGAATGTAATAACTGAGTTCAGTGTGCAATAAATGGACCGGTCCATTTATTTCACACTGAACTCAGTTGGATCTGCAATTAATGTAACAAGCCGTGTTTTATGTTCAAAAATGTTGCCAGTAATTGGCTGTCAAAACAAACAAGCGAAAATGAATTTTATACTCGTCCGTCCCAATCAATTCTTAACACGTCTCGCCATAGCAAATAGAACCAACTAAAACATAATTATAATTTAAAAACACAAACGATTCTCGATTCAAAAGGTCCGAAACAATCGAGTCGAGAGAGCACTATCAAATGAGCGTTTTTATTTTATTTTCGCTGCTCTCATTTACAAACAATGCGAAGCCGACGGCGGAGATCTCATCAGCGATTATCTCTCGCTGTGTGGCGAACCTTTTATTTTTATATTTTTTCTATCGTGAACAAGGACCGTTGTCGGTTGGTAAAACAAAGAGGGCATAACGATTGAATTGACGTTTTAAAGTCGAATCGTACTCCGGAATGTAGTGATATCGAAAGTTAACTAAAAAAAAACATTGCTTAAGACGTCATCAGCTACCGAAATGTTTCCTGAATTAATCACCGTTTTTATGAACTTCTTAAACATACATTGTTCAATTCCATCTGCTCAAAATACACTGAGCAAACGTCTAGCCATAAGTGTTTTCACGTTGCAAGTCACACACAGAAGAAGAAAACTCAGAAGTCAACTTACACAATCAAATTTGCAATTTCACACCTTTATTTAAATACTATTTTCCCATAACAATCCGGATATCATTGTTCCGCTATGTGTGAATTCACCTTAACTTCAGTGAAAGCGTTTCCGATGACAGATAACAGATACCACTGGGCTAAACAAAGGCTAATTTGAGGAGTGTGATATCAATCAAGCACGAGATACTTAATCTATTCTCATTCGGTCCTTCCGTGTACATGACTGCGGTAATTAATGAGGAAAATGAGCGGTACGATGTTGGGATATAAGAATAAATAGCTGAATGTACCTATTTCTATACATAAGTATGGTCTTCCTTGAGTCAAGATTAAGGTTATAACATGAGGTAATAAACAAAAAGTTGGTAGCTGTACTAACTGTTCATTGGTGTTTATGCAGGGTTCGTTGTGTGAAACCTCTTTTCTTACATCATCCATTTGATTATTACATACAGTTTCAAAGGAAACCGCGAACCACAAAGGCAAAGCCGCCCAATTGCTATGACTGACCGAAGCAACACGTCTGACGTCTAGGTAACTCACATTTCGCCAGTTATGTTTTCAGTCTCATGTAATAGGGGGCGAGCCTATTGCCATCAACCGAGCACAAATCCAGACTCCGTGGCTGCTACTGACAGATGAAAAAACATAGTGTATTCGCCCAAAATATCTGTGTTTCTATAATTCCTAATTTACGACATAAAGACTTTCAGCTAATTACCAAAGGCTATAATACTCTATAGTATTTTAGGCGGGAGATTTAAAGTGTCTCTGGCACACAGCCCAGCAAAAAGATAATTTATCTTGGCCTGAACGGTTATAGGCAATGCGGAAACGAAGATGGTGATAGCATAGCATTAAGTTATACTTATGTTAATGAAAAATGTGTCTAAGTTTGGCAGAAACTTTTAACAAGGTTACCGAACTGGTTTCAAAGAAAATTCAAAGAAAAACTTGCCGTTATAAAGCCCAGCACACACCGAGGATGGCACGGCAAGGCATTTTATCTTTATCCAACGTAAATTCATAAGTAGCTAGTAGTAACAAGATAGAAATTCCAGTGTTAAAATATCGACCCCAAGTCATCAAATGAGAATTTCTGTCGCGGCATTGAACATTGGAATCTGTGTCTTTTTACGACTAGCAACGTATGAATTTACGTTGGGTAAACATAAAATGCCTTGCCGTGCCGTGCCGGTTTGCGCTGGCCTTAACTTTCTATGGTTGGTAAACCTGATGTCCTGGACAAGCTGATATACTATCAGCGATAAAGATGTTGGGAAAGTCAAATTGGATGTAGGTACATCAGTTCATCGAGTGGTCGCAAGCGCGACTGCTAAGTATGAGGTCCTGGGTTCAGTTCGCGGATCGGGCAAAGTGTTACTGGGTTTTCTCTCAGGCTCGGTGGAGCGATCTTCACAGGATAGTTGGTAGCAACTGGATGAGAGTTGCCGAGAATCGAGTTAAGTGGTTTGCGATTGAAGAGGCCTATATTCAGCGGAGGACTGTTCTAGGCTGATCAGAACTGTTTAATTCATTACCGACCTACTAAAACGAATTAAATTCAAGCCAACATTTCCCTGCAGCTACAACGTCCCATCACTAATGAAACCAACAACTTTTTGCTTTGTGCTCCACTTTGACAAACGGCGCTCCATACACCAATACACTTGCACCCACATTCATCAGCACAACAAACGGCGGGCTCTGCGCCCACTAGGTAATAAGTTTCTTAATTAATTGTTATTGCCGACTGAATATTTGCAGCATTATTGGATTACTTTAGTTATAGGACTGGACTATATGGAATCTATTGTCGCATACATGTTTTGTCTTGGGTGCTATAAACATGTAGGTACATGTTGGTGGATTTTTCACAGCGGGACGGCAATATTGAGTATTATGTAGATTCACGTTCGAGGAAAAGGCGCTCGGCTTAGTATGAATTGTGCAGAGCCTAACATGATTTAGCGATGTTAGATGCCGAACGGAGTTTGCCGATAGGGATGAACAGAATGAAAACCGAATATTTGTAGTAATTGCTTCGGGGTCGGCTTGGATGTTCAGCGAATACTGCCAAATGTCACCGACTCGAACAAGCATGTAGCTTACAATGTACTTTTGTCACATCTTATGCCTCATTTACATTAGTCAAGTGTTTATCAAAGTAGATAAGTGCAGGGGGTAAGGCAGTGGTGTATACCGATCGGACAGTGGCGAGTCAACAGTCACTGTCTAGGTTTTCGCCACTCGCCACTATACTTGTAGTTGCTACTTGCTACTGTCCTTAATCAACGTCAATCGGGCCTTGGAAACAGACGGTTTCTTAATATATCGCTTATATTACTGATATCATTTGACATCTCGCTAATGTTACTATGTTGACTTATTCAGAGGATGACACGACTTCCCCAAAAGGTGCTAGCCGCAAGGCTAGTCCGTGGGTACCGCACGATCTCCGGTGAAGCGGCGAGCCTCCTTGCCGGATTGCCGCCATGGGCTCTGGAGGCGATAGTAATCGCGCGCCTGCACGAGTGGCGCGCGAATGCACTACGCCGCGCCGGGGGGAAACTCCGCTGCCGCGGCAAATAGCCGCTCAGCGGACAGACCTCCGGCGCGATCTCATGGCGACATGGAGAGAGCGACTGTCGCAACCCCGTGCAGGGCTCGCCACAACAGTGGCGATAAGTCCCCTCTATGAGGACTCACCTTCCACCTGACGCAGGTTCTCACCGGACATGGTTGTTTCGGGAGGTACCTGCAACGAATCGGGCGGGAGGAAACGCCCAGGTGTCAACATTGCGAGGATCGCCCGGAGGACACGGTGGAAACACACCGTGGAGGTATTCTCCGCTTGGGCGGAGCACCGCCGTGTCCTCGTAGCGGCGATTGGCGGCGGCGAAATCTCGTGTCCCGCCCTGGTTCAATCCATGGTCCGGAGCGAGAGGGAATGGGAAGCCGTCACCGCCTTCTGCGAAGTAGTCATGCTAGCGAAGGAGGTGGCGGAACGTGAAAGGGAGAGAACCTCACGTCCCAGCCACCGCGGGAGACGCCCCGGGCGTCGGGGGCCACGTGGTTCTCGGCCACCGTAGGCGCGGGCCTGTGGACGGCGAGTAATGGGCTAGCTCGCCGTTCGTCCGTTTTATGACGACAGGCCTTGTCGACGGCGCGTTCGTGTTCCACGCGCGCCTCAAAGAGATGTCAGCAAACCGGAGGGGTCCGCAAGGGCCGATGCCTGCCAGGGCTGCGGGACTGTTCGAAAGAGATACCGCGACCCTGGAATACAAAGGGCAATAGAAAGAACATGGATGGGTTTTAGTCAGTAAAAGTCTGACACTCCCTTCCGCTCCGCCCAGAGCGGGAGGAGGTCATTTGATGATTTCCAATCAGAAAAAAAAAGGCTGACACGACTTGTGCAAACATCATTTTATATGCAGCTCCCCCAAAACCATCTTAATGTATGACCAAAGTACGTTGAAATTGATTGCGTTTATTTAGCAGAATAATCAAGACGACCAGTTTACCTCTCGTCTACACAGAGCATCAGGTTTGACTCAGTCAGAATTCATAATGACCCCAGAAATTCCCAAGGCGTAATAGCTACGTATAAACTCCTAAGGACGCTTGTACAAATTCCTTCGAATAAATAGTACTGAGATAGTTGTATATAATTATGTCGAATAAGATGGCAATGGTACGTAAAATTGCAGATTTATTCTTAGAATTGTATCCGGTACGATGTCCTAAATTCCTCTAAAGTTAGTTTAAAGAAACTTTGTATTCATGAAGTTTGATTGGAATCCTTTCTCCCACGCGAATGTTTCTTAGTATTACGTAATACTAAAGGCAGATATCTGTTATCCTGAGCGAACATAAATGGGCAGGCTTGGTGGCATAGAAACATTTTCAGCGCAGAAACTGTGAAAATAAAAGCAAGCACACCTCATAGAAAATTGCTTCCAAACATTTCGTGGAAATTCAAATCCATGGTTCCGCGTAATGATCCAATCGGCTTCTTTTTTCAAAAAACCGATTTCCCGCTATTTTTCAAATATATTCAGTAATACCAACTGGTAAACGAAAAACTCTTTCCAAGCGAAGTGATTATGACATCAAATATTCGAGGTATTCCCGTTTGAGCACCTATTTTTAGGGCACCTAGACATTGAGCACCAAAGGTATTCCCATTTGGGCACCAACCATTTTAATAGATTGGTGCTCAAATGGGAACAATAAAAAATATTCAACTTTATTCCCTTTTGAGCACCTACGATGCGGCAGCTTATAGTGTTGAGGTGGATAATAAAACATATCGATAAAATTGGCAGTACTTTTTTTATTATCATATTAATTTTAGGAAACCAAGTAATTCTAATTAATATCATAATCAGCCTTATGTTATTTTCTAGGTAACTCACCTACATAAGACAAATAATACAAATCACGTTCCTCGTAATAACAGTATGGTCTTTATACCTTGTTTTTAATAATTAAAAGGAGAACAGGCAGAAAAAACCCAGACCCGACAGAAAAGTAACATACCTCAGTTTTTTTGTTATTATTTATATAATCATATTATATAGTTTTTATATTCGAAATCAATGGCTAACACCAAAATATTGCCTTATGTTTTTGTTCAGGCTTTACACTAAAAAAGTACAAAATGCCTACGTATCTACACAATTCGTAAATATAATAATGTATCGTAATTCGTAATGTAATATGTAACTAAATGACGTAGAAAAGTAAGTAGTTATGGGATGTATTAAAAAAAAAAAAAAATTTTCGTATAGGAGGTTATTTGTGTGTATGTATAAAAACGGTCACGTACTGTGTGCATACCTACTACGGCTCAGGTGATTTTTGGTGACGGAAACCAATCATGCTATCATCATTATCATCATTACATCATTAGTGTTGTATATTACCTAGGGTGGGCTAGACATCGAGATCACTTTGACCACCCCGCACTGGGTATGGATTATGTTTTAAGGGACATAGAAATACAATAAAACTTTATTTCGACATATTGGTTTTATTTTTGGTAGAACCCCGTTGATAGCTACCTAAATCACTGATCTACGATCAGATCATTCCTTGCGATTATTCCACTAATACCGGCTGCGTTAAAAATAAAAATGTTATCGTAACGGTGATTAATGAACTTTTTAGTTCTCTAATCACCGATATAAGCTCGAACTGGCGTCAACGAATTAGTGGAATAATCCGATCTGAATCATCGAATATGACGATTTTAATTAATCCTAAGTTTTCTACCAGTCTACCTTAGGGTGATGCAGAGACAAAACAGTAGGTGCAATAATAATGCAGAAAATTATGAAGAATAAAATATGTATATATTTTATTTATTTATAATATGATATAATTATGTAAGTATTAATAAGAAATATTGTTTAATTAAAAACAAGAAGCATAAAGACTCTTTGCTGTTGTAACGAGGAATGTGATTTCTTTTATTTGTATAAGTAGGTGAGTACCTATGTAACAAGATAAGGTTAAATGTGATATTAATAAAAAATATACAGAGTTCATATTTTCCAAAACGACTAAAATCTTTACTTGTAAATTATACGAGTTTGTAAATATTAAGAAGAAATTTTAATTATTAAAAACAAGGTATAAAGACCATACTGTTATTACGAGGAACGTGATTTGTATTATTTGTCTTATGTAGGTGAGTTACCTAGAAAATAACATAAGGCTGATTATGATATTAATTAGAATTACTTGGTTTCCTAAAATTAATATGATAATAAAAAAAGTACTGCCAATTTTATCGATATGTTTTATTATCCACCTCAACACTATAAGCTGCCGCATCGTAGGTGCTCAAAAGGGAATAAAGTTGAATATTTTTTATTGTTCCCATTTGAGCACCAATCTATTAAAATGGTTGGTGCCCAAATGGGAATACCTTTGGTGCTCAATGTCTAGGTGCCCTAAAAATAGGTGCTCAAACGGGAATACCTCAAATATTCCCCCACATACACTTTTCAATAGCTACCGTAATGAACCACCATGGTCATATAGAACTCAACTTCGATATAGTGGTAACTAATGGCCCATTAACCGAGCCATTTCCACAACTCTTTAATAATGATAAAAGCATCCATCGAGGCAATCGCGTTATTTTTCACTTACGAGAATCCGAGCATAAGATATGAGCGTTCCTATCACGCGAGCGTTTGTATGAGTTATCTGTTTTCAGTATTCGCTTATAGGAACCGTTATAGTAGCCGTATCCTCATCTGCCTAGCCTAGGTCGGTTTCCAGTCTAACCGCATGCAGGATGCAGACCAGAATTTTACATGGAGCGACTGCCTATCTGACACCTGTCCGAGGTACGGCGGTATCATACCGCCGCCTTCCAAAATCTGGGATACTACTGTCAAATTTGTAATGGGAAAACCCCATAGCTCTTTTTGCCCGACCCCGAATCGAACCCAGGACCCCACGCACGGGGTAGACAAATTGTCATTATATATCGACGATACGGTAAATGGAAAAGTCAAAAATGAATTGAACTGACATAAGCTGAAGAATTTGTACCAATCAAGTTGACAGTTACTGTAGTAAAACGAAGCGCTTTGCAAAGCGATTATAGTGTGTAGACCCTTTAGTTTTACTTGAATGAAGTCGTTCAAGCCGACAAGACCGGACTCTGGGCTGGCTGCGGACATGACTTTGACAGATATTTCAGCATATTAGGTACAGCTATTGCTGATAGTAGAACAATTAACATTCTACTAAAACGCTGCTACTATGACGTGAATTAACTGAGGAGCTCGTGGCTAAGTAATAACAGCCGCTCGGGTCGATCTTCAGCCTAAGCCGCTTGCCTAGGTTGGTCCGTGGATGGGTATGGGTGACCGCCCATTACATGCCGAGTTTCCTCCGTGCCTCGAAAAGCATGTTAAGCCGTTGGTCTCGGCTGTCAGTAGCCTGGAAATCGGTCAACCAATTTTACCAATGTATCGTATTACCCAGTACTAACTGGGTTGTAGTAGAGTTCAGATAGACAGTCGCTCCATGTAAAATACTATTATTCAGATGCATCGGTTAGACTGAATGTCAACCCTAAGGTATTTGAGAAAAGGCAGATGATGATGTTAGCATAGAGCAAAATCATAGCATATCAATTCAGTGTAATTCCTCTTTGTTATTAGAAGAGTAACACGTTGATTCAGAAGAAAACTTGTGTTTGAGACTTCTGCGAAAAATTGTACGTATTGTTTGGATTCGCTTTACAGCTAAATACTATTGTGTCCGGACTTTGTTTTGCCTTTTACGAGCAAGAAGAATTACAGGGTTTATTCTTATTCTAAATAATTCATGGATCAAACCCATCACGCAGACATTACATTACTTTGTGATTTGTTCCATAACCTTGTTACCTTTGTCCTTATAACTGTGAAAGAAAACACCGTGAAAAAAGCGGCTTATCCTAGGGTCCAAGCACTAACACACATTGGGCCCGTGTCGATAACGGGCCACTCCCTCACGGTGATCCTCAGACCCTTAGAGAGGACCCCTCCGTCCCAGCAGTGGGAACGTGAAAGACTAATTACATAATAACCAAGTAAGCTGTTAAAATAAGCCTGCAGTATCATTTTACAGGATAACTGTACAAAAACACAGCATTCCTATAATATGCTACTTTATGAAAGCTACTTACGAAAAGTACCACTTTTTGCATTAACGGCAATGACAGAAAACATCCTCACATTTCCGCATTAAACGAATAAAATGTGAGTTACCCGTGTTGTTCAGTCTAGTGTGCTTTAAGTAAACAGCTTCCACGACAACGAAATAAAGAGGTCGGGCTTACATTAACTTGATTTCGTATATTATTACTAGAGTTCGTATATTATTACTAGAGTTCGTATATTATTACTAGATTTCGTATATTATTACTAGATTTTGTATATTATTACTAGCTTTCGTATTATTTTACTAGGTTTGGATTAATTTCACTAATCGCATCGGCATCATCATCATTTGCCTAGCCTTTTCCCAACTAAATTGGGATCGGCTTCCAGTCTAACCGGATTCAGCTAAATACCAGTATTTTACATGGAGCGACTGCCTATCTGACCTCCACAACCCAGTCAGCACTCGGTAATACGATACGATAAGCCTTGGTAAGACTCGTTGTCGGACTTTCGGGCCACTGACTACTTGTAACTATTGTCAAAGATCTACAAATGTCACCCGGGACGGGTAGAAACTCCCGTCCCGGGACCCGGGGTCCGGGACTGTTAGTTTCTTCCCGTCCGTCGGCTCTTGCCTAGGATGGTCCGTGGATATCCACGGACCATCCTAGGCAAGAGCCGAGCCTGTTATTATTTGGCCACGATCTCCTAAATTTCACTAACAGCACCTGTTGCTGTTAGTGAAATTTAGGAGGTGATTAGTACGTTTCTATACTTATTTCAGGAAATCATGCTAAGTCCCCCTGATGTCACTACACGTGGCATGATCAACGCATTTCTATACATTTGTTTTAGTCGCCGTTCGCACCGGTTTCACTGCAGCGAATTCCCCGTGGACAGAAGTGTAAGTTTAATTTATTTTAGTAACTTTGGTTTAATCGAGTTGAAAGTAAGTATGAGTGAGACATGAACATAACTAAGATAAAATTGTAAATAATTACAAACTTTCTAACAATGTTTTGCATTGTTACGTATCATCAATTAGATGGATTTTGACTGTATGTTTGAAGAATATCTAGGGAGCTCGTGTAAATAGCACGTGTAAGAATTACTTAAGAGGAAGTGGGGGCTTAAGGAATGGATTGATAGCACTTGGCGACGGTATTTACTTGCCTTCTATTTATATTATAAATCTATCTCGTGTGAGTGTCTCCCCTTTAGTGGGTTTATCTGACCAAAACGTTTCGAATACACGCTAGCAATGTAAGAATCGTTTTTGTGTGTTTAGTTTCTATTCTTAGGCTAAATTATTGGTGTAGTGGTAGCAAGCGCTATAGTTGAGTATTAGGGGATCCCCAGGTTGAGTAGTGTTTTAGGGTTTTTCGTAAAAAAAAGTTTGTTGCATCACGGAAAACTGTATTTTGGCCCGGTTGATGGCAAGATATTTGCCCTTTATTACACATAGCTGGTGTGAGTGTAGGTACACTTCTGTCTGTATAAGCGGTCTCTACCCCAGAAGAGTTTCTTTCTCCATAGGCCATGGCTGGCCAACTGTCAATTGCCAGTCAGTTTGTAAATTCAAGTTCTTTCCGGATAATGTCTTTCCAGATCTTATTTTTCAAAGAAACTCCATAGCAGATGCCGCTCCATAGCTCCGACGTATACTTAATCTCCATACCACGCTAACTATACCATCCCATTGTCCCAGTTCATGTTACCAAACACACAACAGATCACCGGCAAACGGTGTTTTTGGGTTTTTGATCAGAAAATTGTCAGTAGCATCCCGGAGTCTGTATTTTTGTCCGGTTGATAGCAAGATACTCGCCCTTAATTACATGAGATTTAAACACAGCTGGTGAAATGTGAGTGTAGATACTGCAGGTAAACCTCTGTCAATATATGCACGTCTTGCTTGCTCCATCGGCCATCGTTTCTTCAACAATCGTGGCCAGGCCACTACCACTTCAGTTTACTTACTCTGCACTGCAGGTACTTTTCTGTCTATACATACGCGGTTTACCGCAGGACTTGGTTGCCCCATCGGCCATAGGATCCAAGAGGCCGGATCACTGCCACTTCAGCTTGCTAGTATTCTATTCCGGATATTTTCAAATGATGTCTCATCCTACAGCGGTGGCGCTGAGAGCAGCGGTGGCCCAATGGTGGTGCCCCGAGTTACGCACAGTAAGTCGTTGGTTCGAACCCAGGCAGGCACATTACTTTGTGTAATTTATTTCATTCTCAAAAACGGTGAAGGAAAACATCGTGAGGAAACCGGCATGTCCTAGAACCAAAAATTCGAAGACATGTGACATCTACCAACCCGCACTGGGCCCACATTGTGGATTATAGCCCATTCCCCTCTCATAGAGAGAAGGCCGTGTGTCTCAACAATGGGAATATTAGAGGCTGATTATGCTCATCCTACAAAGAAACTCCAAGCTAAACCCGGTTCATAGCACCGACGCATAATCTCCATACACACTAACTATATCCCATTGTACCAGTTCATGTTACCAAACACACATTAGTCCAATTTAGAGAACACCCAAACGGAAGCGATCAATCATTGGTGACAGTCACAATATAGACGTGTTACACTATAGATTCGTAGATTTATGTGCGCGAATATACCACTTATGTTGTGTTGTGTACATTCGACGAGAAAATGGCTTTCCATTTTCACGGTGGAATGCGTGTTTGGTTGGATGAATTGGTTATGAGATTCCTGTTGCGTATTTAGCGTGATGTATTATTCTGTTGCTTGGGATTGGATTGAAATGTTAAGCACTTTCATTGTGTCAAAAACGGAACAACATTACTTAACAACTTCAAAACATGCCTATAATCCGTGAAAGGTTCTTTTAAAAGGTACTTACTACAGTACACCCAACGGAAAGGAAGTAAGGATGGTGGTGAACTTACAAGTTCCCACTTCCATAAGTGGCGAACTTACAAGTTCCCACTTCCATAAGTGGTGAACTTACAAGTTCCCACTTCCATAAGTGGCGAACTTACAAGTTCCCACTTCCATAAGTGGCGAACTTACAAGTTCCCACTTCCATAAGTGGTGAACTTACAAGTTCCCACTTCCATAAGTGGCGAACTTACAAGTTCCCACTTCCATAAGTGGCGAACTTACAAGTTCCCACTTCCATAAGTGGTGAACTTACAAGTTCCCACTTCCATAAGTGGTGAACTTACAAGTTCCCACTTCCATAAGTGGCGAACTCACATTTCGCCGGTTAAGTTTAAAAGAAACCTATTGCCATCATCTGGGCACAATTCCAAACTTAGGCAATACACAAATAAAATATTACATTGAAATATGAAATTACGATTTCTTTGGTGTCCACTAACTAACTTTGGTTTGGTGGGACTGCCCATTCGATTCCCAGGTCGGGCAAAGCGTTATTGGGTTTTTCCATCAGGAATTTCTCAGTAGCTGCCACGAAGTCTGGATCTCTGCCCGGTTGAAGCCAATAGGCTCGCCCCTTATTACATGGGACTTAAACATAACTGGTGATATGTGGGTGTATAGGATTACACCCACACTAGGAACACCTCTGCTTAACTTTCCGGGGATTACAGGCGCGATGTTAGATTGGTGTCCACTAATGTACCAAAATATTACAGAATTAACTACTTAACCCTGGTTTATAACTAAGCAGAATCGAAGTCTTAGTACAAATCATAAAGAGCGAAACAATTAATGATCTTACTAGACGCTCTTACTCTAAAATAATTCCTTTCCAACATTTACGAGTCCAGTAGATGGTATAAAGTACAGCGACACCTAACATACGGTATGTAAACATTTATTCCGTATCGAGAGTATTATCGGAGGAACATTTTACGCCAACGGAACGGGTGTAAACCAACGTCGCCATAGACAAACGGCCTATTTCCCTTCGCGCCATTTCTCTAAGGGCTAGTCCACATGAGCGTTTTGCCGCTTCACTGCGTTTTTGTTGTGCGTTCTTGTCGCTGACGAGGCTGTAATGGAATTGTTGTAAATGTGATTTTTGATCGAGTAAATACTTTACTTTTGGTTATTCTATTAATTTTGATGGTTATTTATTTATTTATTTATTTATTTATTAATAAAGGTTTACCAACAGCTTGTGTGTACAAAATATTTTGAGTACAGGTTTTACAGTCTTGGACTTACACAGTCGCCAATTACAGGTTAACCAGCATTCACAAAGAAAGTGATAAGTTAATAACACAAGAGTATAAAATTATAGAGTATATAATTATAGTTATCGATTAGTTCTAGTTTTATCCCTTATATTATTATGTATTCCCGTTAGTTTGACAATTCCAGTTCCTTAGAAACCAACCTGTTATCATCTTTGTCCTTTAAAAAGATTGAGGTTTCCGAGACTTTTACAGTTAATGCTGATTAGATTTTCATGTAAATATTCTTAAAAGATTATCTTTTTATAAAACGGCATCGCATTAATGAAAGAGGTGCTGATATTTCTAGGTTTTATCAATAGCCTTCCGGTAAGACATCAAAAAAGAGCAATTGATAATATCTTTGATAGACTTAATATGAAGATAAGTTTTATCAAGTCAATTTATTTTGTAAGATCTTCACTCATTATGGAATGCAAATAAAGATATGAATATTAATATGAATATCAATCTAGCAGCATGACCTTACCTTACCTAGTTATTACAAATATAACTTAGAAAATATTTACAAAATGTTTAACTAAGTATAATGTATTGGGAATGTATTGGAAATGTAATGAAATACTGGCTGGCATCTGCGACTTTACAGAAATATTTTAAGTAAGTCGAAATAATACACAAGACTTACTTGAAAAATTTGCCATACACATTTAATTGATTGATTCATGGTTGATTGATTAATTGATTGATTTTCGTGATTTTTCAGTAGTCGGGTTTTTTAGTGGTATGATAACAAATTCTTGTTTGTGATCCTATTCAATTTCTACTTCTAGTACCTATTAGGTTATGGTCATGAGAAAGAAATACAGCGAAATACTAAAGAACCCTTTCAACCAGCAGCTCCAACTAAACCATAATTACCGTAAGTCACTTTTAATTCCCCAGACCACCTCATAAGAAAAAAAAAACGCAAAAAAAAAACAATCCAATACATTCTACCCCTTACATCGAACACCCGCACAGAAACATTTCGCGCTATAACAAAACAAAATAGAGCGAAACAGATATGTATCTGTAAACAAAGCCATGCGTGCATTAATTCCTGTAATTTATAATCAAGTTTGAACAACCCGTATTCGATATACAGCATGTATCAAAAATGAGTAGTCATATTTAAGGACTAGCTGTGCCCCGGTTCTTCGTTCCCGTGAAATGATTATAAAAATATTACTTCCCTGTTTGAATCGGATTTTGATAACAATTTCAAGGGTTTTAATATTTTTGCACGGAACCCTAATCCTTTTTCTAAAATAAAAGTAAGTCTCGTCAAAATCGGTCCAGTTTCGAAGATTAGCCGGAACAAACAGACAGACAGAGTAAAAAGCTGTTTTTTTTAAACTTATAAACAGATACTTCAATTTTATTTATTTGTGTAGATGTAGAATAAAGGCCACCAAACTGAACCACTACCTCTTGACGACACGGTTGGCGCAGTGGTCAAGCGATTGACTGCTGCGCTGCATGTAGCGGGTTCGATTCCCGTACGGGACAAATATTTGTATGACCTACAAGTAGTTGTTCCGGGTCTGGGTGTTTTTCTATCGATAATATGTATGTATTTACAAAAAAAAATGTATATATGTAGTTTATCAGCCATCTAGCTACCATAACACAAGCATTAAGTTGCTTAGCTTGGAACTAGATGGTGCTGTGTGAAAATGTCCAGGGATATTTATTATATTTATTTATTTACCTCTATGGGGCTAATACTGTAATCGCGCTAAAAGTATCAGCTCACCAAGAAATGATTTCATTTGGGTCGAGTAGGTATTGAAATTTTGTATGGAATGTCAGAGGAATAAAAACTCTGTCACCATCAGGTTAGGCACTAACTACACGATAAAAAAGAATAATGAGATAGCTGAATACCATGACCACATATTTCTAATACACGCTGTACACTGAAGGTACGGGCTGGATTAAAGATATAAAAATTCACTTAGGTACGTGAGAAAAATTCTCAAGTTACTGTTTGTTTGTGAAATTCTTCGTGTAACATAAAAGTTGGTAGAACTGTAGAATGTGAAACGTTGTTAAAGTAATTTGTGGAAGTTCGGGAATTTTCTTTTGAATGCTACAAGAAATTGTCGGCGGAGTTAGTTTATTTATTTATTTAATGTGAGAAAAAAACTTACTGATACTAATCTGGAAATGTAGAAATTCCTCCTGGTAAAAAGATATTATCTTTGTCTTGTCAAAAAGCTCAATAACATATTCTCAAAGTTCTTACGTACAAAAATCTAATAAGTTCACACCAAGTAGCCATATAAAGTGAACGCATAGCATCAGGGTCATTATGCAAACACTAAATAAATTCAACATTAATAATCCGTCCTGTATACCGAAGAATGGGAACGCAGAAGCTGAACCAGAGAACTAAAACAGCATAAGCGACAATATCACCAATGTCCCTTACGCTCTTTAAGATCTTATAGGGCTATGTTCAGCGGCTCCCATACGTCAATGCCCACCTACGCATTATGCAAACGTTACTAAGTGCACCTTTTGTTTGTTCTGCGGTCCGTACTTCGGTACGGTCAGTAAAATAACAACATTACTGGGCACAGGTGTCGGCTTACGGCCTACGAGAAATATGACAGAAGGTCACCTACTCTTGTTGTTGATTAAGTTGGTACTTTCTATGTAGAAAGTGTTCGAGTGTGACGATACTTACTTTTGGCGCACCCTGTGCTAAAAACCTGACTGTTTGGATCACAGAGTACAGAATCGCTTCGCCAGTAGTATAGTGCACTCGTGGCGTGGCATGACCACCGTGAAAACGGGTTTTGTCGCCGGAAGAATCGACAAAATGACTGATTGTAGAAATATTTTTCTATCATCGTAAGCATGGTGATATTAAAAATGTAGAAAAGAAACGTTTCTATTCTTCAGTCAACTTTTGTCGACTAAAAATAATGTTATAATTGCAATTTTTCTTTTTAATACTATTCTTTTTGTTTATTGACTTATGTCGGGGTCCTACCGTCGGCGTCGCCGTCTCCTCAGTTTTTAGGAGGAGAAGAATGAAAGTAACTCCGAAAAGAATGCTGTACGAGCTGGACCGCATACCGCTGTACCGTGGCTCTTAATCCCCTGCTGTGTGCGGCAAATATTTTATCAAACAATGTCTAATGCCCGTTTTCACCAACACTAAGGTGTCACCTAACAGAATGCCTCATTCCTGTTTTCACCAACACTAAGTAACACCTAACTCAATGCCTGTGTCCGTTTTCACCAACACTAAGACACACTTAACTCAATGCGTAATGCTCGTTTTCACCAACACTAAGGTTTCACCTAACGGAATGCCTTATTCCCGTTGTCCCCAATACTAAGTGTCACCTACCTCTATGCCTAATGCCCGTTTTCACCAACACTAAGGTGTCACCTAACGGAATGCCCAATTCCCGTTTTCACCAACACTAAGTGTTACCTAACTGAATGCCTAATTCCTGTTTTCACCAACATTATGTGTGACCTAACTCTATGCCTAATGCTCGATTTCTCCAACACTAAGTGACACTTAACTGAATACCTAATGCCCCTTTTCACCAACTCGATTTTTTTTTATTTTGTTTACTTATTCACATGAGATAAATTCACTATTTTATTTTTCTGCATTTTATTCTGTAAGTCAAAATGAAAATTCAAGATGCTCCGATGAAAATTTTTGGTTTTTTCTTCAAGGGTGTCATTTTCATGGTTTTTGGAGTCGCCGATAGCGAAAATGTGCTCAAAATGAAAATCCAAGATAGAGCCGATGAACATTTTCGGTTTTTTCGTCAAAGTTATCATTTCCCTGGTTTTCGAGGTCACTGATAACGAAAATGAGGTCAAAATAAACAGAAAAAAAAAACAATTCTAATTTTTTTTAGACTCAATTTTCACCCTTCGCCACTGATATGTAGAAACCGAAGTCTTTGGAAGCATTCCGTAACACAAACACAAAACACACGTACACGTGTGAGTAATCGGTGACACGCCTGAATGACCGAACACAGTGGCAATTCGGTTTAGAAATAAAGTCTGGCAGAAGACGTATTTTTTAAAATGTAACAACGATCATCTGCCTAGCCTTTTTCAAACAATTCTAGACAAACCTGGTGCCGCTATCTTTTAAAATACCAGTATTTTTCATGTAGCGACAGCAAATCTGACCTCATCAACCCGGATACTGGGTAATAGGTACGTCACCCCTTGGTAAGACTGCTTGCCAGACTACCACAATACAAAAAAACAATAATGCTAGTGTAGTAAGAAAAACGCATTATGCAATCACGATACAAAAACACGTAGTGCCGTAGTGAAACAATTCCTTTATTTATCTTACAAAAATAAAGGAATTGTTTCACTACGGCACTACTGTTCGGATATTGGAAGAAAAACACTTTGACGAGTTAGATTGATTGGTTTGCGAATATACTTCAAATGTGTCTATGTGCCAAGCCAATCAAATTCAGTAGAGAGTGTAGAGGCTATTCGATCCTTCGTAGATTTTATTTGTTCTACAAAAGCCTTCTCGCTTTGTTTTAGGGTCTAATCAGGTAGAAAGCTGTAAATAGCTAGGCTCTTGGAATTAATTTCATGTAGTTGGTCAGTTATAACAATCTATGTTTAGGTAAAATGCTTTACATTTAATGCCTTTGCTTGAAACTAGATGAACCAGTTTATTTTTTCTACTGCTATTACATTTGCAGCAGAAATATATTTATTTTAATTCTCATACTCGTAACATTTAACGCAACAAGAGGGCTTTTTACTGTGGCCCAATACTGTGGCCCTAGAACGAGTGCTTGAATGCTGAGCGATTTCAGAACTAAAACGCTATAGCATAGTAGTTACTTTCGAAAAAAAATCGTATTTCCGTTAATTTCAAGGGCTTCGTGGAACATTAAAGTAATACAAAAAGACTAATGTCAGTAAATAATTCCACCTTTTGGTTTGTGAGTTATATTCGAATATTTTTTTTACATAGACATGATATTTTTATGAGTGGCAATAACACATGAAAATGTATCAAGATACATATCAAAGTAATAGTCAACAAAAGTAAGGAACACAACCGAAGCGCAAGTTATTTACGAATCATGTTTGTTTGTTGATTTCGCGATCATAAAAATTATATAGCCCTGCTTTATGACAATGTTTTTATTACAAAAACAAATACATTGGGACATTAATCTGATCACAACGCCTTTAACTGTACCTACACAAAATTTCGGTGACATAGTTCAAGCGAATTTAACAAAAAAACAGTATCTAAATTTGTTCAAAATGTTACTATAAATGCTAAGTTTGGATGGATGAATGCTTGTTACTCAACCACGCCAGAACGGCTGAACGGATCTGGGTTCAATTGGTCATAGATGTAGATTATAGTCTGGAATAGCACATTAGGCTACAATTTTTTTTTCCCCATACAAATCAAAATTTCCACGCGAACGAAGTCGCAGCCAACAGTTAGTATCACATATTTTTCACATAGGTACTAAGGTGAATTTTAAATACTTAAAGCCAGCGTTTTTGACTGCGAGTATGGTCAGATGTATAAACGTGAAAATCAAAAGGAGAAAGCGAGGATTTTAACAGGCGTTCTTTACTTCCTGCCTACCCCCATTAGAAAACCCGTGTGAGTTTATTGTACTGAGTTCCAAAGTATGAGTGAGGTATTACATGTTATATTGGAAAGTTAAGAGTCGACAAAGACTAATAAAATAAAATAAAAAAAAACCTTTTAATTCCATTAGTTATTACAATTACCTAGGTACTTAACAATAGTAAGTCGTTGAATTTGTCAGAATTGTTGTAGTGACATAGGCTATATAAATTTTGAATACGGCGCCCACAAATGAAAATAAAAAACCGGCCAAGTGCAAGTCGGACTCGCGCACGAAGGGTTCCGTACCATTATCTATAAAAACGGCAAAAAAATCATATCTGTTGTATGGGAGCCCCCCTTAATATTTTTTTTTTTAATTTTTAGTATTTGTTGTTATAGCGGCAATAGTAATACATCATTTGTGAAAATTTCAGCTTTCTAGCTATCACGGTTTATGAGATACAGCCTGGAGACAGACAGACAGACAGACAGACAAGTCTTAGTAATAGGGTCCCGTTTTACCCTTTGGGTACGGAACCCTAAAAAGAGGGAGGGGGTTGTTTTTTTTTCTTACCATAGCAATATGGGTATCAAATGAAAGCTAGTGAAAAGAACATTACAAAAATATATGTATCATATCACATTATTATTACTGTTTTAACACAAATTGTCAAAAACTAAAAAAGTCTGAAATAAAATTATTATTAGAAAAACATAAAAACTGACTGCTTAAAAATAATAAACTGCAAAGCAAAAAACAAGCACATTTTAAATGAATCAAAAGTTGGAAGCTGGGGCCCATTCCATTTTCATAATTTTATATTACAATTTGCCTCGCCTGCTTCCAACTTTTATTTCATTTAGTTAATTATTTTTATAACTTAAGTATACGAGACTCTTTCATTCTTTAATTATTTAATCAAAGTGTAAAGATTGCTTTAGTGAGACGTCAAGTGAGCGGACGTATAAATTCTCTATTCGAAAGAAACAATTGACTGCAAGTTGTAAAGACGAAAAGTCTTTTGTACTTCTTTGATCATCTGAGTTAGAACTTTGAAATGGTGCAGGTGTCACTACAAAGTTGGAGGAACTGAACGTTATGTTCCAAACCTATTTACAAAATAGAGTTGAAGTTAGTTGAAACTGTACGGAAAAATTTGCGGACGTGGCTCCGGACAGTCGGACACTGGACTAATAATATACTAAAGTACACAGGGTATAAACGGACCCTTCACGGAGACGTCAACCAAAAAAAATATTGCTTGGACACGACTTTTTTTTAAATAAAAAGTGCTGATGGATGCATTGAATAGTACATACAACTGTGATGGAGAATTGGAGGTATTTAAAGTAAAGTTATAACATTTAAATCTAGCATTTTTTTAAACGTGTGATATTTTGAGAACTTTGACCTTCAATATCTCCGTAACTAGAAGGTTTGGAAAGGCAATGATCACAATGTCGGGAAGAACCAGCACCTGACGCTTTCGTTAAGGGTGTTAAGTGCACCCTGCATGTCCGCAGCCAGTTCCAATCTGTCCGAACCGATTTGACCAAACTTTTACAGCCATCGAATTATTTAGCTTCAAATTGAACCAGTTATTGTAAAAGTAGTGGAGCATTAAATTGTAGTTTGCAATTAATTTGTGCATGTTTCACAGTTTAAATATTCAAATGGGTAAATGAAAATTTATTTGAACGCAATGCGACATTAGGCTAAAAGTGTATATTGCCTCGGGGCTTCGAAACTAACTTTCGACATAGGAATAGCCTCGTTAAAGTTCAGACTATTTGAGCGTAGAGTCGTAAATTCTGTCTAGAATTTCTCGATAAACATTTACCAGTCGATACTTTATACAGCAAAAGGTATATATATTAATATAGGATACTAGCTGCCCAGCGCTACTTCGTTCGCGTGGTGTCCTACCCCTTACCCTACCCTACTCCTACTCTACTCCAACACTACTCCTACCCTACTCCTACACTACTCCTACCTTACTCCTAACCTACTCCTACCCTACTCCTACACTACTCCTACCCTACTCCTACCCTAGTCCTACACTACTCCTACACTACTCCTACCTACCCTACTCCTAACCTACTCCTGCACTACTCCTACCCTACTCCTAACCTACTCCTACACTACTCCTACCCTACTCCTAACCTACTCCTACCCTACTCCTACACTACTCCTACCCTACTCCTACACTACTCCTACCCTAATCCTACCAAAAAAAAAGTATCCTAGTGTTGTTTTTAGACTTATACAGGCAATTTTTTAAATTTTTCTCGCCGTAAAAACCATCCTTGAACTTCAACGAACATTTAAAAAAAAGAATTGGCCAAATTGGTCCAGGCGTTGTTGAGTTATGCGCTTACCAACACATTTTGCGATTCATTTTTATATTATAGATTAAAAAAAAACTAAAAGTAAGTAATACAACAGTCTGCCAGACATTTGTTCCAGTTTCAAACCATCCGGCTTTAGACCGTTCTCAGAATGTCCAAGAGATAAAAATATGATTCCTAAGATCCGGGACCAAACGTTTCTAAAACGGTTTCATATAAAGTAGAAACTTTTTTAAAGTTTTAAACGGAGGATCGCATTTTACTGCAGTCCATGGACTAAAGAACTTTTTATTGTTCTTCGCGAAGTAAAAAGTTTAATTAGAACAGGGCAGATAAAAGGCATCTTCGTGTAGGTACCGAGTTTCTTGACATAGCATTTGAACTAGAACATTTAAAGTAAAATAAAAGAGGCGACTTGATTGCAGTTTCTGAGTGTTTAGCGGTTTTCGCTGTGGATTACTGGATCAGCATTCCGCACGGCAGAAATATTTAAGTCTATGTTTGTATGGACTCATTCTTAACGGAGAAGGCAAATTGTAAACAAAATTGGAAAGCCATGGGGGAGGCCTTTGCCCAGCAGTGGGACAAAGCAGGCTGACATAAAAAAATATTTGTATGGCTAAGATGGTTGTTCTGTGTCTCGCATTTTGTGAAAAAATACTTAATTATCAAAGCTAAAAGGAAGCGACAACCCTTAATAAAACCCCTGAAACCCTCACAAAATCACAGCATACGTCACAAAAATTAACAATATTTCAGCGGTTCAGCAAACTCCATAATGTAACATGTTCGCCACACCCATGTTTTATATTCGTCATTATTTCATGACATCACCGACTGACGGTTGCGTTTTGACATTTTAATGTGCCATTTTGTACCGCTGCCATTTAATCCTAAAGCTTTTGTTGCCAGTGTGCCAGTGTCTACCGATTTATGTTGCCAGGGACATAATTTAGTGGCTGTTTTCACTGACTACCTGGAATATGCTTGGTAAGAACGAACGTTGATGTATGGTGTGATAACTTCGGTATTCATTTTCCAATATTAGGGGAACGGTGTTGTTTTCGCTATTCTTTTCGAACTTTTCTTCCAGGTAGGGGAGAGTTATCATTCTGATTTATTTGATTCAGATATACCATGCGTGCAATAGTTTGGCATACCCAACAAAAGTATACAGAATAATTTAATTTATCGTTTACAAAAGTGAAACAAGTTATCCAGCGTAGCACTCGCCGAGCTAGTTTTCTGAAAAAATGTTAGCATTTGAAGGAGCATAATTGTACAACAAAATACCCATCACCAAAATTGTATAATAAAAATTACACTCATTCAATGCATTTAAAACTCTATTAGCTGAATATTTGATCACAAATAACACCTTTCCTAAAATCTAAATTCATTAGATGGGTGTATCTTAATATAATAATTGCTACCGTGACGTCTATGACGAACTTTAAATATAATTTATTTTAAGCATGTAAGTGACTTTGTGTCTTTTTTGAGAATAAAATATCTTTAAACCTATACATATTGTGTATAAGTCCTGATCAGAATTCGATTTATTTACCAGCGATCAGGGTTGGAAGTGAAAATTATCATTGATAATAACAAAAATGATTATCAATGTCACTTCACGTTATTCCGATTTGTCGCTTCCAAGCGTATCAAATAAAAACAAAGTGGTGTTTAATCAACATTTTTTTTTTAAGTTTGTTTGTTGTTATCCTAACTTCCTTACTATATATATATTTATTTAAAATATTATAAATACGAAAGTAAGTTCGTTTGTTACCTTTTCACGCCTAAACTACTGAACCGATCATCCTGAAATTTTGCATGTACGTTGTCAAGTGTCCAGAAACGGACATAGGGTAGCTTTCATCCCGAAAACAACAATAACGTTCTTATGATAATAGATGTCGCCACGTGTATTTCGAATCATGATTGAATTATATTATTACAAGCAGAGTACAACCCAAATTGATTGTCAAATTCTAAATCAATGCGAGCGAAGCCGTGGGTGGGCACGACGAGTATGTGACAAGTATCCGACAATTATTAGGTATCAAAGAAAATTATAAATTCAAACCCTGCCAATAATAAATGTCCTAGGTAGGCACTAGTTTCAGATTAAGAAGGAGATTAGCGATTTTGAATGCAATTGTTTTCTTGCTGTCAATTGTTGATTTTTACATTTTTAATCTACTCCAAATGCCCCTGAAAACGATACTGAAGCTAGGCTTGTATTTCTTGGACAGAAAACCCAGCTACCTACCAACTTTGTCGACTGGCTAAACCATGATCGTTACAAATCATCACTAGTGACAACAGTAGAAGAACAAATGACTATCAAACAACTGCCAAACGCATATTAATATCTCGTCTGCATGATCACAGTTGATACAAATAACTTATGGTTATACCAAACCAGAACTACCACATAAAACGTTTAAGATAATCCATCACAAATCTCCACAAAGTCTAGAAATCTAGATTAAGAGCCAAGAGCCGGGAGCTCCGCAATCTTCTCTGTTGCGGTTCTGCAATAGGTGTATAATTAGCACGGGGTATCGAACGTGTAATGAGCGGAGCCGACGTTAATTGCAGCTACGATTTAAATATACTCGCTTTAGTGCATCGACCGCATTCGAGATGCGGTTCACACGTTTAACATTAGTTTTGTGAGGACAATAACGAATTAGGGAGATGGGTTTATTGGATTAAGGACATGCCTTATCGTAGATAAGATCTAAAATGGGACAGAATTTTTTTGGTGATGATTCGGTCAAGTAAGGGCACATTGTAATCAAGGTAATATCGTGAGGAAACAATGTGTAAGAATATGTTGTCCACGAACCAAAAATTAAGGAATAAAGCTGCTGCATCACAGGCCACACCAAATGACGTTTTTAGATCAGCTGTCCCATACAAAAAGTTTTTGCGTTTGATGGTCTGAATCACACCCTTTTTTTTGGGATGGGAAATCATCAAATTACTCCTCCCGCTCTGGGCGGAGCGGAAGGGAGTGTCAGACTTTTACTAACTAAAAACCATCCATGTTCCTTCTTTTGCCGTTTATGTTCCAGGGGCGCGGTATCTCTTTCAAACAGTCCCGCAGCCCTGGCAGGCATCGGACCTTGCGGTCCTCTCCTGTTTGCTGACATCTCTTTGAGGCGCGCGTGAAACACGAACGCGCCGTCGACACGGCCTGTCGTCATAAGACTGACGAACGGCGAACTAGCCCATTACTCACCGTCCACAGGCCCGCCTGAATCACACCCTGAAATATTATCACAACTTTCTAATATACGGTGTATATCTCATGGTGTAGACAAACAATCCTTTTCAGACCAACAAATGAGTACTTTTGTCTAGACTGTTTAACTCAAACAGTCCATAATTCTGGAAATTATTCTTACATTATCCTACGTAAATGTGTTCATTGTAAATTCAACCGTGTTTGGCGAGGAAAATCAGAATGGTGTTAATAATCTTCTGTCTTACCGAACGGTGTCGTTTGCAAAATCAATTATGCACGAGGCGACGACGCCGACGTTAGGGACTTTTTGGTGAAAATGTTCCCAAGAGACACATGTAGATGTAGCATGGAAGCTGGTCGCCTTTTACTTATAATTTGATACCGGTATCGGTCTTTGATTGACCTGGAAGTCTTTAAATAGGCTCCGGACCCATTTGACCGCAGCATGGAAAACCTGCTCAGATAGAGATTCATTGATGACTCTGCCCTGGAGTGTAAATGTGGTGCTGTTCCACAAACGATGGGCCACTTAATATCGTGTGCTGCGTGTCCTGTTGTTTGTTAATTACAGGAACTGATGGACGCTACGGATGGCGTCAAACTCGTGGCTCAGTTCTGGGCCGACACAATTTAGATTGCCATCGACACGCTAAGAGGAAGAAGTCTTTGCTCAGTAATGACCCAGTGGTATGACTCTGACCAACGACTCGTGAGACCGAACCCAGAAACTTTGTATGTTATTTCATCACCCCCGTTCCTACAACCAAAAATTGGAAGACATGTCACGCGAGATCCAACAACCCGATTAGGGACCGCGTGGTGGATTATGGTCTACTCCCCCCCCCCCTCTCCTCGGCCTATGTCCCAGCAGTGGGCTTTACTCTTAATTGGCTAATATGCTTTTGTTTAGGTGCGTAGTACTCGGTACCAGCGTGCGTGTATTAACAGATATATGAACGTGGACGAGGCACAAAGATGTAGTCACATTTCAGTGAAGTTCTACAATTAAAAACTAGCTACATATAAATTCATACACGGACCGATTCATTTAAAAGTGACCCACCCCTCTTCACCGTGTCATCTTTAATCTTAATTGGCTCTACCCACGACAAATGGCCTTCTGAAAACAACAACCTCCTTCAAAGTTCCCGCTGTAAACATCACCAAAGTATACCTATAAAATAAATCAAATAGCAATATATTTCGGCCGCTATCGTTAGCTCGGTCCAGTTGACCTAGAAAGCTATGAAATATGAACATCGTTCATATCCCAATGGTTCCGCAGAAAGAACCGCGCCGACCCTCGGTCTCGCTAAAAAGCCACAAGCTTTGGTAGTAATTGGAAATGGTATTTATAGAGGCGCTATTATTAGATTCCAGTAAATGATGCCCAGATCTAACGTTATCATTAAGACCGTAGTATTAGTTTACACCTGTTCGTTAGAAGTTCAATGTCCGTACATCATATTTCTACCGGAAGTCAAAAATATATAACAGAGTTGGCATTCTTCTTCTGGAAGACAGAACCTAGAAGTCACCAGGGTAGCCAAAATAAACCGTTACCTCCAAATTACAAATGAACATTAAGAAATAAAATTAGAAACAGTTAATTTATTAAACCGGGTTACATTAACTTGTACTGCAATAATAAAAGGAATTATAACACGAACATTTCGCGTGGCAAGACACGATTAATTACAAGATAAAAAACACAACAAGAATAACATTATCGATGTAAAAATCGATACCGTTTTTGCCGACAGCACAAAGTGGAAGAAAGCACTGAATTTAAATGAGGCAATATACAGAAGGCAATATAATTAATGATTGTAAACAAAAAACTATAGTATGCCGGTCGGGACAGCCGCTTAATGAGACAGTTTAAACAATTACTCCAGCGTCGGACGGTTCGACAATGAGCCATTGTTTTTCATACGTCACCTTGCCCCGAGGGATACAATTATCACTGATTACAGTAATTATGGAAGTATTTTTTTGTGCGCAACGTAATAAGATCGCCCATGTTGGACCACACACACAAATATTTGATGAAACACGTCACCAACATTTAATTAATTCGCACTATGAATTCGGGTGGCACAATTACATGAAACACTAAAATGTTCTGTGTTAAATTCTTGGTCCCTCGCTGTGAAAGTTTGTTTTATTTCATTTTATAAGTGTTAACAAATATTTCAGTTTAATGAACTTTTGAATCGAGGATGACATTATTGTAAATAATTCTCAACTTCACGATAAGGACAGTATTTCAGAATTTATTTATCTTCAACTATCTATAATGTAAGCATCGTTATTATACAAAATATATAAGACACGGTCTATTAACTCGAGTCGGTCGAATGGACGTGAGGTAAATTATAGGACACACGAGAAATAAATCATAAGTGATGGAGACAAAAAACCCATTATCAAACACTTAAGTAATTTGAATAACCCTTACGATTAAAAATTCAATGATAATGACAAAAGATAAATGGTGCGTGCGACCTTCGTGTTCTAACCTTCATTTTAGCCTTTTGTTAACCCCAGACGGGTGCTGTTGACTATAAAGTATAAGGGCCCTTGTACATATTGCGATGTGTATCGGCAGTGCTCGTATAAGTACATATACAATATACATGCAATATGACAATATCGATAAAATCTCGACGCATGTTCCCCACGAAAACAAGGGCTGAGCTACAAAGTGGTGTCTTGACGATAGTTTCGTTTGGACTTTGTAATAAAATATTTTATGTGAACGCTAAATAAATATGGGCGCTTGTATTTTATTGGCGTTTAAGGGTAGATTCGGCATTTCATTGCCGCACGTCTAAACACTCTACATGCTGGAAACTTTATACAGGTTGAAATTATTGTAATAAGTCTGTTTTGTTTGCCAAACATAACTAGCGAAATGTGGGTGTACCATTAGGTATGTACACCAGTAGCGAAGGGTCAATTTTTGTAAGAGGTAAGCCGGAGTACATATCTTTAATGTGATTATATTATTTGTCTATAGAATTCTGACTGTGCCATTTTTCAAAGGGAAGCTGATAGGAGTCGAGTTGTATGGAACCTTCGCCACTGATGTACACCACTGCACCCCTTTGGTAATTACAAGCGTATTGTTAAGAGTCCGTGCACAAAACTGACTCGCGCAAGATTAGGTATTTTTATGTTCGTGTGCACGTTTACGCATACATGGCTGCGAGTAAAGCTTAGAGACGCGATTAAATAATTTTGATCCTTTCAATTAAAATATTTTAATAGCGTTTAGTAAAATGCGTTTTGATTTTCGATAAATATATTAATAAGGTATATTTTGTAAGTTTGTCTACATTTAAAATGGCAATAGGCTCAAAATAAAAAGTATCTACGATAAAATTAAATAGAAAAACAGAAATCGTAAACAGTATTTATTGACTAAGTCTCATCTTTAGAAACGTAATTACATGTTTTTTTGCAGGAATTGACTACCACACATAGTGCAAGATAGTGAAAATGTTGACAAAAATCCTTGCTGCTTTTCTTCTACTATTTTCAAGTTTGATGCATCGCATCCGAATTGAAGACTGTGGTTAGTGATATGTATCCACTGGTCAAAAAAATATTGGAAGTCCACTATTCTTCGCCCTTCGATGAGCAATGATGATACCGGTGATTTCTGAAACAACGAGAATAATAAACTCATGAGTGCCGTCTTATGAATGCGATTTTTTTTTATATTCATTAATTTGTGCAGGTATATCATACCTTGTTTGATTCAATTTCGAAGTCATCGCTTAAATCTAAATCTATTGGCGGACAGCTTTCTTGACTTGGAATATTTTCTTTATCCTGCAATTAATCATATCAATATTATTCATAATTTATCACCGATTTAATGGGATACCAGAAACATACCATGCCTAGATTAATAGGAACTGAATTGTCGACATCACCACTCATGACGGTTTTGTCAGGGCTTCTATTGTCGCTAGCCTCCTAAAAATAGGAAAATATTAGTATTACAAAACTATCTTTCTACTTTTCAATATAGTTGCAAAATTCATGTATATGTACTTAGCAATAAGCACAAAGACAACCAGATGTAGCCTCAAAGTGCTGTAAAAACGCAGTGCATTTGCAATTATTTGATCAGATAGTAACTAAATCTTACACCATCCACAGACGACGAAGTGGTAGCCAGTTGATTATGAGTGCGTTCTCTTAGTACTCGTCTGGCACGCTCCATTCCCAAAGTGTTCCGTTTTCGTTTAGTGACACACTGGTAGTGTGTTCCTTTCTTTCGCCCCATTATCTATAAATGTAATAATACGAATTGAGGCATCTTAAAACAAATACGTATGTGTAAATTCAATAACAAAACAAGTGAATCTCTAAGAATACAGCGTCAAGCACAGTGTCGAGCTCATAGATAGCAGAAACGAGGAGATATACCTACCCGTTAGTTAAAAAATCTTTATGTAACACCGACTTCCGAATGTTTTTAGAAGAGGTTACTTTTTTGTATAAAGTTTTTGAATCGCACTATTTATTTATAAACCTGGAAAGTACATCTCGCAGCAATTAGAACAAGCCCAAACACAACTAGGATACATTATCTTTTTACAGAGTTCCCTCGGCTTCATCGTCAGATCCATTTTACAAAATGGTGCTTTCGGAATGCATCAAACAAGTGAATGAATAAAATACCAAAATCACAACCTATACGTTTTCCCATAAAATTTGAAGAGTTTCCTCGATTTCTCCAGGATCCCATCATCCAATCCTGACCTGATGACCACAAGCCACCTGAGAAATCTACCCTTTTAAACAAAAAAAAAAACAACGGCTTGCACTCCGGGAGTGCCAACAGAAGTGAAAACTTGAACATTAACGTTGTGCAGTTTTGATATTCTGGAATGGTTAGCCGTCTTACAAATTTTCGATAAGGGCACGTGTCCTGATGCGAGTTAAACATTTTTTACCCATCCGTTTTAGATATTTTGGAATGGTTAGCCATCTTACGAATTTTCGATTAGGTCATGTGTTCTGACGCGTGTCCTGGCGCGAGTTTAACATTTTTTACCCATCCCAAAAAGTCACAAAAGGCACAACGCCTCTAAAGAAGTTTTCACTTCAAAAATCAAATCGGGTTACGAGTAATCGGGAAACATACATAAAGAATTGAGAACATCCTCCTTTTTTGCAGTCGGTTAAAAATCTGGTGAATTCATAACCTCCTCTTATTTCAAGTCGGTTACAACACATAATTTATAGTTTTTAGAACATAATAAAAAAACGCAGACATGCATAATATACTTAACTACAAACGGTTCGAATACGGAACCTCCTTTTTTAAAGTAGGTTAAAAATCCAAACTTCTTTTCTTAATACACAATTCATCATATTTTTAATAATAGTAAAATGTACTGAAAACAAAATAAATACTCACCGGATCAAGTTGTGGTAGTCGTAGTATATTCTTGCTAAAATTCTAACGTAGAGTTCGCGAGCTCCAGTGACACAAAGCGATACGTCCTCCCGCTGCGCTAGCTGAGTTGACACTGAGGCGATCGATTTTGCGCGCTTGCTATTATAGTATATTTTGAAATTTATTTTATATACTATTTTTTTATTTTTTTGTAAATTAAATTTTTGTTTTTATTATAAAAATAACTTAAGATTAATATGTTATTTTTTTATTTCTTAAATATCGAGCTAAAAATTAGAAAAAAAATATATAAGTGGCTGAATTTTTCTGTAGAATGACGTAACTTCATCATTTTTTTCTGCCAAATTTTGTATGGGAATGGAAAAAAGTGATCAACACAAATGCAAAAGGGTTATATGCTGTTGTTACTTATATTTTTATATGGACAAAATTTCTCGTAGTTTTTCCTGAAACGATGGACAAACTACACTCTGACGTCGTTTTTGAAAAAAATGGCATTGAATATTGAAGGTTTACCATAAGACATGAAGTTTTTTTGTAAATCCCTTCAAGCCAGATGCAAGATGAAGAGATTAGCTATCCATAACGAGCACAGTTTTGCTTATATTATGTTACACATCCGAACAATTACAGAACAAAATTGACTGAAATCAGTCGTTAGACAGGACGGACTCTTAAGTTATATTTCTCCGAGTCGAATATAATTTACACAAATTAAATAACTCATTCATACCTCTACATTATCTGCTTTTGCGAACGTAATCTGGAATCAGTGAGCTTGCAAGACACACGGGCAATTGTCATTCCAAAGTAATCGTGTTTCTTTTGTAATTGCAATACAAATTACGCATTCTATTATTACTTGATACAATTAAAATAAAATTACCTTCATAATTAAAACTGCACGTCAACCAACCGCCTGTATCCTTTCTAACAAGCAACCACCTGTATATTTATTATTTAATACATGCGTTTTAATTTTATACCAATGCGCTTGAGGCATTGATCTCAAACATGCGAGCCCAGTAAAGTTCTCCTGACAAAACTTAACATATACTAAATAAACATACAAATAACATTACTTATCAAAACAACTATCTTTTGATTGACGATTTTCCGATTACGGAGGTGCATAAATATAACATTTGTTTAGCATACAAGGGGTTCTGAACACGTATTGGGTCTGAAGCTTCGTATTTGCATACACACACAGTGAATCAATACGCTTTACAATGCCACAGCGTAGAAAAATTGTTCAATCAACTTTTCAGTTCAGCCAGTGTGATTATTTTTCTTTTAGGGTTACTGCAGCATGTGACAGGCAAAATGTGTTAAAGACCATGGAATGTACGCGCATTAATAGCTTTATGCATTGAAGCCATTCAGTTCTATTGATTTACGACTCGGCTTTGAGTGGGCGGTGATATGTGCCCGTGCAGCTATTTTCCTCTTAAGCGAACATGTTAGCTCTAATTTATTAAGTACCAACCACCCGGAGGCCTAACGAGAATAATGTAAGAGCCGTTCTATGAATTAATGTATTTAATTCTATTGGCATTTACACCTACGATTGGTTTGAAGATAAGAAACGGGACCCGACGAAAATACTAACAACATAGTAACTTTGATACTTATTGCACATACATTTAAATGTCAGTGCTTATGTAAATAAGCACCTGAGCACCTACATTCGTGTTATTTACATGCTTGACTACGTTCAATTACACACAATGTAGAGTAAACGGCACTTAGCGATAATTTGAAATACTAGAGGATTATGTAAACGTGGCAAATTCAGCAGCACTAGTAATTATTTTAATTACTTATTTTGCCACACAAATAACGGATACATATAACATAACTTATAAATGCAGTGTAGGTAAACTAGGTATCATTGAAATATATGCAGCTAGTGTTTTTTTTTCGACACGTGTGTCTGTTTGTATTCAGAAGGAAGGAATATGAATAAATTATTCACAATATTATGTTCTACCTATTTAAACGTTTTCTTTTATTTAGTCTTGATTATTTTTTTTTTCCTTGCCAGCTCTGTCCCACTCCTGGGCGAAGGCTTCCCTCCGCTCCTTCAACATCTCGCGAACCCGTCCTCCTTTCAGTTCGGACGGAACTTGTCCAGTTCATTCCGCCATCTTCTTCGCCCCGCCTCACTGTGTCAGGGCACCAGTTTCCTGCTAGTTTGGCCCACAGTTTGTCCTGCTTCAACTAGGAATTAGGACATGTAATTAGGTCTTTAGGGATTCGTTAGTTTTGTTTGGATCTTGAAACAAAAACGAAATCATTTGTGGCCCAAATCTAATTTCGTTTTTTGTGGTTATTTTATTGATAAACATTCATGCGGCAGACATGACCTGCCCAGTCCCATTTGAGTTGGGCAGCCTTTTGAGACACGTCAGCAAAATTTTATTTAAGTAAGTTTATTTTGTGCATTATAAACAGACTACAAATAGAACTGTAATAAAATTAAAAGTAAGTACCTACATACATACATATGTATATACAAGGACACTTAGGCGTTAAAGTACTCCTCCTCATCGTTGTCATCCCTAAACGTGCCCAGAAGACTGGCAGCATTGCCACGTTGAATGGCAATGCTAATTCTCTGGCAAAAGAAGGAGCCAGCCCTCTGGTCACGCGAAGTGTCGACCAGTCGGTAAAAGATTTCCTTTTGTGTTGTTGTTGTTTTGACCCCCAACTTGATTTGTTTAATCATCTTCATATTTTCTAGAAAGATATTCAAATCTATCAATTGACTTCAAAACACGAAAGTACGTAATATTGCAAACTAACGTTTCTATTTATTTTACCATCTCGTTCTCATCTGCAAGAGAAATTCGAAAATGTTTCTCCATTATATTTAAGTTCAACCGAGCACCTCAGAAATACTGACAATAAATAACAACACAGATAAAATAACAATCTCTCCAATACTGTCTATATTTCGTTCTGTCAATATTTCAGAGTGCCCTAACTTTTGTTTACAGTTCGCCATTTTATTCCCCAGTCACCTTCACCAAGTCCTCGCTTTCAACCTCAAATCTAGATATTGTAAAATATTTTATCAAGAGAAATATGTAAGTCGTTCAGAATTCAGAAACAAAAAAAGTTTATATGAAAATATTCGAAACGCTTGGAATCTAAAGAATTTATGATACGAATACCTTGTCTTTAGTGCAAGCCTTTTAAAAGTCAAATGAATTCGCGTTATAACACTTTTCTGATGTAAATGTATGAACTCGCGCGAAATATGAAGAACTTAGATATGTTCAAGGTCTAGTTAAGGAGCTGTCCTATTAAACAGATCATGGAGATATTATTATACCATTTGAAGAAACCCTTGGAAAAGGCAAGATTAAAATTTGGCCGAAAAAAGATCATTCTGATTGACTAGTTTCTCTAGCAGTAAACTACCTCGCTAACTTGAGCTTGAGGTCTTTGGTCCGATTCCCAGGACTAGATAAGTGTTATTGGATTTTTCAGGAATATCTCAGCAGTACCCCAGAAAATTACTAAAAGCAACAATAAAAAAGGCCAAACTTAAGTAATTGCTTCTTCAATTTCAAGAAGTGTTTCATTAATGTAAAATTGCCAACAATTATTTTTGAATCCACTCATAATTTGACAAACCAATAAACAAAGGACCTGTAATTACAATAATAGGTAAGTACTATAATACAATTTCCGCAAAATGTAAACAACAACGTTATACAAATAAAGTAGACCAAACATACGTTGCGGCAGGTTATACAGAAGTCCGAAGAGTTTAACCTGCCACTCTGTTTAGCGTTTATAGACTACGAGAAAGCTTTCCATTAAATCGAGACTTGGGCATCGAGGTGTTGAAGTGTTTGTACAAAAACGCCACCATGTCAGTTCGACTTGAGGACCAGACCTCGGAACCTATCCTTCTGCAGCGAGGTGTGAGACAAGGATACGTCATATCTCCGAAACTCTTCACCGCTGCACTGGAGGATGTCTTCAAGGTTCTGGACTGGAGAGGGCTAGGCATTAACGTCAATGGCGAGTACATCACTCACCTTCGGTTTACTGCCGATATAGTGGTCATGGCTAAGACCATGGAGGACCTCAGTACAATGCTCGATGACCTCAGTAGAGCTTCCGAAAGAATGGGTCTTAAAATGAACATGGACAAAACCAAGGTCATGTTGAATGCTCATGTAACACCCACTGAAATCGAGATCGGAGACTCCACACTCGAAGTTGTAGACGATTATGTCTACCCGGGACAAACGGCCAGTTAGGTAGGTCTAACTTCGAGACCTTGGTCAATCGTCGAATCCGACTGAACTGGGCAGCGTTCGGGAAGTTGCGCGGTATCTTCTCGTCCAACTTACTGCAGTGTCTCAAGACGAAAGTATAAAACCAGTAGGTGGTGCCAGTGATTACTTACGGTACCGAAACGTGGTCGCTCACAACAAGCCTTATCAGAAGACTTAAAGTCACCCAAAGGAGGCAATGAAGAGAGCTATGCTCGGAGGTTCTTTGCGTGATCGAATCAGAAATGAAGACATCCGCAAGAGAACCAAGGTAACCGACGTAGCCCGAAGAATTGCCAAACTTAAGTGGCAATGGGCAGGGCACATTGCTTGCCGAACGAATGGCGGATGGGGCCGAAAAGTTCTGGAGTGGCGACAGCGAACCGGAAGACGTTGCGTTGGAAGGCCTCCTACTAGGTGGACAGATGACCTGGTGAAGGTTGCGGGGATCCGCTAGATGCGAGACGCGCGGGACCGGGCAATGTAGCGACACTTGGGGGAGTCCTATTTCCAGCAGTGGACGTCTGTCGACTAAAATGATGATGATGATGAAACAAATGAAATTGTTAAGAACCTCTATTCAAAACGACTGACAGTTCCCAAAACACTTCATTCATTTTAATGTCATTGTAACTGCATTTGGTTTTGTTTACAGGTGTAACTATGACAGTCTGTCAAAACATGCATTGTTCAGACGATAAGGGTAAATTTTTATGTTGCATTGTGTGTAACAGTTAAGTCTTAATTTCAGTGCTCAATTTAGACATGGATCTAAGTGAGCAACTCCAAACGGACAACGAATTGGCGACCTGTCCGATCTATGTTTATTTAAACCTGCAGGTCATCACTTTAAATACAATTTAATTAGAACAGTAAAAAATATAAAATAAAATTAATCTATTAACAACTATAAGAATAATCAAATTGGTACAAAAGCATGAAAACTAACTTAAGTCAATATGTACAATTAGAAACCAGAACTTCTGGAAGTTTTTCTGTTTCTGTGTAATTAAGTATCTTTAAATGATCCGATACTACAAAACTACATTTCCTATAACTTAAACTATAAAGTTTAGTATCTTGTTGAGATGTGTTGTGAGGCATGCGTTGCGAGGGAAGTATGCTAGAAACGAAAAAATAGCAGTCAGTCTGAAACGAGCCCGTTACACATCCTCGCACCGCTCATCTGCGCACCGTTTCACAGAGCGTTGCTACGACTCTTCGCACCGTTCACCGGCCTAGCAAATATCTGTTGGAAATGCTCACACCGTTCCACGGCCTCGCTACGCATCCTCGCACAGCCCATCGATGCGTAGCGAGGGATGTGCCTGAAACTAACTAGTAATATCGCTTCTTTTTCACAGCTTCAAATATTCTAGCTATGTGATTGGTTAGTTCTACACACATCCCTCGCTACACATCCTCGCTCATCTCTGGTTGAAACGCAGCCTTAAACTCTTATGTATTAAAGTGATACTTGTTTTCGTGAAGTCTTGTAAAAGACTTATCAAAAATTCTTCGTGTATAAAACTTGTAATAACAATGTGTTACAAAAATGACAAAAAGGTGAACAGAATTGCTTAATATTTTATTCGCCGTTTTAACATTTTTTGACATGATTTACAAGTTGTCTTGTCTTAAGGCGAGGTGGGCGCACATTTGGGTTTTTTAAAACCATCTGAGACAAAGAATATGGTGTTTAAAAATTTTAAAAAAATATATGTTATAGTTAAGGATCTTATCTAGTCACAGTCGCATTCAGTTGCAAGACCTGATAAACTTCACTCGATAGAAAAAAATCGCAAAGTTACCCCTTTTTGTAACTTTTTTTCAATTTTATGACTAAATTACTGATATTTTACATTTAATTTTTATACTAAATTAAAGAAACTAATTAGTTCTAGACAAAGTGGCAGAGTTTGACTTGATAACATTATTTTCTTAATTACTATGATTTAATATGAATTAAAAGCGTTCGCGGCGGCTCGGACAGGCCCGATTAGTCGCGCGCTGGCGCTTACCGACGACGGACCTGTGTCAGTTTTTTCCGCGACAATTTCGCGTACCATACCGTCTGTTTTTGACCAAGTTTATTATAATTTTTGCAAGTTATAATGGGCAATAAACAACGCAAGCGAAAAAAGTCGGGTAAAGCAATAAAAGTAACAAATAAAAAGAATGCACTCCAAAGATATGTCACAGTACAAATATATACAGTATTGTGACTCGGCCCTGTCTTTGAAATAATTACCTACAGCCGGGTGGTACGTACGCGATAGGGCTGCGCCGGGCCTATAGTAAATATTTTAATTTCATCTACTTAGTTGAGTTTCTTTCTAGTTTTGTGATTGTTAATATTATATTTTTATTAAAAAAAATGAAATTTGTTTGAATGAAATAGGAAGGTTCAATAAAAATACACTTATTGCAATTTACACAAAAACACATAAACAAATCATCTTTACAGTTCTCGAACCTACTAATAGCGAACTGGCTGTTTATTTTCAATTAGTTACTCAAACTGCCCAATTATGATTATTTTATATTCTTATATTTTATAGACAATTATTTCATTTATTAACGAAGCTCTAATTTATCGCTACTAGATAGTAACAAATTTTGATCATAGAAAAAATATTTCATAAAAGTCAAGTAATATTACGTATCCAACTGCATATTTCTATGCTGTGTCGCTGGGCAAGGTCACGCGAGTTCACGAACGCGCTGTGTCCACGCGAAGTATTTTGCGCGCAGCCTACAGCGCTAAATGCCTACTTTTGCAGGAATACCTCGCCTTAACAACTAGTTTCAGGCGCAAGATAGTCGACATAACGTCTAGGGTATGCGGAACCCGGTTTCGGTCCCACAATGACACCCGCGAAATCCCCGGGTACTATAGAACCTCAACCGATTTTCACATGCCCTAATAACGCTTGGATAAAAGCTGAAATAGTCACCATACTTTGACAAACCGCCGTCCCCGGAGAATAAAATGATAACTGCCATCATCATACGAGTAGTATTAGTGTTATGTCATTTTTGAGATCTGTGGGTGGTAATACATCTGCTCAATTTTTTCGTGGTTTTTATACAGTTATTTGGCGAAGTTACAAAATTTTACAATAGTATTCAAAGATAACACAGGCCTAAAATTACGAGAATAAAGTGTTAACATAATATTATCGAAATGTTTTCCTGCTTGGCTTGTTTCACTAAAACATATCGAACATACAAAAAATAACTTTTCTTCAAAGCTAAAAATCCACGTCCAAAAATTCTACGTCCAGTATTTAAGGAGCAATCAACGAAACCATTTTTTTTATTTTTCCTGAAAAGTTGCGTTTTTGTAATTATCATTTTATTCTTCAGGGACGGAGAAATACCTATTGATCCGAAAACTTATGATTGATCTTAACAAAATTAAACATTTCTGACTGATTCATAACGAGATTCATTATCAGACTTCAACGATTAGAACAACCATTCACACACGCATACTGTTCCATTCATACCAAATGATTGCATAACAAAGCCTAGATACCAAACATCATTAACAAAAGGCACTAACCGACATTGACACATTTATCACAATGTGCAGAGTCACATCCATCCAAACATCCTTTAGATTCTAAAGGATGTTTTAACACCGGATATCATCAAGGCTGTGGACATAAAAACCTTTGTTTCAAAACCAACATGGCGGCTCTGAACCGTTGTAACACCATTGCAGTTATAGGGTTAACACGAGTGTTAATTTTATGTGTTGTGTAAGGAGGTTTTTATGTGGTACTAAGAGGCTTTAACGTTGGAACAAGGATTGTCATAGTTTTGTCAGTTCTACAGGAAACGAATAGTATAGAAGTACCTGTTATAATAATATTATAACGGTATCAGAAGATATATTATATTTGGGCAAAACCAGCCGAGATTTGTTCAAAGGGCACAAATCATAATATTGAAAGAGGTGTGCAACTATAAACGTTGTCATGATTAATTAACATAGGTATAAATATTGTTGAAAAGAACTTAAACTTGAAAAGACGTGTGTCGATATATAAATAATTCGTCACGTGACACATGTGGTATAAAGTAGGTACTTAATTTCAATTTATTTGATATCTCTTTATTCATTTTCTAAGAGGAGAGATGTCAAAGGAATATCAAAAGTAGGTAAGAGCTTTTCCAGGATAGCTTTTTTTAGATACTCTTTTTCTACTTTCTGTTCCCGCGTACTACTAACCGAAATAAAATTGAATTATCTCTTTCCCGAACTGTATTATATTTCACTAAGTAACTGTAGAAAAAGGAATTATTCAGACTGTTGCCATCGTAATGTGAAAGGAATATCTTTATTCGGAGATATTTTCATCGCGCTATCTTTGACACATCACATTATACTGCTTTTTCCAAGAATTACATGCCATGAAAACCCTACGTCGAACAATGATTTACTGCTACATGCATATTTCATTATTACATACATTTTGTCGTTCACACTCACGGTAATGCAACAATACAGTTTTTATTTTATACCCTTTGTGTGTGAGCGGAGACTTTATTGCATAATACCATCCTACAATACTTTACGATAAAACATGAAATGCATAAAATATTGGAATGTATCGCTCGGCTCTGTTTTTTTACAGCAACGATAACCAATCGCTAATATTTATTGATGGTAAACCTTGCATAGCTTTTGAATTGTCCGAAAATAATAGGAAACAATAAAGAATATACAGTTTTTCGGGGAAACCCAAAAGGCATAAACATTTCATGTGTGCCCGGTGAACAAGTCAACAACGAACAAAAAGAAAATTTGTAGGGAAAATGTATTGCAGTCTACTAACTAGAAGCTGTATATGTATTGGTTTAACTCTGCCCATTCTGTTCCACTTACTTCATCATCATCTTCAATCTTCATCAGTTCAACTGTGCAGTTTTTTACTACTTCAGAATTTTTCATCAATCATTATTGATGCTGAAAAGCTTGCCCTAGTAATTGCCTTCATGTTCATCGTCTCGTCTAAAATGCATAGGAATTGAGCGATACCATCGATCGCGTATTAATAAATTAACTGCCTGTCAGCCCACGCGGTAAACGATGACGTAAAACTTACTGGAAGAAAAATTCTTGTCCCAAAAACGGCATTATTATGTTATTTCTTTTTAAAACTATGTAAAACCGAGACGAAACACGCCTCGCTGTGTTCACACATAAAAAGTGTTTTTCGTCCTTCTATCAAGATAGGCATACATTTTCGCGTAACAACATTTTTTTCTCAGTTTTTGCCCCATTTATGTAGTACTTACTTTGCCGTCGGCGCGAGTAAAAAAATTTAAACAAAAGCGAAACTGAAACGAGCTTTGAAACAAAGTAGGATTTGCTCAAACGTTTCATTAGCGAAGTCTGTAAAGATGTAGCGGGTTAGGTTATTTATTCTGTGTGAAATGTTGGTCGGTCGGTCGGTTGGTCGGCTAATTTCTATGCAAATGCTTCAGATGGGTGCCCGGTTTGTTACGGGCGCGGGACGGCAGTGGCCCGCCTTGTGCTCTACTCTATACGGATTTGGATTCAGATTATGCAGCATCTGGGCCAACGGCCATGTCGATACATGTTCCCTACAACATATCCGGCTCTTGTAAGAGGTTAATTAATGCCTGGTATAGAAACACACCGATGATATAGGTTAGTCGCCGCATTATCATTATGCGTGCGTGTTATTAGGCCGTAGATGTTTAATAATGATTTATAATTAGGGCGGCCATCAGTCACGCGCTATCTTGCTTTACGCTTGTTCACTCGGTGTGTGTAATTACATTTTCCGAAATTAATGTCCGGTGAAATGACGCGAATTAAATGTGCATACCGAAGTTTAACGTTGGATAAGAGCTTAAGTAACAGAATAATGGATAATTTTGATTGATTATTTAATGAATAGACATAGAAATACTGTTCTCTGAATTAAACTATCTGTAAAGTTTCGTACAGCTCGAAATCAATATCATTTTTTTATATCTAGATTCTTTAAGCATAAGGAGGAGCTCATGGTTTAATAATAGCAGGCGCTCGGGTCGATCTTTAGGTTAAGCCGTGCTTGCCAAGATCGGTCTGTGGATGGGTGACCGTATTACATACCGAGTTTCCTCCGTGCCTCGGAAAGCACGTTAAGCCGTTGGCCCCGGCTGTCATTTGTAGATCTTTGACAGTCGTTACAGGTAGTCAGTGGCCCGAAATTCTGACAACCAGTCTTACCTTAGGATATCGTATTACCCAGTGTGTTGTGGAGGTCAGATAGGCAGTCGCTCCATGTAAAATATTGGTATTCAGCTGCATCCGGTTAGACTGGGAGCCGACCCCAAGATAGTTGGGAAAAGGCAAGGCAAATGAGGATGATTCTTTAAGCATAAAGCTACCATCAGCATTCCGTATGACCAACAGAGCCATTTGGGCTGAGTTTTACCAATAAACCAAGAACCTCTGTTACGCCTTCCATTCACATTGGGCATTCATTGAAAATTAAATTCGTATTAGTCGGCACCTGCAGTATCTTGTAGAAAACGTCCAGGGATCGATAAAGTTCAATGAAAGACTCATGAATTAATTCGGTGATACTTACTTGGAAAGAACAAGCTAAACATAAATCCCTTTTATTTGCCTCGTTGGTCAAGTGGTCGCAAGCGCGGCTGCTGAGCATGACGTCTTCGGTCTCAATTCCCGAGTCGGGCAAAGTTTTATTGGGTTTTCCATAAGGAATTTCTCAGTAGTAGCCATGGAGTCTGGATTTGTGCCCGGTTGATGGCAACAGGCTCGCCCCCTATTCCATGGGACTTAAACATAACTGGCGAAATGTGAGTGTACCATTAGGTACACCTCTACCTAACCTTTCGGGGATTACAGACGTGGTGCTATGTATGTTAACTTAAGTCTGTTGGGTGCAGTGAAGGCATGGAAATTGTTAAAAAACCGGCCAAGTGCGAGTCGGACTCGCGCACGAAGGGTTCCGTACCATTATCTATAAAAACGCCAAAAAAATCATATCTGTTGTATGGGAGCCCCCCTTAATATTTTTTATTTTTAGTATTTGTTGTTATAGCGGCAATAGTAGGTAATACATCATTTGTGAAAATTTCAGCTTTCTAGCTATCACGGTTTATGAGATACAGCCTGGAGACAGACAGACAGACAGCGGAGTCTTAGTAATAGGGTCCCGTTTTACCCTTTGGGTACGGAACCCTAAAAAGAAGCGGTAGAACCCTATTCTTCATTCTTTGGATACATGGTGTCATGTTTTAATGGATAAAATGTTTATTGGCTAATTATACTCCCCTTGCGATAAAAGATATTTGCCAATTAGCAAGTTTTGTGGCAATACTGACAAGCCCAGGGTGCCAAACTCAAGAATCACTCGCGAAGACTTTTATTGCATAAAATTGGCCAATGTAGTTAACAAAACATTTTAAGCACGTTGTAAATACTTAGTTCGAGAATAATCGGTTTTATTGCATCAAACTGACTTTGTTTTTTTCCTAACAGACTGCCTCGTTAGTTATTCGAGATCGCAAGCGTGACTACTGAGCATTAGGACCTGGGTTCGATTCCCAGGTCGGGCAAACTGTTATTGGAGTTTTCCATTAGGAATTGCTCAATAGCTGCAACGAAGCCTAAATTTGTGCCCGGTTGATAGCAAAAGGCTCGTCTCTCCACGGAATAGATAAATAAGCGTCTCTCATCACATGTGACTTAAACATGGCAAAATACGGGAGTGTTATTAAGTTGGTACACCTCTGCCATTCCCTTCGGCGATTACAAGGCGTGATGTTTGTGCATGTTTTTAACAAAGATCAAAATGTGTAAAATACTTCATCATTCCGCCACATTGTCGTCTTCAAAGTACTTAACTGTTTTGTTATGATAAGTGCTCATAATAATGTTCTAGAATTCAGCTCTGAACAAACTTGCTGTAAGCTACCGTTTCACTACGTACGTAGTTATGAATAAATTATGTTCCGCACGGTATATTCTCTGCTCTATTGTAATGTAGTGCTTAGTACTAAAAACATGTAGGTAACTTAGGTACTAAAGCATTCTAGTTTTAGTATGAATGTAGTGTGATATGCAGGTCAGTAGTTTAGTTCGGGACTAAGTTGGTAACGCGTCAGTTCAATTGCATTAATCAGAGAAAACGTCCCACGGTTGGTCTGGAAGCCGACCCCAACAAGTTGGGAAAAGGCTGAGCAGATGATAATTAGGAGTCGTAGAAAAAAATATAAAATGAAAAAAAGAAATCTGTCTTTCAAGGCATCAACTTCTGAACTTTTCGAGAAATGTAACAATTAAATTATACTGAAGACCTATTAACCCTAATTGGCAACGAGAGACAAATAAGAGCCCTGTCACAAAAGCAGACTGAGAGAAAGAATATTGTTATTCATTATATTAATCCTCATAAAATTCCAACAAATGTAGGCACTAATTTGAGAGTTACAAGCTCTAATTGCCTAGGCACTAAGGACGAAGAACCACTTGTTCACAAAATCCAGAAAGAGCGAAAATAATACTTCCATTTTCTGTCGTCTTTTCCAATTCTCAGCCGTAGAAAATACAACATCTCATTACGAGTCTTATCAACAACAATCGTATCTTCATTACTTACGACAGAGACAAGCCATCTAGTCGATTCTGAATCAATATAAGGCTCGCTACACACAGGCCGACATCAGCAAAACATTACGGCGCGGGGGGCGTTCATCAATTCTCTTTATCGCCACTTTCTTTCGCCATTGTCACTATCAGCGGGTGTCTGGTGTCACGTTAAATTTTACGACACAGACTCATTTGTGCCGCGTTGTCAGTCATTTTCTGGAGTTCAATAATCGAGCTCGCCTCGTCCCGAGTTCATTTTCTTGAAACATTGGACCAGTCGCGCCGCATTTGTATAAGATATTGCGATGTTTCTCTTGAGTATGAAATATTGAGTTACGGAGATACCAACGTAAGAGTAAAAGCTTTATAAGAACAGAAAATTATGCAATTTGTTAGCGACGTCATTTTATGGTATCTTGGTTGTTTTGAAGAACGGGTTTGAAGATTAATGCTATTATATTGTACTTATTACTTTCTTTATAACGAGGTCATTATTTCGTAAATTACCGTGAATCATCAACCGTAGTAAATTAGAACCAAAAAAAACCTTTCGAATTTCAACATCTAGGTACGTATTTCGCAAATCATTTGATGAAATATCTCGTTAAAATAATTTCATCAGTCACGTACTTATATTTCCTACGTTTTATGTGCTATCTGTGTTATTAAAAGTGGTATTCCTCAAGCATTTTATCTGTAATCTCGAACACAACCGCAATCAGACAAAAGTAGGTCGAGCCGCGGGAAGGATTAGGTAAAATTTAAGTACCGGAATGATTTAAGGGCTGAGGCGCCACACGGCACGGTTAGGTAAGGGCTGGCCCTACAATCTTAATTGGAAAGATATCTATATATTTAAAGGAATATATAGCCAAAAAATGGTAACTACTGAGATGACAGCTAAGAGAGGTGTATGAAGTGAATGTATGCTACACCGATCCCAAACAACTAAGGATAAGAAAACCTGTGTGTAGTAGTCGGTTAGGGCGAGCCTATTGCCGTCAAGCGGCCACAAATCTGGATTCCAAGTTTGCTACTGGAATGATGATGACACCGGAGAAGCAGCAAGAAGATTGAAAAACCCAGTTTTACCGACCAAATTGGGAATGGAACCTAGGACCTCACAATCAGCATTAGCGTTTACAATCAGCATTACTTGCAATTTATTTTTACCTTTCAATTCTTGTAAGATGAAGGAGACCAGTCTCCACGACACAGGGAATCCTAGTGTGGAGGCTAGTGATCGTCAGCTTGTATAATGGTCTCTTGAACAATAAAGCTTAGATATATTTTTACTTAGATATCTAGATACAAATAAATAAACTTGAAGTGTCTGTTTGTGATATCAAAATAACAGCTTTTTACTGAATGCATAAATGAAAATATAAACGGCACTTATAACAAAAACACATTTTTTCCCATTTTTGTCTGTCGATCTGTCTGTCTGTTTGTTCTAGCTTATCTCCGAAACGGTCGGACCGATTTTGACGGGACTTATTTAGGATTCAACAGTTAGTAAATAATAAATTTATCTAAACTTATAGTATAAAGAGGAAAAATTTGCATTCTTGTGTGTGTGTATGTTTGTAATGAATAAACTCAAAAACTACTGTGCCGATTTCAAAAATTCTTTCACCATTGGAAAGCTACATTCACCCTGAGTAACATAGGCACCCGTGCAAAGCCGAGACGAGCCGTTAGTGAGATAATAAACTTAAAAATACAGCATTCAAAGTCGGCAATAAACCCTGGGACTTTCAACCATAGTAAATCAATTTGGTTGAACCGTATAATACTGCCATTAAGTGATGGTATTTGTACCTTATACAAAGTGCAACTTATCAATTATGCTAATGTCATTTTATTGGTGTTAACGATGTATTTCTACACAAACTAGGGGGAATTGATATGATTCACCTTTTCATAGATTCGTTATGTTGACTCAAGTTAGGGCGGATATGTTGGCTTGTTGGATAATTAAGTGGAATCGAAAGCCTGACTCATGACCAAAGCATTAGTGTAACGGGTTGAGTCAAAAACGGGTAAGATATCTTTTTAATATAGAGCTTTTTATCATCTGCCTAGCCTTTTCTTTACTTGTGGGGCTTCCAGTTTGGTTTAACTGGATGCAGTATTTTACATGGGGTGAATCTAACTCGAGCGCGGGGCTTAGCACAAGCAAAGAGAGGCCTATACCTAGCAGTGCGTGAAGTCGGGCTGTGGATCATGATGTTGATGATATGAATCTAACCTCTAACTTCCACAACATGAAACCCCTAGGCAAAGGATATAATGGAGCTTTTGGTGGTAATTAAAGTTAAATCGGCAAACGTAAGGTGGGACGCCCTCAGGTTCGGTGGAGTGACGATCTTCGCAGGGTGGCTGGTAGCAACTGGATGAGAGTTGCTGAAAATCGAGTTGAATGGCGTGCGATTGAGGAGCCCTATGTCCAGCAGTGGACTGCTTTAGGCTGATGATGATGAAAGTTACTTCAAGCAGGATGTAAACGGTCCCTTCACGACGCACAGAACTATGCATTCTGTACTCATCAAACTAAGTAATACTGCGCAAAAAATATTGTTGAGAAACGAATCGACTTTTTTTTAATGCGCATGATCTTTGTAATGCACTTCAAAATATTATGCTGATAGATGCACTGAATAGTGAAGGGGTCATAGAGGTACCTATTCTAAGTTGTAACATTCATCCTATCCAAACTAATATTATAAACGCGAAAGTAAGTTTGATGTTTTATTTTCAGGCCTGAACTACTGAACCGATCATCCTGAGATTTTGCATATATGTTGTCAGATGTACAGAAACGGACATCCCGAAAAAAGTATTATTCCCGAGTAAAACAACAATAACATTCTTATGATAATAGATGGTGCCACGTATCTTTCGAATCATAATTGAATTATATGATTACAAGCAGAGTACAACCCGAATTGACTGTCAAATTCTAAATTAACGCGAGCGAAACCGAATATGTTGGAACTTTGACCTTCAATATCTCCGTAAGAAAGTATACGATTCCCAGGTATGATCTAGAACAACAAAAAAAGATCCCAATGACGGGAGAACAAATAAGTACCTCTCGTCGTTTTTAGGGTGTTTCTACACCCTCTATTTCGTGCAAAAATAGGTACGCATATATCTTGAAAAGGGCTGGTTTTAAACTTAATTGGATCAAGAAGAAAGCTTTCATAAAAGATCATTTTTATCGGAAAGAAGGTCTCTCAATAATTTCAGAAAACAATGTTTTACATGCGTGTGTATTCTCTACATATTATTTTAACTGTAATCTAAGGCCGTACAAATAATTTAACCATCTTTATTGTTTCAAACACCCAAGCATATTAGCGGAATCCCTTTAACTTCGCCAGCCCTACTGCCCGCAAAGTTTTATCTGACCCACAGCAGAGCTAAGTGTAATCCTAATTAATTGTCAGACAAAATGTGGCCCAGATATTACACGAACATACACTGGGACACGCATCCCTACAATAAACATGTAAAGTAAGCTTTAACTGTATGTGAAAGGCGACATTTTTATTTTATTTTTGACCTGACCTTTTAATATAAAAATGTTATTTTTTCGCAAAAATTTTTTTTGCAAATATGAGACAGAGCCTGTTAATTAGGCTTTGAAGTGTATTTAAAATGCTTAGCTATAATAATTTATCGCAAAAGAGATAAGTTGTTCGCAATAATAAGCGCCTAAATAATTAGTCCGACAGCTTTCGTCGTGGATATAGGTATCAGGTAAGCTAGTTACAGGAATTTGTACCTTGTTTAATTAATATTTGCATATTTGTACCTCGTTATTGAATATTGGCAAATATTGCTGTTAATGTTATTAATTAGATTCTAAAGACCCGCTGCTTCGAATGTTTTAACAATTTGACAAAATAAAGAGATTTCTTAATTGCATTGAAGTTCAATATTGTGTATTGTATTATAAAAGTCTGACAACCAGTCCTATCAATGGGTATCGTATTACCCAGAACAAACTGGATTGTGGAGGTCAGATAGGCAGTCGCTCCACGTAAAATACTGGTATTCAGCTGCATCCCGTTAGACTGGAAACCGACCCCAAAATAGTTAGGAAAAGGCTAGGCAGATGATGATTATAAAACTTTCTGGTATCATCTGCCTAGCCTTTTCCCAAAAAAAAAAACAAAAATTACTTTGTTGCGCTGCGTAACTTAGAAGAACAAAGCGATAACATAGACAGACACAAAAATAAACAAGGATTATGCCATACTATTTAAAGAAGCTTTATTAATTTAGATCTCAAAATAGCTTATTTATTATTTATTTTAAGTTATTTTTATTTTATATTTGCATTTTATTTGGCATGAAAAATGATTGTATTAATTAAATTTTATAAATTACTAGCGGTTCGTCCCGGCTTTGCACGGGTGCTTATGTTACTCAGGGTAAATGTAGCTTTCCAATGGTGAAAGAATTTTTGAAATCTGCACAGTAGTTTTTGAGTTTATTCATTACAAATAATATTAGTGTAGGTGTAGATGTTGATGTTAATAGTGTTGTGTGGTGTGTATTTGTGTCTGATTATTTAATTACTAACATTATTTTTGAGTGTACACACGGCGACACATCAAGCTATACACATCCAGTATAACCTGACCTCGCTTTGTATGAGCTTTGCGTACAATGAGAGATCAGCTTAAGTTAGTTTGTACAGCTTGATTGATCGTCGTGCGTACCTACTAAGATAATTATGGATCGTTGTATGAAATAAATGAATTGCATTGAATTTAAGTAATTTAATTCATTCATAAACATTTTCAGTCGAATAAAAAGATTAAGCTTTGATTTGAGTTCGGATAAAGTCAATATTAAATATAACACCAACACGTGCCTGCCTCAGTAATTCTCGACAGCACGTGTTCGTTTGCCACTTTGCTATTCATAAACTACTATTATACAATACCTACACATACAGCAAACGTATTATTGCAAAACTTCCGATTGCTTATTTCATTACGCTTGCCACTCCAGGCAGACTACGTAATACTTCAATTTAATACAATTAGTATTATGAGCTTTTACCCCTATTCCTTGTAAAAAGGGTGTAACTAATTAATTCATTTACTTCTATGATATCAATTATTTTAAGGGAATATTTTCCATGTTTATTATTTGCTTTTTTTAACGTGCTCATGCAACAGTGCCGAAATATTGGGAACTCATTACAAATAATAAAGGAGATGGCCAGTTTTGGGCCAAAGTATGTACAGAAACGATAATTATATTAAAAAAGACTAGATTTTTTACTGATTAAAAATAACATGTAACAATAATAACTTTCTACCGGAATGAGCTAAAAATTATAATTTGAAATATGGTTTTAAATTGAATGTAGTTCTAAAACTAGCTCCGTAAACAAGCTGTCAGGTCATTACGAGTTCGTTCTAAAACTAGTAGTTCTAAAGAAGTTACTAAAAAAACAAAAACGATATCTATTTTGTTTTAGCATTGGTCATGAACATTATAATCATTTATAAAAGAAAAAAGGACATTTGATGAAATTATTGTTGTTTTAGTAATAGTTATTTATTTATTTAACATAACATCGTTCAAAATCGTGTATCGGTTAACTGTTTCAAAACGAAAAAATATCGATGTTTGTCAAAATGTCAATGTCACGTTACACCCGTCAAGTCCCGTCATTCCTTTTCGTACTCGTGCGGATGTGCTTATTATTCGATTTCTGCTATTTTTCTGATGACTTTGGATTGATTTTACGGACTTGGACACCGATTGCTTATCGACTGGATAATGGTGAATTGCGTGAGTTGTGGTATCCCTACTGATCGTAACAACGCTACTGGAAGTGTGCCTTTACATGATGAAGCAGTTCTTTCCATAATAAGGGCAAGGACTGTCGTCAAACAGTGGCAAGGTACCAAAATACCATCACACCTCCAGCACCATTCCTGTATGATATATTAATTGAGTATGAAAATGAAGATGAATAAAATATTGAAAAAATAACTTGTGTTTATTTTACCTACCTAATTCCTTTTTTGTGCTATGCAATAATATGCTAATAGTAACACAAATATGTTTACAAACAGTTAAATCAATGTGTTTATTTGATTATGGTATTTACAATACATTTTGGCGTTTTATAGGTACAATTCTTACCATCTGCCGCATAACCTAACCTAGTGACCCAAAAACTTATTTTCTTCCTAATTCCCATAGAATTTAAAAAAAAATCTTTCTGATATGAATATGTTTGTGTTTTATCTATTAAATAATACATAAATGATTACTGTTCATATTTGGCCCAACGATGTATGGATTTCTGGCGATCTCCTATCTAAGATCTAGGCTAGGCCTGTATCTTGGGGGAAACCCCAAGATACAGGCCTAGCCTAGTTTAGGGGACAGGGTTGAACCTATTGTACTTTTGTCTAATGCTTATTTAAGAACTTTAATCTGTAAACAGTGCAATGTACTTGAACTTTGTGGTAATAAAAAAAATATTTATTTAATAAACATGGTAAATATCTCGTTTTAAGTGTCAATGATAGTGATTTCAATTTCACCTGATGCACTAGTTCAATATAACTTTTGCCTGCGGTTTTGTCTGCCATTATCCCACTGGATCGTACTAATGGGATTAAAAGTCCATGAACTAGGTCATGGTCTATTTATGTGGCAAATTTTATCCAAGTCCTTTCAGACGCTAAGATATTAGGTGCAGCAAACCGACAGTTACTTTTCCATTTTGTAAAACTATTCCTGTAAATTTCGAACAATAGTCTATTGTAGATTATAATCTCTTCTACGACCGCGGTCAATAAAATTGACCTAGCCTTTTTTTTTTGGGATGGGAAATCATCAAATGACTCCTCGACCGCTCTGGGCGGAGCGAAAGGGAGTGTCAGACTTTTACTGACTAAAACCCATCCAAGTTCCTTCTTTTGCCCTTTGTGTTCCAGGGCCGCGGTATCTCTTTCGAACAGTCCCGCAGCAAATTGACCTAGCCTGGCCTAGGGAATATAGATGAACAATACCGTTTCTATAGGAACAGCCGCATTCTAATCACCCAAAAATCATCTAGTTAACGTACATTTTTGTCAAGGTTTTGACATTGACGTAACTTCACGCCTGTAATCCCTGAAGGGTTAGGTACACCTCTGCCTAAGCAGAGGTGCACCACTAGACCAACGAGGCAGTCCACATTATAATTTTGATATCGACTACCGAGCAATGAGATTGTGTCTAGATTTTGAATGATTTTATAGGTGTCTAATGGGAAAACCGTTGCCGACTGTGATCATAGATTACTCTGATATCAATTGGTATCCAATTAAATTTTCTACACAGGTACTTATAGTGGCTGTTTACAAAATATACATTGGTAATTTACTAAAAACATGCTAAAACAAGTAAATGTATTTTTTTTCACATAATTTTCATGCCATGGCAAGCCTAATTGCGGCAGGTCTGGACTCAAAGATTGGTCCTTGGCGAAAAGCGGCAAGAGGGCAGGAAATCCTTTGTCCAGATGTCGGACAAACTTATTAGTTTAAAAAAACATGTTTAATCATCAACAGGCAATCCGAGGCTGGTCACATCAGCCGCATTGGGGGCGCAATGGCTAAAAGTAACCACACAGTGGATCCAAACTGGCAGGAAACTGCTACGTGGCAGGCTCAAAAGGAGATGGCGGGATGAGCTGGACTCATTCTTAAGGGATTCGTTTAAATTCGCAATAAATCCTGAAAACTGGAAAGGAGGCCTTTGAACTGAAAGATATTCATCTTCATCATCTGCCTAGCCTTTTCCCAACTACGTAGGGGTCGGCTTCCAGTCTAACCGGATGCAGCTGAATACCAGTATTTTACATGGAGCGACTGCCTATCTGACCTCCACAACCCAGCTATCACTAGGTAACACGATACCCTTTGGTAAGACTGGTTGTCAGACTTTCGAGCCACTGACTACGTTAACACGTTAACGACTGTCCAATATTTACAAATGACAGCCGGGACCAACGGCTTAACGTGCTTTCCGAGGCACTGAGGAAACTCGGTATATAATGGGTGGTCCCCCATCCACGGACCAACCTAGACAAGCGCGGCTTAACCTGAAGTTCGACCCGAGCGGCTGCTATTATTTAGCCGCGACCTCCTGTAAGATATTATTGGCATTGAAAATAAAAACAGGCAACACACAGGCAAGTAAACTATGGTGAGACGTGTTACCTCATTTAAGTAGATTCATACAGAGAAGAACAAGCAAGAAACTCCACAACGGCACATGTCCAAAACTTACATAGTTACTTACTGAAACTGTTATCGAATGTTCTAGCAGAACTCCCCTATGAACTAACATTAGTATTCTAAACGTTTACATTTGAACTTAGTTATCTTTGCAACTTTTCTTTCTGTTAAGTAGAGTCGGTAAATTTACTTCATACTTACGACAGTATAAGTTATAATAGAAATAAGAAATGCTTGCATAATATGCTTGCGGAGTCACAGACAGTCAGAAAATATTGTGAATATTATGTGCAAATGCATTTCTTAATTCACTTTTGAAACTTTACTTAACAGTGATAGCCTAGTGGTGTGACCGTCGGACTGCCAAGTCATAGGTCTCGAGTTCGAACCCAAGGCACGCACCCCTGATTTATAGGATTCATGTGCCTATTGTATCACTTGCTTCGGTAAAGGAAAACATCGTGAGGAAACCAGCATGCCTGAGGGATATTTCTTGAGGGCATGTAAAGCGAAGTCAGAGGCCCAACTCTGACACCAGGTTAGGCACTAACCACACGATAAAGAAGACTTAGCTGTAGAAGCAGAAGTGCTTTTAAACTTTGTTCCGTAGTTTCTGACTTCTTGCTAACCGTGCTTGGTAGAATATCATTTGTCGCGCTTCGCTATTATCCTAGCTGACTCATCATCTGCCTAGCCTTTTCCCAACTATGTTGGGGTTGGCTTCCATTCTAACCGGATGCAGCTGAATACCAGTCTTTTACACGGAGCGACTGCCTATCTGACCTCCACAACCCAGTTAGCGCTATGTAATACGATACCCCTTGATAGATAGTCAGTGACCCGAAAGTCTGACTACCAGTCTTGTAGTCAGACTTTCGGGTCACTGACTATCTGTAACGACTGTCAAAGATCTACAAATGACAGCCGGGACCAACGGCTTAACGTGCTTTCCGAGGCACGGAGGAAACTCGGTATGTAATGGGTGGTCACCCATCCACGGACCAACCTAGGTAAGTACGGCTTAACCTAAAGATCGACCCGAGCGGCTGTTCTTATTTATCCACAAGCTCCATATTATCCTAGCTGACTCTGAACTACAATTCTGCATATAATCAGGTTCTGATAAACTTGGGACCTAACTGAGAAATACTTTGCTACTTCTGAACATTCAGATCTGATGTCTAACCGAGACCTTATTTGGTTGCACAATTCCTAACCTCAGGTTATTGTGTGATTCGATGTTAACCTTCACTTGACAATACATTTTGTATCAAATCTAAATTGTATTGTAGTATTGAATCAAGGCTCTTACATTTGAATGCGGTTCAAATTGAATTATGTATTACTTGTTGTATTAGTTTACATTCATTGTCAAACAGATGAAGTTGTCTATCAAATAGTATTTAGTTAAGTCTTTGAATAGACTCCGGACCCAGGTTGGTCACAGCAAGGAAAACCTGCTCAGGTGGGGATTCATTAATGACTCTGCCCTGGAGTGTAAATGTGGTGCTGTTCTACAAACGATGGGGCACTTAATATCGTGTCCTGCGTGTCCTGTTGTTTGTTCGCTACAGGAACTGATGGACGCTACTGAAAGCGCCAAACTAGTAGCTCAGTTTTAGGCTGATACAATTTAGATTGCCATCGATACGCTAAGAAGAAATTACTTACCAATAGTCGCGGAGCAGCGGTGGCCCAGTAAGTCGTGGGTTCGAATCCAGGCAGGCGCATTACTTTGTCTAATTTATTACACTGCTCTAAAAACGGTGAAGGAAACTCTCTCATAGAGAGGTCTTTGTCCCAGCAGTGGGAACATTATAGGCTGATTATATTATGAACAACATTAAACAGGGATTAACTGGTGGAATTTCTCAGACGTGTTCGGTTCCCGGGACGTGGAAATTGTTTTTCCATCAGGAATTTCTCAGTAGCAGCCACGGAGTCTAGATTTTTTGTGCCCGGTTTATAGCAATAGACTCGTCCTCCTATTACATGGGAGTTAAACATACCAGGGTCGGCAGACTCGATATAGATAACGACACTGTCGCAAACTATCGATCGCTTAATAAGAACGAAAAAATTCGGTTGCAATAACGATGCTTGCGAGAAATGCAAGTCTCAACATCCAAGATGCGTTTCTCGCAAGCATCGTTATTGCAACCGAATTTTCTCGTTCATAATAAGCGATCGAAAGTTTGCGACAGTATCGGTATCTATGTCGAGACTCGGGCCTTGGCGAAATGAGGGTGTACTATTCGGTACACCTTTGCCTTACTCTTCCGGGGTTATATGCGTGATGTTATGTTATGTGTTGGACAGGTATCAATCGATATTGAAACATCATCATTATCTTCCTGCCTTTGTATCTACTTGGGGTTGGCACAACATGTTTTCTTGTTCCATTCACCCCTGCCAGACGTTACGGTATCATTCACTCCTTTCTCTTTCATATCATTCCTCACACAATTCACCCATCTTTTCTTTGCCCTTCGTCTCCCTCTCCATCCATTAACATTCGATCGACAATAATTGATTATGATAATAAAAATATATTCTTACGCAAAATACGCGCATTTGACGTGGAGTTGCGGACACCAGCCCGTTATACAATACAATACAAAAATATATTCTTAGCTGGATCTGTATAGTAGCTGATTATGGTATGCTTATCCTAGCATAATCAGGCTATAACGTTCCCACTGCTGGGACACATTCTTTGGTTCTGTCTGTATGAGGGAATGGTGCACAATCCACCACGTGGGCCCAATTACTAAGTGAATGTCTACTGTGGCTCATACTTTGTGAAATACCTATACATATACCTACAAATTCCATTATGGAACATTCCTAAGATCTTAAAATCCACGACTCCGGACGTATTTGACCTCGAATTGGTAATTCTATCGTGATATTATCTAATTCTGAAAGACATCTCTTGTACCTATTTGATGGGTACAGAAGAATTGAAATTGAATAAATTGGGAGGTAACTCAAACCTGAAAGGAACTTGTCGTCCCGGAAAATTAAATATTACAGCCTCTCGGAAACAGACTGGTACAGGAACTTTCTTTGAGCTTTAAGTATATTGAACATATTATATTATACCTATGACATTTATTTGAAGGCTAATGGTACAATTTTCCAATTCAACGTATTAAGAGGGAACAGGAACTTGCGAGGAAGGAGAATTTTAAAAATAGGTACTTGAAGAAACTATTGCCGTCGGTCTGCGTCCGTAGTGTGCGATAGGGACAGCTGAAGCTCAGACCGATTATCATCACCATCTGCCTAGCCTTTTCCCAACTATGTTGGGGTCGGCTTCCAGTCTAACCGGATGCAGCTGAATACCAGTATTTTACATGGCGCGATTGCCTATCTGACCTCCACAACTGGGTAACACGATACCCTTTGGTAAGACTGGTTGTCAGACTTTTGAGTCACTGACTACCTTAACGACTGTCAAAGATCTACAAGCCGACAGCCGGGACCAACGTCAATGTTATAAGATGGATAATAAACTATGTTAGGTTATATAAAAAAAAAAAAAAAAAAAAAAAATCTATGTTTCCTATTCCCCTTTTTTCTCCTCGAAAACTGAGCCAATTCAATTATTTTGACATAAACATTTTAAGAAAGAATAGGTATGTCTAGGTCCTTATCATTTTTTTATGTTAATAACTTTTCGAATTTCTCTGGTAGTCCTCTCATCACGGCCGTAAAAATGGGGCATTTTATGTCAATTTCGAAGGGTCATATTTTCTTTACTTATTAGTTGCTGAAAAAAAGAAAATGACGGGGACGTGTTTACAGTAGACCTTGATTTTATGAAGAAAAAATTGTTGCCTCTAGAGGTATTATTCAGGAAAAAAAGGGGAATACATTTGTATGGAGAATCGAAGCTCCTGTTCCCTCTTAAGGCGTAGTTCCATTGTTGCCTACGGCTACACACGTGTAGGTGCTTATTTACGCTTTGCATGACAATGTAGGCGGTGTCATCCACAGCGACCCACGCACGGCCACACTAAGTACGAATGCGGAAGAAAACAAACATGTGTAACCTTGCCAACATATGCTACGCGGTAGTGAAATTTTTCTCCTCTCTTTTTCAACCCGTATCAACTCAATGCTGAGTGTTGGTCTCCTCCATTGCACGCCACTCTACCCGGTCCTAGGCCCCTCGCATGGTTCGCCTAGATCGTGGCCTGACTACCAGTGGCGAAGGTTCCAAACAACTCGATTCCTACCGGCTTCCTTTTGAAAAATGGCACAGTCAGTATTCTATAGACAAGCAATATAATCACATTAAAGATATGTAGTCTGGCTTACCTCTTACTGCTGACTACGCTCCTTCGTCCAGTATGGGCACACCAACATTCTTTACCCCATCTACCATCGGCTCTACGGCATTTACGGCTTAATTCTGATAGTAAAAACAAAAATGCAAAGAACCATCAGTAACATCATCATCATCAATCAATATTTATCTTCTTTCTAAACATACTCGTACCTATCACATTTGCATTTAAGCATCAACAAGCACCATTGATGACTAAAACGTGTGATCGTAGGCGTCAAAACCAATAGCGTACGTCTTAACGACGTACATAATTAAGCCATTTCTAAAAGTAGAGAAAGACGTTTTTAAGACATTCTTTAGTTTGTGTAATATTCTCTCTGTATAAATAATCAAGTTGTCGCTCTAATGGTCGCGGGTATTTTAATGTATTCTTGAGTTAATCATAACAGTTCTTCGGAGTAAATTGACCGTGAAAGTTTTGCTTATAGACGGGGAGTTTGGTGACTAATTTTGGGAAAGTATCATTTTTATTTTATATGCAGGTTTCAGATATGTAAGATTTTTTTTGGTGTAAAATCCTTACGTTTCGAATCATAAATCCGAACTTTACTATCCTACTTACTTCTCGGAAAATCCAAACTTTTTTTAATAACTATTCTTATCATCCTGGACCACGTATAAAAGGAAAATTGGTTTAGAAAAATCTTTTGTTTGATAGTAGCGCAAACGTTAACCTGGACAAAACCAATCTCTATTTTACAGTACCAACAGAAATTCGCAGCTTTGCATAATCCGCGTACCGTCAGGGACATTAAATATTTAACAAATTGACATCCTACATCCATTTACCGTTTCATACAACTGTTATAGAAGGATACTTGCGGTTTATATTACAAATATATAGGTAAGTTGCTTAGCAATAATTCTGACTTTACTTACAAACCTTCCCAAAATAAGTCACCAGCTCTTATCTGGAAGATATGGAGACCGCCAATGTAACCATAGAATTAACAGTATTGCAAAAAAAGGTGTATTACAAGTTTGGTATACAAATACAATAAAGTATTTTCTATCTATCTCTTGTACTATTACTCAATAGCCTACGATAGCGGCGCGATTTATGCAGAGCCTTATTAGTATAGGAGATATTATTGGAACATTGTTGCCAGTGTTATGGGTTCCCCGTTCAATGTAGTACCTCGTAAATATTAATAAGGTTTACAAGGTTTTCTTAACAGTATTTCTAACTAATTTTATATGACAGCAAGCAAGGTGCATTATGCGTGTTTGTGGTCAAAGGAATTCTAATTTGAGGTTTTCGTTCCGAGGCTCCAGCGGCAAGGCGTGACGTAAATTGAAAGTAAATTCAAACGATTTTTGATTTCAATTGTTTTTTTATTATTCATTAAACACTGTTGCAACTATTTTACAAAACGTAAACATACCACACAAACCCTGGGCTACACAACTAACCTACAGCAATTTAATTAGATTTTTCTACAAGCACAATTAGTTTTACCTATAAATGTGAATGAAATCTTAAAACCAACAAATGCAGTTATAATGCTTCTGAGTTTTTTTTTTCATTTTGAGATCGTTCGATTATTTACGTTTAATCTGTGTTTGTGGAAGTACTTAAGGATGATTTCCACCAAACGGCTCGCATTGCATCGGATCTGAAAGGATCCGAACGGATGCGGCGACAGCTGATCGCGTCCGGCAAGATGTCGACGCATACGATCGGCTCCTTACCGTCGCTTGCGAACGTATCCGTTTCTGCGGCTTGTCAAATAGTTTAATTCCTACCGTGTTGACGTGTTCTGATTTTTGTTTTGATCCGATCGTATACGACGACAGGCGAACGGAGCCGATCGCGCGTCGCAGCATACTTTCGGCTACGATCGCGTGTCGCGGAAGACGCCCGCGGGAGAGCTGCTGTGCGCGGCTCGGTAAGACTTTAAATACAGTGTACACGATTTAATACCGTTTAAACATTGTTAAATCCGTTCCGATCCGATGCGATACGAGTGATTTGGTGGAAATCATCCTTTACGCTTTCCTATAAAACAACAAAAACAAATGCTGACATCCGAAAACGAATAAGGGATGTCTTCACGTAGAATGTTCACTATAGCTACAAAAGGGACACAAGCCATTCTTTTAAAACGTGCACCTTGGGAAACATTCCCGTAAAATGTCCCTCTTTAGAGTTTCCTCAGGTTATTTCCCAAATACGGCTTTCTCAATACCCTGGCAACACAATATCAAAGATACCTTTCCGGGGTCGTCGAACTTGGTCCACCCACGCATATTAAGCCGTACTGTGTCAACATGCTGCAGTTTGCCTTTCTCCGTTCAAAAATACTAACCTAGTACCAACCATGACTCATTTTATAGATCCACTTAACGCAATGACTCATTACCTTAATAATGATAGCGATACAACCCTAGAGACTCAATTACAAACAACTTATTTTGAACTTTACTTCTACAAAAATAAAGGTGATGTTGACAGCATCGATGTACAGGAAAAAATCCTCTAGGGATGCATGTTCTTTAGTAGAACGTCACGCGATCAACGGCGCCAGTCCCTGTTTTAACCTAATGATACTCAAATGAATTTCGCCGCTATATTTCGTCTGTTGTCCTCGTCTTTTATAGTAGTGTGGACAGAGAGGGGAATAGTGTTCGTGTTTACATTTTGGCGAGTCTCTTGTTTTATTGATTCCCATGTAAACAGCCGGCGAGAAACATTGGCTTCGGGATATAAAGACTGACGTGGAACGGCTATGTACACATATGTACCGAGGTAGTTCTAAAAGCGTAACTTTGTTGTGGTACATTGTACCAAAATACCGTCTAGCTTTAGCATCGGCGTACATTTTCTTTAATTAAAACTCAGGTGCGGTTTCGTATGGATATTAGGCATGCGGCTTTCGTCTAGAAAACCCTACTCGAATGTTCTGCTGGAAACGCCAGGATAGCCCGCGAAATTCAAATATTTTTACGTTTTTGAGAAAGTCATTCAACGGGGTTAAATGATGAACTTAGAGGGTTTTGTTGATAATTTTTATGGTTCCGTACCCAAAGGGTAAAACGGGACCCTATTACTAAGACTTCGCTGTCTGTCTGTCTGTCTGTCTCCAGGCTGTATCTCATAAACCGTGATAGCTAGAAAGCTGAAATTTTCACAAATGATGTATTACTATTGCCGCTATAACAACAAATACTAAAAATTAAAAAAAAAAAATATTAAGGGGGGCTCCCATACAACAGATATGATTTTTTTGCCGTTTTTATAGATAATGGTACGGAACCCTTCGTGCGCGAGTCCGACTCGCACTTGTTTATTAATTATTATAATTCTGTAACTGCATACGTATATTGCGTGACTCATTTTATTACAAGCTTTTACTTGCAATAAAATGTATGTATCTTAGTCCGGGTGGAATCATGCAACAGAATTTTAAATCAGATATCTTCAACCGATTGAGCTGTAATTTTGCACTCACCTTTGGCTTTGGTGACAATACACTTTCATGATAGACATTACATCATCCTTCCACCAGGATCGCCTCCTCATGAGAGAACTCCTCAACGGTTAATAGCGTGGACAAGAAACTTTGTATACGTGTTCAATTTTGATAGATAAAGATGATTTCTATCATGACCTCAACCTGCAGCCAGAATTGTCTTCTTACGAGGGAACTTTTGATAGATGAAGATGATGTCTTTATTATTGACCTCAACCTGCAACCAGAATTGTCTTCTTACGAGGGAACTTTTGATAGATAAAGATGATTTCTAGCGATACCTCATTGTGCAGACGTGATTGTCTTTTCATGAAGGAACTCCTCAACGGTTAATATCATGGATTCGAAAATTTGTAGATGAGTTCATATTTGATGGACAAACATGATATCTATCATGACCTCATGCTGCAGCCAGGATCGTCTTCTCATGAGAAAACTCCTCAACGGTTAATAGCGCGGACACGAAATCTTTTATACGTATTAAATTTTGATAGATAAAGATGATTTCTATCATGACCTCATACTGCAGCCAGGATTGTGTTCTCGCGAGGGAACGCCTCAACGGTTAATAGTGCGGACACTTAACTTTGTATCCGCGTTCAATTTTGATAGATAAAGATGATTTCTATCATGCCGTCATCCTGCAATCACGATCGTTTTCTTACGAGGGAACTCCTCAACGGTTAATAGCACGGATACAAAAAAGTGTTGAGATAATTATGCATTATCATTTATCAGAAATGACTACGTCACAACAAAAAAATAATAATTAAAAAACTTTAAAAAAACAAGGTTTTATTTAAATGCGCTAAAAAGAATAAAATAAACTTTTCCTTTAAAACTTTTACTATCAACTTATAACGTGAATTGTGTAATGAAATGACACAATTTACATGATGTAAAAGCTTCTCGTGAGATTTAGCTGTTTAGATAAACAAACATGTTATTTAATTTTTTAAATTTTCAAACTAAGTACTTAAATAGGAGTCGGTACTTAAATCTCGCGACAAGCTTTTATATCATACTAGCTGCCCAGCGCTACTTCGTTCGCGTGGTGTCCTACCCCTTACCCTACCCTACTCCTACTCTACTCCTACCCTACTCCTACACTACTCCTACCCTACTCCTAACCTACTCCTACCCTACTCCTACACTACTCCTACCCTACTCCTACACTACTCCTACCCTGCTCCTGCACTACTCCTACCCTACTCCTAACCTACTCCTACACTACTCCTACCCTACTCCTACCCTACTCCTACACTACTCCTACACTACTCCTACCCTACTCCTAACCTACTCCTACCCTACTCCTACACTACTCCTACCCTACACATTTTGCGATTCATTTTTATATTATAGATTAAATTTTTCTCGCCGTAAAAACCATCCTTGAACTTCAACGAACATTTAAAAAAAGAATTAGCCAAATTGGTCCAGGCGTTGTTGAGTTATGCGCTTACCAACACATTTTGCGATTCATTTTTATATTATAGATAAATTATGTCATTACACAATTTACGTTATAAGTTTATAGAAAAAGTTTTAAAGGAAAGTTTATTTTATTATTTTTAACGTATTTAAATAAAAGCTGGTTTTTTTAAAAAAAAATTCATTAACATACAACCTGATTACCTGGCACTACAAATTGCAAAAAACATAAAAAAAGAGTTTGAATTTCGCGGGTTACCCTAACGCTTCCACCATGAGCATAGAATGAAAAGAAAATGCAATTTGTTGCACAATAACTACGGAAAATGTTAGGAATTGTTTGAATACGGAATAGTACAATAGGTCCCGTCACTGTAGCTATTTCTTGAAAACAGCTCTATTATTCCAGTTTTATTTATTCGCGAAAAAATGGTAACTGAAAAATAAGTTTGAAACTTTTCTTTAGAAAATATTTTTACAATTCAACACTTAAATTCTCGCAAAATAAATAATCAGACAATTTAAAATTGCCGCATGACTTATGATTCTGTCAAACAAGTGTGAACAAATTGCGGACGCAGTTCCGGACACAGACAAAACTATACAAATACATAATGTCTGGTCAAACATGACAGCCGCTGCCGTACCAGTCGCTGCTGCTGGTCGGTCTGTAGTTGTCCGCAATGGTATTACCAAACCTTTACGGAAGTATTTGTTAGTATCCGATTTCTGCAGCCATTAATATCTATGATATTTATAAATTAGATTTTGTTTACAAATGTTCTTGCTTGCCGCATTGGTACAGTGGTCGCAAGCGCGACTGCTGAGCAAGAGGACCTTCGCAAGAGGGTTCGATTCCCAGGTTGTGCAAAATGTTATTGAGTTTTTCCATCAGGAATTTCTTAGTAGCAGCCACGGAGTCTGGATCTGTGCCCGGTTGATGGTAATAGGCTCGCTTCCTATTACTTGAGACTTTAACATGACTAGCAAGATGTAGGTGTACTTTTAGATTCACCGCTGCCTAATACATTGGGAATTACAGGCGTGATATTATATAATATGATATTCAAAACCATTATTTTATCCCTATACCTTCTTTCCCACACTTTTTTATCTCTCCAAATATCTAAAACTATTATTTATAGCAGTACTAGCTTATGCCCACGGCGGCATTGCCCGCGTGGAGTTCGGTAATTGTCCCACGGGATCACACTACCTAGATAAAAAGTATCCTTTGGTCAATCCAAGTTATAAACCATGTGTGTGCCAAATTCCATCTAAATCCGTTCAGTAGTTTACGTGAAAGAGTAACAAACATCCATCCATACATCCATCCTCACAAACTTTCGCATTTATAATAGTAGCTAGTAAGTAAGAAGTAAGATTAAAAACATAACCCGTCCAGCGTCCTTGGCAGTCGGGTAAAAAGCTACACAGTAAAAAAGACCCTCATTTCCTTCCTTGCAACTAAAGCAAGTTCTCCAAACAACAAGTTCTCTCACCGTCCGATGTCCAACTCTTTCGACAGCGCCGTCAACTCGACGGCTCCACTTGAATCCACTCAACAGTTCTCCGTAACAGAATGATATCTTTACTTATATAAGAAGGAAGTACTTAAATAGGTACTGGTACTGTTGGAGATTTTATCACAGAATAGCTGTTGCCCGCGTATTTGAATCGGATTTTGTTAACAATTTCAAGAGTTTTAATATTTTTGCACGGAACCCTAATCCTTTTTCTAAAAGCAAGTTAAGTTACTCCTTACAACATCAGCTATTTGCCAGTAAGTCCCGTCAAAATCGGTCCAGCCGTTTCGGAGATTAGCCGGAACAAACAGACAGACAAACAAAAATTTAACAAAATGTTTGTTTGTTATAAGTACCGTAAATACTTTCATATGCATTCAGTAAAAAGCTGTTATTTTGATATTACAAACAGACACTTTAATTTTATTTATTTATCTAAATTCCAGCTGGATCACGGAATGGGCGGGAATGAATAAAACTTTTCGTTATTTGCAAGCTTGCAGGAGATATGACAACAACTTTACAACTGTATCCTGAAAATAATAAGTCATCGTCAGCTATGCCCGCAATCATAAGTAGGAATAATTTACACTTTTTTCTTTGGTTCAACATTCAAGAAAAACTTTTTATGAGTGGTGCCTCTTCTTCACGAAACAAGCTGAGAATTCAGTTATTGTGTCAATTAATCATCGTTACATTAACCTCTTATTTGGACCTTGATAATGAACAAGCCGTCAAGACATTAAACTCATAAATCACAAAAGAAAACAACCATAAGTAAGCAATTACATAAAATGCAGGAATCGTCGTAAAATCTAAATCAATTCATTCATAAAACCTCTTCGTGTAGATGCAACTAGGGTTACCATCCGTCCGGACAAGTTCGCTTTCTGGCCCTCCGTTCAGGCTTTGTCCGGTCTTGACGTTTGTCCTGACTTTTAGTCCCGTAGAACAGAAGTCACTCAAGACTCACGCATTACTTAAAAAAAGTTAAGTGACGTTCTGTAATACGGACCCTAAACTTAAAGTGGAAGCCCGCGAAATTAAATTTTTCATCAACACAAAAAACGTAATAAAATTTGAAATTCGCGGACTACCCTACGTTTTCACCTAGAGTTCTTTTAGGAAATAAATCGGTCTACCCCGAACATTTTTTAAAAAATATTTGAGTTTATGTAGTACTAGCGACCCGCCCCGGCTTCGCACGGGTGCATGTATTATACATATAAACCTTCCTCTTGAATCACTCTATCTATTAAAAAAAACCGCATCAAAATCCGTCCGTGTAGTTTTAAAGATTTAAGCATACATAGGGATATAGGGACAGAAAACGCGCTTTTGTTTTATACTATGTAGTGATGTAAAAAATAGATAATATAACGACCGCAGTAATGTAAAATTTAAAGTTCAAAGACACAAGAACTACTTAATAGAAGGAAGGAAGAAAAAAGTCGTCGTCGTTCGAGTTAGAAGTACTTTTAATTTGAAAAAGAAGCCTTTAAAATTTTTAGAATTAAAAAATGAACACGTCTTTTGTTAAACTATTTTCCAGCTTTATATCACGGGCTTTTCAAATTTCGAAATGGTAACCCTAGATGCAACTGAATGGACCACATGGCGCAACTCTAAGCTGTAACAGACAGCTGCACCAGCTTTATTTATGCACTTAGCAGCTTCTGCGAGTTTACGATCAATGTTACATATAAATCGGACATTGCATTAGGAAGATATGTTTGCTTACTGAGGGATCTTGAGAACAAATTATGTTGAACTGGATCAATTGTAGGGCTAGCAGACATATTCTATTAAAAAAGCTTGTTAAAGTCTTCCAGGATCAATTGACAATTTAGCAGTAAAAAGGCAAACTTCTAGTGGTATGTTTTCTGTGGGGATACCAACATCTCAGCGAGATCAACACTAAACTACTTTAAAAGTCATGTTGGGTACTGCCTCAAGCTACACACATCTAGTATAACATGGCCTCGCTTTGTATAAATTTCCCATACAATGAGATGTCCGCATAAACTGGTTTTGTATATTTTGATTGTCGTTGTGCGTACAAGCTTTAATCTGACTGCCATAACTAGTCACCATGGTTAACAATAACAAAACCCGTCATATCTTTCATCAAACTTTTAACGACACAATTCATAATAACCACCAATTTATATTTTTTATCGTTGTTGTCATCAAAATGTTAACTGCTGTCTGTAACTGTAACAAACGAACTATCATAATTTAATAATGTCCGCGCCATTAGCACAGATAATAAATAACATTTCGTGACCGACCTTCTGGCTGTAAGCCAAAATACTGTCGCCTAAACATTGGTGAAAAAAGAAAAAAAAATGCATTTGTTTACGGCTCCATTTGGTTATTGCAGTAGACTAAAGGAACGTTTCTTTCCGTGCCAATCGACCGTTGAAACCAAAACGCTGCAAATCGAGACTTAAACTGTTGCAATTTGCCGATACTACTGAATACAGGGTGTATTTGAAACTAAGCTGCAAGTTAGAACAAAGGTTCGTTCATCTGATCGGAAACTAAAACAATAAACAGAATGGTACAATCGAGCTTCTTGACTTTACCAGGAAGTATTTTATGAGTCATTGTTTGGTCTCGAATACGATCTGTTATCGTCATGTTTACAGGCTCATTCTTAATCATCTTGTTTCATGATGATTATGTAGTGTGTGGTCCATAGAATTACATTTACATATACAAGGTGGAGGGAGGGTACACCGACGATAAAACGGTTACCACGCATTCAGTACCTACATCATTCTGAACCCACAGAAATTTTTCATCGGTAAAAAAGCTGTTCTATATATTTTGACCGTCTAGGTCCTACACGGTCAAAATATATGGAACAACTTTTTTTATGGAACAACAAACACGAACTACAGTTTTTTAGGAAACAGCTGGCTTTTTTTTAATAACCACATAAAATTTATATGTGGGTTCAGAATGATGTACTTTCACTTTGTATAATTATGTAAATGTAGTGTCCCATCCACCTTGTATTGTATCAGCCCATACTTTCCCGTTGCTAGGCATAAACCTTCTCTCATTCTCACGTTTGCTTTGGTGTTCTAGTTCGTATCGTCATCTTCGCCTGATCGCAATGGCGTCGCTTTTTGTTCTTGCTTGTTGTCCATAAACCCAGTAATTGTCTGCCATTGAGCATACATGATCCGTCGCATTTCAGATTGGCGACCACACAATGGTTACAATAACTGGTTCATAATAAGAAATAAATAATAGAATTCGGAGAAACGAGCGATCCTCAGGTTACAGACATTTACGACTATTTTAGTGCTGAGAACCACGAAATTACGTCAATCAATTTTCCCAAAGCTCACGCTTCACCATTTACAAGACATAACCATACGAATAAGGTCCTTAGTATGTAAAAAAGGCCATAAACACTTACTATACTTTCTTACCCCGCGGCTATCAGCCAGCCCGCACGAGCCTGTGATTTGAGTAGCAAGTACATGGCTATTTGAGCAAGCCATTTGCTAAAGGGCCGGTAAGCCTACCTTAGAGTAGTTACTTTGTACTTGTCTGATTTTTATAATTTTGTTGAGAGCGCTAAGATCGATAGGTATACTTTACTATACTTAAGAGAAAGTAAAGTAGGAAAAGGATGGAAATACATTTCCTAGATTTTGTGGTACTTACTTAAAAACCCAACAAAACGCTACCTCACATAATTGTTAATTTCAGACAAAGTTCGATTTATGTGAGATTGTAAGAACCACTAGTTCACCTGGTAACTCAAGCAGCTTTCAAAAGTAGGTCAACGTGAAATTCATGGAAATTAAATAAAATCCAGGTATGTTATTCAGATAAATGTGGGTGTATGTTACGATACTTTACCTTTTTTTTTGGGATGGGAAATCATCAAATGACTCCTCCCGCTCTGGGCAGAGCGGAAGGGAGTGTCAGACGTTTACTGACTAAAACCCATCCATGTTCCTTCTTTTGCCTTTTGTGTTCCAGGCCCGCGGTATCTCTTTCGAACAGTCCCGCAGCCCTGGCAGGCATCGCCCCTTTTCGGCCCCTCTGGTTTGCTGACATCTCTTTGAGGCGCGCGTGGAACACGAACCCGCCGTCGACACGGCCAGTCGTCATAAGACGGACGGTCCACAGGCCCGCGCCTACGGTGGCCGAGAGCCACCACGTGGCCCCCGACGCCCGGTGCTTCACCCGCGGCCGCTGGGACGTGAGGTTCTCTCCCTGTCACGTCTTACCACCTCCTTCGCTAGCATGACTGCTTCGCAGAATGAGGTGACGGCTTACGATATTTTACCTGGATTCACAAAACAGCTGTTTACGTAAAGATACCTGTATACCATAGGAAATAATTTAAAAAAAAACATGAAAAAAGAAAATTCGCTGAATATCGTGAAATAAAAGCTAACAACTGATTTATACGTGGGTACACGTATAAATCAAAGGACGCTACACACAGCCCACATAGGATAAATACCAATTATCCACACAAAGTGTTTGGAACATCGAAGATATTAATGATTGTTATTCTTCACACTCCTACACAAAACAAGTGCGACATTAAAGAGAATATGTACTGACAATAATACTGCCGTGCTAATTAGAAACGCAGTAAGGAAGGATTTTTGGAAAATTGAGTTTTTCATATATTTGGAATCCTCGTAATGAGCCCTGTATGGTAATTTAATCCTTATTTTGATAGCTGTCCCAGAAGTGGGACTTTTAGTAAGCCAAACTGCAGTATGTTTCTTGCTGAGAAGTAAATTACTAAGCACAACTGCAGTAAGACACATTACTGCTCTTTGCCTTCCAGTATTTTTTTGAACATAATTTATTTCACTAGTAAGAAGCGCAGGAAGGAACATTGCTGATGTTATGATTTGTTAGTAATAATGATAAATAATAATGTTTAGTGAATAATTTTAGATAACAAACGCGACAAAGATCACGTTATTTTATGGATGGATAATTGTTCAGCCCAAAACAAAAATTGGGTGATATTGTCTTTCTTAGTTAACATAATTAACAGTAACTTGATTTCCGCACACTTAAATGTATGTCTGCTGACAGTTTTCATCACAGAGTCGACCAATATTTACAAAAGATAGGAAAGTTTACGACTTTAAAGATTTTATTTAATGTTTTCTGTTTTAAGATTTAATTGGAATACATTTTTTAATAAAATAGTTGTATCATTTACCTCTTTTTGATATTATTATAGATATAACCAAGTTATTGTGGTTTTTTTACGTATGTACACGAATTGAAAAGCTATAAGTCACTCTTTTACTGCAATTATGGTTTGTAGTCAGTCTAAGCATAGCTTTAAGAAAATATTATGTCACTAGTAAAAAATGCAGTAATTGTGTATGATTAAGAAAGTATTATTTGTCATTTCAAATAACGTATTTTTTAATATTCATGTCGTTATATTTAATTAGGAAATGGTTAGGATAAATATAACCAAATAAGTGTACTTTTGTATACTTAAATACTATTTTTAATAGCTTTTTCTCACTACTGCACTGCGTTTTTAATTTGTAGTCGAAGTGATAATAATAATTGAATTAAATGAAATAAGCGCAGTAATCTGTATTTGCTAGTAGAAAGCGCAGTAACTCCAAACTTACTGCTGTTATAGCTTGTAATACTGGGTTTAGTCATGAAGACCCTGCTAAGCATAAATAGTTATTTTTGTTTTAAGATAGTTGTATTAAACTTATAGAAAATAGGGTTAGTTCTTACGAAACAATGCATATTCAGCTATACATGTAACTAAAAACATTTTTGCAAAACTTCAAAATCATACCTAAAAAAGCCAAATAAAAGTAAAAATGTTTAGGCGCCATTTACTCGAAACTACTAATAACCTCCTTACTGCACTTCTAATTAGCACGGCAGAATAACAGACGTTATTGACCTTATTATCAATGTAGGTGGCTTCGACCACAAGTGTCGGGAGGCTCGCATTACAAAAACGAAGAAAACCAGTCTGTTAATTAGCGAATGACGTTTTTTACTGAACACACACTATTAAACATTGTTGTGTTTATAAAATAATATATGGTTCCGCAGATAATAAAAAATCTACAGTAGTAAACAATGTAATTCTAATCACACAAAATGTAGTGATGCAGTGATTTTGGAGGCAGCCTTTGAGGAAATCAGCAGAGATCATCGGATGTGAAAAATAATCTTGAATAAAAAGCTTCACCCGCTTAAAATTACAGATAATAATAAAACAAGAACAATCGTGGATAAAGGAAGCTGACTCAACAATATGAGCCTTTCCATGTTTAAAAATCCAACACGTCTCCCAGCTCACGCAGCTGAAACGAGGCAAGAATACCGTTTGAAGATCATATTACCTTTCTGCTCACCCAATAAAGAAAAAGAGCGTGACGTATACAAACGGTACGAGGCGAGACGAACCGCGTTACGAGCGAACAATTTGTCAATGGGACACACTGGGAGTTATAAACACGAGGGATACGTCACAGTCACAAATTAACGCTTGAGACTGCAACTTCGACACAAACTAATGGAATTTGTAATAATAGTCTGAACTCACAAGTGGAACGGAACCAAACATACCGGCACGGGTAAACGCCTTCAATACTAATATTTGTTCCGAAGCAAGACCTTTGCAAGTAAACCAGCCATAAAGACTGGTTGACTTTACGAACTGCGGTGCGCTCTACGGAATTTACTAGGGCACGTTAGAAAAAGACGATGTATTTTTGCTCTTTTCTAAATAGAACGAAGAAATATTTTGTACCTACTAACTTACAATTTCTCAAGGAAAAAGTCAGTAAAAGGCAAAAATAGCTCAGATTTGTGTTAAGCGTATTTTTGGTATCAGTCCAGACCGCATTGACGCAAAACTAACGGAATGAGCCGACTTCATCCAACCATATGACATAGACATCAAAATCAGCATCGTTAATCAAATTCTCATCAAAACAAAACACAGTGCTTCATAGTTGGAAAACAGTGGAGCAAGTAAAGCAAACTCACACAGACGTAGTAACAAATTAACGCCTTTATCCACGATGTTCCTTTTTATCCTCTCATTCACTTACACGCGTGTTTTAAGTGAATGTTAATGTTCTTCATCATAGCGCTAATTAAGTCTGTCACTGTTCGTTGTAGCTTTTCATGTTATAATATTACTACTTTCTTATTTTACTTCCGTTTTCTTTGCAAACGTCTGCGTATATCAATATTGTTTATGGGTCTATAATTTTGGTGCTGTATTTTGTACATTCATTCCTCATTAAATACTTTTCGCTTCTAACCTCGGATCATTTTAGGTGTTTATCAACTTCTATGTTTGATTTAACGTTTATTGTTAAGTACAGATGATTATTATACCTAAATGCGAATGTAATTATGTATGTCCGTGTGTAGGTAACTCTTTCACGCCTAAACTGCTGAATGGATTTGTATGAAAATTGGCACAGGTTGACCATAACCTGGGCTAGGGTAGAACGTTATTGGATTTTCTATCACAAATTTCTCAGTAGTAACCTGGAGTTTACATTTATGACAATAAGGTCGACCCTATTACATGGGACTTAGACATAACTGGTGAAATGTGGATGTACTATGAACTATGGCCACCTCTGCCTAACATTTCGGAGAAAACAGTCGTGATATTATACTATAATTTAGTAAATATTACAGAATAGTACATACCGGGCGTAATTAAACTTTCGATGTAAATGCAAATTCATTTATCTTCGTTAGTCGCTTCATTAGACGTCGACGTCGCTCTCGCTAATGCATCGCTTCATACAGCTACAAGTGTATTTAGTTCTGTCAGGAACGTTTTCTTATATTTTATCAATTTTTTTAAATAATAACTCCATACATAAGTTCACGCCTGTAATCCCCTTTGGGTTAGGCAGAGGTGTACCTCCACATTTCGCCAGTTACGTTTAAGATCCATGTAATAGGAGGCGACAAGCCTATTGCCATCTAAGCAAATCCAGACTAAGTGGTTGCTAGTGAGCAATTTCTCTTGGATGAACCTAATAACACTTTAAACGACCAGAGAACAGAACCCAAGACCTCATGCTCAGCAGTCGCGTTTGCCACCGCAAGGCCAACGGTTTTCTTATAATTAATCAAAATTTTATTTAAATAAATAACGTTAATAAACCAAATGCATAGCTGTTTCACCAATGTGGGTTCTGAAGTTGTCAGGACTAAGTTCTATTGAAATCAAACGAAATATATAAAAGTATAATAAAAATATAATTTAAAAACATTAAAGCTTGAATGTATAAGAAGTATCTACAAAGAGTATTACATTACCAGAAAAGGAAAGAGATGAAAATGAATTAGAAATTGATAGCAACAACAAAAACAGTGTCCAAAATATCGCAAGACAAAAATAATGATATTACAATTAGTGTCGCACATCAGGGTAAACGCCTCAGTTTCCTCCTTCCACCTAATAAAAAAGATTACGAGCCAAATATCACAAATACACATAACTAACGAACATTAACCACTATACGACCCGAACCTCTTAATTTCTAACTCGATATTATCATCCTCGCCGCAAGCCACAAGTAACAGGAGTACATAATAAACGGAATGAGGGTAACCTTCGCGCCTCGAGTGGCCTGACCTATCCGACTTATTAAAGGAAAGGTCCCTTCAAGATCTTATCTCCGTGTCTCAGGATTATTGCAACCCAGCCCCTCTTGATTAAGAACAAAGCCGACCGTAACTTCTATCTTATTCCACTTATTTTTAAGGGTGTCGTAAAGAGTTTTATGTGTGAAATTAAAATCTAATTAGGTCGTCCCGTTATTAAAATAACATCTATTTGGGACAGGTATTACAAAGCTTTTAGACGTAGGTATTTACTTCAAGTTGAATAACGTTTTCATTTTTATGAAAAAATATTTTAATCTCTTCTTTAGTTTTTTTTTTTGTAATTTCTACGTTACGAGTAAGCCCGCATATAAACATGTCTAATGTATTTCTAAATATGAAAATATATCATCAACAGAATATAAGTGACGCTAACAGAAGTGACCCGAAGAACCTCCTGGAACGAACGGCCCAACGAACGACAGATGTGAATAATTGGGATAAGTGATAGAAAATTACGAAGGAAACACTTTCTAGTAGAAGACAATTTGTGCTAAAGTATTTTTAACGAACAAAGTTAGTCATTAAAATTCGGTTATCTTGGCTATTACTTTACCGTGCGCCAGTTGGAAACGTAATAACTTGTCATTACTCTCAAGCTTCGTTCTCAATATTAGCATTAACACACATGTAGTTTCACTTACAGACTCGCCATTTCGCATTGTATTTAGGAGAAAAAACAAACTATTTAAAACTATAAATATGAATCCAATGTAAGGTAGATTCAAAACTTTGTTCTTGACTATGACATTCTCACCTACCCTGCTCATTCACGTATCAGTGCTTCGCTGTTTCGCATCAATTCTTTGTTTTCAAGTGCGTTTTCTTAATTTAGCTATAGAATGCCGAAAAGAAAGAGTGATAAGCGCGATAGTTATAGTTATTTAAATAAAAAACTTAAAAAACTAGAACGCGAAATAAAACGTGGGCGACGTACTCGCTGTTATGACAGTGCATCGTCGTCGGATGGTGATTTTTCTACGCCTTACAACCTGCAGGGTGAGTCATTGACCTACTTACTTGGTGTTTATATTTCAATTGGTTACTTTTAGCATCGCAACCGCCTGGCTACTCCCATTAAATAAAGAACCGTTACGTAAAATTAGTACGTTGTGGTTTTGAATTCATAACGGATTATAAGTAAAATTATAATACGGAAAATCGGATTGTCCTTTGGGGGCCTTCCACTTCCTAAGTTAAGTACTTGCTGCTCGGATCTACCTGTGGGGTTTTTCCATAGCATGTACCTACATTATTCCTCTAGGAATTTAAGTTGTTTCTTTAGAAACAAATAGGTATTAAGCCGCCTATTGGGATTGCGTGTTTCTCACAAGGAGTCTCACTTCCCACCAAATAAAGGTTTATTTAAGCAAAATATTTATTTTGCTTGCAGAGCGCGAACCAATCCTAATCGATGACGATTGTGCTACATATCAAGGCGACACAGATCCACAACCTGGATGCTCGTACTGGCATCCAGCCCCAGCGGAATCTAGTAATGAGGAGGAGGTCCCGGCCCCGGTCATCACACTGTCGCCTACCGCCGACAACACCACGGCACAAGTACACATACTGCCGCCGAGTTCCGCTACCGCTGCACTTCCACCCTCGCAAGTACTTACTGCGCCTGGCGTGGAATCTACCGCCGTACCTCTAGAACGGGCGAGAGAACCGGAGGCCCTTGCTCCTCAACAAGACGTTCCCGAATTAGATCCAGATTTAATGGAAATATTAGGTGAAGATCCCACCTCAACTAATGAATATGGCAGGGAAATTCAAAAGGATTTGGCAATTAGACTAAACCACATTGCAACCTCTGGCCTCTCGAAAGAGAACCGCAAGGAATTGAAAGACAGATATTTGGTACCGGTGAACTGCAAGTTTATAAAAGCGCCTACCCTCAATCCGGAGATTCGAGTATCTCTAATAGAAACTCAAGCAAAGCGAGACAAGGGTATAGAAGGTAAACAGGCACTAACATCCTGTGCTTTGTCCTCCATCAGTGAGGCCATTACTGCGCTGCTTTCATCAGGTCACAAAAACCCTGAGCTCCTCAAGTTGTTGATGGATACAGCTCGAATCCTCGGCGACATTCAGTATACGGACTCGATCTCACGACGTTCGTTCATTCTTTCAACTGTCAAGAAGGAGCTCAAAGATCAGTTGGACAAAACCAAAATAGATGAAATGCTCTTTGGCAATAGCTTAGCCGAAACATTAAAATCAGCAAAAACGATTATGAAATCTGGAGCTGATATAAGGTCATCTACAATGCAGTCTGCGGCTAATAAACCAGCTAAGGCAGTCAACAGGGCTTTAAACTACCGAGCCCCCCCGGCGCGTCGCCGACAGTTCCCACCACCGCCGCCGGGGGGCGCGAGATATGCGCGGGCGGCACCATCAACTCAGACTCAGAGGCAGCAGACGAGGACGACGCACAACAACGCTTCCAGAACATTGTCACGTCAGCCGCAAGCAGGTCACCGACGTTAGAGCCGGTAAGCCCCGCGGGCCGTCTTTCGTTTTTCTATGAACAGTGGTGTTTATTGACTACTAACCCGGTTATACTCTCTTGGATTTCTGGCTATAAAATTATGTTTTCTGATCCTGTTATTCAAACAACCGTTCCATCAGAGCCTATTTATTCGCAATCCGAATACAAGGCCTTTAAAGCATCAATACAAGATCTTATTAGCACTGGGGCAGTGTCCTTATGTCAACCATGCGCAGGTCAATACATATCCAGTATATTTCTTGTTCCTAAGCCGAACGGTAAACAACGTTTCATATTAAATCTAAAACAATTAAATAAATGTATACCAACCCAACATTTTAAACTTGAAGATTTAAGAACAGCTTTAAAACTTTTATCAAACAATTGTTTTATGTCAACAATCGATTTAAAAGATGCCTATTTTTTAATAAGCATACATCCCAACTCAAAAAAATATTTACGTTTTCAATTTAATGGCAATCTGTACGAGTTTAACGTGTTACCGTTCGGCTTAAACACTGCTCCGTATATTTTTACGAAAATTCTTAAACCAGTAGCAAAGTTACTGAGGTCTTTGGGATATTTATCTACATTTTATTTGGATGATTTGTTTTTGGTTGGTCAATCGTATACTGACTGTTTACAAAATGTGAATGACACAAAACAATTATTAAACTCGTTAGGATTCATCGTCAACACAGAAAAAAGTTCTGTTGTGCCTACTAATTGTTGCAAGTTCTTAGGAAATATTATAGATTCAAAAAGATTTGAAGTAAGATTACCTGACGACAAAAGAAAAAAAATTGAAACAGAATTACTAAGAATTAGGAAGCTCAGACGATGTAAAATAAGAGATTTTGCACGCTTTGTCGGCCTTTTAACATCCGCATGTCAGGCCATAGACTACGGCTGGCTTTATACCAAAGACTTTGAGAGGTGTAAATATCTAAACCTCAAAGATGATGAAAACTACGATAAGTTTATGAACTTACCAATTGAGTTATCCCCCATCTTTGACTGGTGGCTTAATGCGATAAAGGAATCAGTGTGTAAAATTAAGGTTGACACATATTCCTTAGAAATATTTAGTGATGCCTCAACAACGGGTTGGGGCGCCGCCTGTGGTGACGAGACTGCCAGTGGACCTTGGAGTACACATGAGCAAACTCTTCATATTAATTATTTGGAAATACTTGCAGCTTTTCTTGGGCTTAAAGTTTTTGCACAAGATTTGAAAAATTGTCAAATTTTGTTACGTATTGACAATACAACTGCAATATCTTATATTAATAGAATGGGTGGAATACAATTTCCCCATTTGACCGATATTACAAAACAATTGTGGAAATGGTGCGAAGCGCGCAAAATTATGGTTCATGCTGATTATATACGTTCTTCTGATAACATAGTTGCGGACACTGAATCAAGAAGATTACACCCCGACATAGAGTGGGAAATTTCTCAAACTGCTTTTAGTAAAATAACGCAACACTTCGGTGTCCCTTGCATTGACTTGTTCGCGAGCAGAACAAATCATAAATGCGATATCTATGTTTCTTGGCACAGAAACCCTGACGCTTATGTAATTAATGCGTTCACTATACCATGGACAAATTTTAACTTTTACGCGTTTCCACCAATTTCTATTATTTTAAAGACTTTGCGTAAAATTATCAACGACAGAGCCACTGGCATTGTCGTCGTGCCAAAATGGCCAACACAACCCTGGTACCCTCTTTTTAAAAGACTCCTCACATCAAAACCACTATTTTTAAAGTCACAGGGTGATTTAATTATTTCTCGTTATAGCGAACGTGCAATTCACCGGCAAATTACACTGGTTGTCGGGAGGTTGTCCGGGCATCTCTTCTTCGAAGAGGAATTCCACAGCCGTCCATAGTCATAATGCTAGCATCTTTGTCAGATAACACTGTCAAGCAGTATGATACTTGCCTTAAGAAGTGGTTTGCGTACTGTCACGAAAACAACATAGATCCCTATAAAGCTGCGACATCGAATATTCTTTGTTTTCTAACGCAATTGTTTAATACCGGAGCTCGGTATGGTACCATAAATAGCTCGCGATCCGCTTTGTCGTTGTTACTTGGACACGATATAGTAAACAATGAATTTATACAGAGATTCTTCAAGGGAATCTTTCGATTGCGGCCTACAGTTCCTAAATACAACTTAACGTGGAACACTGATCAAGTTTTAAATTATTTGGCGGAATTATATCCCAACGAAAATGTAAGTCTTGAAAAACTTAGTAAAAAGTTAGTGACCCTTCTAGCCCTGGTAACAGCCCATAGAATGCAGACCTTATCAAAAATCCATGTTGAAAATATTATCAAATCTAATTCAGGGTTTATTATTAAAATAACTGATTTAATCAAAACTTCAAGACTGGGTTCCTTACAACCAGTGTTTTCCTTACCGTATTTTTCACAAAGGCCGCAAATATGCCCTGCCGGTACTCTCCAAGTTTATCTTGATAGAACCAATCAAATACGTCACGACCAACAATCATTATTTATTTCATTTAGAAAACCATACCGAGCAGTAACATCACAAACTTTGAGCAAATGGGTAAAAAGTATGTTACAAAAAAGTGGCATTGATATCTCTCTGTTTACTGCGCATAGCATCAGGCACGCAGCCACTTCTAAAGCTTATAGCGTAGGAGTTAGCCTGGACGTTATACGTAAAACTGCCGGGTGGAGTTTAAATTCTACTGTATTTGCGAAATATTATAATAGAATAATATCAGACGATATGTCTACTCAAGGTGATTTTGTCACTAGTGTGTTAAATGGATAATAATAGATATCTTAATTATTATAGTATTGTTATCATTGAAAAATTATCCAATTATGTGATTGACTTAAATATAGTTATGAAATATAGTGAATATTTTATTATTTCCTTCAGTTCTTAAGCATAGATACAATATGTACCTATGCAATTGATTATATTTCACTAATTAATACTATCTCTCAACATCTACATGTGTGTTAATGCTAATATTGAGAACGAAGCTTGAGAGTAATTGATGATTAAACGAACTTACCTGTACGTGAAGTTCAATCACAATTACTCGAAGAGCTTCGTTCGAAGATATTAGCATCCCTCCCTCCCAGTCATGCTGAATCCCTAGTTGTGAAATAATAATAAAAATAAAACAGCTCAGCAAACCTCCAAACTAAATGAGCAGGGTAGGTGAGAATGTCATAGTCAAGAACAAAGTTTTGAATCTACCTTACATTGGATTCATATTTATAGTTTTAAATAGTTTGTTTTTTCTCCTAAATACAATGCGAAATGGCGAGTCTGTAAGTGAAACTACATGTGTGTTAATGCTAATATCTTCGAACGAAGCTCTTCGAGTAATTGTGATTGAACTTCACGTACAGGTAAGTTCGTTTAATCATCAATTATTTAGCTCTTAATTCTTTTTTCTGAAGTAAAGGGCATCCCGCGTGTTAGAAATATGGTCGTACTTTCGATGACTGTGTAATTACCATTTTTAAATTTGAATTTAGAGTTCCAAGTGTAGTTTTTTTAAGCAGCCAGTGTTACGCAACAGGAATTTGTGGATTTATTACCTCTTTCTTAAAAAGGAAAGCCCGGACTGCTATTAAGCATGGTGAATAAATGTGGGAAAATATTGATCCAAGTGTTTCGTACCTACTCACATTCCAATTTGCCGTATGTTTTGAAATGGGTGCTATCTAACCCAAGCCATATATTAGAACGATGACATTTAAACCGAAGCAGTGGTGAGATTGCCAAGTGACATGAATTAATTATTTCCACGAACATTTAAAACCGTCTCGCCTGTAGGTATCAACAAAATGGTCGCATTTCAATTAACATCAGAAATAATAAATTGATGACTTAATAATCCTCCTCCCGTTTGATTAAACCAATGACTATATAAAAAGTGTCATGAAAGGTTATCAAAGGTCAACAAAGAGTTCACAAAATCCGAGTGTTAATTAACCCTGCCATGATATCCGAATAAAAAAACGAGAAGTCGAGCGCGTTTTGCAAAATAATCGCGAATTCGAGGCACAAAATAGCAATCGCAACGTTCCGCTCGAACGATCGGTATAATTATCCAAAATTCTTAATTGCGACACTATTGATTTGGACGTAGTTTGGAAATGAAACCCTTTTTGCTTCCATATCGGCTCGGCGGGACTGTCGGCTTTAATTAATCCTTTAACAGGGTCTCAATTATGATCATGTCCAATTTACAAAATACTTGTGATATTTCCGGTAGGCTCTGTGTGAAATATTTGATGTACCTAAAGTGGAGTGTTCCAATAATTAAACCTATTAAAACACTTGATTGGATACACGATCCGTAATTCCAATTGGAACAAAAAATCGGTTTCGTATTAGTTGCACAGGTGATGAAGGTGGTCGCTGTTACCTCATCGACATACGCTGCTCCCTCACGTACGACGATATCGATTCTCCGAATAGTTCTCGTCCACTCGATGGTGACTCGCAGCTTTTTAGCCACAACACTATTGTGATGCAATTCAACAGCATCAACCATCGACCTCCGGCGAGACGTAATTTGATCCAACATCAGATAACTAATTGGTAACGGCGACGCGTACTGAACAAAAAATATTGTAAACACGACCCTCAGTAACCACTTTATGTCATAACGTGATGATGAGGGATCAGGTATTTCTCATCATACATTTCTCATATGTAAAACGAGATTCATTCTGGAATGATTCATTCGGGCGAATAACTTTAACACTCCGAGGTATTGAGTAATATAATTTACTGTCGAAGTCTTGACATTCAATTTTCTGACTGATAAATTCACAAAGCTATCGAGTCGAATGTATGTTTCGATAACTTGGGAACGAATGCCAGCCATTACTTGAAGCCGTAGTGTGCAATAAAGAAGTCTCCACAATGGGATCTTAAATCTTGTGCCGGGTCAGACGGGCAACGCTCCCATAGATTCCGCTTAGTCAGTTGGTCTAATTACACGTTGCAGAGATCGTACACAGATTATATCAGAGCCAGCTTTACCATTTGTCAAAACACCGTTCCACGCTCACAAAGCTTAAATAGTAACAGTATTTTGCATAATGTTTACAAAAGATCGAGTAGATGACTCGTTGATTCCCAACACTGTATAATCACGGTTGGTTAACTGGATAACCGCTGACAGCGGTAGATAAAATATGGATAAAGATTATAGCAATCATAGGCGTTTTGCGCATCGTTATGTATGAGTTATAATAAATGTATCCACTAAATAATACCTACCAGGGTAATACCCCCGATTGACATTGCACAGTTCTTTTACCCGTAGATTATATAAAACGAAAAAGTGGAGCGCAAAAACCTGACTTTGATTATGGCCTAAAGTGGGAAGAAACAGCCGCCCATAACGAGACTAACCTATACTCGATACACTAACGATGACACACGTATAAGAAAGCCGTCGCATTATCCCAAGCAAATTACACGTAGACAGTCGTTTGTGTCTAATACATACTTCTTAGAAAACTCCCTAGACCGGTAGAATAGGACTTTCCGAAGCGGTTGCTATAAGTATAAGTGTTTCCGTAAAAGTCGCGTAAGGCAACAGATCGATAAAAATTCCTGCTTATTTACGTCTAGGTAAGTGGTCGATGGAAACAAAACAACTCGATCTATTATCCAATTGAATAGCGCCCACGCTGAATAATAAATCCGAATTTGTCTCGTCTAATTGGTGTGCTCTTGGAGGCTTGCTCAAGGGCCGAGTGCGAGCTGCAGGCAAATTGCACTACTCTCACAGAGCGATGGCCCTCGACTCCAGTAGGAGCTCGCTCCGTGCCAAATTGGCTGGGACCTTTATTATTAAATTGAACAACATAATGCCTTGTCTAGGTGCCCGCTAAACTATGTCTCACTAGGCGAGCATCGCCGAGGAAGTTGTATTTTTTCATTTAAGCGACACATATTCTTGCAGCGACGCGGGCGAGGAATGAAAGGGGAGACTGGTCTTGTAATATGTCTTTCACAATGCTGTTTGAGAATGTTTCACGTTCCACGTTTCTTAGTACGCAATCATAACAACTTTGCCTAAATCTCCATTTTTGTTTCTAGATTTTTCACGTTGGTTTGATTTCGTGTAATATGTTCTGAAAATAAATGGTAACATAAAAGCCGTGTATGCCGTGACACGAATAGGTATTCATCACTCTCTGTGAATTCGACAGCGCTTTATGCTTTTTTTACAAATGGAAGTTTTGTCTGTACCAATATACTGACTGACGTCACAAACATTGGAAATATTCATACTGAAATACTTTATCGACGCAATAAACGAATATTATAATGCTGCTGAAATTGAGGCCAAGTTTTAGGTGGGTACAGAATATGAATATTTACTTCCATCTTCAGTTATTATAATGTAAGAGCGCGGAAAGATTCACGGCAGATGTTCATTACATTGTATCTTACCTACACAACGTAGGTATTCCAAAGTTTTGCAAGATATTATGTTGAAAGCTTGTTGAAGGATCCTTCATAAACCCAAGTTGGATACTGCTTCAAACGTCTTGGGGAATTTCCGAAAATAGGTACGACCATAAATCAGTGGTAATAATTTGATATGGTATTGACCAAGGTTCGAAGTGATAATTATCTTATAGTTAAGTTTATGTTAAGTTACTTTGTCGCATTAGATTTATTATCTGTAATGACAAAGGAAACATTTTATGTGAATAAATAAATAAATAAAAATAAAAAATCTTTATAATTATTATAAAATTGATTATTGAATTGATTTATACCTTGATTGATAATAACAAAAATTATAAAACGTGAAATCGAAAATCCCGAACGCGATTTTTGATGTCCGCGCACCTTCCAGTGTAGCCCGCGAAATTCAAAATTTTATTGTGTTTATTGCAATTTGCAGGTCAGTGTCAGGTTGTATGTTTATGTAAAAATGGTTGGCGTCCGTAACACGTATGCAGTTACAGAATTATAGTCATTAAAATAATCAATACAACCCTCTAAGTTCATTTAACCCCATTGAATGACTTTTTCATGAAATAAAGGGTGTCCGGCGGCAGAGTTAGGATAAAATTTAAATTTCGAACTGTGCTTATATCATAGCGCAGAGGGCCGCGTTTGATTTGTCATTCGTGAGGATTATTTATCACATTGTCGCAGTCCAGTGCTGAACAACGTGCGTTCGCAATCGAAGCGTTTTTTCAAGGAAAATTATTCTTGTATTGTTGCTCGTCGTAGATTTTGTTCACGGTACAATATTCGTCGGTTCCGTGACGTGCCCACTGAAAATTTGATTCGGTTGTGGGTGCCAAAGTTCCGAGCAACAAGTTCAGCAGCAAACAATCCGCGGCTAGGGCCCAGCTGGACGTCAAGAAGCGATGACAATCATGATCAATGATTATTTTCTTTCAATATTGAGAGAACATCTTTCTTTCACTTCACTTGATTTCAGCAAGATGGCGCCACGCCACATACTGCTAAAGACACCATGCCTTTGTAGCAAGATTTTTTCCCAAACAAACTGATAAGCCATTTCGGACACATCTCTTGACCCCCTTGGATTTTTTTCTATGGGAATACCTAAGAGTTAAGTTTATTCAACAAATCCAGCAAACATTTCTGAACTGAAAGATCACTTATCCAACGCATTGCGCGGAATACGGTCGACAGATTCCAGCAGTGTGTACGATGCGACGGGGAACATTTAGACGGAAAAAAATATAAACCTTAAATTCGCATTCATGTTCTATAAACAGCAGGTTTAATTAACATTTTGTAGTTTTTTTTTAATTTAATTTTGAAATCCTAATTCGCCCACCCTTTAGTATCCTTTTGGTCTTCGCCGTGGTCGGTTAAAAAGAAGATCGATCAACCATTCATCCTCCCTACATGAAACCGTACTTACTCACAGCAATATTTTATACCTATCACACTTTCACTTCAAGCCCTAGGATATTGCAAATATCGATGTAACATAAATCCTATAAAAATGAAACACAGTCATCTTGCGTACGGACGTTATGAAGGGTCCTCATAAATAACGGTTAGGCCGCACCTGTATAGGAGAAACGTTCGCATTGAAGGAATATTACCCTTTTATCTGTTTACTTACGACTAAGGACTTTCAGGACAAACATCGTATAAATATGTGCTGTCCAAAACTCGCCTTTGTTTTTGAAGGAGTAAGAGCTGTCTTTTGAACATTGATATGACGTTCTGAATGTAAAATGTACAGGAAATATAAACATTGGAGGAATTTGTCATCGTTACAGCCATTTTTTTTGTTCTGGGATCAAAAAGAGGAGACGAGGAAAAGGTTTAATTAAATAACTTACAAAAATCTTCAACGAGCAAATTTACTCAGAAACACAAGTAGACGTAGAAAAAATATGTGACTTAGTTCAAGAACATACGCTTGAACGTGAATACTTTAAAGTAGCTGTTTTTTGTACCAACCTCAGACTATAGTAAAATCAACTAGAAACATCAAAGCGTGACAAAATTACGTGTTGTCTATGGTTTACTCAATAAAAACGAATCTCGTCTGCCACACACACTTCAAGGATATCTGGCTGTACCTACATTTTTCATTTCTTCAAATGTCAACACAGAACAATTCCCAGCTCAAACGTAACTCACAATTGAACCACTTTCGTCGCTAGACAATTGGTATCCCAGTCTAAAATTAAACATTGTCTTATGAAATATCGTCCTTACTATAACTCAGTGGCTACAATACTGAGCCCGTCGTTTGTGACCATCATTAAGTACCCCATTCCTTACAGCTGGCTCTTTGAATTGACGCTCTGGAGACACAAAATAGAGAGATGTAGAATAACAGAAGGTTAGCCCCTAACACGCCTAGCAATGCGACAAGCGCGCATGTCACCAGGGGCCCAATTCTGCTATTACAATAGTGTCAGAATGGTCTGTCATTGATTTCATAATGGTTGATTTTGACTTGTCAAAACTTGTCAAAATCAACAATTATGAAATCAATGACAGACCATTCTGACACTATTGTCGTCTATTGTAATAGCAGAATTGGGCCCCAGCTTCCGTCCGGCTCGACTCTCCGCATCTTACACGCGGTTCGTGGTGGCATGATTAAACGACTTTTTTCATTTGTTTACCTCGCTGTCGCAGTCGCGAAACGCGTTTCTCTTGGGCGTGCAGCTCGTGGCCAAGGGCTAATGAACAAAATCGCACCCATAACCCCATATAGAACAGAGACTGCATAACGAGTGCAACTCCAATCGATAGACTGCGGACCCAAGTAGGCCATTGCAAGCATAATTTAGCTAAATGGAGTATTATAGAGCACACTGACACCCAGTACGATTTGGGTGCTCCTAACCAACCCATGTCCCATTTGTGTCCGTGTGTGTCAGTGTCCCAAGTACCAAGCACCTGCAGACATGTGATCATGGCCACCTACTGGGCCTAACTCACTTAATAAAATTAAAGAATCGAAAAGAAAAAGACTGTATGCATGAACCCGTTTTCACTCTTTATATAAAGCTGCCCTTCTGGACCTGCCTATCTTTGTTGTGCCGGAGATAAACCACGCTGTTTTTGTTTCAAGGTCGTTGAGGAGTTATGTAAGGAGCAAGGAACTCGGTCCGAGGTTCTCATTCTCGGGACGCAAATTGCGATTGCCGATTGAGAAGATTCCTGGAATAAAGGCTCTTAGATTTATCTTGTTCAGTTATCGATATCCACAACGTATTTGAAGTATACACAAAAATAATGGTTTTTAAATAATTTTATGTATCATACAGGGTACCGTCGCACAAACGGTTACCACGTATACAGTACATCATTCTTAACCCCGCCACAAAGAAATTTTTCTTCGGTATAGATGAAAAATGGCTATGTGGAGGTGTTCATAATAATATAGTACACTATTATACATTCACTTCCTGCGATTGTTGACCTCGACTTTATCGTGTTTTTGACCTTGTAAATATGTAGTTGAATCAGTGTCACTACTGAAAAAAGACCGAAGAATCCAAAACAACCAAAAATGAAAGAGGCTGTATAGATGTTGAATTCAGAATTTCAACAAGTAATCTTGATTAAATTTTGCCGTTTTTCTTTAATGTTATTAAAAGTAAGCACACCACACTACCTGTCGTTAGTGATACACCATGCTCATAAGACTTTTAAAACACCATTCCCACTCAATGCTGCCACCGAGATTGGCAAAGTTATAACTATTCCCGTGACGTAACATTACGTGGAATATGACCAGGACCGCAGAGCCCCATGACGTCACTCGTTCCCGGAATGTTCCACGTCAGTCATTGACGATTCTCGGTTATGAAACCACGCTACCGACCCGAGCGAGAAATGTGTCGGAACGAATTTGCAATCTGCTGAGTATGTATGGAATCCTGGTATTTAGATTTCCCGTTTAACCTGGCTAGAAAATATTTCTTGTTATGAGATTGGGTATCTTGTTCTTTATTTCGGTTTCGGAAACGTTGTACAAGCTTTTATACAAAATTAACTTTTTAACACCAACGTTTAAAAATGTCACTATACTATAATACACAATACCACAATATTACCCGAAACATTCTAAACCGAAGAAATACGAGAAGAGGAGTAACAAAGACATTTAAATAATAACGAGCAAACTCTTTTAAACCTCTTTGAGAAGTAGGTAAGTTAGTGAATAATAAAAATAATTTACTTAGTTCATTTTTCTTAAATGTATATTTTTTATTATATAAGTTCTTAAGAAATTCTTATTTTAATTAAGAAAACAAATTATTTAACGGGTACAAAAAGTCCGTGCGGGCAATTTGTCCTCAGTACCATACATTTCAGTGAAGAATGCCGGGCGTACGGAAGCTGCGAAACAATTGTGTGCCCAGAATTGTTTTAGACTTTATGCGGACGACATCCTGGGAGGCATTACACATTCTTCCATTTTTGAATATTTCTGCGACGTCGTGTATGTCATAAAACCGTCCTGATATTATTACTTGCAGCCTTCCATTTTCCTTGAGGAGATAATATGCTGTAAAACGGGTACAGGAATAAGTTTTATTAGTGGAAAAAAATATGAATTCTTAGGTCGCACTAACATACGTGGTAGGTAGGTAGGTGGTAGGTAGGTGGTAGTAGTTTAGTAAGAAAAGGAAACTGCTACAAGCTGATAATGATAATTTATTTGAACTTCATGGATAGTAGTGACTGCCTCGTTGGTCTAGTGGTCGCGATCGCCACTTCTGGGCATGAGGTCCTGGGTTAGATTCCCGGGGCGGGCAAATTATTATTGGGTTTTCCCATTAGGAATTTCGCAGTAGCAGCCACGGCGTCTGGATTTGTGCCCGTTTGATGGCATTAGGCTCGCCCCCAATTACATGGGATTTAAACATAACTAGCGAAATGTGGGTCTACAGAACTGGCGAAATGTGGGTGTATTGTTAGGTACACCTCTACCTAACCCTTTCGGGATTAGAGGTGTGATATTATATGTTATGAGCATACTAGTGATACTTAGGCAGACTTAATTCTATGCTTAATGTGGATGACGACGAAAATTCAACTCGTCGTACGCTAGTTCGCCATTTCTCTCGTTATGGAAGCAAATGCCCCTTAGCCCAGAACAGGGGCGCTCCCTTGCCGACTCATTCAAGTAACAGGGGCATCTAATCAACCATTAATTACCCTCAACATTTGTGTCAAAAGCAGAGAATCAGAAGCTATACTAATAGTTATCAATAACATTAACATAAATAATTAACAATGTATTCCGTCGGCCGCAGACGTGGGCGGAGCAGGAAGCAACGCCCAGTGCGGAGCCCTACACAAGTACAATTAGCTAGTGCAAATGAAACAAGAACGTACAGAAAGCCCATTTGTTGAAGGGGTTCCGGCCACTTCCGGCTAAATAGCTGCCAGATCTATCGAACGGTGTCATTTCAAAACAAGGAAAAAAAAACAAGAAATCTGTGTGAAGAGTTGGACTCTATAATTGGAGTCATCAGTCAACCATACATTTAACAATTAATATAAGTATTAGTGTAAGTAAAGTTTCGAATATAATTATGTATCTGTTTAAAGACAATTTTTGGATCGCCGTGAACCTGTTGATTTAGCACCAGAACACCGTTGATTCTGTACTGGTAAACACAATATGCAGCTTGGGAGAGGCCTATGCGTCCCACCAGTGAACAGCGATAGACTGAGATGATAAAAACACAATACGTTGCCTTTATTATCCAGATATATGAAAGGTAACGATTACTTATTATACAGCAGCAGCAAACTGGTGGCGATTCGACAAAAAAAAAAATATTTGCTCGCTTACTTGATCATGGCCTTCACACTTCGTTCAGAGTGAACCTCCTGCATTTACCTTCTTTGTTCTAGTACAAGTGTACCAGTTCAGTTGCAACTAACTTGTTAACATTACGTATGATAAATATGCTTCTATTTCTGTTAGCGGTACTAATATTCCTCTATAGATGCATGGTCACGAAACGGTAACACCTACAGGAAGACGTGTTGGTTTTTGGAAGTGTGCTTTAAGTAGCATTTGACTACCTACGTTTGACCGGGTAATCTGATTCTGTCGGATAAGACTTACTTATTTAGATCGTGTTTTGTTTTCCGCAGAAGCTTACAAAACAGAAATCGTTGATGTGCTCAACAAGTCTGCTAGATCGAAGTGGGATTGGGTGGGCCATCTCTGTAGAATCATCGGGACGGATGGACCAGAGTGAGTTCCAGAAGGCACGGAAAACTCTGATTATATAGCCGGAAAGCTGTGGGGGAGACCCTTGCTCAACAGCAGGACAAAACAGGTTTATATATAATTGGAAAGAAGCAAGAAACAAATGCTGTTTTTTAGCATTAATAGTAAGACAGCATTTAATAGATAAATACTGATTATAAGGAAAATCAGAAGTAAGATTTTAAACCCTGAACATAAATGAACCACTGTATAAAATATTAGTATCATGATCAGCCTTACCGAAAGGAATTGGTTCTGCAATACATCAGATCTAGCAGCATCTGTGTAGTTTCACTTAAACGGTTCCATATCTGTACCTTCCGGCTTATCAAGATCTCCTATACTACTAGATATGTTCACTTCACTTAATCCATGCAGCACTGACACGGTATTTACTGAATCATAATCTTAATCGATTATCTGCTGTGCTTCGAGCGTTATTGTTCTCGATACAGTTGATATCGATATGGATTCTATGTGTGTGTTACGTACTTGTTGGCATCGGACATCGCAATAGTTCGAGAACTTGAATGCTTACATGATACAGGGTGTTTACGAGTGGTTGAATCGATATAAGCTTGATACAAACAATATGGGGACTATGGGAAGTCATAAGTTGTTTGTTTTGTTGTGGACGATAAACTGATTCGGTTGAAAAATTGAAGTTTGAGGAGAATGTTTGTTTGTGTGATTCTCAATACTTTGGCTGGACCTGGACACGAGTTGCCATGGCTGATCTTTGAATAGACTCCAGACTCAGGTTGGCCGAAGCCAAAGGAAAACCTGTCCAGGTGGATTCATAGATAACTCTGCCCTAGAGTGTAAATTTGGTGTTGCTCCATAAATGACTGACCACCCATCATATACCGAATTTCGTCCGTGCCTCGGAAAGCACATTAAATCTTTGACAGCCGTTACAGGTAGTCAGTGGCCCAAAAGTCTGACAACCAGTTTTACCAAGGGGTGTCGAATACCCAGTACTTATTGGGTTGTGGAGGTCGAATAGGCAGTCGCTCCAAGTAAAATACTGGTACTCAGCTCCATCCAGTTAGACTGGAAGGGAATCGAAAAATAGTTGGAAAAAAGTTAGGCAGATGATGGTTGACTTGGTTTTATAAAGTTCTCGTCTTTCAAATATTCTGTTGTCAAGATCCACTACCATCCATCAATTTCAGTCGGTAAGAAGTATAAAAAGGCGTTCACAACTGGTATGGTAATAAAACTTTGAACTAACAGCGACTGTTGCCCTAGTTAGGACTTAAGTCAATATTATGCAGGTGTTGGCCTGACCTGTCGGCTGGTCATGGTCATTTGTTGGAACTTACTGATCTAACTAACATTACTAGGTATCTTTTAATTCTGTCGTTATAATAGCAGGGCAGGGGTAATTATAATGTTACAATCAGTCTTGCAAAGGTGTATCGAAAACCAGTAACTGGGTTATGGAGGTCAGATCCGTCGCTCCATGTAAAATACTGGTATTCAGCAGCATGCGGTTAGACTGGAAGCCAATCCCAACAAATTTGGGAAGGGGCTAGGCAGATGATTAGGATCAGTAGTTAAAATATTTGAAAAAGCTTGACGCGTAGAGCAACTGAAGCCTGTGTTGTCTGCATAATGTAACTTATGTAACATATTCTAGATCTACGCAAAGTTTTTTTTGCTAAAAACTATCGGCAAGTTTACCGTTTTTGGCATATTTCGTACACAATACACCAAACCCCGCAGACAGCCTATTTCCATTTATGACCTTATACCGACCCAATCTCATACCGTTTCTACTCGGCTCGACTACTAACAACATCGGACGAATTCATATCACATTGCAAATCGATTATTATGATCCAAGTACTGGTACAATCGACGGCAGCGATCGTTGGCACGCCCGGTGGCCTAACAAAAACTCTTCGCGCGAATAATCATTCACTATGGTAAGAGCACGTGCCAAAATACTTTACCACGCAACTATACTTTCCAATCACTGATGCACAACCTTTAAAGCTTCGTGTTTAAGGTTGTATTTTCAATGGCATTTGTTTCAGTTTCCACAGTGTGTTGTATTGGACTACCTATGCGCCGTATTTACAATTTGGACGTATGATTTTTATTTCATTGGATTAACTGGCACGTTGTTTATTTTAGCTGTTAACTACAATTTCGTACAAAACTAGGATTGCTTTTTGTGTAAAACGTAAACTTGTTAATTAAAATCTGGAATGGTATTCGATATATTTAAAAGGATTTGAAAACCGTACTAACTGGGTAGGTATTAAATCCCCCGTGCATTGCAGTATCGTCATTTCACTTTAAAAATACGGTTATTCAGTGTGTTATTTACTTCATGGTCTAGTTGTCACAAGCTACTGCTGAGCACGAGTTCATAGGTTCGATTCTAAGGTCGGGGAGTGTTATTTGTTTTTTTTCTATCAAGAATTTCTCAGTAGCAGTCACGGAATCTGGATTTGTGTCCGGTTGATGAGCAGGCTAGCCCCCTATAACAAGAGACTTAAATATAACTGGCGAAATGTGGGTGTGGATTAGGTACACCTCTGCCTAACCCTACGGGTATTAAAGAAACTGGCGTAACATTATGTTATGCATCATCATTTTACTTCTAAAATAAATTCCTTCAGTGTGTTATTTACTTCTATGAAATGCCTACACTCACAAAGTAAAATATTTTCAAGATATGCTATTATTATAATGACTGAAAAAGCAGAAAGAAATCTATGCCTATTATACTTTCAAAGTAAAGACATCCGCTTAGTGCTAGACAAATGTTTTATAAAAAGAAAATAAACTAGGTCGAACACAGACACAATTTACGAGTATACTAATGTGCTGAAACACGACACCTAACTACTACCACCAACAACTTATGTAATGCTAACAAAGTATTGTGTATTGCGTCGTTAAGTATGCATTAGAATAATTATATCTTACCTACTGATAAAAAAATCATAAATGTTTTCATCATTTACTAATCAATCATAAATGAAAACATCTTACTTATAATATCGAGGATGGATGGATGGATGTTTGTTTCTCTTTCACACAAAAACTACTAAACGGATTTAGATGAAGTTTTGGACACAAATAATCTATAACCTGGAATAATACATTTTTATCCTGGTAGATGACCCCTTGGGACAATTATCGAACTTCACGCGGGCGAAGCCGCGAGCAGAAGCTAGTGTTAAATAAAATGCTATGTAGTACAGTGAGATACAGATGGAATTCTCTTTATTATGTCAATTATTTGTCCCAAATAATTATAATCAGTCTTTATCGCAGTGTAGCTCGATCCAACTCCCCTACACCGCGTATGCTTAGGATGCTCAACGCGCTCGTGGAGGCCAACCCTGGATTTGATATGTTTGCTGATGAATGGAAGACGATAATGTTAGAATGTTTGTGGTTCTGTGAGAAGACCGAGTAAAAGGATTACTTAATTTAGTGTTAATGGCTTATGCTGTACTAATGTAACAAATAAATAAATATGTACACCATATATTATTATTTTTTATATCAAGCAAGTACATTCCCTGAATTTTACCAGCAAATTTAAAAGTACATTAAAAAACCGCAATAAACACTGTACAATACTATTTTTTTTTTAGAACAACCTACATGAAGTACCTACCTACCTAATACGCCGAAATTCTAGTCAGCCATTTCTTTACTCTCATGTGAATATGTAACACGCGTTACGTATTATAAGCACGAATGTGTTCTAGCTTTGATTATTGTGACACAACACAATGGAGAGCAATCAATTTCATATTTTTTTTATAAAAAAAAGTCTGTTGTTTAACAAAGAAGAGGAGCTCGTGGTTAAATAACAGCAGCCGCACGGTTCGATCTACAGGTGAAGCTGCGCTTGCCACGGTTAGTACGTGGATGAGTGACCATCCATTACATGCCCAGTTTCCTCCGTGCTTCCAGCACGTTAAGTCGTTGGTACCGGCTGTCATTGTAGATCTTTGACAGTCGTTACAGGTAGTCAGTTTCCCGAAAGTCTGACAATCAGTCTTACCAAGGGTTGTCGTATTACCCAGTACTACCTGCGTTGTGGAGGTCAGATAAGCAGTTGCTCCAAGTAAAATACTGGTATTCAGATGCATCCGATTAGACTGGAAGTCGTCCCCAAAGTAATTAGTAAAAAATTATGCAGATCATAAATTATGTCCGATATTTAACAACTCGATCTATGTTCTTCCTCCACACTTCTTTATAAACTGCAAAAGATCGTCTGCGGCGACAAAGTCTTTCGCCGTGGGTGGGCATAAAACTAGGTTAACACCTCGGTTACACCATCCAGGGGGCTTGCAGAAATGACGATCGCTCACAAAGCACTTCGTATTTCTACATCAACTTTCAAGTCAAACGGATTAACTAAAGCTATTCGATAGCTGATGTCAATCCAATACATCATCATCATCGCAGCTAAAATATCACTTAGCCACTTAGCTTAAGTTTTTTAAAAACCTTACGTATAGACCAATAGTGCATCGTAAGGCTTCATAAACTTACTTTGATTTTAAAGAAACGTAACTACGTTTCTTCTCATTTGATTTTTAAATCTCTCAAGAATTTGATGTAAGAAAAAATATTGGAAATATGCAAAGAATTATGCAGAAAACTATCCTGCCCTGCGGCCCGAATTTAAAAACAACCGGCCAAGTGCGAGTCGGACTAAAAACAACCGGCCAAGTGCGAGTCGGACTAAAAACAACCGGCCAAGTGCGAGTCGGACTAAAAACAACCGGCCAAGTGCGAGTCGGACTAAAAACAACCGGCCAAGTGCGAGTCGGACTAAAAACAACCGGCCAAGTGCGAGTCGGACTAAAAACAACCGGCCAAGTGCGAGTCGGACAGGAGCCGCCTTTAATTTTTAATGTATTTTTATTATTTGTTGTTATTAGCGGCTACAGAAATACACATTCTATGAAAATTTTAACTGTCTAACTATCACGGTTCATGAGATACATACAGCCTGGCGGTGGCGACAGACGGACAGACGGCGGACAGCGAAGTCTTAGTACCTAATAGGGTCCTGTTTTACCCTTTGGGTACGTAACCCTAAAAAGAACAAGTTTTACACCTATTATATACAGTATGAATTTTATTCAAATGAGCAAAAAGCAAGCCATAATTTCCAAGAACGGCCGGCTATAGTTTTGTATTCGATAAGGATAAAATGGAAGAAGGATTGTTGGCTCGCGTCGACCACGTGACCTGCTCAAAATGCAAACCGTATTGAAAACAATAGCCAAATATGTGATTTACCGAAATGCCTGGCCAATTTGAATAAACGCTTGTGTTTAATTTTAATATACGGGAATGTGGTCTGAATCTTTGATTATTTGAAGTGTGTGTTAATGTCTAATTCCTGCGTTGTGAATCATTAGATTTGGCAACGATAGGCTAGTTTAATTCATCGATGAATAAGCAATGACGCAGTTCAAAGTAATAGAAATCAATAGAGTTCTATTACCGCTAATAGTTAGCAATATACTGAGTCGACGTTTAGTATGAGAAAATGACACATGTCTCCTTGTTGCTGAGCCCCGATGACAATATGCTCTTGACTACTAATCAGCAACATCATAAAATAACCTGTCTTCGAAATAGCTGGTAAATAGTAATCAGGCAGCAGCGTCACTGGTGACAAACCACCGTAGTCGCCACCGAATCGACGTTTTACTGATAGTATAGCGGAACCACAGCATAGACCACGAAGTGCCTACGGATGATACGAAAAAAATCTCATCTTGAGAAAGCTCTTTGTGTAGCAGAGATAACTTTTACGCTCACTTTGATGGTGTAGCAAAGCTAAGCACTGAGGATTTATTTCTTCACTTCTTCAATAGGCTGAAATAAATAAAACAACCATTTATGTTACAATCTTGCTTATTCAATCACATGAAGTTTATTTAGCTTCCCATAGCAACATTTCTTTAACTCATAAGCGATAGTGAACTATAATTCCTTAGAACTAGTTTAACGATCGCAAATTCTTATTGTTATTATTACAGTAATACTTAGTTAATAATATTTTAATCTCACAAACAGAGTTGATAGTTGCTATGGGACTTACCTATGCAGGCAGTACCTAGTTGGAAGCGCAAGATCACATCATTTATCAGTTTTGACACTGTGAATTATTTTGTTTTTTTTTTTTAAATCTCGATTATTTTAAGAAAACTACATCACCCTATCAAAAATAGGACAAGAAATTCTTCTATAACAGAACTAGCATCCGCCCGCAGCTTCGCCCGCTAATATATTATTTTTATAATTATTAGTTTTACAATATCATTACTAAATTATTAGTATAAAGTTTCATCGAAATCCGTTCTGATATTTTTGCATAAATAAAAGAGTAACAAACATCTACACATCCATCCCAACAAACTTTCGCATTTAAAATAGCAGTAGGTACATACTAAGATTTAGTTTTCCATGACAAAATAGTGGCACAGAAGAAGATTAAATTGACCACGTTTAACCATCATAAGCCATTGTGTAAAGAGGCCTACGAGCAATATGTGAGGGCATCCGTGTGTAACCGGAAGAAACGTGCAAATGAAAAGAAATGATCGATGACAGCCCGAGCTCCTTTGTTCCTTGTTCAGCGGCTGTAAACGAGATTTCTTTTATTATATTATGTGTTTCTTGTAAACAAAATCATTTTTGTTCTGAAATTCAGTTAGAAACATATTCCTACTCTAGCTGGTCTTTTTTTCTGTGAAATGGCCTCTCCTTTCTTCTTTCAAACCTTTCATCTTTCGTGATCTCTGGCCATGTTTACCCCACAAACAAGTTTCAGAGTCCAGACGTCGTTGACGATCTTCGCCTATCGAAATCACCAAACAAATCTTACAATAAAATCTTCTAATCTCTTTTTATAGTTGTCTATGATACATGCTACTAAAACAACCTGAGTTTCTTACTTTGTCTTCAGAGAAAACTCAAATATTTTTCTAACTGACAACATGTACCATAAAAATATTATTCATCTATGGCCGCATACCTATTTTCATCCCCTTTAGTGATCGTAAAAACAGAAACAAACCCCACTGCTTTATTACGCATTACATATGGCTAATAAAAAGTGTACATAGCTAGTTGTTTTTATGTGTATTTATCATTTTGTCCCCCGTTCTTATAACTGTGACAATAAAGTTACTTTTCAAATGCGTTCAACATAGGAGAACACCCGGGGCGTCATAACGTAAACTAGTTAAGTTAACACAATAAAACGTAACTCTAAATTAGCTGCTCGTTTTACAAGCAATAAATTTAATAGACCCCTGCCGGGGGTAAGTCACGCTTAAAATTTCAACTCGGCGACAATTCGTTTATAGACTAGCGAAGTTGATGTGAGATTAAAAGTTACATCGAGTTACACTTTGTAATCTACTTCGACTTTTACTGTTGAAGTATATAAAGTAGAAGTACGTAATATATTCTTTACTCAAGTACATAATTTTGTAAGTTACTTTCTTACAACATCATTGTAAATGTAAACTAGCAGGGGGTACACTGACGAAGGTCGTGGGCATCAGGGGGTCTAAAATGGCCGCTTTAGCAGAATCATAATAGGATAATAATATGAATTACGTTTAAATTCTTAAAATGGTCATAGACGTACATATTATTATGCATTGTCACCTTGTGACAATTTTACGAATTTAAACGTAATTCATAATATTATTATCCTATTATGATTCTGCTAAAGCGGCCATTTTAGACCCCCTGATGCTCACGACCTTCGTCAGTGTGAAATCATTTTCAAAATATTACTTCAGTATTTGAATCGGGTTTTGTTGATAATTTCAAGGGTTTTAATTTTTTGCACGGAACGCTAATACATTTTATAAAATAAAAGTAGCTTAAGTTACTCCGCCTAAGTTATAATATCAGCTATCTGGCAGTAAAAGTTCCGTCAAAATCAATCCCGCCGTTCCGGAGATTAGCCGGAACAGACAGACAGCCAATAAATTAAAATGGTTTTTTTTAAGTACCGTGAAAAGCTGTTCTTTTGAATTACAAACAGCCACTTCAATTTTATTTATTTGTATAGATTAGAGATCCTGGCAACGAACTAAAACAAGAAAGGACAAAATCTACATTAATTTTATAAAATGGTAAACTGACTGACTGACTGGGTGATATGTCAACACGCAGCCCAAACCGCTGGTCCTAGAGACATGAAACTTGGAGAGTGCGCTCTTTGTGAAGAGTATCCACTAAAAAAGGATTTTTGGAAATTCCACTCCTAAAGGGGTAAAATAGGGGATGGAAGTTTATATGAAAGTTCGTCAGTTTTGAAGTTAGGATCTTCAAATTTTGTGTTTAGGCTGACGGTTGAAAATTAAATTATACGTGTCTCAGCGTCTTTGATCATTCTTCCCCTGAACAGTTAAAAAGGGGGATGAAGGTATGTAACTATGTTTGTTACCGTAACCTGGATTAACCTATAGGTTACTTTTTAATCCCGGTAGTACGTTCAAAGCTAGTTTTTAATAAATACATAACTTCAAACACCTCCTCCTACTAATAAATTAAAAGAAATTCGTATCTGCCTGGCATTGGCACCTGCCCTACACTGCAGTAGACAGCTTCATTTAAATAAACACTGAATGACATATTTCGCACATGTGACGTCACCGCACGCGCCGCTCGTCATTGCCAATGCCTGAAGCGTTCGACTGTCATCCAGACATCTAACGGATTGAAAGCTATAGCACTTTCACAGCTATTTAACCTCTGACATAAACCTTATGCTATCAAGCATAAAGGTCACTTTACTGTAAACTCAGATGTGAAGTAACAATGTAAGGACTTATAGCGCTTTGTATGCACATGATCAAAGCCTGTTATGTCATTCGGCTAGTCTTTTGATTGTGTAGTTGAAAGACCTCTAATCGAATTCAATATGCGATAATATTTGTATTAGTTTTTTTACCCGACTGTCTGACACGGGATACTTGTAAGACTTGGACTCTATTTTTATCTCTTAACTTTTTAAGTAGGAATAAATAACTGCAAAGTATGGAGGAGGAGATCGTGTCTAAATAATAACAGCTGCGCGAATCAGCCGCGGTTAAGCCGCGCTTCCCTAGGTTGATTTGTGGATGGGTGGCCACCCATTACATACCGAATTTCCGGCGTGCTTCGGAAAGCAAGTTAAACCGTTGGCCCCGGCTGTCATTTGTAGATCTTTGACACAGGTAGTCAGTGGCCTGAAAGTCTGACTACCAGTCTTCCGAGGGGTATCGTATTAACCAGTACTTACTGGGTTGTGCAGCTCGGATAGACAGTCGCTCCATGTAAAATACTGATATTCAGCTGCATGCAGTTAGACTAGGAGCCGACCCCAGCATAGTTGGGAAACGGCTAGGCAGATGATGAAGTAACTGCAAAGTATCAAAAAAGCAAGAATTCTAGTAGAAGATTCTCTCTCATGACTCATGACTTATACTTATACTTGACGACTTTTGACTATGATAGGTAGACACCTACCAATATTGTGCTCCTAAACAGTACAAGCATAAAATATTTCATCACAAAAATATTATATTTGCTGATGTAATACTAGTACTGAGCGCATAGGGGCTAGTCAAAAATCATGTCGAATAATCAACTTTTACTGCATATATTGGCTTATAGCCCGAGGGATGAGGGTTTCACGTCGCAGGGGGCCACTTGCCTATGAGTGGCTCAATTTGTATTGATGAATGAAGATTAAAGTGCAGACTTCCCTTTAGTAAACAGAACTGTGTCAACACTGGATGTCATATTCATCGATGGACAATTGCAAGCATGTGTTTGATGGCTGATGTGTTTATTATAATATTGAATGGTGTTTGTATACAATGGATGTGGAATGTGGAGAAGCTTCTGTCTTCACTGTGTTTTGATTAAATCAGTTATCATTATTATAATCAGCTTATAAGTTTCCACTGCTTTATTATGGGCCAGGTAAATAACTTCAGTGCTAGATGGTGATCTACTAGAGGTGTAGTATCCAACTGAACTTCGACGGTCGAAGCCGAAGCCGAACGTTTATACTGCTAAGTTTTTTTTTTAAATTAATACTAGAAAAACTTTATATTGGCTTTAATGAAAGTGTTGTTGACTGTGACCCATACCCTCCGCGCGTCGCCCCTTCCATTGCACTCTCGTGCATTCGTAACAGTTCTTTTAATTTTAGTGTTTTCTAGAAAATTTCGGCTTTGGCCAAAACTTCGGCTCATTTTGCTGGAAGACGAAAGTTTGGCCAAAGATTCGATCGGACACTATAGAAGCGTTACCTACGTCCCACTAAAACAAAATACATAGTGACTATTTTAACGATGGTTGAACCGTAATCCATATCCTAGAGCCCTATCATCTATGATACACCACCGCCTATCACCATTCAGCTTCGTGATACTCTAGTACATAAATCACGAAGCTGAATGGTGTACATCGTTTCCTCAAATTCGCTTAAGAGCTTTTGCAAAAACGGCAAAACAGTACATATACAGATAGGTACACATAGATAGATTCCTAGTAAAATCTGTAGTCTACGGACGTTATTGCTATTAATTCTATGGAAGCCTAGCGCGATGTTATAAAAACTTTTAATAGCCTTTCTATTGGCATGAAAGTAATACATCAATAAGGAAAACATGTTTTCTTCAAAAGGTCGTAAATATTAGAAACGTGTTGGTAGTACGTAATTACGGGATCCTGCCGTTTTGCCGAAAAGATTTTGCCAAATTTTCATTACCCAAACAAATTTTAGCAACCTTTTTTTATACCAATGTAATATTTGGAATAATTTTAGTACGCACATTTTCATTTGGTCAAATGTTTACTTGGCAGATTATTACCAAAGATAATATCATTAAGGCTTTTGGTCTTTAACCAAATGATTTATTACAGCAAACAAAATTAAGACAATAAACGTTTAGTCAAATTATTTGTTATGACAAAAAATGTAAAGACAAAAATTTTGGAATGAAGACATAACACAAATTGATTTAATATAACGTAATTGAAATTTAACAGATGCTGACAGAAACCCTAACCGTAGACAGTCGACGTCAGGGGCACCCCGAGGTTCAGTTAGTTAGGTTCCTGTAAACCTTGCAGACAGAAATAGGAGCCCCGCGCAGCGGGGATCCGTCGACCTGCTGACGGAAACGCTAACCCTAGACGGTCGACGTCAGGGGCACCCCGAGGTTCGGTTAGTTAGGTGCACCCTGTTAGGTAAACCCTGCAGACAGAAATAGGAGCCCCAACCGAATCCAAATAGGAGATTCCAACTAGTTAATAGTGCTTTTGACTGAAATGGTAAGTTTAAAATTGACGACACCAAATATTTGGCTTATTTAATTTTGCGTAAAATATGTTATACCAACTGAAATATTTGACTAGATAAAAAATGGTAAAAGTACTAGTTGGTGAACAAGTTATTGTTCAAACGTTCACTTGCCAAACATAGGTTTTCGTAACAATTATTTGTAATGGCATCCCCCAAAATCCGTGACCAGCTGCTCGCCTCGGTAATCAATTACAATAAACGAACTCCTGAAAGCAAACTCAGTACCGCGGATCTCGGATTGGCAGGCCACAAGACACCTGTCTATGTCGTTGAACACTTGTCTCCGGCTCATAAGGCGCTTCACGCTGTTACCAGACTCAGAGCAAAAGAAAAGGGATACAAGTTTGTATGGGTAAGGAATGGCCGTATATTTGTCAGAAAAAATGTCGATTCTGACCACATACTTATCAAAAATCTAGAAACTGTAAATAAGATAGTATAAGTTTTTGTTTTTATCTGTACTCTCCATAATATCTTATAATAAAAACTATTTCGCATGTACCTAAAATAAAAACCTTAAAATTCAACAGCTTACAGTTATATTACCAGAATAGTCGTGGTTTAAGGACAAAAACACATGTTTTTTATCGTAACATTGTCTGTAACAATTATGACGTAGTTATTCTGACAGAAACATTGCTTAACAGTTCTGTATTGAGCAGCGAGCTATTTGACGGACGATACGTTGTATATAGACGCGACAGAGAAAGCTCTAACCTGCAATGTGGTAAAGAAGGTGGCGGTGTCTTAATTGCTGTCAAGAAAAACCTAAAATCTAGACATGTCCAACATTGGGATAGTAACTGTGAAGACCTTTGGGTTACCTTAGAATTGCCGCTGTCGCGAAGTGTTCGTCGAGTGGCTCTCTGCGCAGTATATTTGCCACCACCTATACGCCGTTCTTCCTTGGAATATTTTTTAAATAATTGTAACGCAGTTTTTGAGCAAATAATAGATACAAATGTTTGTATTGTGGGTGACTTCAACATGAGTAACATTGATTGGAGCTTGGTGGGAGTACCAAGCAATTATACCGCATTACACAGCACAAGCGAAACTCTGATTGATTTTACTCATGTTAACAGGCTTACTCAATTTAACTCAGTGGTTAATGCCGCTGGTCGGATACTGGACTTAATTTTATCAACCTACCCATTATGTAATGTCGCCGAGAGTATGAACCCACTATCCAACGTTGATCAGCAGCATCCACCATTAGACATAATCATAGCTTTTAATGAAAGTGCAAGGTTACCGTATAGTAATACACAGTTGAAAACTAATTTTAAAAATGCAAATTATAAATTTATAAAAAAAATTCTTTTAGAGTTCAACTGGATGGAATTGTTTAAAGGACTAGATGGAGTGAATGAGATGCTTGATTCCTTTTATGAGACGCTACATATGGCCATTCAGAAATTTATACCGCCGCGCGTTCCAAAAACTCGTAAATATCCGTTGTGGTTTAGCCGAAATTTGATAAAGTTATTAAATGTAAAGTATAAGTTAAGAAAGAGATATTGTAAGTATAAAAATCCTTTAGATGCAATTGAATTGAAAGTTATTAGTAAACGTTGTGACAGTTTGGCAACTACTTGCTATAATGCTTACATCAAGGATATAGAAGAACAAATAATAAATAACCCGAAAATGTTTTGGACACATGTAAAAGCCAAGCGCGGAGGAACTAGTGCATATCCTATGACTATGACAGACGGAATAAATACAACATCCAATGGCACGGAGGTATGCGAGTTATTCGCGAACTACTTCTCCTCTGTTTACATAACTGATCCCAACACTGGAAATAAATACAAGATTCCCGACCATTTAATTTTGTTAGAGAATAACAGCCAAAGCTTAACAAGCCCTGATATAAACCCTGAAATGCTGATTAAAATGTTACAAAATCTAGACTGTAATAAAGGTGCAGGTCCAGACGGAATCCCACCCATTTTTATTAAAGAATGCGCGTCAGCGTTAGTCTATCCACTCATGCAAATTTTTGAAAAATCACTGGTTTCTGGCGTGTTTCCGTCAAAATGGAAGATAGCGAAGGTAGTGCCCATACATAAATCTGATACCGATGATATAGTATCACATTATAGACCGATCTCAATTCTTTCGACATTTGCCAAAGTATTCGAGGCCCTTGTCTGCCCACACATTCAAAACCATCTAAAGTTATATTTAAGCGATGATCAACACGGATTTGTGGGCGCACGCTCCACGAGCACAAACCTAGTGCCGTTTACTGAAGTATTAATCAAAGCTATCGATTCAGGTCACCAAGCAGACGTTATTTACACCGACTTTAGCAAAGCGTTCGATAAAATTTGTCACAAAATATTAATACAAAAGTTGAGCGCTTACGGCTTTACTGGCACTTTGCTGAATTGGTTGAGTTCGTACTTAACAGATAGAACTTTTTTCGTAGTGGTTAACGGTTTTCAAACTTCTGTTTATAAAATCTCTTCAGGTGTTCCCCAGGGTTCGCACCTTGGGCCTATTTTATTTATTTATTTTATAAATGACATACCTGTGTGCTTTCAGAACTCCGAGATTTTTATCTATGCGGATGACTTAAAAAGAGAATGACCAAAGTTGGTACCAAAAAGTCTCGCGCCTCAAAACCAAAATATTATAGTAACTAGTTTCATATTTTTTTACGGCATTACGCGTCGGGGATTTGATTTTTGAACTGGAAATATACTTTTCGAGTTTAAAAGTATGAATATTGTTTTACTCCCTTTATATGACGTTCCGTTTCAACTGAATATAAATGACGTTCCGTTTCAATTGAACAAACCCTTGTCTGTCGAGCGGACTCTAAAATTAATTACAATTAAGTAAGATCAGTACACCAAATCGATTTAGTTTGGTTTATTGCTATTTGCAACAAAATAGATTTTCTCAGCCTAAAGATTTTGATTTATCGATTACATCCCTAAATCCCGACTAGTTTATAGCACTTACTATACTCTATGGTTTATAGTTATCTTATCTGTGGCATCTGACATTTGTACTGTACTGACTGACTATTGGCAATGTAAAGGTCTAAAATGAAATCGAGTTTCAGTCAAGCATACTGTGGATGTTACTTTAACTCGTAATTCTTACTAATATTAGTGTATTACGCTGTTTTTAGAGCAATAATGTAATGTATGTGTGTTAAAATACGTCGTTGGTAGCGTCGAAAAAATAGACCTACTTTTTAGGTTAGTTTCGATTTTATAAAATAACTCTGAAACGCGGGTTTTTTTTTCAAAAATAATTTTTGTAGGAGTTAATACGATCAGTGTAGTCTATAAAAAACAAGGTTTGATTTTGATGCAGCATGGTACGGGATTCCATACTTCCATGAGCATTGTCCTTTGTCAGAGTAGTGAAATGTGAACAAGACGCAATGTACCTACAGATGGATCTTAATAGGCTAATTCAATGGTGTAATAATAATGAAATGTGTTTAAATTCTGGGAAATGTTACCATGTCAAATACACAAGAAAAAGTAGCATAATACATTCTAAGTATCAAATCAATGAAGAAATAATACAGGAAGTGGATACTATAGGAGATCTTGGAGTCCTGTTCGATAGAAAATTAACTTTTCTTCCTCATTTGGACAACATTATAAAATCATCGTCCAAAATGCTAGGCTTTGTAATAAGAAATTGTAGAACATTCCGCAAACTTAAAACAAAAATAATTTTATATAACAGTTTAGTTAGGAGCAGATTACAGTACTGTAGTGTGGTTTGGCGACCACACTACGCGATACATAGCTTGCGCGTTGAACGTGTCCAAAAGCGCTTCCTTTGGCATTAAGCATTTTCGGTCGGTATAGCTAGAAAAAAGCCATCTTACAGAGAGAGACTGAAACATTTCGCCATGTGCAGTTTAGATAAGCGGAGGCAATTTAATGACGCTTTATTCATGTGCAAAAAGAGAATGACCAAAGTTGGTACCAAAAAGTCTCGCGCCTCAAAACCAAAATATTATAGTAATTAGTTTCATATTTTTTTACGGCATTACGCGTCGGGGATTTGATTTTTGAACTGGAAATATACTTTTCGAGTTTAAAAGTACGAATATTGTTTTACTCCCTTTATATGACGTTCCGTTTCAACTGAATATAAATGACGTTCCGTTTCAATTGAACAAACCCTTGTCTGTCGAGCGGACTCTAAAATTAATTACAATTAAGTAAGATCAGTACACCAAATCGATTTAGTTTGGTTTATTGCTATTTGCAACAAAATAGATTTTCTCAGCCTAAAGATTTTGATTTATCGATTACATCCCTAAATCCCGACTAGTTTATAGCACTTACTATACTCTATGGTTTATAGTTATCTTATCTGTGGCATCTGACATTTGTACTGTACTGACTGACTATTGGCAATGTAAAGGTCTAAAATAAAATCGAGTTTCAGTCAAGCATACTGTGGATGTTACTTTAACTCGTAATTCTTACTAATATTAGTGTATTACGCTGTTTTTAGAGCAATAATGTAATGTATGTGTGTTAAAATACGTCGTTGGTAGCGTCGAAAAAATAGACCTACTTTTTAGGTTAGTTTCGATTTTATAAAATAACTCTGAAACGCGGGTTTTTTTTTCAAAAATAATTTTTGTAAGAGTTAATACGATCAGTGTAGTCTATAAAAAACAAGGTTTGATTTTGATGCAGCATGGTACGGGATTCCATACTTCCATGAGCATTCTCTTTTGAAAAATAATATTCAGTGCCCTAGGCTGCTAGGACTTTGTAACTTACGTGCTCCTTCAAGAATCCCACGCAACTCCATCACTCCACTCTGTCCTCCACTTAGACGAACTGTTTTGGGATCTAACTCACCCTACGCCCGATTTTGCAAGGTCATAAACAGTAGTAGTGATTTGGTTGACTTACATCATGACTCCCTAGCAAAGCTAAAGTCTAAGTTCATGAAATCCTTGTTTGATCTGTAATAAGATACTAAACTTACCAGTTTTCTCGTTTTTAGTAGTTTTTTTTCTTTTAATTTTGTTAACCTAATATAGTTAATATGTTATTCTGTCACTAACATTAGATAAGTTATTATAATGGTTAGATTACTAAAAATATATTAATGTTGCGCTTGTGGTGTTTACCTATAAGTGAGTGTTACACTGTTATCTTTGTTTAAAAGTAGTATTAAGTTTATTATTAGTGTAAACAGTCGTTGGTGAACCAAATAAATAAAGAGATTTTTTGGTAAGTAATAATTTGGCAAATGAAATTATGCGAAAATTTGTTTGGGAAGTGATAATTTGGCAATTTCTTTTCGGTAAAACAAGGGAGACCCCGTAATTACGAATCAAAGAACCGTGTGTTTTGTTTTTGGTTATGTATTTTTAAAACCAGGTTATAGAAAATCTTTTTTACTTGGAGAGTATTAAAATTTTCCCATGTCATCTTTTTTACACGTTTTCAAGAGAGTAAAGAAAATAAAGATTTAAGTCGCATAATAGCGCTAAATCTGAAAATCAAATTGAATTAAAAAATTGAAAATGGTTCTTAGGATATATTTTTAAATTTACAATACCGACACTTTATATTTATAACTAGCTGGTGCCCGCGACCTTCGTTTGCCTGAAATTATTATAAAAAATATAACTTCCCTTTTTAATCGGATTTTGTTACCAATTACAAGGTTTTAATTTTTTGGACGGAACCCTAATTATTTTTCTAAAATAAAAGTAGCCTATGTTAGCCCTTATAACATTAGCTATCTGCCAGTAAAAGTCCCGTCAAAATCGGTCCAGCCGTTTCGGAGATTAGCAGGAACAGACAGACAGACGATTTTTTTTTAATGTGTTTTTGTTATATGTGCCGTATTTATTTTCATATGCATTCAGTAAAAAGCTGTAATTTTGATATTACAAACAGACACTTTTTATTTATTTTTGTTTAAATTAGTATACTATTTCACAGGATAAAGTTAAATTATTTTAGAAATTACACAACTTTCCACTGTCAATGTACCTGTTCTAAAATTATACAGTCGCCTATAAAACTAATTTATTCTCCTTATTACCCATTCCTGAACCCCTCTCCATAATATTTCCAATAAGTACCTCTACCGGATTCCTCTCAACCGTTTCCTTACAAGCGGCCTTCGTCCCGAAGCTTCAAGTACTTACCTCCATCGCGACATTAACTATCGGAAAGACATTGTTGTTCAAAGGTTTTCTAATAACGTTACCCAAAAGTTTACCGTTTAGTCTACGGAAAACGGTATAAAACTGGGCGCATGTATGTAGGTATCGAACTGAACCAAGAAAGGTATATAGCTTCTAAGGAAAACCAATTAAAAACACTAGTGCAGTGCTAGTGTGTGTATTTGTTTAAGTACCAACACTAGTGTTTAAGATGTTTATGTATTATTATTATTACTAACAAATTGGATTGTATTAACTGTTTAATAAATGATTTGATTTTTTTTTTTGAACAACAGCTATCTACAATTTTTCGAAAGCAGCTCAGAGTAAATGGCAAAAGGTCTTTTCCAATAACATAGGACTTAAAATAACTGCCTTGTTGGTATAGTGGTCGCAATCGCCACTATAGAGCATGAGGTCCTGAGTTCAATTCCCGGGTCGGGCAGTGTTATTGGATTTGTGTCCGGTTGTTAGCAATAGGCGCGCCCTCTATTACATGGGACTTAAACATAACTGGCAAAATGTGGGTGTACAATAATTAGGCACAGCTGTGCCTAACCCATCGGGGATTACAGGCGTGATAATTATGTTGTAGGACTTAAGCAAGCCAAGATAAATACCTAAAGTCTTCAACTAGCCAAATCATGAATGATAAGTGACTAGAGACATTAACATAGATTCAAAGAAACTTTGTATAACTAACACAGTTTCATATGTGAACGTACAAAGAATGAATGAAAATGTTGAACTGACCATCTGTTCTCTTTTGTTTCAAGTTGTAAACGTCACGCTAAAGCAACAAGTTCAAGTTATTTTTATGTTCATTCACAAAAGTTAACTAGTAAGTATTGTATAGTTTTTGTAACTATTTTTAACTTTTTTCAACGTGACTTGTTAATTTTTTTCACGCAATTGCAACAGGCAATAATTGCATACTGAAAAATAGCTGGATGTACATATATCCAGGACAGCTTGGCTTACAAGGTTGTCGTTTTCGTTTTCAAAAACTTTAATGAACGAATGACTTGAATGACAGAGCAAAGAAAATTAGGACCACAATTTTCTCAAACCAAGTTAAATTCTAACAAAATCACAGTAACAAGACAACTGATAAACTACCTTGACACAATAATCACCAAACATTCATATTATAACACAAATGTTTTCACTCAGAACTTGACAATGAGGCAGGTTTGTCCATAATAGAGATGTAATTTAGGGAAACGGCTCCAACATCCGGGCTCTTTAATTCAATATAAGTACATGTAAATAAAAAACGAGTATTTATAGTAAATGGACTATAATGGATTGTCAGCGGACCGTGAATAGATGAATTGTGTGGTTGGAAATCATTGAGTTAGAGGACATGGGAAGTGCTGCGTCAACTGTGTGAATATTGCTGACTTGGAAATGGTTGCTAAGTTAATCTAAGATCAGTTACTTCGCATGAGGAAAACGTTCTGGAAATGAAGATTTCATCATCCGCCAGAAATCACCAAACGGTTAATAGTTTTTGTGTGTTCGTTTCATTAATGTAACGAGAAAAGCTTTTTTGTTTTACTGCCCAAGGCCACTAAAATTATATGTTTAGAATTTAAAGTAAAATACTTTTACCACTTTTTTTTTCTTTACTTGTCGACCACACTCAAACCTTATCAGACCAGGACACCACCAGGACCAGGAGAGCTGCACAGCCCTAACATTGGCTTCAAATGTAAATCCTGAAAGCTGCAGGGGTTATGCAGGATGGGCAGGCAAAATACCACCACACGGCAGTCTTAGGCTCATGTTACAAGCCTTAAAACATGCTGACAAGTCATTTTCTATATGTTGATCTGTTAAAGAAAGATCAATATAATTCCGAGCATAAAGAAGATTAATGAAGGTTTCTTAAACCCTGTGAGTGCCACGAATAACTTGCCGAGGAATTCAACATTTATGCCATAACAAAACCATTCAAGATGAAAAATGTGTAAAATTTGCAACAACATACTTACGTTGGTTTAAAAAGTTGTACAGGCGTTAAGCTTTCGCTTTACTGCGACCTTCGACCCGGCTGTACCCAGACCCACCAAGATGTGAAATTCCGATAATACTGTCACCATTTCAATTCCGTTATTCCACACTATAAGCTCGTCACAGTATCACGCTGTTGCCCTTAAGGGTTGTGCTGATATGTATAAACAGGGACACTATTATGTACCTACAAGTAACCAATGAAAATATAATTTTCTTCGTAACTGAAATCGTAATAGAAGACTGTTTTCAGACCCACACTGCTTTTAAATTCTAAGAATTTTTTACTACAAAATACGAAATTGAAAACGCTGGGCGTTCATTTTCGTACCCTCAATTTCACGGTAATCAAAGAGGCCGTTTATATTCTATTCATAGCCTAAACATGAACATAAATGTACGACACATAGCTGGGATGCCTTAAATCAAGTTTTGGACACTAACGACCTAGCCTAACAAGTCAATCAGGTCAGGTTTAATTACTTACCGTTATTCGGACATCCTTATACACTTTCTAGATTCAGCCCGCGGCTTCGCTCGCTGAGAAGTTGGATACCTACCTGCAGTATATGCAGAAACGTAATCACCAACATGCAACATCTGCCTAGCCTTTTCCCAACTACGTTGGGATCGGCTTTCAGTCTAACCGGGTGCAGCTGAATACCAGTATTTTATATGGAGCGACTGCCTATCTGACCTCCACAACCCATTTAGTACTGGGTAATACGATACGAGTACCTCTTGGTAAGACTGGTTTTCAGACTCTCGGGCCAATGGCTGCTTGTGCGGGAACGTCCTGCTGGGATAAAAACTGTCCTATGTCCTAACCCTGGGCATTGTCTATCTGTATGGCATTCACCGAAATCCGTTCAGCGGTTACAGCGTGAAGGCGTGACAAACAGACAAACCAACCAACTTTCACATTTATAATATTGCATAGTTAGGATACGGCTAGGCATAGTTGACTTGGATACGCAAACATCATTGAAAATAGAACTGCGTATCTAAAATTAGCTTGGAAGGCGAGTAACAGACATCTGCCATAAAATCATAGGAACGAAAACACAAGATATTCTGATTATAAAGAAAATGATCAATAAGAAACAGGCAACTAACTGACTACTTAGGAGTTTCTCAGTTCTTCTGATGTGATGTTTTTGTCACAAGTGTCCACGAACATCCAAATCAAAAACACATCACTCCTAATTCGTGGGACGTTAAATTGTATCTTCATATAACGACTGAATTTCAGCAGAATCTCCGACATGGAGCCATCCACAATTAAGACTAGACTAGGCTGACGAATGACATCATGGTTTGAAACTGTTTGAACATAATATAGGTCACCAGTGTAACAACGAGAATGCCATTGACCTATTGGCATGTTATGATAACACTGAAACCAAGATCTCATTCTTATTTCCTAATGTCGGAATAAGCTATACGAGTACATAAGTGGTAAGAGTAAAATTGCCGTTCTTCAGGCTGGTACACACCAGCCAACTCATCTGCGCAGGCGGGAAAACACAGATCTAAAACAAATGTACCAAGTTTAGCATATCGACGCATTTTTTCTTGACAAGCAGCGGCACCTTGAACTGCATATTTAAATTTATCATACTGTAGGACAGACGGGCCAAAGGAACAAGAGAAAGTGAAATTCTGACAGCGATAGCAATGATTCTGTTGATGTTTATGTCAATATTTCTATTGAAAGGCGTTGAAGAAATACGAAGCGCTTTGAAGGCGATTGCCATTTCACACACGACACAAGGACTCAGGACGAGCCTAACGTTTCATTGTACCCAGGTGCTCAGTGGACTTATTCTTCGATGTACCCTCAATGGGGCGCGACCACGTACTATACCTCTCCAAGTTATGCAGTTTTCTGCAGTGCTGACTGCTCCGTGCATGCTGCCTCCAAAAGCCGTCTTGGTCTCATCGTATCTTGCCGCTGCTCTGCCTTACTCACTTCCAACCGGCTCGGTATCATAACTATCGTGTACAAAAACCAATTAAACAGACTTTCAAAGTACCACCAAAATATCAATAGCCCAGGTCAGGTTTAACCTAATTAGCGACGATATACTAATGGAAGTAGCCAATACATTATCAACACACAACGCCACAATGATTAGTGATCTAACAGGCATGACACGTGTCAAATTATATCGGGCTCTATCAAATTATAAAGTGTACAGTCTGTTTTAGATTGACATATTTATATGGACCACAAATTAGGTCATGTTCAGATAAAATCGGGCAATTTATTTCAGTGACACGCTTTCAAATACACAGTAATAGAATATATAACGGCCATGTTGTGTACATACTGTATTTAATCAGCGACGAGAAGGGTCAGAATCTACTAAGACATGTGCATGCTTCAGCAAATCGGCACGGCTGCAACAAAAGTGGAATAGCTCTTGCAGGTATAAAAACGTGCTTTTCCGGAGTTACTATGTGCTCAGGAGAGCTCTAAACTTTTTCAGCACCATTGCTAGATTCTAGACAATGATAGGTAAATAGGAAGTATAAAACTTTTCAACATTTTATCTAAAAGTCTTAGCAAAGCTACACGGTCCTCTACCTGCCAGCCATGCATCTACCTGTGTAGTCATAATCGTCAAGCATAAGTCCTATTTTCCATGATAGATATCGAACTCTGGATGACCATACTATTAGGTTAGATACATGGCAGTGGCAGCCGACTAGTGGCGGTGCTTTCATCATACAAGCCTACAAGCTTGGCTTGGCCTTATAAACTACTCTTCATGATGTTGGGGTTTCTGAACAGTCTGCTTGCCTTATGCGCTTGCCGTATTGTTGGCCCGAGGTACGCCACTGCAGCCGACCTCAGTTGAACCGCCTGAACTAAAATAGCCGTCCCGCTACACAACAGCCAAAAACATTCCCAGATTTTCCTTAATTCCAAACAACAATATTGACAATAGCAATTTGTCTATCAAAGCGCCCAACCTAAGCCTCGATTCACAAAAACCCGTAAAGTAAACAAACGCTTTTAGTACAATCACTTCCAACCTTTGGGTGAAACAATAGATCGCGACCGAACGAGGCATCACGGCTCAGTAAGCGCACGGAATAATCAACTTCTATTTTCGTACGGTCGGCAAAATAGATAGGTACACTGTACACAACTTTCGTATTTCCCTGATGGCGTAAGAAGAAGAACGATAAATGAAACCAATCACTGGAAATATTGATAAAAAAAACCGGATTGATGTGTTCCCGGAAAAGTTGGTAAGAATTTGTTGAGCTTTTGATCATGCGATACATTAAAATTGTAATTAACACTAGAAACGGGATATTTACCATGTCCACTGTTTGTTTGTTTCCCGTTTCTAGTGTTAATTATAATGTTAGTGACCATGACAGTTTAAAAACTTATTAAAATTGTACTTGTAAGTATTGACTTATTTTCAGAATGTTGACTTTACCGTATCTTATTCTTTCTTTATCCATCTCTTGTAGGCAGGACCTAGTCCCTGCAGACTTTTGGATTGTGCAGTTAAAGATAGAGAGAGAAAGAACCTAGCAAGTAAGGTACTCGCCTTGCTTGTGCTGTGTAATGTGCACACATTACTCTTCTATGGTGCAAATAAGATTTCTTCATAACCTTCTTCAAACAAACTCCAAGTTTTACATATAAGATACTATGGTGTTACCTTGATCCGTTTACATACACCCACAGCGATTAACACCCACCCACCAACAAATCTAACTTGACCTACTCAAATAGAGTACGAAGAAAACACTTAAATCTACTTACTTGTAAAACAAAATCTTCCTACGCTTGAGCCTCGCTGATTTTGGTTATCAAAATCCTCTTTTGTAAAATATTATTTTATTCTCGCTCGCCTTTTCAATAAGACTATTTCATTATAATCTTGTTGATAAAGCGAGACGAGAAATATATTTTAATGCTAATTTAGATAGGGTTATCTCTTTGGCTTTGTGAGGTCAATTGCGGAAGTATTGACAGTTATTTGTATAGGTGTTGAACTTGTAACCTTTCATGTTGCATAATATGGTCTTGTTTCTTGTCTATAGTTACTACTGTGTGTAGGTATCTACCGAACTTATGTTACACTCCCAGAAGTAACAAAATGAGCTCTTTAACACACTTGTAGATATTAATTAAGATCTGTAGATTTTGACAACAGCCAATTTAAATCTAATTCCTGATACATTTAAATTCATACGATCCCAACTCCAACCTGAAACTTTCGATCTGAACGTAGAATCAAAGTGAGAAAGTTCTAAAATCGAAACAAATCACCTTTTCTTAGATGCTATCTTGCCTCTCGCTAGAACATTGCAACCTCTATTGCCACCTTGAAGAAAGCAATAAATACTCCTTACGTAAAATCTTTTTCTAAACTGCAACGGACGACAAACATTCTGGCCCACAGACATAATTTAAAAAAGCTCGAAAGCACTTCGACCTCATATTCCAGTCATTAAGTTAACGCCCTTCCTGATTAATGTTAATTAATGGTTTAAAAAGTCGTTATTAGCCCTCCGTGTGCATCCTTTGCGCCATATTTGTGTCCCTATTTCTACCGCAAATAAATAACATTGTTATAAAACACATTTGGGACTTTGGGGAGTTCGAGATCCCCAAATAAAGGAAAAAGTAATCTATTAACTGGGCACAGACAATTCGCATTGTCTCATTGTAGCTGCCCAAGTGAGCCAAATTCAATCATGTAACCTGCGTCATCCTACACTTTTGTACTCTGCTCACGACGCTTCGTACCTATGCCTACATAAAATTGTTATATAACTGTATACAAACGCTGCGAACCGTTGGTGACTGCAAAAAATACAAAATCGATATAGTTTTTGTTGTCGCTGTCTCATCGAGATGTGCTGTTATTTATTGACCACCAGATTACGCACATTATATGTATAACGCGGTTTTCCTGTTCAACATATTATTCCCAAAGTCTATTTATTGTCTGCCTTTTTTGTGGTTGACAATGTATTCTCGAATTTTGTTTGCTTTTTGTGATAAACTGTTATGTTTTATAGCATGAATCTAGGACATCAACACATTTAAGGAATCAATGCGGACGACCTCCTGTAAAGACTTTAAATGACATGTATTCAAATTGAGACAAATTGTTAGCACGTCGCCTACAGATTTTCCATTGTTCATATTTATGACAGGCATGAAGAAAAGCTGCTTCAACACAATGGTATTCAGGTTAATTTAAAGAATAAAGTGATAATGGGAGCTATGATAATAGTTTTCAGTCATCATCACTTTAATGGTCAAAAAATCGTGATTACGAAAAACTACTTTCTTTTTAACAGTCGTTTTGTGCTTAATCGTTACAGTCGCCGGTTACATTTCCGTGTTCACCTCGCACACCGGCAGAAAATTCAGAAAAAGTTTTAATGCAAATGAGTATTTCAAAGCGAGTGCAAGCAAGTGGGGCTTATTATATAGCTGCCTATTGAAGGCATAGATGTCGGCCATGTTTGCGTCTCATTTTTATTCTGTTTACATGGACCAGCTGCTCCATTTCTGGCTCGGCTCGTAAAAACTGAATTGGAAACAGAATAATACATGTATTTTTAATGTCAGTACTCGCGCAATTTTACTACATCTTCATATAATGGCAACATTAAGAAAGTTAAGGAGTGCATTAAAATCAACAAGTTCGTTTATAAACTTCTTTAATTACATATCTATACAAACATCAGCCAATTGAATTAGAACTACACAATAATTTACAGTCTTTCCGAGTAATACTTAAACATTTTTTTTCATTTAAAAAAGTAATAAATATGAAGAAGCAAACCTTTTCAAATGCGAAAATTTGGTATCGTTATTGTACAAAAGTTACACATATGCTATTAAAGATACTCGTAGATTATAAAGTTCTATAAATATTTACAACTTGGGACGATTTTCGTCTTTAATAACAAAACAAGTTCTTTAGCGTTCGCCTACGGCTAAGACTAAGGTCTACAGATCAATTATTTAAGAGATCGTTTGGGTTAATGTTTACTGAGGTCCTTCATACCAGGTACGTTTGAACAGTGTGCTGAAACACCACGGACTGCGGTTGATGGTGGCGACCTTGGAAGTCGGTGGAAGAGTAGTCCGAATCTATCGTGGAGTAGATGTGCTCTGACAGTGGCCGGTCGCAAGGCGAGCGTTCCGCCGAGTTAGCAGACTTGCCACAAAGCGTCTGGCAGGTACTGTTCAACACAGACGCGTCCATAGTATAAGTATTAGAATTTCTTCCATAATTTAGTCTTTTTAATTTCTGTCCGTGTCGCTTAGATGACGGCATGGCATAACGTAACCTCTCCCAAAACCGTTTCTCTTTCCACGTTATCTCCAAACCCGTTTTGAAATATGACTTCAACTCCGGATCTCGTGGGATGATCCCTACGCTCACTATTATTAATTTATGTGGATTCTTTTGTAGCGCTTTCTGTAAAGCTTGTCGGAACTCTATCTGTGACCACTCGGTTAAGATAAAATTCTTTGTTAGAACTACTATGATACGCCTCGACGCCTCGGTGGCCTCGACCACCAAGTCGGGGAACTGAGCGTACGTCGCTTCGAACTGCGGAACGTCTCGGTAGTGTAGGCAGAGATGGTACGACGGATAACCGGTCTCTAATTCACGAGCGAGCGATTCTACGACAAACTCCTCGTCTTTAGGGCTATAACAAATATATGCGTCGTAAAGCTTATCAGCATCCTTAAAGGCGCCCGTTAGAGGGGAGAGCTTAATTCCGCAATTCGAATACAACCACATCCTACAAGCGTATCTAAATGTGAATACTAAAGCTAATATTAATAAAATAAGCATGAACCCAGTCAAAGCCGAGGCCAATAATGGCAAATTGTGGGAGACGAAGAACGCGCTTATCATCGAGCTATCGCTTATTTCACTGCAAACCGTCACATTTAAATTCAATGGCTTCTTTGCCGGGTTCATGTTCTCATTCACACACCACAGGTTTGGAATGTCGATCATTTTCTCGAAGTTCTGAGATACATAAGTTAAAAAACCTTGCAAATATTTACAATCACAGGACCAGTTGTTACTGCCAATGTACAATGTTTGTAACTTTTTGTTATTGTCTAAATGCCACAGACCGTAATTCACGAGTCTGTTTCCATCCAGGCGCAAAACTTCTAGAGCTCCCAAAAGGGAAAAAGTTTCATTAGAAATGTACTCAATTAAATTACTTTGAAGATACAGTTCTTTTAAGTTGCTTAGCTTTGAGAACTCGAGACCCAGTAATTGTTTCAGTTTATTGTTGTCCAAGTGTAGGATTCTGAGATCCCTTAGTTGGCTGAATGTATTGTTATGTATATTTATAATATGACTTGAATTAAGATATAGAACCACGGCCTTACGCATAGAATCGAAAACAGATTCGTTCAGTTCGCTATAAATATTACCATCTAAATATATATGAGTTGCATCCACAGGAAAATTCTGAGGTATAGCTTTCAATTGTTTAACAGAACAATCAACAACGCTGGTACTTTTCTCCGAATCGTGATAACACGAACAATTAATTGGGCACAGTGTTTTGCAGCTACAGTTATTGAAATCGCAACAATGACAGCCATCAGGGCAGTAACTATCGTATTTACACAAAAAGTCTTTGATATGGAGAGAACTGACCGGGAGGTATTTGACGCCGCGTACGTAGGATTCCTTGCAGATTACATTCTCCAAGTCCATCACGCGCGGGTATTCGCGAGACGTAATGGAATTGATGAGTAAGAGCCATTTCATTGTGCAATCACATCGAAAGGCATTGCCACTAAGATAAAACTCGGGCAATACTCGTTCATCTGCCACTCTCGAAACACGTAAACTATTTATGTCCAAACTTTCAATCTCATTGGCATACATATCGACTCGAGTTAAATTTCTCTTCTCAAGAAAAGTATCCGTCTCTATACTTGTAATGAAATTGTTGTTAATAAATAGCAGCTCAACGCTGTTGGGAATAGACATCGGCGACAGGGTCACTAAACGGTTATGACTGGCGTCTAATGTTTTGACGTGAAGCTCGTTCTGAATTTTATAGTAATTACCGAGAATCTCAATGAAATTCGCATGTATATCTAGCCATTTCAAGCTACCCGGGATGAACGCGTAATCAAACCATACCAAATGATTCTCGGATAAATTAAGCCATAACAGTTTAGTCAGCGCCACAAACACCCCGTTAATGTCAGAAATGAAGTTCCCATCCAAACGCACGGCTTCCAATTGGGTGTTCTTTTGAAAGGTTTCAGTCTCGATTGACTGTATTTTATTTTTGGCCAAATTGAGTACTTGCAAGCTTGGCATTCCCCAGAACATGCCCGCGCTAAGGTTTCCAATTTGATTGTCGATTAAACGCAACCCGGTCAATTGCGATAGATTCTGGAATGAATGGTTTGCTATCTCTGTTAATAAATTTTCACCTAAGTCTAGCGATTTCAAGAACGGTAATTGCATAATTGCGTCAGGGACTTTCGCAATCTTATTCGAACTTAGATCTAATTCTTTTAAGTCTGAACAATTTCCAAATGCATTCTCACTGATATAAGATAGCATGTTATTATTTAAGTTTAGCTTATTTAATATAAATAGTCCATTAAATATATGGTCTTCAATAGCCTGTAACTTATTCTGACCTAAGTTCAAAGTGTGTAGATTAAAAAGCGGTGAAAATGCATTATCCTCTATGAACGCTATGGAGTTGTTGTACAGATTCAAAATTTGTAAAAAGAACAAGTCTTTGAACATGTTGCGTGTGATCCGAGCGACCGTGTTATGGGACAGGTCGAGCACGATTAATCTTATTAGACCACCGAACGTTTCATCTTCTATGTGGTCGCTCCTCAATTTATTCGCCGAAAGATCTAAAACGAGCAATTGTTCCAACCGATTGAATATTCTCTTAGGCAAAGTTTCCAGTTCATTATTTTGTATATAAATTTCACGAATTTCCCTAGTATTATAAAATAAACCGTCCGGTAAATAACTAATAGCGTTATCCGAAAGGTTTACAACTTTTAACGACAGTAAGTCACTAAAAACTTCGCCTGGAAGCTCGTTAATTTTATTATTTTGAAGGAACAACTGTGTCAACCGGCGCAAATGTAAAATTTCGGAGTCAGCTGGTAGCGACATGATGTCGTTATGACTTAAATCTATAGTCTGCAACGTGGACCCGCATTTATGACCGAAACCCAGTTCATCGACAAACTTGATTTTGTTATGCGTTAAATTAAGTGAAATTATGTTTTCCAGCGCGCAAAACAGGTCCGAAGGTATCTTTCTTATGTTGTTGTGGCCCAAGTCCAACGTGTGCAGCTCCCGAAGTCCGTTGAAAGCTCCCAGGGATAGTTCCAATTCTTTTTTTTCGCTCCACTCATAGTTCATAGAGCGAATCTTCAATGTCTTCAGCCCTCGCAGCCCCTCGAACGCATTACCAGGCAGTCGTAGTATTTTGCAGTTATCTATGGTAATCTCTGCCAAACCTTGCATTCTTCCGAAGTGATGGTCTCGCAGTGAGCTCTCCAGTAGCAGCGGGCTGCAGCGGATCACGAGCCGCTCCGCGCCGTCCGAGTGCATCGAACCGGCGACGTCCCTGTCCGACGACAGTGTCCGTACGTTGCACTCCACCACACCATTCTCACCGGACACACGGAAACAAACATCTGCATCGTCAGGCGCTTCCGTAAGCGCCGCGCCCATCACTAAACAAAAGAATATCGCGTTAATTATCATTTTAAACGGCACTGTGTCCATATCATTTTCGTCACTTGTCAAAATAGAGTTTTGATGAATGAAAGTTGAGTTCGTAAGTCGCGCACGATCATGTTCAGCTGTTGTCTACGCGTGTACTCCACGGAAACATTTCGATAACGACAATTATGAGCGGTGTAGTAAATAGAGCAGTGTGCGTGCGGCACAGCATGGCAACACAACAACGCAAGCACGCGATCCCCCCGCGGTGGCGAGGCCGCGACTGCCGCGTACAATGAAATGCCATGAATGCGCGGCGGCTTGGAGGGAACGGACCGCACCAACATTTTCTATTGCCGCATAATAAGTAACCCTCGTAATTTTGACTTTTGTACGAAACGGAAACCGTTACGTGACTTTGTTTCCATAAATTTTATTTGGGAATAACCCTTTTAAAATTCTAATTTAAATGAATAAAAAACGAATGCTCTAGCTCTACTAGGAGTAGAGCTATCGAATCGACATTTTAAAAGTTTTTATTTGGGCTTTTATTTGTTTTTTTTTAGATTTAAACAATATTTTGCTGTTTTATGTTGTAAACTGGGAACGTGTGTTTTACTTGGTAAGTACACTCATGTTTTTGAAGCTTTATCCAACTTCGAAAGTTTTTTTCTCAAAACTACTTTTTACAATGATACGCTATACCTATAGTTCAGTGCGCGGGTGCGATTAGCACTTGAGTCCCAGGTTCAATTTCGTTTAGACAAAGTTAGAGAGTAGAAAACGGTATTATTAAATTAAGTATTTTCACTAAATTCATTCTTTTTTGATGTAATAGTAGGGGAGCCCACGATGCTAAATGGGGATTTACTCGAGCGTCATAGAGACTTATTAGGTTGCAAAGCTTAGATGATAAAAAGAAAAATATATATATAATATATACCTTTTCATCGGTGGGGTAAGCGGCTATAGATTTTTAAATATGTAAAAAAATACTGTTGCATGGACATACTCGAGCGCGTCAGATATTGATAGCATCAATGTCCTACGTATTTTTAATAATGTACGTATGTTAATCTGATTATTTGCATGATGCGGGTGGTTGTACGTAAGGGTTAAAAATGAAAAGAAAAAAATTTTAATCGAGCGCGTCAGGTTTTATAAGGGGGTGTTAAGTGCACCAAAAAAAAGCTCTCATTCAATAATCTGACGATTTCGATCTGACGCAAACTCGCGGCCATTATTATAATGTGCAAAAAAAATTCGCCATTTTGAAATACTCAAGCGCGTCAGATTAAGATATATATGGTTCATCTTTATGTTCTAGACGTGCTGTCTCATAATCTGACGATTATCTAAAGGGATTCGCCTAATCTGACAAAAAAAAATTTTTTTGTCAACTTTCCATCCATAGTCCGTTGGTAAAAGATCAGTAATTTTTGCATTATGGGCATTACTCCACAAGCATGCAATGAATTTTGTGCGTAACACTTGCTGGAGTAACTCCGATTCACAGGGTGGCAAGTTGCACGCATCGTAATTCCGGACACTCAAGGAAAAAGCTTGTGATTTGTCTTTTACCTTGTACTTCCTATTAAAGATGACCATCCTGGGTTGATTGACATCGTCTAACTTTTTCAACCCATACAAGTGGCAAGTAAAAGACTGTATGATGTTAAAAGAATCCTGCACATTATGTTCCTTTGATCCCAAATCCAGAAATGCTTCTTGGAAAATTTCTGAATTCATCAGATATTGCAAAGGTTTCTTTTTTCCTCGTCGGTACAATGCTGGGTTGAAATCGCAACCAGTGAACGCATGCAAAGCTTTTTTGGGCCTAATTTTTTGTAGAGAGCGGATACGTCGATGTATCGGCGTGCATTGCCAACTCCAAGATCCATCCAAACTTCTACTTTTGCTTGCAGGTGTTCCATATTCGCTAACATGATGACCACTAATATCAGTATCAGAAGTTCTGATAGTAATAGTAGAATCTTCATTTTGTTGGCAAGCAAGAAATGCTAACACTTTATCGACGATTTTTATTATTCCGGCTTGCGGAAATCGTCAGATTATATATTTTTCGTTATCCTTGAATTATTTCCTTCAAAATAAAAAAAAATTTGGCTACGCTCGAGAATGTCGAGATGACGTTTTTTTTTTACAACTTTGCTGCCCTCCCCTTTCTTTACGTCACTCTCAAATTGTCAGATTAGTGGAATATACACTTTTTAGCATGTAATTAACTCACCCTACCTTAATCTGACGCGCTCGAGAATTTCTAATGATCAATTTTTTTTTACTAATCTGATCCTTTATCCTTCACGGGCGGCCTTATATATGGGGCTCATATTTGGTGGAGGTACTTAACCGGATACAAGGTATCGCCCTGTATATTAATCTGCCGCGCTTTAGTAAATCCCGAAATCCCCGCTTGGGCTCCCCTACTATAATTTAGGTGTTTTAAATAAGATTACAGTTGTTTTGCATGAGATGACGAGATGAGTAAAAATAAATATGTAAATCGTTTTTGTAAGGTTCAAATACGGTCCCACAAGGTCCAACAGCGGGTTAGGGGGTAACACCTATATAGGTACGTGTATAAATCATAAACTTAGCAAGCTGCGGTTGTTCCCTGATTCAGCTATATCGAGACATCCCGTATAGGTACAGGTAGCTGCGGGGCACGGGACACATTGTGTTACCGATTGCAGCTGGTGTGCTGGTTGTTGACAAAACCGGCGTAAAAACAACTTATGGCAGGGACAAATCTGCTGGAATTATTCCTAACTTTTCACTAAAAGTAAAAACCTAGTAAGTCTTAATATTATTTTGATTACTTGATAATCTAACGGCTTTTTTTTATGCATTCATCTAGGTGGCGCTAGTTAGTGTTGTTCAAAAAGGGCACTCTTATGACAGTTTTGACAGAAATAGGTTTGCAGGGATTGTGTATTTTTGTGCATAATTACCTATGTTTTGTTGTTCATGTAGGACACAAGGATTTCCTTATAAATGTTGGTTACGCTTACAATTACAGAAGTACAGTACCTATAACCTAAACGCAGATCCGGAACAGTAATATCGGTACGGTCGTTCAAATTTTATTTCGTGCCGGATTCGTACCGACACACTGGATAAAAACGACAAAATACTTTTTAACCAACTTCAAAAACGAGGAGGTTATCAATTCGGAATTTCGGATGTTTATATATTTTTTTATTATTTGCATAACTCCGTCATATATATGTTTGAAAGGTATTTATTCCAAAATGGGACCACATTCCAAATGGGATTTAAAGGTGAAGATCTGATGCTGATCTTCGGAGATATACAATGGAACTCTTCAATAACAGACAGCAAATCTGCCGTGATTGCTGCAATCGGTTGGATGTTTGTTGTTTACACAATATCGTAACCTAATATAACGCCTGTATGCTCTGAGGGTGTACGCAGGTGTGTACAGTACACCCAGATTTCGACAGTTAGGTACCTATGTTAAGTTCCATTTTATTGAATATAAGCCTATTACCATGAAATGTATTGATACCAATGTAAAATAAACGTATGGAAAATATTTTATAGGATATTGCAACTAAATATGAAAAAATAAAAATAAAACTTTTTGCAAAAAATAAAACCGCCTTCAAAAACACAAAAAAAAAGTGAAAAATAATTCAAGCTTCAGAAGTCGGTGACAAAAACCTGAATCAAACAAACAAAAGTCACCGACTTCAAAAACTCAAAAAAGTGAAAAATAATTTAAGCTTCAGAAGTCGGTGACAAAAAACTGAATCAAACAAACAAAAGTCACCGACTTCAAAAACACATAAAAGTGAAAAATAATTTAAGCTTCAGAAGTCGGTGACAAAAAACTGCGTAGGTAGGTACTTGCACCACGATCACGAAAATCGCCCTTATAGTCATAGTCATTTATTCATAAACAAGTAATTTGTATCTGAATTCGACAGAAGACTATGTCATGTCAAATTATTGCCTGATGTTTCATTGTTGGTTGTATTTTCTTCTTCTTAGTAAGGGCGGTTTGCGTGATACAAAAAAAATATGAAATTAACTAAACACTGCACTACGATAATCAGAGCTCACTGATTTTTGAACGACGCTTATGTCATAATTTGGTTAAACGGGAAGTTTCAAAAATTGCCAAGCCGAAGTAAGGTGAAGGATACTTAGAGGGGTGGTTCGGAATTCGCCTTCATACGTCTTCTTTTTCATATTACCTACGAAGATTACGGTAATGAATCCTATGATTCTAGAAAGATTAAGGATAATAGGGTGGAAACCTTTTTACCAATAAACCTTGAAGTAAGTGTTATTCTAGCTGCAACAAGTTAGGTTCGGTCAACATGCTATTGGAAATTTCAAGGCACCAACAACCATATTTTTATTAAAAACAAATCGTTACAATATGTATGTATTATGAATAATTATTACTGAATGATCTTACCTTTTTGTTCATTTTAAGTACTTAGAACCGGTTTTAGTCAGCATTTCCGATCCGAACATTGCCAGAACAACGCCATCTATTGAGGTCTAGCGTTATTTATTAGAACGCTTGTCGCTTTAACACCGCGTCGCGTGGTGCTGCTTGCAGAAATAAGACCGGTGCGCAGACTTAGTGCGTTGATCACACGTATCGAGTAGATGGGCGTGACAGTGCTCTCGGCCGAGTGCTCGCTACGTGTTACCAATTTACCGAGTGCTCTGCTGACTTACTTGGAGCACCGTCTTGGCTCGAGTCTTTTAGTGGTCTCTTGACGTAGCTAGTCACTGTCGATCCGCTGATGGTAGCTGATCTCTTCGTAAACTGTATGTATATAGGTCGAGCTGCTGGACATTAAACTCGTACTCATGTGTCACGTGGAATCCTGAAAGTAATAATAATAGTCCTGCTGACCGTATTCGGTCACGGCGGCCAATATCAGCGTAGGTTAGACATCGGCGCGGGATATATTAAAGTGCACTAGTGTGTGAGAAATAACCATAGAGAATATAACCACGTGGTTATATAGTCTTTGGAAATTACCGATGGAAAAACCCAACCACTTTTTTCCCGACACGGGATTCGAACCCAGGACCTCAGCAGCCGCGCTAGCGACCGAGACACAAACGGAACTAATAACTGGAAATAACAAGGAAACGGCGAGGTAGACACATAGCCTCACACCATTGGAAGTGGTTTCTGGATTTCTGTAATGGGCAGCCCAGCCGATACCACCCTAAAAACTCGGTCAAAACGATCCAAAGTGCGAAAGCGGCTCCGTAGGTACTACGGACTCGAGACAGAAAACGAAGGTTACTGAAGTGTATTTCAGTGTCCGATGTCCGCAATCTGCGGTTTGACCGAACTAACAGTAGCCAGGAAATAAAACAGGGATAGTACCGGACTCTGGATGATTTCCACCAAAAACGGCTCGTATCGCATCGTGTCGCGGAAGACGCCCGCGATCAAGCTACTGTGCGCGGCTTGGTAATATAGACTTTCAACTACTATGTACAGGTACACGATTGCATATCGTTTAAAGATTGTAAAATCCGACCGGATGCATCGATCATCCTTTATTGTATGACTAGCGCCTCGTCCCGACTTTGCACAGGTGCCTCTGTTACTCAGGGTGAATATAGCTTTCCAATGGTGAAAGAATTTTGAAATCAGCACAGTAGGTAGTTTTTGAGTTTATTCATTACAAACATACACACACATACAAAAATACAAATTTTTCCTCTTTATAATATTAGTGTAGATTTAGTTCTCGAATGATAATGTTCCCAGTATGCCAGACATGAGAGTATGCGAGAAACGTCATTTGCTAGTCATTCGTGAAAATTCGTGATGCCGAGCGAATCTTCGATGCTGCCGCGTGCAATAGCACTCCCGCTATTTCCCTCAGAACCGTCATTTGTCATGAAAAAAAGGGATTCCGTACTGCTAGGATGTGCGATTCCGTGCTGCTAGATGAGTCGCAACCCTTATCACTACGTTTTCGCCCTGAAGTGCCATGTTGTATATTTGCGTTGGCGAATTCGTCTCTCAGAAACCGATGATGATGATGGAAATAATTAATATTGGGGTCGAAGAAGAAAACAAAACCACAATACATTTTTTTGTTTATTCCATCATAGTCTAGGCTTAATTACTATTTACAACAAATCAGCAGACAATGCCAAAACAATTGGATAGTCACATTTATAGTCCTAACATCTTACATTACTTTATGCTCATTTTTGCGAGAAGACAACATTATAGCCCATTTAGCGAAGAAATTCATGAGCAATAAATAAATAAATAGCTGAGTTTGTACCCACCTCACTGTAGTGTTTCCTCAATATCTCTTAAGTTTTCCAATTACTTTAGTTGACATTACGATTAAATAGTACAATTTTGAAGGCTAAAACACCTTAAGTAGAATCAGAAACTACTTCATAACATTGGAATAGTTATAATTACGTAGAAACATGAATAAATGTAATACAAAAACAATCATTCAACACAAAATACATTTTATAAACTCATTATAAGCAAATTACAAAGTCAGAATAAAAAAAAATTAACATGTTCCAAAATAACGAAAAAAAAATGTATTTACAAAAAAAAACCTTATTGAAACTAAATTAAGCGCGTTCACTGCAAATTGTGTCTAAAGTATTACAATCGCTGGGTAAAAGTTGTCTAAAACTATATTCGTCAAGCATGGCCATTTTATAATGTTGGTATCACAAATGATTACAATAACACGAGTCTCTTAAAACACTATAAACGAGTCGCCAACAGCTGCAGCGACAATAACTATAATTGAACTAATTTATTAACTGTCTGCACTGTAAGTGTTCCGGAAATTCAGTCTTACGTAGGCTCCAGTATCACACACGGCCTCATGTTTGGTACACACAGACATAACGTTCCATTCTTCACAGTACAGTTTAAATAACAATTAATTATTACTCATAACTTTGGCAAATGCAATACAAACACAATGGATATAAGGCCTCATTAAAAATGACTATGTTATGTCAACTTCCCTATCTAGTTCAAGATGTAGCACATTATAGTCTATTTATTGATATGAATTGATTTAAGTTTGAGGAACTTTATCTACTTCTGTCTTTTTACTTTGATCACAATAAAAGGGTTTCTTTTCTAAGTATTTCTGTATTAAAATTTACTAAATAATTAGATGTTTATAACATTGAACTTGAATACAAGCTATGCAACAACTCCTGCAAAACAACTATAAGCAACTTAACTACATAATATTTATACCTTACACCCCATTACCTGTAAAATATTACACAACTCTTTATTATTTTACAGTAATCAAGGGCCCTTTATTACTACAATTTACATAATATTATTGCTCAATATTTATTTGTAGTGTTCACACAAATCAGCTTGAACTCAATCAGTATTGCTTTCGTAAGAGTTTAGCTAGGAACCTTTTTGCACACAACTACAGATAAGGAAGATAGTGAGATACACGAAAACAAGCGAGCATACATTTCATGTTTAAAATATCCGAGCGCCTGTTTATATTTTAACTTACCGTTAGTTAAACGTTGCCAGGTCATGGTCAACTGTATCACTGATACATCAGTCGCCCTGCGAAACTGTCGTATCAAATCCACAAACTATGCTTTGGATACAGACTTAGATTTGAACCAACCAAATTATATAACATACAAAATTTGATTGGTCACCTAACGGGCGATGGAGGACAGATCAATGTCTATAGAGTACAATTTCATTAACGTACGACTACATTGATCACGATGATCGACACCAGCTGACAATCGGAACTAAACAGAGCTTCCAGCTCATACAATTAATATCACACACAATCCGCACTCGGCTCTATCGTCACTCACGAATTAAGATTCCATCACTTCCCTAAGTCTTCTTCACTTACTGGTTCACTATCACTTAGCACCATCGGCGTTTCTTAGATGTCCCGTCACTGTTTTTGCCGGTGCCAACCGCAGTCTATTTGTCCGCCTTTATATGATCTGGACGGTCACCGCGCGCATACCTTAGCCACATCTTATTGTATAACATTTCTAAGCCGGTGGCGTACGCTTTGCAGTCGAAGAGCGGACTCTCGGTGCGCGCTGCCCAAACCTTAGCGCGGATGCCTTTTAAACTGTAAAGAAAGGAGTAAAAACGTTATTTGAATATCCAAATGAATCATATTTCGGTCAACCGGTCGAATAAATGGTATGCAATGACATCTGAATGTTCCAAGCCAGTGCCGAATAAAAGTAAGACTGGACTCTTCAGCTACTATAATGAATAATGACTTCTTTTACGGATATTATCGCAACTGCAGCCTTTAACAGCGTCAGATGGATAGGATTGTTTGTTATAAAATTAATTACTTACTATTCTCTATCTGTTCCTAGTCTTACAGCTATGTCTTGATATTCTATCCTCGTTCTCGCGATCAACTCGGGACATCCGAGAGTATTCAACTGAGATGCTGCCACTCTGTAACAAAATCAAGAACCATTTTAAAAACAATGTTTCTGACTTAACATCGGCTAAACTAGCAAAGAGAGCAGACATGCATTCTGTGGTACACCTTAATAACCAATAATTTAATTAGATATCTTAATTTACCTGGAAGCTAGCGTCTCCCCGGGCAGCGTGACAACCGGCGTGCCAGTCCACAAAATGTCCATGCTGGTTGTGTGTCCATTACACAATGGTGTGTCGAGACAAACGTCCGCCAACTGTCCACGGCGCACATGTTCCTCTTTTGCGGCGACGTTTGAGAAGATTATGCGGCCGGGTGGCAGACCTGGGTAAAAAGTAATTATGATTTATAAATAACACAGTCGTAAATACCCTCTTTTTCTTCTTAGCGTGTCGATGAGTCAGCTGAAACCTTGGCAACGAGCTGCTATCACTATAGAGTCCATCAATTCATATAGTATGCCGGCAATCTAGGTACGTAGGACACAACATTAGGAGTACAATGATGTACAAATACCCTCTGGAAACTTGACTCAGTTATTCTACATAATCTAATGTATGTATAACAATAACAATGTTTGAATTCTCTTGTGAATAGAAGTATGTTTTTTGTAGTAGACAATGACCCGTCGTGACCAAGTTTTTATATCAAGTGAGATAAACTGACTGACTGAACAGACACTAGGGGTCGTCACTGCGAGGAATATATGGATGCTTTAGTTCTAAAAGTCACTAAATCCATTTTCTTGGTTTTGAGATAAGATCAGTTAAGAGGGCTATTACAAAATAAAAGTTACTAAGTTTAGGTAAATTAGACGGCGTGCGGCAGTGGATGCGAAAGTGTGCGTCTACAGAAGTGCGCTACGCACACATGCAAACAGCTATGCCAGCTATACCAAGAACAAACTAACATGAGCCTTTGCCACTTAGCTTTCGATATAAATTTTTAGTACTGATAATTATTATAGTTCATGAAATATTATTTGTACCGATTAATGTTATCACCTTAAACGGCTTATATGTATGTATAACTATCATAGTTACAAGTATATTTATTATAGTTGCCAGCCGCTCAGAAAGCGATCGCGCCGCTACTTTAAAAAATAGTTTTTTAAAATGTACCTACTTTTTTTACGAAGTCTCTTTATACGTAATTTATTCAGCAGGTAGGTAGATATTTTAATTTTAATATTTATTTATTTAAATGATGAATTTTATTTAATACAATGTGATGTTGTTTCTACAGTTTGAATAATTATTTTTCCCGAAGCCGAAGGTTCGCTTTTTTGTGGCCGAAGGTAGCCGAAGCCGAAGCTTTGGTGGGATACTATCTAAAATGCGTACGATGTGTTAGATAAAGGAAGGTTAGATATGTGTGAAGGTTACTAGTATATTTGATATAACTACTAACTGGTAGTTTTATCAAATATGCACATTTAAAAACTTCATAACTATTTATAGTGATGCATTCCTTAAAAGTTGGATCGTTCGAGAAAACGTATTATTATATGGATGAGTACAACTGGTTAGTAAAAAAACGTCGTCGGTGACTTTTGTTTATTTGATTCAGTTTTTTGTCACCGACTTCTGAAGCTAAAATTATTTTTCACTTGTTTGTGTTTTTGGAGTCGGTTTTATTTTTTTCAAAAAAGTTTTTTTATTTTTTCATTTTTAGTTGCAATATCTAGAGATGACTTGATTACGCAATTTAAATTTGATCTCAAATTGACGCATCAACTATAACGATGTTGATGAGTAGTAGACTCATTACTACTCATCAACATCATTGTTAGTTGTCCAATATAAAACTTCGATCTTTAAATTCCCTCGATTATCTATGGTCTCCATCATCAGACCTGTAATGGCACTTGTAACCCAGATGGGTGCAAAGTTTTAATCAATATACATGAATTAAGTCCAAACGCTAGGTAGCTACTGTAAACAGTTGAGGAGTTCCCTTAACTGTCCTTCGCCTTCATCATCAGACCCCTTAACCCATCTAGGTGTAAATTTCTCATCAATACAAATTAATCAAACCCAAACACAAGGTGATTGCTGTAAACCATTGAGGAGTTCCCTCGACTGTCTTTCGGTTCCATCATCAGAGCGACTCCAGACCTTCTTTAAATTGTAGTGCTTTAAAATATTTAATCAAAAAATTTAATAAAAACGCACTAGTCGCCACTACAATTTTTGAAAGCTCCCTTCAATTTCTCTAGGATGCCATCATCAGATCCCGATTTCCTTATCATGGGACCACCCTTGAAGTATATCCTTTCCAACAATTTTTTTTTTTATCAAAATCGGTTCATAAACGACGAAGTTTAACACACATAAAAAAATATATATACGGTCGAATTGAGAAACCTCCTCCTTTTTTGAAGTCGGTTAAAAAACAAAGACGGAATAAAAAAGAAAGTATAATTGTAAAAATAAATTAAAATAATATTTTCCGAAGTGGCATAGACCGTGCCTTCCTCGAATCTATGATTTCGGGAAGAACGCACTCCTCATAAAACTTTATTAATTTTGGCAACATTTTCTGGTTCCACAAATCATTATCTTTATAAATTTTCACGACTTTCAGTGGGTATACAGTACTAGTCCACACTGCGAATAAACAAACATTTTTATTTGCAATACTAACTTGTATCAAGAAGGGTTAGTTGCGCTATATTCTTGGCGAATTGGTTAAATTACGTGGTGCACAAAGTAGCAACAGCGAGCGACACGTCCTCTCTCAGTAAACGCTTAGCGCGGACTAAAGCTAAGGATCGCCCGTTCAGAGATTTATATTGATTTTTATCACTGCATAAAATAATTGTTTAAAAATATTATTTTACTTTTAAATGAACTAATTATTTTTTTCAAGCAAGGTAACATAGTAACCTTGGTTATTAAATACTTTTTGTTTGAATTTGGATTATATATTCATAGATAAAAAATATAATTTCAGACGAAAAAATGTCAAAATCTCTCTGTTTTACGGAATTATTTTTGGTGTATTTCTGTATGAAAAATAATAAATTGACTTAAGCATTCCAAAGAACAACATTCAGTTGTACCATGGACATTTTTATATCTTATGATATTATTATATCTTCTATGTAACAAAGCATCAAAAGGTACCCAAAAGTAGAATTTTATGAAACATCTTTTGCAGAGACAAGGTTTTTACTCATGTATGTAAACAAATTGAAATATTTATTTAAAACACTCCCGAGAGAAGTAATCAAACTTTCTCAGGCATATTTTTTTTTTCATTTTGTGGCCATATTTAAGCCACAATCACTCATCAAAACTCGAGTCAAACACCCAAATACAAGAAAAATTGTGATAGCCCTCTTAAAGTGATAAATAAATTTGCGAAAAAAATGAAACATTAGTTTATTGGGTAGGATATGGATACGATGCTGTTAAAACACAAAATTATTATTATAAAATAATTAACTGGTAAACTCAATATCGATCAAAATGGACTCAGTGACTTTTAAAACTAAGGCATCCATATCGACAATGACGCGACACATTGGATTACACATCAAGCAAGGCATCCTCTTTTTAAAAGCACCTTGCGCCTTGCTTTGTCGAGAATTAAACACGAAATATTGCATGGTCAGAATGTTTCTTACCTAGTTGTTGAGCCGTATTCTGTAAATTAGGCTCCCCTACGGCAGGGAACCTCAGCAGCCATAACACACTGTTGGGCACATTCTTCAATATGTACACCCACATGTGTAATGTTAACGGGTCAATTTTGTAAAGCTGGTTAAAATTGCAGTAGACCACTGCGTCGTCTGGTAGTCCGTATTGTTGGCGAGTTGTTATTACAATAGATTGTGGCACTTCCTCGCCCGTCGCAGCTTTGTTGTTCGTCTGTGTCGTCGCTAATCCGTTTTGAAGAATGACACCGTTTACTGAAGTCTGAAAAATTAATAACACGTTAGCATACCATAATATCTTCTTTATAAAATAATTGAAAATAAAGACGTGTATAATATAGTTTTTTTACCTGTACTTGTCCTGAAGCAATCATGGTCTCAATGGGCGTGGTGGTCGGTAATTCAGCTACTTTCAAGGAAATCTCTACAGGTCGCGCCGCTCTTACAATTTCTTTAATCTCTTTAATGTCGGTCGTCTCCACAAGTGGCGACAAGTCCGTAGCATTGATGACTGCAACGTTATCAGGTAAACTTCCTAAATTATTGTGAGCTTTAAGTTTATCACTGAGAATGAGACGCTCCTGCAAATGCGGGAACATTTGCTTATGATCCCCTACGAAGTATGTATGCGGCATGTAAGCCATTTTCTCGCTGTACTGAGACGCTAATTCCAGGGGCGACGTAACTGCATCCGTCACTAAATAGTCCATGTAGCTGGCCCCGCTAGTTCCCGGATATCCGAGCCACATAACTTGCACGGGGGCCGGTCGCAACGCAAATATCTCGTTCCTCGCTCCTTTTGTGTAACCATTCATATTGACGAGAATGTTAATACCGTCGCCGTAGATTTTATCCGCCGCTTTGCCGTTACATTGCATTTGAGATAAGTCAATAAAGTGTTCCGCCTCTCGGGCGATCTTGGAACGGAATGTGGTGCCATCATCTGGGCTCAGAGCGTAGCAGAAAATCTCTACTTTAGTTCTATCATGAAGACCTGGTACAGACTGCATCAAATGAGAGGTTGGGTGGTTACCGAAGTCGCTGCTGACGTAACCAATACGTAGGCGTCCTTGCAACTCACGCGGGAACTTGAATGTTGGCTTGTGCAGAACTTGTACTTTTTCGAGACATAGGTTAGCATGCCGCGCGGCAATCGCCTTTCTGTAATCGTGTGTAAGCGGGTATAACATGGAATGATGAGGATGAACTGACGGCAGTCTGTTCTTTTCTAGTTGCTCAGCCACAATGCTGACGAGCTTCTTCATTCGCGACTCATAATCGGTCCAGTCACAAACAATTTGCAAGCAATGAGCCAAGTTGCAGTACGCATCAGGGAAGTCAGGTTTCAATTTCAAAGCAGTTCTGTACGACTGGATAGCTTCGGGAATGTTTCCGGAGTCTTTGTGGATGCTAGCAAGATTGCTGTGCGCATCAGCGAATGCTGGGTTTATCTGTATAGCTCTAGTGTAGCATTGCAACGCGCCCGCTACATCTTGCATCTCTTTGAGCGTGTTGCCCATATTACTGTACGCATCAGCGAAAGTTGGCTGAATGCGTATCGCCTCTTTGTAATGCATGAGGGCTTCGGTTAGTTTGCCTTGCTGTTGTAGTACTGAAGCCAAATTGCTGTGAGCTGCAGCAAATTCAGGGAACACTTCCAAAGCTTTCAAGTACAAACGTGTTGCCTCCTCGATGTATCCTTGTTCACGTTTTATGTTCGCCAAATTGTTGAGCGAGTCGGCGTGTGATGGGCATAGTCTTAAAGCGGTGTTGTAACATTCCTCGGCGTCAGCAACTTGTCCTTTCTCTTTCAGTGCATTCGCTAAATTACAATATGCATCAGGGAAGTTTGGTTGTAGCTCAATGGCTCGTCTGTACGTATCGACTGCCAAGTCAATTAATCCTTGTTCGTAGTAAACACACGCCAAATTGCCGTGGACCACGGCATTATTTGGCGACAGATTGAGCGCGCGAAGATACGCAGCCACAGCCCTATTGAACATGGAAAATTATTGTTAATTAGCGTGCCATCCCATATTAATGTGTGTTTACGATATTGAAGTGGTAATGACAAAACATTAATATGTAATTTGCATACTTATACATGTGTAAAATAAAATGTGCTATGAATATTAAGTTCTGATGTATTGTTGTCTGTTTGGATAGTCCAATGAAATAACTTGAAACTCACCTGTCAAAAATTCTGGCTTCTTTGAGAACATTTCCCAAATTAATGTAAGCGTCCAAGAAATTCGGATCTAGTGCAACGGCCTTCTCAAAGTGATGAATGGCCAGCCAGATTTCACTCTGTGCGTTAAACACGCATCCCAAGTTACTCCATGCCACTGCAAAGTCTGGCCTCGTTTCTATTGCCTTCAAGTAACAAGCCTACACACACGAAAAAATAACATGTTAATAACCATAAGAAAACTATATTTTGATGTAATGATGTTCTGAAATGTATGTTACGCCAATGTCAGTAATTACACGTTCGCTACGAGTAATGCTGGGTGATCGACGTGTACACCAGAAGCTACGATCACCAAACATCAATCGCAAACAGAAAACATTACGCAAACAGCACCCTAGAGAAACGAAACTACGCCGACTGCCACACACATCAGTAGGAAATGCAAACGAAAAACCAGTGCAAACCCAGTGCAACCGCACATCCATACGTCTTGTATAAACAGAAAATAATAAATAAATCATACGTCACGAAACAAACGAGCCAACCACAAGTGAAACGCTTCCACTTCCTAGCCGATGAGAGAAGATGGTCACGACAATGGATAAGTCAATGCACGAGTTGTATCCGAGTCCTGTTCTTACTTTAGTTCTTGCAAACCTTTTCCACTTTACCTGCAGCAGACACGGCGGCATCGCGGCGGGATAGCGAGTGTCGTACGAACCATAACCCAGCTAGATACAGCAGCGGTCACACCTACACTTGCCTTACCAGACAACACCTTGTGAAAATATAATAGAAAATTAGTTGATTTTGAGTCAATTTGTTTCACCCGATCGTCTTCATAAACAAATTATATTGCAAATCAAATATTTATGATTTGAGAGGATCATTGTCCAGCTCACGCTGTCATCATGCAGAATTTGCGACAGGCATGATGTGGATGACCAAATCATATAATACAAAAAAACTCACTACGTCATACCACTAATGAAATAATCACTACTGACTCCTCTGATCCTCCATTGTAATAAGAAATCACTACAAGCACAAGGATTATAATGTTAACTAGGTTTTGAAGAAAACAGGATTGAATGTTGTCTCAAACGTTTAGTATAGCGATGTGAATTAGTTTACTCTCCTTTACTGTTCAATACTCCACACAACATTGTTAAGAACAAGAAGTAATATGAACTTTAGTACATTACATAACAAACAATAACATTCCTTGGACAAATGTTGTGTAGAGAATTGATATTTATACGCAAAAACGCTGTCACAAAATATTACGCTCCCGTCTTTCCCCCGGAAAGTTTTTGTATTATTGTATAAAACATGTACTTTTTGTGTACATTATTTAAATTTAATATAAAACCCATGTGTACGGCAAGCTTCAATAAAAAATGTACGTGTAAAAATATGCTACGCAGAAATTTAATGTCTTTGTATTCAGTCAATGTCAACCATTGATATAAACAGTGGATCAAGCTTTATCAAACGTAATTTTATTATCAGATAACGATACACATAAGATGTTTAATATTTTGTGACTGTACATATTGTGGTGCAACAAGATTGGAAACGGAAGTTGTGTGGCCAAACAAAGCATTCGATTTCCCATCCCGTTTCACAGATTCAATAATAGTTTCAACTGACTAGGACTCTTCAATGGCGCATTTGACGGTAAAACTTAAGACAACAATGAGAACTAATAGTCGAAACCATTATAAGGAAAGCAGACGCAAGTTGCAAATTATTCTGATGTATATACGCAAGAGCAGTGTACGCTTACAGAGCAGAGAGTACGCTAATTTGATATTGTACAAAGGAAACTTTAAGAGCATCCTGTTAACTTCGGAGCAAACCAGAAAGTCGAGGAGGAAATTATATTTACCTTAGCCTCGTCCAAACGACCAAGAGCTTTGAGCAAATTGCCCAAGTCACTCCTAACGCAGTAAAGGTCCTGTGAACAAAATAAATAAAGTTAAAATGGATTTATGGTTTTCAGGAAATAAAATTGCAAGACGGTAGTGATGGCAGATAGATTAAGGATCGAAGAGGATCCAAATTGATCTGATTGGATGTCGAATAAAGCCGCGTTGATACGATCAGAGTATGCTTGGACCGAGTACCCATAATCCGAGCGCACTCAGATGGGTTGGTATGGGTTGCCACAAATACGAGTTGCGTCCAAGTAGGTATCCGAGTCCACTCGGTCCGAGCATACTCTGATCGTGTCAACGCAGCTTTAAGATCGTCCCAGAAATTTATGCAAAGAAAGGAACACCCAACAGTTATTTTTTTTTCGTTACTATTGCCATGGCATATTTTCGATTTGTAGATGTACTTTTGATCGCAATAATAATGATATATTATGTCTTTATAAGAGCATATAACGCAACTAACACATCTTTTGGTATATTCCTCTAGTTGCCTTCTCATATTGCATACACGCGACGGCTCACAGCCTTGCCAATGCCGGACATGAAGTTTATAAACAAAAGAATACTTCTCGATAATCACCAAGCAATATTGCCGGTACAATCGTTACACGCTACGCATTATTATACTTCAATTAAATAACAAGTACTCACTGCAAAGTGTCAATCAATCGGATTGGATATTATCTATGTAGGTAGTTGGTTGAATTTCGGCAACAGTCTCAGTTTCGGCGGAAACAGAAACCGAAACTTCCTTACAAGGATCATGTTTTGAGAGAAAAATTAAGAAAACGTTATTTTAATCATCGTCTTTATTTTTTATATTTAAATCACATAGCTATGTAGTCTTCAAGATTTACACATATTGGTATGATAATCAACTTAACAAGTCATTAAAGAAAAATATATAAATTGCACCTTAAAAATACTTAAAATAGGTGAGGTGTTTATTTGAGTAGTTAGATTCTTCTTTTGAATATTATTCATGGTTTTTTTTTAAATATTAAACATAAAATTACCTATTTAAGTTGTTAGCTAATATCACAATAGGTATAGGTACTTAATATTTAAGTAATAAACAAAACAAAATAAATCACTTTTATCTTAAGAACAAATTAACTTCTTCTAAACTTTCAACTCATTTTCTATGACACTTCAGTAAAAAATGTAAAAAAAAAACAAAAGCACCAAGCTAGTAAATTATAAAGTAATCGTAATCATAAGAATGCAAAAGGTGACGACTAGATAAGCTACTAATAATTTCAAGTAGGTATCTGTAATCGTTATTTCTTGGCTCCACATCGCTGTCAATGTGGTGAAGCAGTCGACTGCCTCGGACACCATGGCCTTTATTAGTACCTATTCATAATTAAACAATCTTATATTATAAGTAAAAAAACAATAGTTTACCAACATTTTCGCCTCGCAGATTGCTTCTTCTGTCTGAATAAATTTGTCCAGCAGCACTAAATATCTGTTCACTGGAAACACTCGTCGGTGGAGCTGACAAGAATTTCAGTGCCACCTTTCCCAAAGACAGAAATGGACTGGAATCCCAGTAAGAATTAATATCTGCACTTCTCTGTAGCCTAGGGTCTGACTAGTATGCTTGAATAGTTTGCTTAATTTGTGATAAACAATCACTGTTCTCCACACCAGAGGTTTCTATTAAGTGACAAGTAGATTTATCATGGGCGTCCCAAAGCCCTTCTCCTTTTGACTCTTACTCGCTTGGATGGTATTTAACGCGCCGAACATGACCGATCACGCGAGAACTCCCGAATTCAGTTTCGGTTTCGATCGTAGTTTCGGCGGGTTTGCCGCCGAAACCGAAACTCGTTTTTTTGCCGAAACTCGACCGAAGCCGAACTTTCGGTCGGACAAATAAGTAATATTTATTCCCCGAATTTCAACCGACTCAGTTACTACGTAATATTGATTTTTACAAAACAATATGTTAAAGAACAAAGTATTTTCCTCATACACTGATCATCGAAACGAAAGTTAATTAACATAAACCAACAAATATGGCAGACATTCAAGACGTGTTAAAACTTTAAAATATTTTCTCTGTAAACCTTTATTTTCCTACTACATTACGAGTTATTATAATCCGATACATGAATTATTTCCATCTTTGTATATTTATATAAGGAAAACAAGCAAATATTGAATAAAAATAGCATAGCAAAAATTGAAAGGTAAAAAGCCACATTTACAGTTTGTTCAGCAATTAATAACGAACGTTTTAATTCTGGGATCGCCGTTTAATCTCCTTGGTAATAAATTTGATTTACGGCCGCAAACACCATTCGCCGGCGCGGCGGTTTAGCTATCTAACACATTATACAGAGTAAACTAGCGGTAGGGTGATATAAATGTTCCTTGTTGATCTTCAATAAGAAACATTAAATATCAGAAGAAAACAAACAAAAACAATGTAGTTCTAATCAGTGAGATCATCCTCTAATAAAATAAAGTGGGCAACTCAATCCGTATGAGGTAGTAAAGGAAAACATCGTGGAATATTACACCGTTTTGTTTAGTACCTATGAGTCCCCTACCACATAAACAATAGGTAATTGCTAAGAACAGTCTGACATATCATAATTGACACTGAAGGTAACGTAATATAAAACCTTCGTAATATAAACCGTCTTTATTAGAGATCTTAAAATGCAAACAGTTTATTTTAAGCTAACTGTCATTGCTAACTGTAATTTTTTTTAGGCTAGCTAGATTGTAATGATTGATATTGTTACATAGGTTGCTTTACGAGAAGATTCCAGATTACGTGCGAGTCTCGAATGTTCTAGTAAGGACCTGTCTATAAAATTAGGGTCTAGAATGTTCCACTATAGAACCGTCTAGAAGATTCGGGAAAGTTTTAGAACTATCTCGAAGGACAATGTTCTACTATGGAGCTTTCTAGAAGATTCGAGATAGTTTTGGAACCTTCTCGAAGGATGATGTTCGACTATGAACTGTGAAGAAGGTTCCTGAAAGTTGTCGAACCTTCTCGAACGATCGGTTACCATATAAATAGACGTCGTGTTTGCGGGAGCAGTCAGTCTGATTTTGGCTACAGAACGAAGCGAATCGAAGTGAACTAGAAGTGCGATATTTAAGTGAATAGTGATCGGTAGTACCTATACTTGTGATTAAGTTTTAAGTATTTTGTAATTAATAAAGTTATTTTGTGTTTAATCGGTAGTAATAATTTATCCATACCCAGCTCGTAACAATATGTGTATGTTCACAAACTCTGACTAATAAACACGGAATAAAGGACAATGACCAAAATTGGTACCAAAAAGTCTCGCGCCTCAAAACCAAAATTTTTTAGTAATTAGTTTCATATTTTTTTATGGCATTACGCGTCGGGGATTTGATTTTTGAACTGGAAATATAATTTTGAGTTTAAAAGTGTGGATATTGTTTTACTCCCTTTATATGACGTTTCGTTTCAACTGAATATAAATGACGTTCCGTTTCAATTGAACAAACCCTTGTCTGTCGAGCGGACTCGTAAAAGTCCTGTAAAAAAATGCATTCGGCCGCTTTTGTTATTTTATGTGAAAAACTATACCTGCCTCGCTTCAAATTACTCCAACGTGTAGAGCATACAATAAAAATGAGAAGATTATAGTTATTTTGTCTATGGTTAATTGGCCGTTCACAGATAGTCTTATTGATGTAGAATGCAATGGAATCGATTTTTTGATGAATCGATTAACCAGTAATCGTTTCTTTTGTTTATTATACATATATAACTATAACGTTTGCTTGAAAAACATTTCAAGAATTACAAATATGTACAGCTTGGCAAAAAAGAGTGTGGAATAAATGAGGTCGCCACTGCCACTGCTTCGAATAGTTTTATTCATTTTAAATAGTTAATTACGCAAGGAAAGTTGATAATTTTTTTAAATCTATGAAAAACCACTAGGATATACGCACTGTTGACACAGAATGCAAACTTAATCGGTTTGCAGGGCACACCACAAAGATGTTGGTGTGCGTAAAATCAACTGGTGTATTACTTCGCCTATTTATTAGTGTTTGCTACCCGTTGTCCACGCACACACAATAAAATTTCTTGTCACTAATGTTGCAGGGAATATGACGCATAAATTTAGCTTATCATACAATCGTCTCCGTGGCGCATTAGTCGAGCGTGCGATAAATAATTACTTACTGCGCCGGCGCCGTAGGATCGAATCCGACTGCCAACAGCTTAATGTTTTTGTATGTTTTAATAAAATATTTTACATTTGTTTGTTCAATTTATTGCTTAACTATTAGCAAGTCTCTTTATATTTGGGTTAGAATGTATTAGTTGTCTACCCTCTAAAAATGACAAATCATGTTTAAGTTAGTAGTTTAAGTTCATCGTCATAATGCTATTGACTATTGGGGTTTCGTTACGTTTTTAGACATTATACCCTGCGTTTTTTGAGAAGTGCTTTTATTTGTGAATCAATATGAATCATTGAACCACACTTTTATGAGCTGAAATAATTCTTTTGCATGAGCAAAATGTTTCAATTAGTGAAATTGCGAGACGTTTAAAGATATCGGTGAGTAACAAAATGTTATTATGATGTTTAGAAGTTTAATATGTTTAAATAATCCACATGTTATTGATTGTTGTTTTTTGTAACAATATTTTATTATTGTTCACAGAGAAGGACTGTGCAATTGTGGGTCCATCGTTATGCAGATTCGGGAAGCATTGATCCTTGCCGACCGGGACCAAAGGCTGGATTTGCATTCACAGATTGGCATCTGATATAGTTGCTACGCATACCGCTGAGCTCTTCCTCACTACTCGTTCCACGGCAACTAAACATGACGTGACATTACAAACTGTACGAAACCACTTGCGAGCAGCTGGTGTGAAATGTTGTAGGCCAGCCAAGAAAATTTGAATGTCAGATATTCACAGGCAAAACCGGGTACGCTTCGCAAGAGAATATTTAGATTTTGATTGGTGCAATAATATAGTTATATTTAGAGATGAAAAATGTTTTAAATCAGACAAGGACGGTCGCAAAATATTGCGGCGAAAAGATGGTGAGCGCTATCATAAAAAAAAATATTCTTCCATGCAGGTCTAGTGGAGACATTTCCTTCGTGCATGAATAAGTCATAGATAGCGAAGGCGCACCAATAGGATATTAATAAAAATATCAGGGGGTAATTCGATTTGTTTTATGTGAGTGATGTTATTGTTAGTGAGATAACAATTTAGGATACCTGTATCTTAATATCTATCTTATTAACATGTTTATTCATTTCACTAATAAATAAATTACCCACTTGAATAAGAAAAGTAACGTTATTTCTTGTCCGACTTAGAATATTTGTCATGCACAAAACTTTTTAATTTGTGATTATAATATAAAAAAAAACCTAGTCAATAAATGTTGTTGATTTCTTAATACAAATTGTTTAATTTTTACTTCCATATTTTTTTTCGAATAATGTTCTTATTATCAGGTAAATTACAATAAAAATTCAACAAAATGAAAATAAAAGTTTTTTAATAATGCAAAAAGTTGACGCCAGCGGCGCAGATTCGATCCTACGACACTTGATTTACCAGCCGAATGATTACACATCTATGCCACGACACCGGTTAGTCATAGGGTTAAATTGATGCTTCATATTCTTTACCTCATATTATACATATACTATAGTGAAGCAAACACTAACAAATAGGCGAAGTAATACACCAGTTGATTTTACGCACACCAACATCTTTGTGGTGTGCCCTGCAAACCGATTAAGTTTGCTTCGTGTACTAGCAGTTGACAAGTAACCACAATCATCGATATTAGTTCCAACTGTCACCGCGTCAGACTCTTTTTTGCCAAGCTGTATTTGCTTTGCTTTCTTTGAATAACAGCAACAATTAAGTAAGATCAGTACACCAAATCGATTTAGTTTGGTTTATTGCTATTTGCCACAAAATAGATTTTCTCAGCCTAAAGATTTTGATTTATCGATTACATCCCTAAATCCCGACTAGTTTATAGCACTTACTATACTCTATGGTTTATAGTTGTCTTATCTGTGGCATCTGACATTTGTACTGTACTGACTGACAGTATTGGCACTAAAAAGGTCTAAAATAAAATCGAGTTTCAGTCAAGCATACTGTGGATGTTACTTTAACTCGTAATTCTTACTAATATTAGTGTATTACGCTGTTTTTAGAGCAATAATGTAATGAATGTGTGTTAAAATACGTCGTTGGTAGCGTCGAAAAAATAGACCTACTTTTTAGGTTAGTTTCGATTTTATAAAATAACTAGCGACCCGCCCCGGCTTCGCACGGGTGCAATGCTGATACTAAATACACTACAGAAAAACTGTGAACGTTGTATATAAAAACATAGCGGCCCACTTCGGCTTCGGGTGTAAAATATATAGCCTATGTCACTCACTGAAAAAATGATTAAAATTGATCCAGTAGTTTTGATTTATTCATTACTGCCCGTGGCCCGCACGCCCGCCGGCCGGTGCCGGCGCAAACGCTACGTCCCGCAATTTTTAAATCTGTAATATCTTCGAAAATATTCATTTAAATCATATGCTGTAAAGGGCCATATAGATCTATATTAAATCAACAATGTATTTAAGGTATTTAATTGGATAAGGATTAATGCCGTATTGGTTAAAATCGCTTCGGAAATTAGCCATTATTTGGCGTAAAAAGTAAATGACAAAAACATGTTATTGTGGGATATCCATAAGAGATAGACATATACCATCGCGGAGTTTTCTGTAGACCTTTTTAATGTGTACAATACTTAGTACATTATTTTGATAAATCTCGTAGGGTTCAGCCTGCGTTTGCAATGTAAGCGGAAAAAAATGAAATTATTTACGACTTCACAATAGAAATCTTGAAATTATCAGTGGTTCTCTAATATATTAAGCATGTTATTATACATATAAACCTTCCTCTTGAATCACTCTATCTATTAAAAAAAAACCGCATCAAACAAAAACGCGGTTTTTTTTTTCAAAAATAATTTTTGTAGGAGTTAATACGATCAGTGTAGTCTATAAAAAACAAAGTTTGTGTTTGATGCAGCATGGTACGGGATTCCATACATCCATGAGCATTCTCCTTTATACCAGGAATAATCCATACATTTTCATAGGTTTAAACTTGGAATAACTTTATTCTGTTTTTATTAGTAGGAGGGTGAATATCCTTCATACAACCTGATAGCAACAAACATTATGATTTAAATGATTTTGCACCATACCTGATAGTATTTTGTTTTTGTGTTTTTTTTTTAAGAAACGATACCCAGCACTAGACATTTCTGATGTATCGTGTGTATCGTTTACAAACATTTACACTCACATACGCAAACAACCAGACCCGGAACAACTACCTGTAGGCCATACATATTATATTTGTTCACCCGCGACACGCAGCTTAGCAGACAATTGCTCAGCCACTGCGCCAACCGTAAGTTATAATATAATGTTTGAATTAGAAAGACATTAGTAACGTGGAACAATAGTACGCCAACGCGAAGGGAAATAAAGTTTTATTTATTTATTTATAGTAAAGTACTGTTTGATTAGAAGCAGGTATCCTATGTATAAGCGAAAACCTTGTTCAAGTAGGTCTGGTAGATAAATTTAAATACATGTCTCAATATTCTATTTACTATGAAATATTTTATGCTCTTACGTAATTTGCACACAGATTAAAAAAAACCGGCCAAGTGCGAGTCGGACTCGCGCACAAAGGGTTCCGTACCATTATCTATAAAAACGGCAAAAAAATATCATATCTGTTGTATGGGAGCACCCCTTAATATTTTTTTTTTATTTTTTTTTAGTATTTGTTGTTATAGCGGCAATAGTAATACATCATTTGTGAAAATTTCAGCTTTCTAGCTATCACGGTTAATGAGATACAGCCTGGAGACAGACAGACAGACAGACAGACAGCGGAGTCTTAGTAATAGGGTCCCGTTTTACCCTTTGGGTACGGAACCCTAAAAAAACCGGCCAAGTGCGAGTCGGACTCGCGCACGAAGGGTTCCGTAACATTATCTATAAAAAAAATCATATCTGTTGTATGGGCAGTGCCGGATTTAGGGCAGGGCAACAGGGGCCCTTGCCCCGAGCCTCCACAAGGAAGGGGCCTCCACATCTTGGTTAAGAAAAAATTACATCCTTTGCGTCCAAGAGTTCATCAAAGAGTGTTCAAACACTCCCCGAAATCTCGAATATCTACCTATCCCAGGCGGAATACTACAATTTTCTAGCTCGCTTCGCTCGCTAATGCATCCTAATCCTATCTCAATTCAATATTAGTTGACAGATTTACTCTTTTTCTCATTTCTAAATTAATGAGCAAAAATAACGTAATTAATTCGAAGAGGGTTGTGTGGTTATTATGTTACACCTTCTTTATATACTTTTTCGTCTGTCCCAAAACCAATTTCGGTGCCTTCACTTCTAGATTGCCCCAGGGCCTCCACACCCATAAATCCGGCCCTGTGTATGGGAGCCCCTTTAATATATATTTTTTTTAGGGTTCCGTACCCAAAGGGTAAAACGGGACCCTATTACTAAGACTTCGCTGTCTGTCTGTCTGTCTGTCTGTCTCCAGGCTGTATCTCATAAACCGTGATAGCTAGAAAGCTGAAATTTTCACAAATGATGTATTACTATTGCCGCTATAACAACAAATACTAAAAATTAAAAAAAAAATATTAAGGGGGGCTCCCATACAACAGATATGATTTTTTTGCCGTTTTTATAGATAATGGTACGGAACCCTTCGTGCGCGAGTCCGACTCGCACTTGGCCGGTTTTTTTTAATTTTTAGTATTTGTTGTTATAGCGGCAATAGTAATACATCATTTGTGAAAATTTCAGCTTTCTAGCTATCACGGTTTATGAGATACAGCCTGGAGACAGACGGACAGACAGCGAAGTCTTAGTAATAGGGTCCCGTTTTACCCTTTGGGTACGGAACCCTAAAAATGATGTCTGAAAGTAGCGAAAACCTACAGCAGTTGATATCTTTCTAGTCAAGATTAGCCATACGCTGATTTTTAATGTGATATGGAAGTGACTCATGCAAAGAAATATGCTTGACCGTAGTAATGTTGAATGCGGTTGAAACCACGAGTAAACTATGTCACAGTCCACATAGCCGTGATAAAATCAATTGGATTTATTAACATGATTAAAAGCTTTCAAAGTAACTGTTAACTATATAAGCCGTCACTATCAATATAGTGACCATTGTTACTTTAATTTATGTACAAGATATGTAGATAGCCCATCGGCTGACTTATTTTTCCTAGTCTAATCAATTATACAGTCAAATTCATTATCATCGGCTTGACAAACATGTTATTAATAAAAAACAAGATAAGAATCAGCATCAGTGGTCTTCCGTATACCTTTAGCTAGTACAGGCACACTTGCACTACGAAAATCATCCTTACTGCTAGGATATAAAGGAGCTGTAAATGTCAATATGTTACCACTGATCAGAGTTGACTCATGAAGTCATTACTTTACATTTAAATATGAAAAACAAATATAGAAGCTATTTAAAGTTGTTTGTAATTATCATGACCACGCTAGATTGAATACTAGTTAATTGTAATGCTTTTAGACTGATCTTTTTTAGACTCGTCAACTTTTTACCAAGATCTGCATCGCTGCAGATTCCTGACACCGATACCTTTTGTCTTTGTGTCCCGTTAGCCATTGTGCACATTGAACGAAGAGACATCTCTTTACTTAAACGTAAGTAAAATGCAAGATGAAATATTTAATTTCCAGATAGTTTCAGTCTGGTCTAAAGCTAAAAGCATCAATTCAGTCCACTAATGCCTCCATAAACCGTTTACATTTACTAACATTACGATACACGTTTCGTAAAGTTAAATGGAATAATGACTAAGGCCAGTCTTGTTTGGAGAGAGTGATTCTATTATAGGAGCTGAATCTAGTTTATCTCGATATAGTCTGCGAAAGTCTAGACAGCAGACGCGCTATGAGGTGGGATCACATAGAAAATACATCGATTCCCTAGTCTATTCGTGTTCAAAGGTAAAGGTTAATTAACTGCATCGCATTCGCGACCACTTCACCCGCATTGCGGTATTAGCACTTACTGCAACAATACGGCATTTTGCACAGCCTAGAACTATATTAACTTCTTTCATACGATAGCATTCCCGGATAAGTCTAGGTTTACAACTCCCTCTCTAAATGTAGTTTTCTCAAATATATGAAGGATAGTAAAGAGATGTTAAGCAAATGCTGCCATGTCACCGTGATTGGTAAACTCATTAATGATCTCGTGTGCCTCTCTCCTATCCTTAGTAATTTCTAACGTCTTGTATCTCCTTATGTCGCATTTTACGACACCGTTTTGCCATGCGACACATAATACGGTGCTTTTTGTAATAAGGTATGACAAATGGCGCAATTGCCCAACTCGTCAGTCCTAATTTTCTAGGCCAGTGAAGGGCAGCGGCATTGGTGCTATCGTACTGACTATGTGGTTACCAAATACGATACCTAGCGTGGCAACTACGACCAATACCTTTTTTCCTGGCATACGTCCAACAATGTATTGAGATAGGGCGACTAGTATTACCGCATAATATAATACCAGAATTTATTTACCTATATGTTCCATAATAACTAAGACAAAAGATTGAGTGACCTGAAATTGATATGACGTAGTTTTGGCTTGTTTGTGTACACACGTGTATATAATTTAATACATTAATTATCGCCTGAATTGCTTTGTCTTTGCATATGCGGCAATATCACATAACTTGTCACCGATAGCAACAAGTAGATGTATGACTCAGAAACAGAATCAACACGTTTATAAAGCGCCTTATTAGCATAGAGGTGTGATAGATAAGCTTGCCAATAGATTAGATCATAGCAAAATTTTAAATAATGCATAAAAATATTCAGTTTCATACGCTTTGCAAAAATTGGAATGAAAATATCGAATTCAAATAGGGTCATTTCGCCTGTTCGCGTCCATCACCCTATTCGCGTCCATTTTTCGGACCTCCCTATAACAATTCTCGAAAATAGGTATATTAACACACTAAATCACCGAAAACTCGTTACCGCCAATACCTCATCGTATAAGAGGCGCATACACATAGACAAAAGTTCTGTGTGCCCAATCAATCATGTGTAAAAAAAATAGTTAGTCTCCGTTCTTCAACAAAGAAGCGCGGACGAGCGGAATGTCGGCAAAAAAATAGTGTGCAGGGGCGCGTTCGACGGTAATTATTTTATTGTTTTATGCGTATTTTAGAATACACAGCTGTTTCTAGACATAAAGCATGAAAAAAGGAGTAATATTAATTATGTATTTACTTGTTTTTTTTAAAGTTAACAGTTAAAATAAGGTGGACGCGAATTACTACACCGAATTTATAAAACTTCCACTTTGCGACCACAATGGACGCGAACTCGTCTATTTATGATTTAGTTAGTGTTTATTTTTATGTGATTAAATTATGAAAGGGAATTTGTTTTTATTTTTTATTTATGTACTAATATCATGCAATCGTAATGAGCAATTTGCGTCCACATTATTATGATTGTAGAAAAGGCTACAAATATCGTTCATCACATGTGGAGTTGTGGACGCAAACTATACCTACAGGGAAATACTATTGTACCAAATTGCGTCCATTTTTTAATTAAATACAAATAATAGCGTAAGTATATTTTTATAACTTATTTGTAAAAATAATTTAATATGTATTAATTTTATTCATTATTTCTCTTATTTAATACATTTTTAAATATTTTAAAAAACAAAAGTAAACAAAACATTTAAAATATAAAAAATAGATGCCCCATCGGCATCAGGAACAAGGTCCAGGCAGGGTGGTCAGGGCTCCAGGGAAAGGAACCGTCTCACAATGCGTGCCGTGCCGCGCAATGAGAGCCTCCTTCTGCTCCTCCTCGACCAACACCTTAGGCACCAACCGCCAAGAGGTCTACATCAGGTCCATGTAGGGCCCGGAAAAAGCGTCCGTGTAGCTCCTTGCTCTGCCATACCTCCCTACGGTCATTAGTATTCAATATCACAGGTTTGCGCCAGTTCTCGTTACCCAAGGAGAGCGGGGTGAGGCCCTTGTCCACTGAGACCACATCTCGGTGCATCCCCACGTCGGTTTCGAGAAAGTATTCCCTGAGACTGCATACCTAACGGTTGTGCAAGGTCTTAGCATTTAAGAAGCCACGACCTCCGCACTTCCGCGGGATATACAGTCTCATCACCGATGATCTTGGGTGATGCATCCGGTTTGCTGTCAATAGTGTGCGGACCCTCCTATCCAGTGCGTCAAGTTCCGTCTGAGTCCATTTGAGTATGCCGAAAGAATACATCAAAACCCAACCATTAAAGGTTTTAGGCGATTTAAGGCCTGATAAAAGACTGTTTAACACTTTATTCAGGCGACCAAAGAAGCGCTCCTTCTATGATTGTTTCATGTCAGCAGCATTGATGCCAAATGCTTCCGACATACCCAAATACTTGTAGGTCTCGGTTGAGGAGAGGGATCTAAGGAATATGGAATCCGAGAGTTGAGTTCCCAAATAACTATATTCTTGAATAAAGAATCTGTTAAAAATATAATTTTTCTTTACATTATCTTAAAAATATCACCCCTACATTCCTTTTCTTAGGTGGTGGACGCAAAATGGTCTATGGGTGGACGCAATTTAGATTTTTTGGACGCAAACTGGGTAAAACGCGTATTTTTGAAGTTTGTCTATTTATAAAAAAAACACAAGTAGTTTCGAACAAAACTGAAAGCGAACCCTATAGTAGACTATATAATGAACACATTACATAACTTTTTCATTGAAACTAGTGCTGGAACATTTTTATCTTCTCCTTCAAACTTGCCAACTGCACTAAATGGACGCGAACAGGCGAAATGACCCTATATGAAACTCGACGAAATAGCATCCGTAGGCTTCGTTTGCCACGATGATAGTAATGCTCGTCCAACTGCAACCGCTTTCACCCTTCGAACATTTTATAAATAGGGTGAGTGGATAGAACGTAAAGCGCTTTCCGTTCAGTCCCTTGATCGTAAAACTTATGGAATTTTACGGGTGGACGTAAACACCCGGGACAAGTACTTGTATTGTACGTACCGTGATGCGTAGGCTAGAAAGTTATTCGCAATTAGTTGTTCTAACCGAACTCTGGACGAATTAAACGCGAGAAACGCGTGCATGTGGATGGAATATTCCTAAAGCCAGATTCTCCGATTTATGGAAACTTACTGACCCCCGATTTTCACCGTTGTTTACTGCTTATCAAAGCGCGTTAAAAAAGCGTTTGAATGAAAAAAAAATTCAATTCTACGCACGAAAGTGGTTTTTCAAAGTTTCGTTTTATATTTATTTATTTTCTTCTTTTTGAATGCCTTTGAAAGTATTCTAACTCGCGTTGAAAAAGCGCCCTTGCGAATGAGAGCTTAGCCAATAGAGAAGTCCTTACTACTAAAGATCTTAAACACTTACAGGATTATACTGTAAGGCGGTAACATAAGCCTGTACCGCCTGCTCCATGTCTCCAGCGGCCACGAGAGCCGCGGCGAGGTTGATGTAGCCATCGATGAAGTCGGGTTTTAGTCTGACGGCGTGCCTGTAGTTCTCCAACGCCTCTTGCAGCTGACCCCGCTCTTTGTACACGTTGCCTAGGTTACTGGAGGAAATAAAGAAGATTAAGGGCTGCCTTTTATGTATGAATAAGGTATGGCTACTGAGGTGACGAGTAATAGAGAAGTGGAACAAGAAGTCATGCTTCGCCGACCTCTAAACGAAATGGGATAAGGGTAGAAGAATGACGATTAAGGGCTGACTTTTCCATAGAATATAAACACTAATGATGTAGGTATGTGTCTCTGTGCTGTCTAACTTCGTTAAATACGATGTGTGAAAAATGTATGTGTAAATTCGAAGCAGTTTTTACATGACTTTCGTGTTATTCATACTGTATGTTTCTTACAAAGATCAAGAAGAACATTACGTAAATTAGAGCGTGTGATTGATGTGAAAACTGCGATACTGTGTTTGTTTACAAATAAGATATAAATGTGAAGAGAAATACACAGTACTGATACAGCACATTTTACATAATATTATCAAAAAAAAAAAGTTTTCTTTATGCAAGCGACGAACGACGCTTTACACGAAAAGGCCCATGCGATCGAATTATGGGGTTCGTAAAAACACCCCCGTACAATTTACTTTTAAAATTCGCACGACCCAATGCGCTCCCCTATCGTCTAAACACCACCGTCGGCAAATGCTGGGTCAATGACTCATAATATTTCTCTACCTGGAGTACAGGTACTATTTATTTATTATATATTATACACCCCTGCTTACCAACAGTCGGCGATTATAAGCGTGACGGCTTTACTGGGCATGACAGAAACATCTTCTACCGTAAGGTAGGGCTTCAAAGAGACGAGTAATAAACGGTATCTTTTTTGCAATGCGGCGGCATTGGCTTGGCAGTACCATATTAATTTCGTCGAGACAATGATATCTTAGAAATCTCTAACCGTCAGAAGATTCTTTCTTCAATTCGTGTGATTGTAGGAATGAAATTTTATGGGGAATTAGGACAAGTAGGACAGTCAATTGTACACACTGTATTATAGCGGCTGCGTGTTTAAACTGGTTGGAAAGTAGAGCAGGCGTTTGGAATTAGGATCAGTTTGATCAAATGGGTTACGTTTAGAATCTTCGCCTTTTTAGAGTGCAATAACATAGTTGTAGGTATATTTAAGTCATACATACACGATTGTTATTCATATCCCAATTACTGATACCATGTCCTGATATTCTAACTGCCGAAAGCGTGACTACTATACCTACGCGACCTTTCCGATTGGAATTATGTTAATTTGTGGAACAATATGAGAATGTGTTTTACATTCGGCTAGAAATTCGCGGCACGCTATCAAGAATCATAAATAATATCGAAATGTAAAATGGTTTCAGTTAAGAATTTCCACCGTGTGTCATCATGTGCCCACATATTATGTAGGTGTCGTAAAAGTGACATAGATGAATGAGCAGGCCAGTGCTGTGGTATTTGCAATGTGATAACATTACAATGCAAAAAGAAATGTAGTTTTACTGGATTGCAGTCAACAAGATAATACCTGTGCTGTGGCCCCTTTAGTAAAGAAACTTGGATGTAAATAACCCATATACCGAGTAAATGTGAGAATAAGGAAAGCTTTAAGACTTGAGCCAAATTCTTCATAATGATTAATCTCAAGTGCATATGATTTCATGCAAAATGGTACACCTAAATATAGATCATTTTAAAATGAGTGCAATACACTTCAACAAATTCAAAATGGCCTAACTTTTAATGGGCTGCTGGTGCCAAAATGTTTTGTGAGTGACACATCAAAATTATTTTAGGTGAGAGATCTTATCATACCCAAAGATATAACCATAGCTTATATCTTCTGAACTGAAATAAATTACTTATGTTTTGTTTTAGCATGTTGTTTTGTTTGGACTATTTAATTATTTGACCCTGAATTTTAACCAGTTTTCATTTTGATTCTAGATCTTAATTCTTTTTCTTTGTGCATCTAAATGTTTTCCTTTGATTAATTTTAATTCCATGTCTAAACAAGTTCAAACAAACATTTAATTTACAATATAACATGTTTTAGTAAATCTGTGTTTCATTTCAACATAACAAAACATGTTTACAGTCTACTTGTATAAATGTGAATGCAAACCAAGGCCTGGAATTTGAACTATTCCTTTTGTTCAGAACAAGATATGTCATAGTATTGTTGTACTAACCAGCCTGAGTTGATTGTTCATGTATCACATACATACTACCAAGGTGATGACACAATCATATATCTACCTGTGGATTTTGACCATGCTATGAATGTGGATACCTATCAAGATTAGGAAAAGAGCAATTAAAAGATGGTCATTCATCGTTTTATTTGTCTTCCCCTTATCTGTGTGTGTGATGGACAATATGGCTGGAACCCTGGGGTGACCACCGAAATGATGACTATAGAGAAGTATGGAGGAAGACATGCTGCGCTGACCCTAAATAAATTGCTATAATGGACAGAAGAATGACTATGATTCAATGGCTATGGTATTTCTTGTAAATTTTGACTATAAAACACAGAAGTTTTATGCTGACAACTCGTCAACACGTATTGTGAGTGTATTGCTAGAGGCACAATACTATTGCTATTTTGATTTTAATGATTGATTGATTTTTCACGACTTCCTCTGCATCAAAGAAATAATTATGATGTATCTTATGGCACTTGGTATAGTGTAGTTTTCCTTTAGTGACAGAATTTATGAAATTGGTTGAGTCATTTCATGAATTTCCTCCTTACATGGATGTAAGGCGGAAATTCATATAAATTTAAAATATTAGCATAGATAAAATATATTTAAAACCAAATTACCTGTAAGCCTCAGCCAACAGCGGATTCTGTTTAATAGCTAAAGTGGAGAAGTGGGCAGATTTGTCCAATCTCCGACACTGGAAGTGAATGGAAGACAATAGAAGGAGTACACCGGTGTTCGTGCCATCTTGTCTCCATAGCTGCATGCAGTGCAGCTCTGCACTCTCATAATCACCAGCTTGGTACTCTCGATGGGCAAGTTCTAGTAGTCCTGATGACAACGAAGATATGTTGGTTAGATTTTATGAACATAAAGATTTATAAATTGAGGCCTTTATAAAACAATAAAATGAACACCACAGTTAAATAAAAGCACTGATACTGTGCACTGTGACATTCATTTAAATGTTTTCCTATATCCTGTGGATGAAGACAGGCATAATATTGAATAAGGAACTAGTAAAAATATTGAATAAGTGATTAGGAAAAATTCTTGGCCATTCTTCTTTTAAATAGTATAGAAGTTTCCAACTTATTAGTATTTATTTGATGGCAATAACACTTTGTTAAAATTTTCATTCAAATAGACCATTGGAAATAAACTATGGAAATTGTTTCTTACAGTCACTAATGTATAAAATAATAAATAGTCAGTGAAAAGACCTCCTCTTTTTTTTTTGAAGTCGGTTTAAAAAAGCATATGAAATCAACTGCAATACTTAGAGGCTGTATTGTTTTTCCACTACGCTACAGCTGCTGTTTAAAAAATAATACAGCTGCATAACCTAACAAAAAAATAACACAAATAGAAGTCTCCCAAGGATAATATAAATGTACACACATCCAATATTCATTAGGCAAAAATTAATAACCAACTTTGATTAGGCAAAAAAGACAAAAGCTGATCATTAATATTGTTATGCTAACTATGACACAAAGCTTCCTGCAGGCCTATTATTATTCTTAGGAAAATTCCAAGTTCATGGAAAGTTTCAGGTTGACTGTAAGACGTTCATAACAAAAACACCATGTAATACGTACCGACTGTAGATATCTGCTGAATATCTGACATTTTCAGTATCACCGCATTTGCAGGAACTCCTACTCCAACTATTTGCTGAGACTGTGGTTGCGTCGTGACAGATTGTGGCACGGCGACATTCGCTTGTGATTGCATTTTGGTTATCATCGTTGACATTAATCAAATCTTCGTACAGCACAAAAACACAGAAATCCATAAAAACAGTTGTCTTTATTTTTTATTTGCCATTGCCATTAGGAATTAAATAAGCCACCGCAACGTTTTTCACTATCTGCCTGCAATTTCGCACACGACGCGACGGACGGCTAACGGAAACAACTCAATTTTTTCAACAATGTACCCTATCTTTAATAGACATTACATTGACTATAATTGTTGATGTGCCATTGTGGTCCATATGCATAACGTGAGACTGGGTATAATAGCCTGATTGATTGTGACGGATGTTCACAACAACGCTTGGTAATTTTCTGTCTATGGTAATTAATTTAATAATTCACTGAAACATTCAGTAAATTATTAAGATAAATATTTGCAGCGATAGCGAATAATATAACGAATTTCTATTATTAAATTATAGTTCGTGACACTCCTTTTTCTATCAACTTCAATACCAATGCTTATAACTTCTGAAAAGCACATTTCCGGTGCAATTTGGCGGCAAGTTTAAATGCCAAGAGCGGAAAATTCAAATCAAAAATACAGAGCGAAACGTGGGAGAGGGACAATGGTTGCTATTTTGTGCTCTCAGGTACGAAAAATCGACTCAAAATAAAACAGGATAGTTACGGAATAAAAATGTTTATTGCAATTTGTAATATTAAATTTAAAAAAAAAATCTCTATCTTATCTCTCTATCTTATAATAAAATTATTAGGTATATTGGACGGAATAAGTTTCTGTAAATGCATAAAAATACAGTCTGTGTAACAATACTATTATTATATTATTTAGAATAAGTACATATACTTATTCTAAATAAGAGAGCCTAAAAGCCATTTCGGTTAAATCTTGAGGTACGGATTCGTGATAGCATAAATATAATTCTCTGGGCTCTGGCTCACTGAAAACTCGGCTGAAACAAAAAAAAAATGTAAGTATTAGCTTGTGTTTAACTTTTAAATTTTGGTATGTACAGACGCCAGCAGGTCAATCTACCCGAAACTGTCAGATTTTCCCAACCAACCTTGGACCTAATGCTTTAGAGATAAAGTTGAAAATCTATTAAAGAAATTTGACAGATTGTAGTAGGTTGATGTGCTGGCCTCTGTACAATATAGGTACATGATGGGACTTAGCGACACAAACCGCGACATAAACTTTTACCACGGAATCAGTACATGGTCCAGAAAATCACCTGTTACATGCATATTGACTGTGTGGTTTGGGCTTCGGTTTGAAACAGCATTTTTCAACTAGGGTGGGTCCTAGATTCTGGACCTATTCACACAATATTCTAGACTCTAAAATCATCATCATCATCATCATCATTCACATTCTCTTGCCATACACAGTCCATCCATCGTTTCTTTGGTTCTATTGTACTGAATCTATGGTAAAAGTTTGTGTCCCTTCTTTTGTTTACCCGACAACCCAAAACAAGTATGGTTCTGTATTCTTCTTACTGACGCCGCATTGACACAAAATATCAAGAGGTGCCTGAAAAAGCATCCCATACTCTTTGACAGCCACCAGAATTTTGTTCAGAGGATTCGATGGAGCGTGGTTCTTCTTGAATCTGAAAATTAACACACAACCTCATCAGAGATGATAAGAGCACTCAGGTAAGAAAAAAAGCATGTTTGTCATTCCTGTTTTTTCTATCAACTCAGCCAATAGCAGACCACTGCTCGACATAGACTTCTCCCAAGCAGAGCCACAACACACCCTGCCCTCCACGTTCACCATTTAATCTGACCTAGCCACCATTTCGTCATAATCTCAGAACAGGGGCAGCCAGTTCAAACATTTTTTTTTTAATACTTAATCTATAATGTTCATACATCTGATTAGTTGGGTTAATGTTAAGATTGAATAAAAATAACGGCTACTAATTATACGGTTTTCTAGAAAAATCACACGCTTCATTTTACTCCATGTCAGATCCGTCACTGTTCTACGATTATGGCGATTTGAAGGTCGACGGTCCATCTAGCTGGGTGGGTGGCGTCCATCGCTGCGCTTACCGTACGTATCTCTTCTCCTATCTATCTCTCTCGGTTAAATATTAGTCAACAATACGAATTTAAACTCTAGTTATACACCATTATTTTTAGGTCGTTCTGGAGCCGAATACCATGAACTCGATCGTCGAACTCGAAACGATTGGGACTATTTTTTTCGAAAAATAACAATAAAAAAAAACACGAAAGAATAAATTTAATGTTTTTTTTGTTACCGTATACTATGCTGCAATAGCTCATGTATGCGTTTACAAGCAGAGCGGAATGTCTTCATTATGTATGAATAGAGTACATTGTTGGCTTGCATCTCTATATTCTTTACTGGAGCAATCAGTATACCCTTTTCAGATTCCAGCTGTACAAAGTGGAATAAAACGTTTTCTTCACCTGCTGTTATTCTGAAAAAGGCGTAGGGGATAAGTTTAAAAAAATATCCTAATTAAGTAAAAAAAAAAAAATTGTTTATTGTCAATCAATAAACAATTTTTTATCGTCGACATTAGTGGACGTAAGTGCTACTGCATTGCATGAGGTTTTTGTAATGTTATTTATGTTTAGAATACGTTCATAACTTCCCTGTGTCTGTTGTTAATTTATTGCCACTTAATTTATAGTAGGTACAAATAGTTTTTATTCTTATGTTATCACTTGTATTTGAGAATTGGCAACTGGATAAGCTCAAGACTATTTGGTTCCTATTTTTAAGATATTTTGTATATAGAAACTGTTGGAGGCCTTTATTAATAAATAAATAAATGTGGTCCTAGGTCTAATTCCCATGTGGGACAAAGAGTGTAGGATTTTTTTATCAGATTTCAGGAGCAGCCTGGGGTCCGGATTTTTGCACATTTAATGGCCATAGACTAAAGGAGCTCGTGGCTAAATAATAGCAGCCGCTCGGGTCGAACATCAGGTTAAGCCGCGCTTGCCTAGGTTGGTCTGTGCATGGGTGACCACGCATTACATACCGAGTTTCCTCCGTGCCTCGGAAAGCACGTTAAGCCGTTGGTCCTGGCTGTCATTTGTAGATCTTTGACAGTCGTTTAGGTAGTCAGTGGCTCGAAAGTCTGACAACCAGTCTTACCAAAGGGTATCGTATTACCCAGTACTAACTGGGTTGTGGAGGTCAGATAGGCAGTCGCTCCATGTAAAATACTGGTATTCAGCTGCATCCGGTTAGACTGGAAGCCGACCCCAACATAGTTGGCATAATGGCAATAGACTCGCCCATAACTACATGGACATTTAATATAACTGGTGAAACCTAGGTACAGCTTGGCAAAAAAGAGTCTGACGCGGTGACAATTGGAACTAATATCGATGATTGTGGTTACTTGTCAACTGCTAGTACATTCTGTGTCAACAGTGCGTATATCCTAGTGGTTTTTCATAGATTTTTAAAAATTATCAACTTTCCTTGCGTAATTAACTATATAATATAATGAATAAAACTATTCGAAGCAGTGGCAGTGGCGACCTCATTTATTCCACACTCTTTTTTGCCAAGCTGTATGTACTCTTATAGGTACACCTCCTCATAACCCTTCTGAGCAAACATGCGTGATTTTAAATCTATTAAAATGACGTAGGGTAGGTGTTTTACTTTTAGTATCTATAGCTTATGCCCGCGGCTTCGCCCGCGTGTAGGTCCGTAATAATTGTCCCACAGGGTTCGTACTACCGGAATAAAAAGTATCATAAGTGTTAATCCAGGCTATAAACAATCTGTGTGATAAATTTCATCCACATCCGGTCAGTAGATTTTGCGTGAAAGAGTTACAAACATCCATCTATCCTCACAAACTTCCGCATAAAATAATATTAGTAGGATATTTATCTCACCTTTGTGCAGTTACGTGATTTATTTCGTTTAGCAAAGATTTCCTGATATCAGACATGTCAATACTGCCGCTTGCTCTGCTCCCATCCTGAAATCAACAATATACATACGTGTACACGGTCAGTTGGATATAGATTCCCGTCCCCATACAGACCTTGAAGAAGTAATTTAATAAATGCACATTATAAGTTTTTAAACTGTCATGGTCACTAACGTTATAATTAACACTAGAAACGGGATATTTACCATGTCCACTGTTTTTTTTAATAACACCGCCGAAATATCGGGAACTCAAAACAAACAGTGGACATGGTAAATATCCCGTTTCTAGTGTTAATTATAACGTAATAAATGTATTACGTTCCTACTACGTACTTTCAATTATTAATGTATCAAGGAGGTTTGTAATGGCGTAGAAGCATTTAAAAAATAAGGCAACATTTTTCTCACCAGCCTGTCCCAATCTGAGTCTGATCCAGAAGAATCCCGACGATTCCTTTGCTCTCTATCAGCTCTTCTGCCTTGTACGCGTTCCTCACTTACTTCACTGAAACGAGCATGATTCATTATTTACATAACAAAACATCACGCTGTAATCCCCGAAGGGTTCAAGCAAAGGTGCCTAATAGTACACTTACATTTCCCCAGTTATGTTTAAGTCCCATGTAATAGAGGGTGAGCCTATTGCCATCAACCGGGCACTAATCCAGACTCCGTGGCAGCTACTGAAAAATTCCTGATGGAAAGGCCCAATCACAGTGCCCAACCAGGGAATCGAACCCAGGACCTTATGCTCAGCAGTGGCGCTTGCGACCACTAGAACAACGAGATTTAAGAGCTACAATAAAGCAATTTAGGATATACGACCATATCTTTACAGTACTGATCGCGTCCTCCCATCGCTGGGCCCAAGGACTCTCCCTAAGACTTCCACTTTTTTTGATCCAGGGCTAATGTGGATCACTGATCGTTAGTTTCGTCCAGCTCGTCCAGCCATCTCCTGTAAGATCTGTCGCGACGCCTTCTGGCTGTGGCAGGGCTCCACAGTGGTTATTTTAACCCATCTTTACAGTAAAACTTAATTTTAAAAGATGTATTTTTGAGCATAGATTACTTTGGCAGCAGAATTAATTTCATATCATAGGATACAACCCTTTCACCAGTATTTTACCTCTGATTTTACATCACCGTCCTAATCATAGTGACCACTATTCTCTTCAAAATAAGGTTAATGTTGGCTTGCTGTAGCTGCTGTCCGAAGTATAAAAAAAATGTAAGAGGACCTTATACCTTATACCTGCCATCATGTCAAAAACACACACAAAATTTGAATTGACAACCTCCTTCTTTTTTATTCCTCGATTAATAAAAAGACAACAGAATGACAATGGGGCATCTTACCTATTACTTTTCAAGCTATTAGAATCTTCAGAATAACCACTGACATCCAAGCTCGAGTGTCTATACTTCTGCGCAGTATTATAAGACTGAGCGAACAAACTATGGTGGCTGCCGTAGTTAGTGAGAGAGTTCATAGAGTTCATGTCGCTGGTACTAGACCCCACGTTGATTTGTTCAGAGGAATTGTGACGACGTTTGTCAGTTTGTAGTTTTGAGAGTTTTAGGGTTGAGGTTTTGAGTGTCGAGTCTGGTTTTAGGGCTGGAAGAATAAATGGTTATTATGATAGATGTGTTTTGTTGAATATTTTGTGTATTAAAACAATCTAAGGCCGAGATCTTTAAACGTTACTTAGAATGTGCTGTGGCTTAGACGTGTCCCCGACTCCATCTTGCAGTTTGATAGTAAAAGAAATCAAGTACATGCTAAGTAACGTTTGTGGATCTTGAAATTAAAGCATTTATCTATGTGTTTAGTACGGTCTGATTTTTTTTTAAGAAAAGACCTTTTTTTGTCCGTGGTCTAATAGACAGCTCCATGTAAAATACTGGTATTCAACTGCATCCGGTAATTCGGTTAGACTAGAAGCCGATCCTAACATAGTAAGATTAGTTGGGTTGAGAAGGCCTATGCTAGCATAGTATTTAAAACGTTTCCTGAAGATTTTTTCAAGCAACGGTGTTTAAAAGCAGGACAGAAACACAACTCACTATTAACGTCCCTTATTTTCCTTCCATACTTCGTAAGATATTCTGGTGAAGTTTCGACCTGAGGCTGTGAGTTGGAACAGTACCAGGATGCGAGGTATTTGTTGAGTCCCACATCATACAGCAACTCCAAACAACTCTCGCATTCTTCCACGTAAAATGGCGAAGGAGGTGTTACTCCGACAGCCTTGAAATTTACGAAAAACAATAATTAGACAAAATCACGCTTATAATCCCCGAAAGGTTTAGGCAGAGGTTTAGTACACTCTCATTTCGCTAGTTAAAGTTCCACGTAATATGAGGCGAGCCTGTTGCCATCAACCGGGCAAAAATCCATACTCCGTGGCTGATACTGAGAAATTCCTGATGAAAAACCCAATAACACTGCCCGAACTGGGAACCGAACCCAGGATCTCATGCTCAGCGGTCGCGCTTGCCACAACTAGACCAACGAGGCAGCCCTAAAGGAGTATTTAGATAAGTCGGTCAGCTTGGGGCTATATTAGTACTTTGTCTAGACTTTATGCATGTAAGTATCGCACAACTATCAAACTACAAGTGCAAGATAGAAAAGGGCCAAAGCACAACATGCTATTAAGTAACGTTTATAGTTATCGGATTTGCCGCGCGTTTTTTCTCTGACGTTTTTTATTATGCTACCTTAATACAAATGTTTAAGCGTTGTTTAAAGGAACCTGGGAACCTCCTAGGTACGGAGATTTTGGAGATCAAAGTTCCTTTACTTTTTCTTTGAAGTTTTTTTTTAAATACTAAAAACTAACTTTACTTTAAATACCTACATGACCCCATTGACTCCCGTACTATTCAATTTTGAGAACGTAACATTAAGGTCCTACCGTAAACCGTAATTATTCACCCCAAAAGAAAAGTGGTAAAGTCGAAAGTTTGATGTACCTCTGTGCTTGGTTGTTGGCTTCGTGAAGGGTCCGTTTACACCGTGTATTTTGCAGTTCGCGTACTTAAATATCGTTTAGAACACATTTTTTTGGATAAAAGTTCAGCTTCGATTTGAGATCGAACATCTCTCTATTATCTATTAAAGTTATCCCAGAAAAAAGGTACTTACGTCCTCTGTGCAGCCACCAGCTTCCATTAGTGTTGCCAATATGAAGTGTCCCTTACCGACAGTAAGGAGAAACCAACGTCCATCTGAAATTCTACAAATAAAGGACATTGTTTAGTACTGCGTGTTTGACTAGACAAGGAGTACTTAAGGATTGTAGGGACAAGCCCGCCATACTTTTTCCAAACCACTGCAACTCCTGAAAGCCAAATTGGACAGTGGCGTGGCGACCAGAAAAGTGCCGAGACAATAAAGTTCGACGAAGTCCCAGAGAAACAATTTGATGTGTACAGGATGTTATAGAGCAGGACACATTCCGCCATAATAATAGCATGCAAAAAAAGATTTTTTTACATTAGGTAGGATAGAAATTAATCAGAAAAGAATATGGGAGTTGTAGGAAAAACGGCAGTTTCTGCCTACCCCCAAGGGAAAAAAGCGTGAGTTTATGTACGTATGTTTAGTACTATTACTCACTTACCACATAGTTCTTATTTCCTAAGCTGTATACTGTAGCGAATTTAAGGCCAAGCGCAATCCGGGGCGGTACGGTAAGGCATTTTATCTTTACCCAACGTAAATTCATACGTCTCTTGTCGCAACAAGATACAAATTCCAATGTTTAATGCCGCAAAGGGAAATCCTCTTTGATGCCTTGGCGCCTGTCTTTCGACATTGAAAGTTGTGTATTGTTACCACTAGCTACGTATGAATTTACGGGAGCTAAGACTTTACTAAAGCTAAGAATAGTAGCGTTTCATGCAAAATATTCGGTCCTGTAAGTAGCTGCGATTAAACATTCATACATGAACATTAACTGCAAATAAATTTTAATTATGTCTATTTTCGAATGAAATGCTACTGAGTCCAAATTCACTCTATGTATCTCAGCCTAAGGCATTACATACTAAGGCTGCTCAACTTATTCTGATGGTAGGTCAAAATTTTGTTTCCGTGACATACACCCGTATTCAAAGTCAAAACCTCATGATTTCCTCGACTCGACTCAACCTCACTTAGGCGGTTTCATATTCATAGTTGTTATTTTACTCCTTAACTCAAACTGTTTCCTCAGTCGAGGTGAGTTTGACTTGAGGAACCAACTGTCAAATATAAGGTACGTCGCGATCTACCTTGAAGCTTCCTTGAGGTATTTTACAAGGGACTTGTAACCAAAACATGCGTATTTTTACCCGATTCAGTTGACCACTGTTGGGGGCCACTTCAAATGCGTTGGCGGGCCATATTGTGGCCCGTGGGCCTGTGGTTGAGCAGTCTTGCTCTAAATAGTAGATTATCCTATCTATTTAATAATAATTTGAATTGTTCTTCTACACCGACAATTGTTTTTTTTTTAACAATGGTACTTGAAAGTACAATGGCAGTGTTTATTTCAGATGTCTTTTTATAATGCATGTTTACCTGTATTCATTCCCATCATTCATATTCTGTTTTCTATGTTCATTAATAAACACTTCCCTCCACATTACAAGTTTCTCCAATTCCTTTTCTGTACTGAATTTTAGAACACCATTTAAACGCAAATATGCATTGATTTCTTTCAAATCTTCATCTTGCAGGTGTGAACTTAATAAATGTCCTGAATAATATAAACAGGATCCAATTACTGTGTATAGTCTTTGAAAATTTTCTACGTCGTCAGTCTGAAAAAAATATTTTGTGAAAATCAATCGTCAATATTAAATCTAAGGGGCTGTCTCCACGAGCGAGAGAATCGCGGCGATATTATCCCATACAAATACGTAATATCGTTGCGATTCTCTCGCTCGTGGAGACGGCCCCTAAGGCTGAAATCTGTATAGCGAATGTGTAAGTTGGTGTGCATATTCTGATAAGCAAACTGGTTTTTGCGTTCTTATGTACGGAAATTAGCTCACAAGAACGTTTTAAATGTATCTTAAGACACTCGGGGATAATGTAGCTTCCCATTAGTGAAAGAATTTTCGGAGTGTACTCAGGTAAAATTCAAATTTTGCTCTATGTTTTCTCAGCCGTATTCTCAAATGTTAAAGGTTAGTTAAGAATTTGTTAGTATAAAAAGTATTTACCCATTCACGATAATCAGCTGCTTCCAACTCGGTTATAGCATCGTCAACTTGTACCTTTACCTCCAAGGGCAGTGTCACAGAATGCGCAGCTAACATATCCTCGAAATATAAACCAACATTCCTAACACTATCGTCTTTATTCCCCTTGTTATTAATGATCAAAGTAACAAACATACGTGCAAACAAACCATCCAATTTGTCAACATTATTAGGTTTAGTAAAGCTAGATTTAAGAGAACCATACAAAAATTCTAACAACCTTACTATGTCAGCTATTACTTTTTTAGCTGCAAACAAATCTACTTCCGTATTAGGAAATGCTACTAACAGTAGATCATTGTAATGTGATGTGTAAGTTACGTTAATGAGAGTATTATTGTGTAGAACAGTTGAGCTTGTGGGTTCACTCGTCCCCAAAGACTTTGGAGCTAAATGATTCAAAGTGACATAGGCTCCTCTAGTGTTGTACAAAAAGTTCTGGTTGAAAGGCCTTGGATAGCAGTAGAGAACCCCTTTGTCATCATTGCTGTTGTACTCTATATCATTGCAGCATAGGTATAGAACTGAGCACATGGAATCTTTCAACAAGTGAGTCAAAGAATTTTCTGGAGCATTTTTGGTCTTTAATAACCTTTCTACATCTATGTTATGTCCTTCAGTTGGAACTTGAAATGTTAGTTTTGGACTGTTATGATCTTCTACTACCCTTTGCAGAATATTATTTATATTATAAGAGTTCACATCAACTCCATTTATTTTTGATAAATAATATCCCTTTTTAATTTTGGGAGTGTATATTGCTCTGGCTTCTGTTAGAAAATCTGCAACTGTTAATGTCTTGCCATCTGAATGTGTCTCTAGGCTTAAGCCAAAAAGCTTTTCAATCTGGCAATTTTTTTCACTGCTGAATATCATGCTTTTGCTAACCTGAAGAAAAAAATTGTTATTTTATGAGAATAAACTGAAAAAAATTATGCCTATTCATTTAGGTGGAGAATTGATGTGATATACTAATAAACGTGGCGTGAGCTTTATAGTTGCGTCACCACAGTCCTGACTTATCTTGGGCAGCAGGTACCCTTAAAGTGGTTCATCTACTTACTGATAACTTGGTGGTTTTATTTTAAACCCTAACTAGTGTTTCTAGTGAACACCACAATGGTACGACAATTATAATGTTTTGAATTTAAGTCTAAGTCAATTCAGCAGCTTCACAAAAGAACTGGTAAATTACCCATCACTTAAGCCGGTTTAGAATGAACAAAAATTCAATTACGTAGAATTTCAAGTCTCTTGTTATACATACCTGAATAATAATAAGTTTTTCATCTGTAGGCACATACTTATTAGCACTGGAAGCCAATACTCCATCATTTTCTTTTCTAATGCCACTCTCTGTATTTTTTGACTTATGTGCTTTTAAAACTTTGAATATTCGACCTAGAATAAGTAAAGATCAATAACATAAGTAAATAAGTAATTGCTTAATATTTAGAACCAACTCCAACGTAGAGCTGTTGGAGAAATGCCATGAGAGCATGATCGACCGCCAGATCAAGCGACGCAAGTGGAGATGGATTGGCCACACGCTCCGAAGGGACCCCGACCACATACCCAAACAAGCTTTGGACTGGAATCCCCAAGGGAAACGAAAGCGTGGCCGTCCTCGTCAAACCTGGCGTCGCACCGTGTTGGCAGAAGCCGCGAGCATCGGATTGTCGTGGAGCGAGGTGAAGCGTGAAGCTCAAGACCGATCGCGATGGCGGACATCTGTGGACGCCCTCTGCCCCAACTAGGGGACATAGGACATTAAGTCAAGTAATATTTAGTCCGTTCAGACGGCCTATTTGTGTAAGCCAGCAAATGGCGGTCATTTACATTTGTGTAATATTTGAAAACGGTTTTATTGTTTTTAATATTTGATAATAATTATAATTGATGAATAAAAATTACACAACATAACATCTCGCCTGTAATCCCCGAAGGGTTGGGCAGAGGTGTACCTAGTAGTACACCTACATTTCCCCAGTTATGTTTAAGTCCCATGTAATAGGGGCGAGCCTATTGCCATCCACCAGGCACAAATCTAGACTCCGTGGCTGCTACTTAGAAATTCCTGATGGAAAAACCTAACAACAATTTGCCCGACCTGGGAATCTAACCCAGGACCTTATGCTCAGCAGCCGCGATTGCGACCACTAGACTAACGAGGCAGTCAATCGAGCAATAATAATTTAGAAAAATAGCTAAATCATTACGTATTACAAGTTACAATTCACCTTCATTACTTTTGGTGAAAAAACAACTTTTTTTATCTGTCTCAAACAGATACTAAGAAAAACGCATTTTTTTTCTAATTACCTTTAGTAGAACGTCTTGTAGAAGATCTTTTGAAGTTGTTTCTGAGTTTAAAAGTTTCACAGTTTTCTAGAAGAGGCGTTTTGATGTTAGCAGTCTCGCTATTGGTTTTTGTTTTTATGAACACCAATTCTCCATCTTCACCTACATCAGAATCCCACTCTGGTACTGAGCTAAAATTTTGTGATCAGATATTATTGAAGTTCAGGAAAAGTTTCATGAAACTATAACTCAACTTGTTTTCAAATGTTACCTTTCTGAATCTGAATACTTCGAGTCATCTGAAGAGTTAGTCCAATCATTATCTGAATCGCAGGGGCTATCACAGCTTATTTTATTTTTATAATTATTCATAATCTGTTGAACAAAAATATTTCAATAAACTGTGCGCCTTCCGCTTTGTTTACATTCACGACTTCAATGAAATGACATTTATGACGTCACACTCAATGACATTTTTTTTTGGTTCTTTTCGTCCCTCTTTGGGACAGGCAAAGGGAGCTGAGCCCATACAGCCAAACACTCAATGACAGTTTGAAGGACAGTTTTTTTTTTGGGTTGGCATGGTTTCCATTTCCAGTAGGTCTTGGTAGGTCTCGGAAAACGGACCCACAGAATGGAATATCTAGTTCAAACGACCTTTTTAACTCTGATCGATGTGTTTAGTTGTTATTTGAGTGAATTCGCAAGGGTATTACTATTTGTATTATGCTACAAGCAAAATAAAACTTAATTAATCATACGTTATGTTATGTTGTTCTTTTCTTTTTTTTATGTAAGTAAATCATGTTAGTTCCATGTTTATGTAATTAATTATTTTATGCTATGGTTTGTGTTATATTATAATGGTATAATCATTTAATTATGTTGTTAGGTTTAATTTTTTTAATTTAGTATTCTATTGTAAGTTTGTAGATTAGTTTATTAGTCTAAGTTCTTAACTTTCGCATTAGGGCAATCCCTGTAATGATAGTATAAGCTGTTTTAATTCAAATATCTGGATCTGGCTCGCGAGGTTGTCGACATGTGGGACGTGACTACAGCAGTCATTGTGCCGATAGTCGTGTCAGCCAATGGCTTAATAGCCAATAGCCTCGACCAACACCTGAGGAGGCTCTCGCTGGGCAGCTGGATCAAGCGCTTGATTCAGAAGGCAGTTCTTCTGGACACGGCGCGTATTGTTAGGAGGTTCCTCTCTCAAGAGCCCTGACCACCGGTAGTTCGGACCCTGTTCCCGATACCGGTGGGCTACTATTTTTTATATTTTTAAATGTTTTTATATTATTTTATATTCCAATATTTAAAAATGTAATTAATGTGTAAAAAAAAATGAATAAAGATAAATAAATAATGTGTCATTGAAGGATCATGCATGAATGAAACAGAGAGCAAGATTGAACAGAATGCAGTAGAGCTGAAACAAGGCAAGAGGATTCCAGCAAAAATGCCACGGACCTTGCTTACCTTAGAGCAAACTGTTAAAATGAGAATGACAACCTGAACTTAACTTAATAAGAGAGATTATATAGGAAAACATAACTCATCTACAACAAGTATTTATTAATTCCATGTCTAATAAAAACTATAAACAAACAGTCTGTTGTCTATTCTTACATTCCAACAAAAATGGCATAAATTTTCTGCTCGTGGCTCCAAAATTCAAAAATGGCGAGGCTCGAAACATCTTGAGTGGATAGCATTTACTATTTATTACAACATGGAATCATGAATACCTATCACACTTGAATCAACCAATTGTTTATAAAAACAAACTCGCATCGATGCAGTGTTTTTGCGGCCTTTTGCACTAATTTATATCTTTACCTAATGGATGATGGTTCCAAGCGTTGCAATAAACAAAAACATGATAGAATCATTGATTCATCAAGCTATATAATTTGCGGACGTGAGGAGTTTGACAGAAGACCTAAAAAACAAGTGGGTCTGGTCAGGCATAATCCATTAGGTGAAAGTATCGACACGAGTGACGTGGAAGTGGAACTACTGTATCAAGTGAATGATCAAACATGCCCGATGTCGCCATCAAAGAAAAACATTGCACCTGCGTCTGTAGACCATCAAAACACTAACTCGAATCCGATTAGAGCCTACCTTGAACCTTACTGTAAAGCACCTTTCTCTCAGGTTAAAGTGGTAGGTTATATTTATTCATCTGTAAAGAGAGTCCGTTGTGTCCGCCTTGGGTGATAGTCGGTTGGTCCCCAGGTAATGAGCTGCCGGGCTGCGTAAATACAAAGGCGGCTGCAAGACAGACACCCTTAGTCTGTGCTGCATTATCTTGTCATTGTTTTATTGTCATCAATTATTCCAATGACTGCAATATAACGCAATTTCCCGCAAGAATTCAAAACCATTGTGCGAAAACAAGAAGTCATAATTTGATTACATTAGTAATTTATTACCTCACAGTTTTCATTTCAGGATCCACCACCACCAGGCACGCTAAAAGACAGCACGAGAAAATTGTTATACCTAATAGAGGACATTCAATCTAAAACCTATACAAAAGATCTCCCTCCTCAAAACATAGACGAAAATGAACCTATACCTCCGACAGCAGAATTATTTGGTGTATGAAATTACTCTTAATTTTTTTTTACTTTTTTAAAATTATTTTTCTATGATATCGACTGAAATTGGTGAGAATTATTCCTGCACTAATAGCCGAGTAAGTACAATTAACCAAAAAGTACTCAAAAGGTGGACCGAAGTTTATATTGATAGGATTCTCGTGGGACTTTTTATTGAGTTCCTAGAGGTGTGTGTGGAGAAGAAAGTTTGGCGCTCATGAATATTTTTTAGATCCCTTTTGTTTTGTTTCTACACGACTGCCCAAAACAAGAGTGATATTTTGTTTATGAATAACTTGAAATTCGACAGATTTATATTGTGGCGTAATAGTGTGACCTGTACGTGTGCATCCATTAAACTCCAAAGTGGTCTGTTATTTGTTCATAAATAAACAGGCCTATTTCGAGAGATTTATGAACGAATAAACAGACCAAATTTGTGTTTAATGGATGCACACAGGTCACCAGGTCACACTCTTACGCTACAATATAAATTCTTGGAATTTCAAGTGATTCACACACGAATAAACGAATTAAAAAAATCGATATCGGCGATTTTTTTTTAACTTTTCCACACCTCTTAGGAACTCGATAAAAAAAGACCTATATGACCACTAACCTTTTTTTATGGCACTCTACTATCAACCCACAAAAAGTAAGGTTTTGAGGCCCTAGCCCGAACGCGCGTTTTAAACGTAACGTAGGCAAATAGGGTCTAGGGATTTTTAAACGTAGTCATTTATTTCTTAACGAAATAGGTACATTGTGTAGAAAATAACAAAATTAGATTAATAAGGATTAGATATTAATAATAAAAAAATATTAAAAAAAATCGATAATACAAGCACCCAAGAACACTTTTAATTTTGCGACTATTAGCACAATAGCTAACGGTAAGTAGGTATCGCCCACAGATTTGAATGAAGTCGTAAAACTACGTGTTACATGGAAAACGAGCATTTTGAATTTTAAAATAGTTCGTTTTTAGGGTTCCGTACCCAAAGGGTAAAACGGGACCCTATTACTAAGACTTCGCTGTCTGTCTGTCTGTCTCCAGGCTGTATCTCATAAACCGTGATAGCTAGAAAGCTGAAATTTTCACAAATGATGTATTACTATTGCCGCTATAACAACAAATACTAAAAATTTAAAAAAAAATTAATATTAAGGGGGGCTCCCATACAACAGATATGATTTTTTTGCCGTTTTTATAGATAATGGTACGGAACCCTTCGTGCGCGAGTCCGACTCGCACCTGGCCGTTTTTTTTATTACATATTTACGTTTACACCGCGCGCTCGGGCCTGTTTTAATTACATTGGTGATGGTTTGCCTTTGCTAAATTATACTTGTGGTGGTATGTTTCCAGACCAAGATCTCTTCAATTGTTGACGGAACTGAGCAGGCACTGAAACAGTTAGAAGCGCAAACTAAAACATTAAATAATATTTACATAGAGGTACTCAATAATTTGATGAACTTTATTTTTAAAGTATCATAAAAGTTATATTTAATTGAGAATGATTGATTGAGAAGAAATAGGTATATTAAGGAGCAAGTGAATATAAATGAGGGCATTAATAATGAAAAGTGAAATCGGCCAAAATGATTCATTATTACCGCAACTACATTTGTAATAAATGTGCCCGGTCATTATCTACGGGGTGGAAGGGACACCGGCAATGAAAAATTTCTATGTGGGGGGCTCAGAATGATGTACTGAATACGTGTTAACCGTTTTCGCGTCGGTGTCCCTACCACCCCTTATAGCATAAGCAGCCTATAATGTTCCCACTGCTGGGACACACGGCCTCCTCTCTATGAGAGGGAATGGGCTTTATATAATCCACCACTGGGCCACTGCTGCTCTCACCCCGTATATTATTGCTACGCAATCGTCGAATCATCAAATTGGCGGGACCAATGTTTTAATCACATAACTTTAATTTAGCACTTACAAATTGTATTGAATATTGAGTATAGACATGTACATACGTAGTACTAAGTCTTCGGGTGTGAATTACCTGCCTCTGAGTAGCGCTTTCAGAAGGTCTCGCCACTTTGACGTCAAAGTGGCGGGACCAGGGACGTCTTGACGTACTTCCTTCACCTTTAGAGGTACAAATGTCTTGTTTAGGGTACAAATAGTACATATGTAGTACAAACACTTTATTATGGTACATTTTAAATTGGGGACTTGATCCCGTCATCTTGACGCTCACGAGCAATTTCATAATTTTAGTATAATTGTACCTATTTCAAAAAACTTATATTTTATATCCGACCCAATAGATGATACACATACACATTATTCATAATGCCCGGATAATTTAATTACTTCAACGGTTAAATCAAATTAAGTCATATTGCCTTCTCATATTGGGAACTTCTCAAAATTCCCAGGCATTGTGAATAATAACCTATACATCTATACGAATAAATAAAATCGAAGTGTCTGTTTGTAATAACAGCTTTTTACTGAATGCAAATGGAAATATATACGGCACTTATAACAAAAACATTGTTTTCAATTTTTGTCTGTCTTTCTGTTTGTTCCGGCTAAGCTCCGAAATGCCTGGACCGATTTTGACGGGACTTTTACTGGCAGGTAGCTGATGTTATAAGGTCTGACTTAGGCTACTTCTATTTTAGAAAAATAGCTATGGTTCCGTGCAAAAAAATTAAAACCCTTGAAATTGTTAATAAAATCCGAGTGAAAAAGGGAAGTAACATTTTTCATAATAATTTCAAGCGAACGAAGGTCGCGGGCAACAGCTAGCTAGTGTCCAATAAATCAGTTCAATCAGCTCTTTTTTTTTTTAATTGTCGATGAAAAATTTTATGTTTGGAATGATGTTTAAAAGTATATGTTACCGGCCAAACCCGATTTCAGGCCAAACTAGTTTACCGGAGTAGTCGACGTAGCCCCGCTGCGCGATGCTCCTAGCTATTTCTGTTTACAAGGTTTAGAAGCAACTTAGCACGAAGGGAATGGCGGGGTCTTAGTTCGCTCGCTTCAGACCCCGCCATCTCCTGCGAACCACCCAGCATAAGCTGGCCTCTTATTCATTTGAAACTTAAGCCAAACCAACTTAAGCAAGGTCAAAGTGATAGGTAAGTACCTCAAACGAGCTATCGACACTATAAAAATATTTTTTTGTTTATAATAATTCTTGTATTTTAGGATGAAGATAACGATTGTTCAATTTTCAAAAGACTAACGAGAAAATGCACTTGTTTCAATCGAACGGACTACAATGATTTAATGATACATTTTAATGAAGACACCAAATACGTTACAACCCCTAGTGGTGAAGTTATAAAAAATATACGTATTCTGAAGAAATTTTTGTACATGGGTGGCACTTATACAAAAAATGCATTGTTATTTTTAAATGAGGTACCAACCATTATTATGTCTAGAAAGGGTTCATATTAGTCACTGTCACTTTGTATTTGTTCCCCCCTGCCTGACAAATCTAGGTTTGAGGAGCTTTCCTCTAGAGCAAAGGTTCCCAAACTTTATGAGAACAGCGCATTTTTTTTATGAAAAAAAAAATGTTCTAGAGGCATTAATTATTCAGGAAGAAAAAGGAAATACATTTGTACGGCGAATCGCTGCACCTCTTCCCTCTTAAAGTACCGGCTTAAAGTACCCCAGTACCGGCGTTTAAACGGCCACTGACGCCCCGGGCATGAATATTGTGCCGCCCACTTAAGAAAATCATTATCAAGTGATAATTTTTTTGCTAAACCGTTAACCAAACCGTAACGTTTGCCGTGTCAGCGCCAGACCTCGTCAGCCTCGGGCCTCGCCGGCCCGGGCCGTCGCGCGTCGCCTTCTAGCCTAGAGGTTACAAACTACGGAAACAATACTATTTTTTACGAATATTCTTCATGTAGGTACCCTCATGAGTCATGACTCACTTCACTGACGGTCGACCAGCCCTCATGAGTCATGACTCACTTCACTGACGGTCGACCAGTTGCACCCTTATGTCCTGAGGAATAAGGTTCAAAAGTGGTCGACCGTCACTGACCGCGGTAGTACTTACTTTGATACCTACTTTGGAGTTCCCCAAGGCTCTGTTCTATGACGGGTATTTTTAGTAAAGTTAAAGCTACATGAGGTGGTTTATCAAGCATAACCTTGTCCTCATAGTCAAATAATGCTTAATCATATTTTATCTGATAATTTGCAGGCCTTTGAAAAGTCAGCACATGCAGAGAGAGTAGAAATTACGCTTGGATGTTCGCACGCAGACTTGTGCAATGTTTTTGAAAATCAAACCATAGTGACTGTCTGCATATCTTGGCCTCAAAATTATCCAAATTTTGTAGATGACTACACTCAGGTATAATGTTTATCTGTCTATTATTGATGGCATCGCGTATCGCCCGCCCCTAAGGCAACCCTCTGGCCAGTTTCTTCAATGTTCACGTAATTTTAAGCTAAATATACATTCTACACAATAACTAGGCTTTATAAATAATTCTTTACTCACTACAAAATTACAATTAAATAAAATTGAAGTGTCGGTTTGTAATTTAAAAATAACAGCTTTTTATTACTGAATGCATTTGAAAGTATTATTTACTTAGTTTGTGTGTCTGTCTGTTTGTTCCGGCTAATCTCCGAAACGGCTGGACCGATTTTGACTTTTATTTTAGAAAAAGGATTAGGTAAGGTTCCATGCAAAAAAATTAAAATCCAAACAAAATCCGATTCAAATAGGGAAGTAATATTTTTAATAACACTAGAAACGGGATATTTATACCTACCATGTCCACAAAACAAACAGTTCAAAACAAAAAAAAACAGTGGACATGGTAAATATCCCGTTTCTAGTGTTCATTATAATGTCCGTGACAGTTAAAAAACTTATAGGGAGGGAAGTACTTAGCAAGTTCGCGGGCAACAAACAGCTAGTACCTAAATAAATAAGTCTACAAAATATGGTACGCACATTACTTTTAGAATTTATAACTTTTCAGGTTTTAGCAGCATCATTTTTATACAAATTTGCGAAGTTGGAAGAGGGGAGGCGTTACCTGAAATACACAACGAAAATAACCAATGACATTAAAAGAGTTATAAGGAAAGGGGGCTCGAAAATAGACGAAGATGTAATACAAACATTAAAAGCCACATTAAATTTGATTGTTCCACCAACGCCACAAAATGTTAGTGTAGTATACTACTCCAGGCATAATGACGAAGGTAAATTAAAGAACATTTCTACTGAGACAAACATACGAGTACGTACCAAACATAGAAAATCATTGGAAAATCTATGCGCCAGTCAAAACGACTTTACTTGCAATGTTGAAGTAAATATTGATGGTCTTAGAGAAACAGACGACTGTCTATACTGATGGACGTTAGGGAACTTGAATATGTAGGTAAAATCCTGAGATTTTTTCAAAATTCAAACTGTATAATTTCTACTATGAGATTTCGATTTCCAGGTAAGGTGAAAGAAAGTATAAATAGTCTACACCAGTTTAGACAATATATGACCTTAGAAGAAGTTACTATGTATTTGGATTTACTTACTCACTTCAGTAATCCGGGAACAGCCAAAACCGATTTAGCAACATACTTGCCTGATTTGTTGCTTCTATTCAAACAAATGCTGAAAGAGTATGACAACAGTGAAATTAATATTATAATATCAAACATTCTTAATAATATTGTCTCGAACTCTAAAAATAATATTGTAAAAAAAGAAAAAGAACCGGATGATTCTTTACCGATGATAGTGGCAGACACCGCTACAGAGGTAAGTAATGCTGGTATATTGAAAATAAATCATTTTGATTTATTATTTTGGCGTTAACACATTGTTTACAAACATTTCAGCCTATTGAGATGATGAGTGTCATAACTCAAATGCCACAAATTCGAATTAATGCAAAGAAGCCATTCAACAAATTTCGTCAAGCAAGACGCAAAGGTATCTTTTGTATAAAATACTAGCTGTTGCCTACACCTTCGTCCGCGTGAAATGAATATAGAAAGATTCCTTTCCTATTTGAATCGGAAACGTCAAAAAAATGTAACCCCTTGAAATTGTTAACAAAATTAACAATTTCAAGGGTTTACATTTGTTTGCACGGAAACCTAATTATTTTGTTTTGTTAGATAGGGACTTTCATATGCATTCTGTAAAAAGCTGGTATTTTTAAATTACAAACAAACACCTTAATTTTATTTATTTGTGTAGATGTAATATATTATAACATTTTAATATTACCACTTTATTGATGAAGCACCTGTCATTTCAGTTGAACCCTCTTTCCTGAATAGAACACAAAATCATCCATTATAATCCATCGTGCCCTTATGTAAAATCAAAAAATCACTCTCTATAGTATGACATAATTTAGCAGACCTTTGTTACCTGAAATCTTCTACCTTCACAACATCCAATTGGCGTTCATTGGACAAAGGTCTGGCGTTCATTGGACATCCTTCTATTTGTCATATAGATAACTCAGTCCAGAAGCTTCAACAAAAATTCATTCAGAGACTTGATTCTGAGGTTATAACTGTCAGGGTCATTCAAGTAGAAAACATGTAATATAATAATTCAGTCTGTGTTGGCCCACTGCAGGTCAAAGGCCTCTTTTTTGACTCTCTCAACCTTGCTCCAAAATAGCCATACCTTAACCAGCTTACCATTTTCAAGTAAGTATAATATAATATGACAGACATTCCCTACAAGTATTTTTTCTTTTTACAGCTGGAGCAGGTATCATAGTGGTACCAGTTGAAAAAAAGACACGAAATAAAAACAGCCTATATTAAGTAAGAACCAGACCACATAAATCTACAATAACAAGAAGATCACTTCCAACAGAACTGTGTAATAATAGTATTTGCTGACTTATGTAAAATTATACATGTTTAATGATTTAAGTAATACACATAATAGAAATATATATTTTAATACCCAAATGCATTTGGAATGATTTATTGGTTAAACACATTTTTGGTACACCAGCAATGTTATTGCATTCTCAAAATAAACTTCTTAGCAAGCAAGAGATAGTAAATGATTAAATTAATAGCCATATAAATGAGATCTAAATAAACAAAATTAAAACTTAAAAACCACCACAACATCATATCCTTGTAGACTACAAAGACCATAGTATTAAATTGCTATAACAAAAATAAATAAAGCTGTCAATGAATAAAACTGCATCAGATCACATTTCTCGATCAGTCAAACTGACTATCATCATATTGTTCATTATAACTTTTGCGAGATCTATCATAAACCCCTACTGTTCTTTTATTAGCTGGAACTGGAGCACTCTGTCTGAACAGCATTGCCAACAAAATGTAAAACCCTCCAACAATTTTACTAAAGAAATCTAATAATCCAAGGAACATTGGTGTGGAGTTTTTTACTAAAAGAGAGAATTCTCTTATCAATGCCAATATAAAGTTTCCAAGAAAATTTACAAATGAAGTAGTTCCAGTGAAGATTGCAATAACAAAAGCGAGCAAAAATGTTACAAATTCCTTCACATTACTTATAGATAAAGCACTTTTGACAGTCTCAACAAAATCGGTATAGGTTTCATTGAGAGCAGCAACACTAGTTTCAAGTTTCTTGTCAGTGTTTTCAATAGGTTTAGCTTTCTTTGCTGTGCCAGTTAAAATTGGTTCTACTTCTAAAAATGCGTCAGAAATATGTCTCAAACATTTCAATGTCACCATAACTTCATCATCCCTGAATTTTAAACTCTTAATTTGGAACCAAAAGGGTCCGAAGGGTTGGTTATCTATCTCTGTCCACAAGCAGACGCCGGGTGTATATCCCAAGGATTCTGTATCAGTGATACCTATCCAGTGCGTGTTAGGACAAATCTTAAGCAATTTATGCTGTACATCGAACAAGTCTTTCTTTAATGTCACTTCTGCGGGACTTATTACAACTACGTCACGATACCCGATACGTTTGTCCGCCAGTCTCCTTTCTACGTAACGTCCCAAGAAGATGCGTGATTTCAATCTTTCTTTGAGATAATTTTTAATTTTTGTCGGGTCGGCGTCATCCTGGCTGTCGTATTGAGACGTCGCTACTGATGAGTTCAATGATAAACTCTGCCGCACAACACTCATTATTGATTGTTAATAAACTGTTATTATGAAATTGTATTAAATAGAAAACCTAAACAACAAAGGCTTTTTGCCTTCTCAGAATGACAATTTTGACATGTTGATATGACTAATATAATTGTGACAATGACATGTACGGTCCTATTTACACACAGAGTATAACCGGTGGTGCATTTACTCATCAAAGATGTCTGCTGTATTATTTTAATATCGCCACAAGAAGCGGTCGTGGGTCGTACACTCCACTTTTTTACTTGAAATATTTTTCTATCTTTTTTATAAGCGTATTGTATTTCACTGTAGGAGTAATATGATGTATGATGCATTTTTTAAAAATGTTTGTTTTTTTTGTAAAATGGAATGGCATTAGTAAAGGACAGAGATAGACTCGTTCGAAAACCGTTCTGGATTATTTTGCTGTACCACAGAGGACAAAGAAAATGAAAACTTATTCCATAATCTGCATGACCCCAGCCAGTACCTATCTGTAGAGGTACAGTCCTTTTGGATAGTTTAACCCTGATATCCCTATTGCAATGATGACGATAGTAGGAGAAGCCTGAAGAAGAAGACTGTGATCTGACAGTGATATAAAATCAGAGGTAAGGGACCATCTATAAATTACGTCACACGTTAAGGGGAGGGGGTCGGGGTGTGACAAGGGGTGGGAGGCCTCCTAAATCAGCAATTTTTTTTTCTTCAAACCTATACGTGCGGGATGTTTATTTATACATAGGTCTTTAAAAATGACATTGAGGTTTCTAATACCATTTTTTCACAAAGTCAATCGTTTGAAAGATAGACACTTCCAAAGTAGTAAAATGTGTGTCCCTCTCTAATTTCTAAAGAAGAGAAAAATCCTGAAAAAAATTAGGGTTGTAGAACGTAAAAAAAACTTTCAACGAAAATTGGTTTGAATAAGATTTGATGTTTAGTTTTTGAGATAATTATGGGACTTTTTCATAAAACTACAGCAGTAGGTACTTTGTTTTTCATTAACATACTATGAAAAACAAATTTAGTTTCGCTGTTGAATGTAATGATGTATGTAATACAATACAACATATATATGAGTCTTCAAAATATTTTTATTATACGACTAGCACTTGGCCGGTTTTTTTTTTATAATATGTTGTATTCAGTTTTACTAACATTCTTTTGTAGGTATGTTTCTTGTGCGATAAAATCGTCGATAGCTAGTCGTTTTCTCGTCGGCGGTGGGTCAGGTACTATACTCGGGTGCCTGATTATTTTTTTCATATCCTGTTTTGTGTGTCCCACTGCTGGGCAAAGGCCTCTCTTTTCTCCCTCCAAACCTCTCTGTGCAATTTCTGGCCATGCTTGCCTCGCGAACATGATCAGATCGTCACACCACCTTTGCCGCGGTCGACCTCGTCGGCAATGTCCACCCTCAGGCGTCCAGTGAGTGACGTACTTTGCCCATCTCTCCGGGTACAAAAAATTTATTGAAAAAATAAACCAACACTCTCATTGAGTTTTACTCATACTTTATACGAAGAGACCGTAAGGAAACGGTAATACAAATAAAACAGACCATAATTTTATAAAATTTGCACAATTTAATTAAATTGATATTGACAAAAATTTTGAAAGAAGACATGTACCAAGTATTAAAATATGTTCTGGCTTTGAGTATTTACCAAATGTCTATAAATGTAGCTAAAGGTATTCAGACAAACTATAAAATGTTTACTCATCAAAAGCCTCATTTCATTCAACATTGGCTTAGAAATAAATCATATTTTTTTAAGAAGTCAAGGTATCTTTAAATTTAAAATGCAACACGCCTTTCGAATAATTTTTATTAAATATTCTTTTCCAAAACGACTGAACAAACATAAACGTCTGTTCCATAGACTTAGGGCACTTAATATTTTTTTTACTAACGATATTTTCTGTAGCTATTTATGTACATTAAGAAAATATGTATTTCATATATTTTCTATACATGTATAAATCGCTAGGACACGCCAGAATTGTCAGTATTCTGTTCAATAAAGTACGCTCCTTTACATAAATAATCAATTATATCCATTCGAGGAAAATTAAAATAAAAGTATTTAAATAACAATACAAGGTACTAGCATCATATAAGCATAATGTTTTAATAATATTACTACTGAAATGTAGGAGCTTATTCTATTACAAAAATAAATATTCGCTAGGTGGATTTTCATTATGTTTATCTACCAATATCGACAAATATATAGGAGCACAACATGTTCTATCATTATTGCGTCAGAAAATTAATAAAATACTACTTCTAATAAAATCATGTTATATGCAAAGGTCGTCGGCTAAACAATCGCAGCGATTGTTTAGCCGACGACCAACAACATTTTGGAGACTGTTTAAATAAAGGGTGTAACAGTACCCTTAACGAAGCCGAAAGGTAATTGTTCTCCCCGTCATTGCGATATTTTCTATCTTCTAGACCATACCTGGGAATCTTTTAAGTGCGGAGATAATGGGGATCAAAGTCCCGACTTTTTCAGGAGTTTTTTTTTTAAATACTAATTTTTAATGTCATAACTTTCCTATAAATACCTCTCGTACTATTCAATGCATCCATCAGCATTAGTTTTTGCGTACAGAATGCTTGATTGAGGTGTTCGTGAAGGGTCCGTTTACACCCTGTATATGACTAAACAATATTGGACGTTCGGGCTTGTTTACACACATTTAGTTATTTACTTCATGTTGTTAAATGAGTAATTAATGTTATGAACTCTTGAATCCAATAATTAATGCATAATTGAATGACTTTGAAATTACATGGAAGTTGAAACATAACTGGCGAAATGTGGGTATACTATTAGGGACCCGTCTGCTAACCCATCGGCGATTACAAGCGCGTTGTTAAGTCGTGACATTACAAGGTGTAATTGAAATACAGGGTGGAAGGGACACCGACGCTGAAACGGTTAACACGTATTCAGTACATAATTCTTAACCCCAGGGACATATAAATTTTCGTCGGTTATTAAAAAAAAACGGCTAAGTGCGAGTCAGACTCGCGCTTAGCCGTAAAAGCTTAGCCTTAAATATTTCTTTATTCTGTTTTTTAGTATTTGTTGTTATAGCGGCAACAGAAACACATCATCTGTGAAAATTTCAACTGTCTAACTATCATGGTTCATGAGATACAGCTTGGTGATAGACGGACGGACAGACAGCGGAGTCTTAGTAATAGGGTCCCGTTTTACCCTTTGGGTACGGAACCCTAAAAAACCAGCTGTTTCCTACAAAACTGCAATACCTACACAGTCAAAATATATAGAAAGGTGTTTTTTTTTTTAATTACCTATGAAAAATTTCTATCTGAGGGGTTCAGAATGTTGGACTGAATGTTGGACTGTCTCTGTTCAGAATGTTGGACTGTCTCTTCTACCCTGTATATTACGAGAGTCTCTTTTCAAAACCGCGAAAATAACTCAGGTGCTCTCTCCATACATTTATGATGTAGGGAACAGCTGATTTTTTTCCATAGTTACAGGATTGGTCCTATAGTAAAAGTTGTTAATAATGATGAGTACAATTACCTTTGTGAGGTTTTCAGTTATTTCAATCACACTTTTAAGAGTTATAGAAGCGACCTCAATGTTTAAGTGGAACTATAAATGCGTGAACAAGCTCTAATGCCGGCTACACGTTGGTGTAACGTAACGTGAAATGTAACACGAATGACCCGTCCAGACTTATGCAATGCAACCCGACAGCAAATTCAATTTGTTTCAGCGTCATTTCATGTTACGTTTCACCAACGTATACCCAGTATAATGTTTCACGTCCTACGATTTAAAAGACAAAGGTAGTAAGAAAAATACCACAACAGAAAAATACCACATCTTGCATTATATCTACGTACTTCGTAACGTTATTTTCATCTATTTACGTAATGAAGTTTTTAATCTAAAGGACTTTAAAAGATAAAAATAATGTACTTTTACTCTTACCAAAAACTCAAATTGCAATCCTTATTACAATTTCATTAAAAATTGTAAGCATTAGTTAATACGACAAAATTCAATATTATCTACACTTTATAAGAATAGTTGACAAGATGACAATATTTTGACTAATTTAATAAGACGGAGTAAAACCTGCAATACATACGTAGAAGTGCTGAGGACCTTCCTCTTACAATAATGTAAACTCATTGCGGTTTACGAATGCTTAGCTCATAGAAATCACAATTTCTCTAACTAGCAATAAGTACCAAAACTGTACTCTTCATTTTACTCCTTAGAAATATATAATACCACAGTAAATCTTCTGCATATTTATACATTCACAACCACATTTATAAAATCCGTACTAACTTCGTTGTGAACATAAGATTGCAGAAATATAAGCATTGAAATAATAAAATAAAAAATATTTCATTCTCAAAATAAGACATCATAAGGGTCATACAGTCAATTAAAGTCACAGCACCCTGTGCAACATTAGGCCATAATAAATTTTCTCAAACAATATAAAATCAATATTGCATTTCTTCCTAATGGCACCTAAGAAAATGTCATAACAAACTATTCTAGACACAATAGTGTTTCATTACATTTGACACAGCCCAGGGAAGGACTTGAAAACAATAAACTTAACTATTAAATATATAAAACATTCGAGTCGCACCAATCTCGCTTGCACAACAAAACCGAAGACCACATATGCACCAATTTGGTTCACGTTCAGTACGTAACGATAATATAGAATCGTCAAAACCGCATTTCTGCGTCAAATCCTTGAGACAGGATTGAAAAAGGCGTTAATCGCCAGCAAAGCTATGATTTTTAAATTGTCCCGGTTAGTATACCGTGGTAAAGTTATTTGACGATAAGAAAGCCGTGTACACTCGCTAGGAACTTGTCAAAGTTATCTTGGAAGCGGAGCTTGTGGGCCCTCATACCGTCGAAGAGGACTCCGTTTGTGAGTACGCCGAATGCCTCTTCTAGTCGGGGTACGTTCGCGGGATCGTTGACGGCGAACGCTTCGATGAGCTGTCTCGCTAACCCTTCAAGTAAGGCCGGTTTCACACAAGTGAGCGAGTAAATGGCTGCTCCAGCAGCGGGAATGGAATCCGGTGGTATTTCCATTTTAATTATCAGCATGAGTAGTAATTCGGCAAGAGTGAGCAGGGATAGCGCGTAGGGATTGTCGTCGCCCAGCGTTCTCACTTTGTTGGAGAGTCCGACGATAGTGTCGCAGCACAGAGTGGACACGTCGCACGACACAGCAGTCAGGCCCACGCGTAACGCCGTCACTACCATGTTGAAGTCGTTCATGGGCAGATTGGTAATCTACGCAAGAAAATAAAAGCGATATAATCATGTGCATGAAATTGCATAATGTAAGCACGCGCGAGTGTGTGTTGTTCTACTGCATGCGCATGACCACCGTGGAAACGGGTTTTGTCGACGAAAGAATCGACAAAATGACAGATTGTAGAAAGATTTCTATCGTCGTAAGCATGGCGATGTTAAAAATGTAGAAAAGAAATGTTTGTATTCTTCAAACAACAAAAGTCTACAACGTCAAGCATGACGACAATGTTTTTCTCTACTTTTGACATTTGGGGGTAAAAAAATTTCTTCTCAACAAATGGCAAATAGTCTACATCACATCTGACCTAGACAAGATTCTTTTTATTACCTTTCCTATATTCTTTGTGTTTATTAATCAATTACTAAATAAACTAAAAGCTATTATAATTATCAATAAATCAATCAATTTTATCAATTGTCTCCTCAGTTTATAGGCCAAGAAAAATGAAAGTAACTCCGAAAGGAATGCTGTGCTAGCATTAACCGGGGCTCTTGATCTCCCTGCTATGTACGGCAAAGATTTTATCAGACAATGCCTAATGCCCGTTTTCACCAACACTAAGTGATACCTAACTCAATGCCTAATTGCTCGTTTTCACCAATACTAAGTGTCACCAAACTGAATGTCTAATTCTGGTGTCATCAAGTCGTCAAGGAAATTAAAATACATATTTACATAATCTTTGTGTAACATTGTTCTATAGCAATGGCATTGCTTTTCGGACCTATTTAACGTGAAAGCGTCAGGAGCACCAGGGTACCCAGCATTTTTTTTGCAATTTGCAGGTCAGTATTAGGTTGTATGTTGATTAAAATATGATTCGCAATGATTTAAAAAACCATTTAAAAATATGAGAACTACCCTGATAACCATTTTCTAAGCCGCTAGTCTGTTTATTAAAATTTTATATTATTTGAAATACATGTGCAAGTAAATGCCGTTGACGAGAACGCGTCAGTCTCAGGTCAGTGTGCTGCCCAAGGTCATCGGTATATGGTACTTACTTGATCAGCATTATCCAGATATTTGAGCATTCTATAGGCATGCTGAGCTAGGGTGGGCAGCGCCAGCAGCGGCGGAGTGATGAGCGGCAGCAGCAGGCGCAGGCCGCGCGCGCACGTGTCGCCCACGCCGCGCTCGGCGCCCGAGCGGGCGATGCTGCAGATCACCTCCATCAGGGCGCAGATGTCCTGGAAACATGATCAATTATGTTTATTCTGTAAATTGGTTTTAATCTTTTAATCGACTACTTTTTTATATTAATAATAAAAGTAGCTTATTCCTAGGGCTCCGCTCGCGTTGATTTTGGTAATAGTTCCACAGGATCGTGTTACCGGGTTTAAAATTATCCTGTGTGTTAATCTAGTTTATAAAATATCTATGTGTCAAATTCCATGCAAATCCGTTCAGTAGTTTTTTGCGTATAATATAAATCGTCATAAACTTTCACATTCAACAGTAATAAGATAAGCTAGGTGAAATCAAACAGATTTCCTATCCGACTAAATTGACTAAAAAAAACACCGAAAAAACTTCGAGGTCAGTCTCTTGAATGTGTTCAATTCACGACAGATTGATTGCAACGGCAATTCACCCGGTATAACTTACAAAAATATTCGCGTAACCAGAGTAATGAATATTTTTATTAAAATAAACTTCATTTTCAAAATGATTAATGAAATACTTATTTGATAGTACTAGCACATGATAAAACGAAACGACGAAACGGGACGAAACTCCGCGTTTGGCGAAATTGATCCCCGAGGAATATATTACAGGGATAATAATTATATGAATGTCCTAATGCCCTAATTTCCAAACCCAGGCCATTATATCATTGTGCGAAAGGACAATGACCAAAGTTGGTACCAAAAAGTCTCGCGCCTCAAAACCAAAATATTATAGTAATTAGTTTCATATTTTTTTACGGCATTACGCGTCGGGGATTTGATTTTTGAACTGGAATTATACTTTTCGAGTTTAAAAGTACGAATATTGTTTTACTCCCTTTATATGACGTTCCGTTTCAACTGAATATAAATGACGTTCCGTTTCAATTGAACAAACCCTTGTCTGTCGAGCGGACTCTAAAATTAATTACAATTAAGTAAGATCAGTACACCAAATCGATTTAGTTTGGTTTATTGCTATTTGCAACAAAATAGATTTTCTCAGCCTAAAGATTTTGATTTATCGATTACATCCCTAAATCCCGACTAGTTTATAGCACTTACTATACTCTATGGTTTATAGTTATCTTATCTGTGGCATCTGACATTTGTACTGTAGTGACTGACTATTGGCAATGTAAAGGTCTAAAATAAAATCGAGTTTCAGTCAAGCATACTGTGGATGTTACTTTAACTCGTAATTCTTACTAATATTAGTGTATTACGCTGTTTTTAGAGCAATAATGTAATGTATGTGTGTTAAAATACGTCGTTGGTAGCGTCGAAAAAATAGACCTACTTTTTAGGTTAGTTTCGATTTTATAAAATAACTCTGAAACGCGGGTTTTTTTTTTCAAAAATAATTTTTGTAGGAGTTAATACGATCAGTGTAGTCTATAAAAAACAAGGTTTGATTTTGATGCAGCATGGTACGGGATTCCATACTTCCATGAGCATTCTCTTTTTACCGAAAACCATTCAGCCGCTAAGGCATTACTTTCGCATCTATAATATTAAGTATGGATTCTGAAATTTGACATAAATAAACATAGCGTAGTCACCTCATACACTTCTTCTTCAGCATCTTGCGGAATACTTGATATTTTGCCAGAGTTCCATCTCAGGAACACTTCAAACGTCGTGTTACAAATTTCCAAGAATCTGTGAATTATAGTTATTATAAGTTGGGTTATTATAAGTAATCTCTTTCCAGGCAAAGCAAGATAAGGAAATTGCAAGACGAACGAAAAATGCCTGGAAAACTTACTGGTCCATGAAGGTGTATTTTAAGGGCACTCTGCCCATGTCTCTGAAGCGAAAGCTAATGGACATGTGTATTCTCCCCATCTTGACAGTGCACAAACTTGGTCTTTGACTTACATCCAAAAGTCCAAACTCAAGGTTTCACAACGTGCTATGGAGCGTAGTATTTTAGGTGTAAAATTAACAGATCATGTTCTGTGTGTGAACGCAAATCGTTGACGTGGTTTAAAAGTCTGCCCAAGTTTAATGGGAATGGGCAGGACATGTCTGTCGCATGCCGAATGAATTTTGGACCCGTAAAGCTCAGGATTGGTGCCCTGAAACAGTGACACGGGGTCGCGGCAGACCACGAAGGAGATGGCGGAACGGACTGGATGTCTTCCTTGAGAATTATCGTAACCGTTGGAAGGAATGGAGGGAGGCCTATGCCCAGCAGTGGGACAATATGGGCTAGCTATAATAATAAGTTCAAAATTGCGTCACGGTGTCCATAATGTGTCATTATAAAAGAAATACTACGTACTTGTGCACATTCTGCGGTTGTACCGAATGTAACATCCTCTTGGCACTTTTAGCTAGTAAATTCAGAGCTGGCAATACCACTCCAGGATAATTGTGATATTTGAATATGATTGCAGGTATCTTGTCTAATGCACCAATTAGCATAATGAATTGTTCGTCCATTGTCCCAACCTGTGGAGTGAGAAAATAGTTATTTTTAACTATTTTTATACAGCAAGTGCGTGCAGGTGTGATCATCTTATCCTGGTACTTTATTATTCGTTATGGTCGCAGAGGTCAGCCGCTTCCAGTTAAATTGGCAGCCAAGTCTGGCCAATAAACCCCCGTTATGCCAATATGTACCAACTCACAATATTTCAGTTATTCATTTCTTTACGTCAAATATACAATATTTGAAATTGAGTGTAGCAGCAAAAGAGTCCAATAAAAATAATAATCCAAAACTGCTTGGACTGAAATTGTAAAATATGTGGGTTAGTATGTTCTGGGACGCTGGGTTGGGTTCATAATTGTGTTTATCTCGACTGAATATGACACTGACAGCTCTTGAACTCGATGTATTATTCGCCAGCAGTTATCTTGGTTAAATTAGCCCTAAGAAAATACACAAAATATCTTTGAAAATATTACTCTATATATTATTATATTATTTTTTATATTATTATTTTTTTTTTTATTTTTTTTTTTTATTATTTTTTTATTTTTTTTTTTATTATTTATTTTATTATTTTATTATTATCTATTTCTCTCTATTTATTTTATTTTTTTTCTTTGTTTGGGTCTTTGTTACCTGAAATAAATGATTTATTATTATTATTATTACCTCAAGTACGCCTTCCGTGACTCCAATAAAACAGTCTAGTGTGTCAGCAAGCATGTTGCGCACTGGTTCTGTATCCGACTCCATGTTTATTAAATTCATCAGCTTCTCTTGTAAGGAGACTGTACTTGTTAGCAGACGGTTTCGCACGTCACCTAAAGCAATAGGACACAGCACTTACTAACACAGTTGACAAAAATAAGTGCGAATTCATAAGAACTAGAAGGACATTACATAATAAGTTCACGCCTGTAATCCTAGAAGGGTTAAGAAGAGGTGTAAGTACCTAATAAGTACACCCACATTTAGCCAGTTATGTTTAAGCCTCATGTACCAGAGGGCGAGTTTGTTCCCAACCGGTTACGAATCCAGACTCCGTGACTGCTACTGAGAAATTCCCAAGAGAAAAACCCAATAACACTTTGACTCGAACCAAGGACCTCACGCTCAACAGTCACGCTTGACTCGACCAATAACTGGAAGCACGAGGCAATAACTGGAAGACTTGGGAGTATAACAGGAATAACTAAAATAAACGTCAGATTTTGAATTATAGGAGTAATCAATTAATTTATAAATATTCGTTTATTTAAATTAGTTTCAATATCACTTGCGTCTAGTTCCTGGAACACAAATCATGGACGCGTCTGACATGTGACGTTATTGACTGCTGATTATTATTCATTGAACCAATCACAGCGACTTGCGCGCGTTGACAACAAGTGAGCTAATCGTTGTTTATTTTCGGTCCAGAAACAGGGTGTATGTCTTTTGAACCGTTACAGTTCCAGAAAAACAACCCCAAAATTTTAAACTGTCATGGTCACAAACGTTATAATTAACACTAGAAACGGGATATTTACCATGTCCACTGTTAAGAGGGTAGACCGATTTGTCTGCTCATAAACACCCACCCGCAATAACGTCAGTTTATCCGTGATCATGGTGCTTGCAACAGCGCCGAAATATTGGGAACTCAAAACAAACAGTGGACATGGTAAATATCCCGTTTCTAGTATTAATTATAACCCCAAAATTAGTTCTGGGGCGGTTCAAGTTAGCCTTAACCGCTTCAAAGTATTTGAGAAGTCCATTTAACATGGTTTAACAAATTGATAAAATGGGTCAAGCGATACCAGCGCCCTCTACACTTACCTTCAGCATAAGTGGCAGCTATAGCGAAGGCCCTGTGCAACTCCTTCCTGAGATCACCCGGCAGGTTACAGCCGGCCGCTTCCCATTGTAGGAGCGCTAGGAACTCTTCACAACTTGCCAGAGGATTTTGCCTTTGCAAAAAGATTGGGAACATGATGAATGAAGTGTATACTGTTATTCGGCTGCATCTGGTTGGACTGTAAGCGGACCCCAGCATAGTCGGAAAAGGGTTAGGCAGACATGTCATGACATTGCCATAGATGGTTAACTGTCATAATAAGGGAGGATATTTTAGACGACGGATGATTTGATGGTTTGTTTTATTACCTCCAGCTGCGCTCTGGCTAATCTATAATATATTGTTCAATTTTGTAGTTATTTGGTAGTTATCAGTTTAGAAACTGCGATAATTAAATATGTAAACTATTCAAAATCTTCGATGCCTGCCTAATAGCCCATTGTGGACTTTTCGGGAAAAGTACCAATATCTGACTTCAATGAAAAATCAATGGGCAAGGTCGGTAAAGCTCATTGAAGATGCCGTGTCCAAAGCTAGGTCTCAATCTGACCAATGGGATTAAGCTATTTTGAAATACGTAATAATAGCATCCTCAGGATGATTGGCGAGAGAACCGATACTGTTGCGAGACCGGTGAGCCTACTGCGCAGGGGTAGGCGGTGTGTCTAACATTAGTTATAAGCAAAATTCTTGTTACTAACAACTTCGCCTTGCCTATGGACTTTTTTGTCTGAATTAAAGGTGTTTTTTAAATTAAATTGACAGATTTTGAACTTATGACCATTTATGGAGCTATGCCAGCGCCATTTGTTTCCCGATACAAATTGAATACTAACTTGTGCTGTGAGTGCGCGAGTGTGGTGAGCAGGTGCGTGGCGTGCTCGGCGGCGGCGGGCTGCGCGGCCTGGTGGCGCAGGCACGCGCCCGCGCGCCCCGCCAGCCGCGACACCACCCACGACACGCCGCGCGACCCGCGACCGAACGCGCACGCTAGGATCGGCGACATCTTACAACAACAAAATTACGATTGGAATTTCCAAAGGGGTAGCCAGAGGTGTGTGCAGTCAATAGCATTAATATGTTGTATTAGTACGTTTGGCAAAATTCAATAGCGACTCTTGAAATACCGATCGATAGATCAATTTCAACATAGCAAGAGTTCGAAAATTATATACGCACCAAGACAGTTGGAAAATCATTTTTTAAACTGTACGTGTGGTACGTGTGTGTACCATGTTAGTGCTCGTCACTGTACACCCACATTTAGCCAGTTATGTTGCAAGTCCCATAACAAATACAGTACAGAGCCTATTGTTATTAACTAGGCTCAAATCCAGATTTGAACGTCACATCGTGAAAGAATTGAAACAATAAAGTGCGATCCTCTATTCTTATACCCTTACATTCATACTCAAAACTTTTCTTACGACATTTCCCATATTTCTCCACATCATATGCCCATACCAAGACAACCGATGCGTCCTAACTAGCTATGGAATTACTGTTTAATAAAGAGTCCTAGTGCATGCGTTGTCGCATGCGATTATCGTCAACCGCAACAGTGCTTGCGGTTTTACGTCGCCTTTGGAATTGTATGCACCTCCTTCTACCTATAACCTCTTAAAGTTATTGGTACAGTGGTACTCTTTTTCATTTTACTCTAATGACCGTTTAAATATAAACTAAAACTAAATGAAACCTAAAGAAATACTATGACACCTAAAAGCGGTTTTTTTATATCTAAGTATATATATATATATATAAAAATGAATTGCTGTTCGTTAGTCTCACTAAAACTCGAGAACGGCTGAACGGATTTATCTTATCTTAGTCTTGAAATGTTCGTGGAGGTCTAGGGAAGGTTTAAAAGGCGAGAAAAGAGAGGTAGGGTAGGTAGGGTAGGTAGGGTAGGTGGGGTAGGTGGGGTAGGTGGGGTAGGGTAGGTAGGTAGGGTAGGTAGGTAGGGTAGGTAGGTAGGGTAGGTAGGTAGGGTAGGTAGGTAGGGTAGGTAGGTAGGGTAGGTAGGTAGGGTAGGTAGGTAACCTAGGTAGGTAGGGTAGGTAGGTAGGGTAGGTAGGTAGGGTAGGTAGGTAGGGTAGGTAGGTAGGGTAGGTAGGTAGGGTAGGTAGGTAGGGTAGGTAGGTAGGGTAGGTAGGTAGGGTAGGTAGGTAGGGTAGGTAGGTAGGGTAGGTAGGTAGGGTAGGTAGGTAGGGTAGGTAGGTAGGGTAGGTAGGTAGGGTAGGTAGGTAGGGTAGGTAGGTAGGGTAGGTAGGTAGGGTAGGTAGGTAGGGTAGGTAGGTAGGGTAGGTAGGTAGGGTAGGTAGGTAGGGTAGGTAGGTAGGGTAGGTAGGTAGGGTAGGTAGGTAGGGTAGGTAGGTAGGGTAGGTAGGTAGGGTAGGTAGGTAGGGTAGGTAGGTAGGGTAGGTAGGTAGGGTAGGTAGGTAGGGTAGGTAGGTAGGGTAGGTAGGTAGGGTAGGTAGGTAGGGTAGGTAGGTAGGGTAGGTAGGTAGGGTAGGTAGGTAGGGTAGGTAGGTAGGGTAGGTAGGTAGGGTAGGTAGGTAGGGTAGGTAGGTAGGGTAGGTAGGTAGGGTAGGTAGGTAGGGTAGGTAGGTAGGGTAGGTAGGTAGGGTAGGTAGGTAGGGTAGGTAGGTAGGGTAGGTAGGTAGGGTAGGTAGGTAGGGTAGGTAGGTAGGGTAGGTAGGTAGCGTAGGTAGGTAGCGTAGGTAGGTAGGGTAGGTAGGTAGGGTAGGTAGGTAGGGTAGGTAGGTAGGGTAGGTAGGTAGGGTAGGTAGGTAGGGTAGGTAGGTAGGGTAGGTAGGTAGGGTAGGTAGGTAGGGTAGGTAGGTAGGGTAGGTAGGTAGGGTAGGTAGGTAGGGTAGGTAGGTAGGGTAGGTAGGTAGGGTAGGTAGGTAGGGTAGGTAGGTAGGGTAGGTAGGTAGGGTAGGTAGGTAGGGTAGGTAGGTAGGGTAGGTAGGTAGGGTAGGTAGGTAGGGTAGGTAGGTAGGGTAGGTAGGTAGGGTAGGTAGGTAGGGTAGGTAGGTAGGGTAGGTAGGTAGGGTAGGTAGGTAGGGTAGGTAGGTAGGGTAGGTAGGTAGGGTAGGTAGGTAGGGTAGGTAGGTAGGGTAGGTAGGTAGGGTAGGTAGGTAGGGTAGGTAGGTAGGGTAGGTAGGTAGGGTAGGTAGGTAGGGTAGGTAGGTAGGGTAGGTAGGTAGGGTAGGTAGGTAGGGTAGGTAGGTAGGGTAGGTAGGTAGGGTAGGTAGGTAGGGTAGGTAGGTAGGGTAGGTAGGTAGGGTAGGTAGGTAGGGTAGGTAGGTAGGGTAGGTAGGTAGGGTAGGTAGGTAGGGTAGGTAGGTAGGGTAGGTAGGTAGGGTAGGTAGGTAGGGTAGGTAGGTAGGGTAGGTAGGTAGGGTAGGTAGGTAGGGTAGGTAGGTAGGGTAGGTAGGTAGGGTAGGTAGGTAGGGTAGGTAGGTAGGGTAGGTAGGTAGGGTAGGTAGGTAGGGTAGGTAGGTAGGGTAGGTAGGTAGGGTAGGTAGGTAGGGTAGGTAGGTAGGGTAGGTAGGTAGGGTAGGTAGGTAGGGTAGGTAGGTAGGGTAGGTAGGTAGGGTAGGTAGGTAGGGTAGGTAGGTAGGGTAGGTAGGTAGGGTAGGTAGGTAGGGTAGGTAGGTAGGGTAGGTAGGTAGGGTAGGTAGGTAGGGTAGGTAGGTAGGGTAGGTAGGTAGGGTAGGTAGGTAGGGTAGGTAGGTAGGGTAGGTAGGTAGGGTAGGTAGGTAGGGTAGGTAGGTAGGGTAGGTAGGTAGGGTAGGTAGGTAGGGTAGGTAGGTAGGGTAGGTAGGTAGGGTAGGTAGGTAGGGTAGGTAGGTAGGGTAGGTAGGTAGGGTAGGTAGGTAGGGTAGGTAGGTAGGGTAGGTAGGTAGGGTAGGTAGGTAGGGTAGGTAGGTAGGGTAGGTAGGTAGGGTAGGTAGGTAGGGTAGGTAGGTAGGGTAGGTAGGTAGGGTAGGTAGGTAGGGTAGGTAGGTAGGGTAGGTAGGTAGGGTAGGTAGGTAGGGTAGGTAGGTAGGGTAGGTAGGTAGGGTAGGTAGGTAGGGTAGGTAGGTAGGGTAGGTAGGTAGGGTAGGTAGGTAGGGTAGGTAGGTAGGGTAGGTAGGTAGGGTAGGTAGGTAGGGTAGGTAGGTAGGGTAGGTAGGTAGGGTAGGTAGGTAGGGTAGGTAGGTAGGGTAGGTAGGTAGGGTAGGTAGGTAGGGTAGGTAGGTAGGGTAGGTAGGTAGGGTAGGTAGGTAGGGTAGGTAGGTAGGGTAGGTAGGTAGGGTAGGTAGGTAGGGTAGGTAGGTAGGGTAGGTAGGTAGGGTAGGTAGGTAGGGTAGGTAGGTAGGGTAGGTAGGTAGGGTAGGTAGGTAGGGTAGGTAGGTAGGGTAGGTAGGTAGGGTAGGTAGGTAGGGTAGGTAGGTAGGGTAGGTAGGTAGGGTAGGTAGGTAGGGTAGGTAGGTAGGGTAGGTAGGTAGGGTAGGTAGGTAGGGTAGGTAGGTAGGGTAGGTAGGTAGGGTAGGTAGGTAGGGTAGGTAGGTAGGGTAGGTAGGTAGGGTAGGTAGGTAGGGTAGGTAGGTAGGGTAGGTAGGTAGGGTAGGTAGGTAGGGTAGGTAGGTAGGGTAGGTAGGTAGGGTAGGTAGGTAGGGTAGGTAGGTAGGGTAGGTAGGTAGGGTAGGTAGGTAGGGTAGGTAGGTAGGGTAGGTAGGTAGGGTAGGTAGGTAGGGTAGGTAGGTAGGGTAGGTAGGTAGGGTAGGTAGGTAGGGTAGGTAGGTAGGGTAGGTAGGTAGGGTAGGTAGGTAGGGTAGGTAGGTAGGGTAGGTAGGTAGGGTAGGTAGGTAGGGTAGGTAGGTAGGGTAGGTAGGTAGGGTAGGTAGGTAGGGTAGGTAGGTAGGGTAGGTAGGTAGGGTAGGTAGGTAGGGTAGGTAGGTAGGGTAGGTAGGTAGGGTAGGTAGGTAGGGTAGGTAGGTAGGGTAGGTAGGTAGGGTAGGTAGGTAGGGTAGGTAGGTAGGGTAGGTAGGTAGGGTAGGTAGGTAGGGTAGGTAGGTAGGGTAGGTAGGTAGGGTAGGTAGGTAGGGTAGGTAGGTAGGGTAGGTAGGTAGGGTAGGTAGGTAGGGTAGGTAGGTAGGGTAGGTAGGTAGGGTAGGTAGGTAGGGTAGGTAGGTAGGGTAGGTAGGTAGGGTAGGTAGGTAGGGTAGGTAGGTAGGGTAGGTAGGTAGGGTAGGTAGGTAGGGTAGGTAGGTAGGGTAGGTAGGTAGGGTAGGTAGGTAGGGTAGGTAGGTAGGGTAGGTAGGTAGGGTAGGTAGGTAGGGTAGGTAGGTAGGGTAGGTAGGTAGGGTAGGTAGGTAGGGTAGGTAGGTAGGGTAGGTAGGTAGGGTAGGTAGGTAGGGTAGGTAGGTAGGGTAGGTAGGTAGGGTAGGTAGGTAGGGTAGGTAGGTAGGGTAGGTAGGTAGGGTAGGTAGGTAGGGTAGGTAGGTAGGGTAGGTAGGTAGGGTAGGTAGGTAGGGTAGGTAGGTAGGGTAGGTAGGTAGGGTAGGTAGGTAGGGTAGGTAGGTAGGGTAGGTAGGTAGGGTAGGTAGGTAGGGTAGGTAGGTAGGGTAGGTAGGTAGGGTAGGTAGGTAGGGTAGGTAGGTAGGGTAGGTAGGTAGGGTAGGTAGGTAGGGTAGGTAGGTAGGGTAGGTAGGTAGGGTAGGTAGGTAGGGTAGGTAGGTAGGGTAGGTAGGTAGGGTAGGTAGGTAGGGTAGGTAGGTAGGGTAGGTAGGTAGGGTAGGTAGGTAGGGTAGGTAGGTAGGGTAGGTAGGTAGGGTAGGTAGGTAGGGTAGGTAGGTAGGGTAGGTAGGTAGGGTAGGTAGGTAGGGTAGGTAGGTAGGGTAGGTAGGTAGGGTAGGTAGGTAGGGTAGGTAGGTAGGGTAGGTAGGTAGGGTAGGTAGGTAGGGTAGGTAGGTAGGGTAGGTAGGTAGGGTAGGTAGGTAGGGTAGGTAGGTAGGGTAGGTAGGTAGGGTAGGTAGGTAGAGTAGGTAGGTAGGGTAGGTAGGTAGGGTAGGTAGGTAGGGTAGGTAGGTAGGGTAGGTAGGTAGGGTAGGTAGGTAGGGTAGGTAGGTAGGGTAGGTAGGTAGGGTAGGTAGGTAGGGTAGGTAGGTAGGGTAGGTAGGGTAGGTAGGGTAGGTAGGGTAGGTAGGTAGGGTAGGTAGGTAGGGTAGGTAGGTAGGTAGGTAGGGTAGTGATAGTAGTAGATAGGAAAACATGCATTGCAACGCATGCCGGGAACAGCTAGTCACTCAATACAGGATTCTATAAGCTATATTGCCTTTAAATATACAAAAGTGCGCGAGGACTTTCTGCTTGGTTGAAACAGATCCTTAGTGGAAACAGACATAAAGAGTTTCCAAGCCCTACGTCATTCTAAATTACTTCTAACGTAATACCGCATCATAACAGAAAGTGGTTAAGTAAGGATATGAATGAAGGCCACATATAACAATACCTAATGAAACCAGTTTGATATTAATACTGCGAAACATCCATACTATGCAGTATGCATTCCGTCACGATAGGACACGGATGGTAAACACGAACAATAGTAGAATGTATAACATAACTCTATTGTTTTAATTTAACTTGATAGAACTGAAAGCTAAATAAAATACGGTTGTAATTTTGCCATCATCCCATCTCTCTATGTTCCCCTGCCCATATCCCAATTTATTTGGGGTTGGCGCAGCATATATCCTTCTTCCATAATTCTCTATTACTCGTCATCTCATCAGACGCCTCCTTTCTTGCCATATCATTATTTACACAGTCCATACATTGTTTCTTTGGTCTTCCTCTATTCTTATACCCATCCACATTCATATTCAAAACTTTCCGCATCATATGCCCATACCAAGCCAACCGACGCATCGTAACCAGCTACGGAATTAATGCCTATTAAAAGAATCCTTTATTGCTTTTGTCTATAAAATTCTTACTACTGGGAGAGGGATAGGTGTCGTCAAATTATAATCAAACTCACCTCTGAATAAACAGATGGTTGCGGCATCAGGTACGAATTCGCCCATATCTTGAGCAGCCAGGAGATTGTGGCAGAAAGTTCTGGACTAAATACACTGCCCAGTCCGGCTTCCAACGCTGCGCATTCCCATGCATTGACGCGGAGGATTTCACCAATCAGCCTGATGGGAGAAAGAGATATAACATACAGTATCCCTAAGCTTCGCACAATTTAGCTTCTAATTTATGTGTTTATGGAAAAATTACTTTAAAGTCTACATTATAAAACTTAGTTTCCACTGCAATTTAAGTATTTTTGTTCTATTCAAAAGTACTAAACATTTTGAAATCAACTTAATTTACACATACGCAAAGTTGATGTTTTCTAGACAGAAGCAGAAGTGACATGCATTGGAACAAAGATTTGAAGAGTTTGCGCTATCTTGCAGTCTCATATCTCAACCTAAATGCTGTGAGAGGCAGCTTAGCTTGGAACATGATCGACACCATAATGCATTCAGCTTATAATGATTGACGATAACGGTGATCAATAAACCAAAGCTGAATATTTTTATGGAACAATCGTGCGAGATTGATGGCGGATCGAGTAAATAGCATACAATGCATTTAACCACTTCACCAACGCTTCAGTTTCCCTTAACATATTGTAAAATGCACTCTGATAAAGCGCGACGCGGGCTGCCAGTGTAAATCGTATTTTAGCTTCTCGTCTTTCTAGCGATAAAGATCACTAGACGTTTTAAAGTTGAAACAGGTCATAATTAACATTTAAAAACTGTTCTGCATACCAAACAGGATAGAAAAATAAATCTTAGAGAATATTTTATGAAAACTATATTCAGTTCTATTCAACAACATATTATGTCAGACACCAACAAAAGATTTTCCTTACATTATTGGTTCAATAGTTTTACATGTGAAAAGGAAATATGTAGATCGTATTGGGACTTAAAAACATCACAACAGACAGGAAATGTGATAACATTGAACTGCGTGCTATTTTTATTATTAATTATTTTTAATAATCGTATAACAGAAAACCAAAGTGTTAGTAACATATCTTATACCAAGTCTTAGTACATAATAACAGTGCGTTTGAGAAGCATCTTGCACAGAAGATGAACAAGTTTTTCACTCATTCATCTTCTCCACAAAATGACTCAGAAAAGGGGAAAACATGCTCTCGGCTACTATTTTTAGGATGCTGTTATCACTGGCTATATAGTGCTATACACTGCTTTACAGTGTGCATTATCCATACAAATAAATAAAATTGAAATGTCTGTTTGTATGTCAAAATAACAGCTTTTTACTGAATCCATAGGTACTTATAACAATTTTTTTTTAAAATTTTTGTGTCTGTCTGTTTGTCCCGGCTAATCTCTAAGGCGGCGTCCTAATTGGCGACGATCGTACGAGCAAACGATGCGTTCTCGTCGCACGACGAAATTAAACACACTAATTTCTTTAGTGTGTCCTAATAGAGCTTGCAAGTGATCGCGCGAGAACAGTGAAATGTTTAAAAGCGATCGTACGATGGGTTTGATCGTGCGATCGTGCAATCAAAGCTACAAATCTCTTTTGAGTGTCCTGATTGGCCACGCGTCATCGCGCGAGCAGAACGAGGGGGGCGGGGGACGGCACAGGTGAGTCGAGCGAGACCTCAGAGAGCACAGCAACGATAGCACAGATGAAACGCGCGAACGTACGCCGTTGCGGTGAAAGCGATGAAGGCATCGTTTGCTCGTACGATCGATCGTTGCCAATTAGGACACCAGTTGGACCATATCGTACGATCATTTTCATCGCACGACGATGAACGCATCGTTTGCTCGTACGATCGTTGCCAATTAGGACGCCGCCTCTAACGGTTGGACCGATTTTAATGGGACTTTTACTGGCAGATAGCTGATGTTATGAGGAGTAAGTTGAATACTTTTATTTTAAAACAAAAAAAATTGTTCTGTGGATAAAAATAAAACCCTTAAAATTCAAATAGGGAAGTAATAATTTCACGCGGGCGAAGCTCGCGGGCAACAGCTAGTAGATAGAAGATAATGATAGAAAAAAAAAAAAAAAAAAAAAATATGATCGTTTTTTAGCATGCAATTATGCATTAATAATAGCCTGTTAGATGCGGTACATGCAAATCCTTTGAAGATTTATGGTCTTATAAATATTTTAAGAAGGTTGATTTGCATGTCCAGAATGGATGGATGTGTAGGATTAAATTCATATCAGCAACAACAAAGCTCAGTGCAATAATACACAACGGAAGACTATTGAAAAAGAAAAGAAAGTTGCAATGCATGATGAAAAATATGATAGTCAAACAATTTTACTGTCTCCAAAATGGTGCCCTTAATATATTTTCGATTAGTTTTCGTCTATTTCGAGAATTTGCCTTGAAACTCCAACTCAAAACGTTCACCCTGAGAATAGCTAAAAATGTTTAAAGAAATAATTCCAACTTACTTGAGTATAGGATCAACATTGTCAGTGCTAGTACTCTCGCCGACCAAGTACTGGAGGGAGGCGTCAATATTAGCGTTCTCCCTCAAACTAAAGGTGATGATCTCTGACGGAATCATCACGGTCTCGCCTTCGGTACAGTCCACGGCTAGGAAATGACCTGTGTGAATAATGGAAATGTTACGTTTCTCTTGTTTTTGCGATGACCCAGATATAGATAGCTAAGGGCCGAGTTCAGCAGTCGCTTGCAATCATTAACCTTTTTAACGCCAGAGCAAAAAATCACGCCCTCCACGCCAAGCCACAACATCACCGCAAATACCTACAGGGCAGAGTAGGGCAAAAACTAATTGTAAAACAACTAACAACTAACAATTAAATTGCCAAATTTAGTTGCAACTAACAACTAAAATAATTAATTGTAATTGTAACGTGTCACAATTAACAATTAATTAATTGTGCTTGTAAAACTTAGCGATTACAATTAAATTAATTGTGCTTGTTAAAATTTGCAATTACAATTGATTAATTGTTAATTGTTTGATACACGTTTACAATTACAGTTAACAATTAATAAATGTAACTGAAAAATATAATTCAAAAAATGCAAGAGCATTCTCCATAATATTCTCAAAGATATGTAAAGCCTGGATTTAACCCATTTCCTGTCCCATGAACCACATATGGCTCAGGGCGATTGTTTAGCTATTGTGTCTGCTTTGCGGACGGTGAAAGTGTTAAGCCAGAACATTACGTAAAAGTGTAGCACAGGTACCTCCTGCCATATTTACATTTATCAAATACGTAGTTAAATTAAATATTAATTGTTTAAAACAATTGATTTAAATGCAAATAAAATTTTAATTGCAGTTGAATTAATTGTAAACCACAATTAACAGATTTAATTGCAATTGATTTTAATTGCATTTCACAATTAAAAAATAATTGAATTAATTTAATTGCAATTAATTTAGTTGAAATAAAAATTGTAATTGTTTGCTTCTACAATTAAAAAATTAATTCAATTGTGCCCAACACTGCACAGGGATTCCAAAACTATTTAATTGTTTATTTCGTGTTAAAGTGCACCGCATTTTTTGTCACATATTTGTGTCGTTGTCATACATATATGACACTGGCGTTCAAAAGGTTAATTAGACTTAAGTCCCGTATTACAGAACGTCACACAATATTCAAGCATTACTTAAAACTAGATACAAGCGACGTCATTGGTAGAAACTAGTTTTAAATATTGCCTAGTCTAGGTATTTTCCTTCGTGTTATTCAGTCGCATAATAATGTACACAAACATGTAGACTATTTGTAAGGTACGCAATTAAATCAGAAATCAAAATTTCAGCCCTTTTACTAATCACATCTTGTCTTATTTCCAACACAAGTTATTATTGCATTTACTACAAACCAAAGCTGCTGTGATCTTACCGGTGATCATGAGTATCCAGTGCAGGTCTTCGAAGAGGGTGACTAAGTGTCCTCCTGCACTGATTGGCATTTTGCCCATGTGCATCAACTGCAGTTGACTCTCAAGCCTAGGATAAACAGAACAAGAAGAAAGAACTTGATAAACCTACATTCTTACACAGAATTCATTTGTGAAACATCATTTTAATGCAACCAGCACACGAAATCGCAAAATATTGTTCGCAATCAACATTTTAAAAGTTCTTAATTTAGAACTAGCATATTTTTTGTGAATATTTTTAGAACAGCTATTTTATAACTTTTCATGAGGTCGAATTCAGAGACATGTAACATCTACCAACCCCCACTGGGCCTGCGTAAAAGCTTATGGTCCGTTTCCCTACATAGTCAGGAAGCTATTGTGTGCTAGCAGTTGGACTTGTAACGTTATAGGCTGATTAGGCTTTTGTTATGACGCGAGCTAGGATCTGGGGGTTAGATTAAAGCAGGAGTAATTCCAGTGTGGTAAAGAGACAGACCTATACAGTTGTCTAGCGCCATCTCTTTTCCACACTGGAATTACTCCTGCTTTAAGACGTCATGGACGACATTATTTATTCAGGTGGCCTACCTGAATAGATAAATAAAGACAAACGATGCTACATGTCTCAGACATTTTTTCTTATTATTATTATCAGTCCACCTTCATTTTAAATGAAGGTTTTTTTTATTAACTTTTTTAGCAGTCATAGACAAGTAATCCCCAACACAACTTACTGTTTACTCCTATTCTGTAGTAAAGTAAACAGCACATGACAGCAATGGGCAGGTGCTTTTCGCGCAATCGCTCCAATCGTCAGCAGAACATTGCTGTGGAGCTTTCGTTCATCTTCTTCCAATTCATCCTTGATATCCTCCTCTGCGTTATCTGCCCTGTTCACGTTTAAAAAAATATGTGTTTTATTTCAGACAAAAATACCCATATACAATAATACATACTTAATTAATAAATTGAATTTAATAAAAAGAAAAAAAAAATAATGATACAAGAGAATTGTGCTATATTCCAAAGATCAATTTGTGAACGCAATCCAAGTATGCATCGGAACTAAACATTTCAATTTACTTAAAAATTGCTTAGATAAGGGGGAAACTTAATGATGCAGCCGTAAACCGGGAAGTAAAGTGTAATTTGTTATTAATGTTGCATGGAATGAAGGCCTAATAAAATCTGGATTACTTATTGCTATTATTTTGGCTTGGTTTGTGCTAACCAATAACTCAATGGCCTAATCACATGTCATTCGGCATTGTATGATATTGCGAGTTTGTTCGCTATTAAAAGCATGATTTTATCTATCCAGTTTTATGTTTTTAAACGCCTATATTAAGTTCTTACTTACCTCGTTCCATCAGGGGGCGCCAATCTACTCTGTAGGTAAGTGTTAAATATCTCGATGCACGGATTCATAAGTGTTTCATTGGTGTATCCGTCGGTCTCATGTACTAATGAACTCCAACTATGAAGGAACTTGTTTAGTGACTCTCGCCAAACTGTGTCATCGTTTATCTGAAATCAACCCGAAAATTAAATAAACAAAACTATACTATTTTTGTGACTTTTTAGGGTTCCATACCTCAAAAGTTTTGTTGAATGTTAAGTTCGAAATTTGACCATTCCCCCCCCCCCCCCCCTAAACTACGAAACTACTTTTTTTAAAGAAAAATATTTAAAAATTGTTCTTTGCCTAAGTATACATAGATTACAGGAAAACCTATAAGAAATCTATGGTAATAAATTTGGGTCAGATTTAAAACAACTTACGGAATTTAGATAACGTACGGACCACTCTCCACGCGAGTCGAACTCGCACTTGTCCAGTTATTTTTATTTTTAATGGAGGCGTTTTTATATTTTGGATTGTTTAAAATCTGTAGAATAAGCAATACAATATCCGCTTTATCAACTGTTTTTATTATTGGTTTATACTTACTCTTTCCTCCATAACCGATCCCCTGATAGAATGACACGTTAGCGAAGTCAGGTTCTGCAGAAAAGCTGGCGGAGTCGCGGCTATCATAGCCGGTGAGAAGAATTGGATTAATCTACGGTATATATCGGAGATACCGAGCATCTCCCTCTCGCCCGGCTGAATGTACGCCATCATATTCAAGAAACTGTTCACGTAATTCTCCAAATACTGCTGCTTCAGGTTATTTGCAGACACAACCACACCGCTTAGACTAGCTAGTTGCACCAAACATGTGAGAGATGGATTTGCTAATTCAGGATTGGACCTTACATACGTGTGTATCTCAAAGAACAACGCCAGAAGTTCAGGTTGCATTATTGTATCCCGCCAGCTTAGACTTAATCGTAAAGCCGGGGCGCTATCGCTCTCGTAAATCGCTTCAAAAGCACCGATCAACCTTTTTGACAATAACGGAGATACATGGCTCCAACATAATACTGTCTCAACTATAGTTAGTAACTGCTTCGTCAATAAAGCCTGTTCGCCTTCCGGCCGGTGTCCAGAACGCACTATCTGTTCCAGAACTCCTACAGTAAACCTAAATATTCTCTTCAAGTCTAGCGCTTCGAAGGATTTTTTCAGTCGAAAGTGGACCTCCCATATCAAGCCGACGTCAGCCGATTTGACTGTTATAGCAAATTCTTGCATAATGGCCAGTATGAGCGAGCAGGCCAATTTTTGTTGACTTATTGGCGAGCTAAGAATTATCTGTTCTAGCTCGGTAAATAAAATCTTCCGTTCTCTTCCGCCATCGTCGATGCTGCCTCTTTTGATAATTATAGCAATAGTCTGAAACATAATTGTATGTTGAGCACTTTGCCTTGATGACACTGGCAATAAAATAACGCTGATATATTTAAAAAACAAAAAAAAACATGATATTATTTACTGGAAAATTTAACCTATGGAATATGTTGAATAAATAGCAATACTAGTGGATCAAAAACAATTAGGATATAAAAGATAAAAAATCAATGAAATTGAATTACCTGCAAAAGTTTCTCCCTCAAAAATGGTGGAGCCTCTTTTCTCAATAAATAATTGAGTAAGTATTCTCGCAGGGAGGAAATATCGTTGTCAGATAATAAGCTCCATTCTCTGATAAGTGCTGCTTTCAATAAGCCCGCTGCTTCAAACAGTACATAGTCTGATGAAGATTTCTCTAAAATTGCCCTGCATAACTGATAAGGGTTCTTGGTGCTTCGAAATTCTAGAAACACGCTCTCAGCTTGGTGACGTTGCTCTGATGTCACCATTTGCGGTGGTGCCTATAAATTGATGAAAAATCATATTGAGAGAATTGTGCTCTGTCTTTTTTTGATTAAATACAAAATGTTAAGCTTTTTTTTAAATATAATATTTAAAATAGGTATGTCAGCCGAACATACATTATAATATAACAATAAAAGTATATGAGTTAGATTAAGTTAGGTACCAATTACAGGTTTACACCACATTCTCTTAAGTACAATAAAGCTATATCATCCTAAAGTTTATTAAAATATTAAAAATAAAATGTAACATAAAACAGAAAACCGAACATCTTGGACTTAGTCTAAACAAAAGATCAAATAACTAACTTACACTAATAACAATAGTAGTATAGACAAAATGACCACATAAAAGCTACACTTAAGAGCAATAAAATCGCACATCTTGACTTTTTTTTGTTAATTAAGGCAGTTTTTTTTATGAATCTGAATAAATATTTAAAAAAACACACACACCAATTGAAAGTCTACCTCATTACCTTTCTAATGATATCAAATACATACGATTAAGAAATATTAAACTCAAAATTCTTGATCAAATTGTTTATTAATAAGGTGTATTCCCCCCTAGCCTTAATTACAGCTCTTAATCGGTTTTTCATGGACTATATTAATTTTACCATGAAATCTTGTGGTATACCGCATTTCAATCCTCTTCAATGGCAAGTTGAAGCTCTCGGAGGCGCGTAGGAGCAGGGCTTCTGGCTCGAACTCTTCTTTTTAGCTCATCCCAGACATGCTCAATCGGATTGAGATCAGCAGGACTACGAGCTGGCCACTCCATCGCGGTGATTCCAACGTCTTCCATGTAGTCGCAAACTGTTCTAGCGACATGCGGTCTCGCGTTGTCGTGCATTAGGAGAAAATCTTCTCCCATAAGCCACGCAAGCGGCCTCACATGTCCTTCGAGCACTTCGTCGTCAAACCTCTCGATCTCGGGCCGGTATTCGCTCCAGTGATGAATACAATGTCAGTTTTAGTGTCCAACATTATGCCACCCCAAAACATACACGATCCACACGTTTGCTTATGCAGCATTGTGAAAATCGCTCTGATGACCTTCTGTAGACCCTAGAGCGTCCATCATGACCATGTAATGTCATTCTGCACTCATCAGAGAACATAACAGACCGCCATTGGTCATACGTCCAATTTAAATGTTCCCTGGCAAATTGTAGTCGGGCTTGTCGGTGAGCTGTGGTCAATTTGGGACCATTTGCTGGGCGATGTGAAGTCAGTCCTGCTTCACAAAGTCTTCTTCTGCCTGTTCACCGACTTATACTGACATTGCGAACTTCTCGAAGCTCCCGATTTCTTAAAGACCTCGACACAAGAAAGCGGTCATCACGCTCTCGATGTTCTTCGTCGCCGGTCAGATCCTGGTCGCCGAATGTAGCCACCGGTCTCTTGAAACCTCTGGTACACACGACGAACAGAGTAGCGGCTCAAATTTAGTCGTCGAGCAACTTCACTTTGATTAAGGCCTGCTTCGAGCAAGGCAATAACTTGAGCGGCTTCTGCGTGCGTGGTATCCATATTTTTCCGTATGCTTTCAGTAGAGATGTTATCACGTTGACCTTCGGTATGTAACTGATTAGAATTCCTTTTTTTTTTTTGGTATGGCCTCTCGCAGCGCAACAACTCGCTAAGGTTGAAGCTGCTTAACCGGACAATCCTGTGGTGGCCAAAAATTACTTTAAGGCCCCCAGCCAGGGCTGATTAGAATTCCAAAAAAACCGACCCTTTTATACCTGCGGGCAAGGGGTGCAAGTAGTGACAATGCTAACGGGGGAATTTGGTGTACGGCTGGTTTCTGTAAGTTACGTGAAGGTCAATGATTTTAATTTTGTGTTTTTTTAAAGCTAAGCTTGTATTCTTTAATTTTGCCTAATGATTTGTACCCAATATCTTTAGATTTAAGAAAAAAAACACTTATAAACCAAATTACAAGAGGTGTGCGATTTTATGGCTCTCAAGTGTAATTATAACCATTAAAATGTCCGTTAAAATAAGAGCACACCAGGCTTTGGAACTTCAGTAGGGAACTAGAGACCAAATCCATATATAATTGAGTTTGTTATATTGAATGCACATTCTTGGTACTAGCATTTTAAATCTACATTAATGTTATTTTTAGTAAACAATGGTATTTGTTGCCATATGACCTATTTTGCTATTTATTTAGATGATCTAAAGCAACTTTACATCCAAAAATTTAGCTGACATGGCCTGGCAGTGAGGCGTAATATGTGCTTTTGTTATTTTGAATAAAGAGTCAATACAGTTCATCATCTATCTACCTAGCCTATTCCCAACTTATTGGGATCGGCTTCCAGTCTAACCGGATGTAGTTGAATACCAGTATTTTACATGGAGTGGAGCTCCACAACCCAGTTAGTACTGGGTAATATGATACCCCTTACTAACAGCGATTTTTAGACAGAAAGTCATACACTTATATAATAAAACTGAAGAGTTTGTCATAGGACTGATAGTTCCAAGTTAGGTAGGTTAAAAATTCTTTTTGCATTTGGTAGCTGAATTCTTGGGGAAGTTTATAGTCTACTTAACATTCCACTACGACCCTTAGGAGCCAAGCAAAAAGAATAAAAAACTGAAAGCGTAGGGCACAGCTATAATAGTACACTTAAAATTCAACATCAAATTGTGCTTGAACATTCTGAACCACATACATAGTTTTAAATGTTTAGGCATAATGTTATTACCTTTTCTTTGAACTATTACTAATTGACCCTGTATATGTCATTCCAGACTTACAGATCAGATATAAAAATAATATTGAAAAAACCATGGACAAGTCCCTTCCGTTGTGGTAACTCTTTGTGTGAGATATAAAAACTAGGATTTCAATACTTTATTTAATAGTTACAATAATAACATGCTTCTGAGACTTTCTAAAACGAATATTTTGAAATCTGTATTTAAATAACTGAACTACTAGCTTGTTATTATGGTAACAAAATGAAAGAATTGTGTTTATAGTCAGACGACCTTTCGATTATCACCGGGAAATGTAGTTTTTTTCTTTGATTTTTCTTTACATTCTTTTCATAAAAAGTAATATTTTCTCACCATCAGCATCTGAGCAGCCGCCTCCAATGTTTGTATAGCAGAAGCCTCCAATGAGTCCAATGTTTGTATAGCAGAATTATCCATTGCAATTGTAACACTTAATTTTTAAGATCAAATTATGAGAAAAGATGAATGAGAGACAATACCTAAAACACTTAGGAACTGTGCTATTAAGTAAATTGGCTGAAAAGTCACATAATTATTGAGAAAAACAGTCAAAATATTACGAATTTATTCGTAAATTTTACATGTCAATTGTCAACCATTACAATGACAACCACAGATTATGCACAGCACACACAGCAGCAGTCAACTATCAAAATGGACACAGAATCAGAGCCTTATCACTTATCACCCGATGATACGAACGTACCTACCTAATTCAGAAGTAAAAAAAATACTGTGTAGTGAGCCGTATTTCTGTTTGGGTTGCCAGAGGCAATATTGCAAAAATAAATAATACTTTAGCGAGTGACTTTTTTGGCTATAAAGGTGGGCCCTGTTAAAGTTGCGTCCAACCGCTACGAACTGACACCCCACCTGAACACCAGTTCCGTGTCCGGAATCCCGTTCGCAATTTGTCCATACCGGCTTGGCTGTCCTCCTACACAAATAATGAGTAAATAGAATAGAACCGTTACCCTAACGGTTACCATCCCCCGTATACACAAACGCTCAGTCCGAGATTTCGATTCGAAAAGTCTATGTGTATCTCACTCTTGCTTTCGTTATGCCAAATTCTCGGACATTGTGTTAGTGATAACGGGTGCATGGTACTTTCAGAAAAGACTATGTATGATGGCATGGCATGGCATGACTACCTAGGTCCAGGACCTTAGCATGGTCGCTAAGGCTGAGTAATCTGCGTCCGCAGCAAAATAAGAAAGAGTTTGTGAGGCTTGGCAACCTGTTACCATCTTCTTTATTAAAAATCTGGGTTTATCATTCCATCTACCAGTTGACTATTGTATTTAACATTTTCCGATAGGTACCAGGAATCGCAACTGGGGCCTGATGGGATGATGCCACTACCCTCTATGGTTGTAAATTTCAAACTTTTTTTATTTTTCAAAATAAAAGGTCCTCTTTTATTTTTGTCGAAGTCCGTTGACATCCACCCTGGCGAGAGTGTAGCTAGGGGTCTATTAGACTCGTACTGACTGAAACCACCCTGGTGTGCGCTGGCACTCTTGAACCGGGGGGCAGCGAGATCTAATGCAACTTCCAGTGCCCTGGACTGCCCGCTTGATCTGCGGGCCTCGTCCCGTTCTTCACCCCTGTACGTTGTCAGCTCTCTGGCGACGCCCAGTGCGTTTGCTGCGGGATGGACGGGAGCTCGCCATCTCCCTCTCCTTTTTCGCAGCTTCCTTCCGAGACATTTCTCGTTCACAGAAGGACATCACCACATCCCAGGACTCTGCGCCGCCGACCGTCGAGTGAACTACGGTAAGCAGCGACAGAGGTCGCGCCACACTTAGGAAAATTTATGAAATTGCCATCGCGCATGGCTTAAAATAGGTATTGTGTGAAGACACGGAGAGAAACAGACATAAGGCGTCGCGGACTCGCGGTAGATGCCGTATAAGACATGACACAACGAGATGCATAAAACAAACCAGTGGTCCACTTAGCCTCCTGGATCGAACAGCTGCCAGTCATGGGGCCAGGCCTTTACCCAGCCATGGAATAAGGCAGGCTGACTGTAACAGAGAGTATTCAACATGGTTTGGTGATTGCAAGCGCAACTGCATAGCTGATATCCTTCTAGGGTAAGATTACCAGTACGCGGCGCCGGAAGCGTGACGGGCAGTGTTATTGGGGTTTTCCATCAGGAATGTCTCAGTTATGCGTTGCTATTCTGGTTATATGTTGGATTGTCGAGTAAAAACACATCCCCTAATAACACATAGCACATGTAAAGTCCAGTATGGTGTGCAAATCAAATCAAATGATTTATTCGCATAATATGTCAAAAAAGTCTTGATGATTACTTTTGTAAAGGAATTACATCAATTGAAGAAGATAAAATTGATTAATTACGTACGTTATCAGTTGTTTAAATCTGCATCACGTAAGATCAGCATGATCAAATTATAGCCTAGCCATAGCCTAGCCTAGCTATTATATTTAGCTGAGTAGGGGCTTAAATCAAACTTATTATCATTGACCGTGGACAACTCGCAGTACTCGCACGCACGGTAGAATAATTTACACATAGATAGGATGGGTTGGTGGCTCTGGAATAGGAAATCGAAGTAGTAATAAATAAATAAATATGTATAACACATTTATTGACTTCAGTCATACATTTATGCCATAGAGTATTCAAATTCATTTATTGTTTGTCACAGGTACAATATCACTCGTATTATTCATAAAGGCTCGCTGTAACATACCAATAAGGTGTACAATATAGTATATTAATATAGTAGGTAGGCGAACTTATACAATATTTCAACAATGTAAAAAACTTAACCCTGGGGGCCTAAATGACCGCTTTAGCATTATCACAATAGGATAATAATATGAATTTCAAAAATAAATAAATTACGTTACATACCTAATCGTCGTAAAATGGTTACGAAGTGACAATTAATAATATTAACTGCGTCTATAGCCGTTTTAATAATTTTAACGCGATTCATATTAGTATCCTCTTATGATTCTGCTAAAGCGGCCATTTTAGGTCACCAGTTCAGGGGCCGACTCAATTTAAATTGCCGTCAACAGGCTAAGTAAAAGAATAATATACAATCTGTTAACTCTTAAAGCTGTAATCAAACACACAAAACATTCATTAACGGGCACGGGTAGAATTCCTAAAAGGCACAGTGGATAATGAAACAATAAGGTCCAAATATGACGAAACTTACAACTTCTCAATCATGATACATGTTGCACCACCACCACCATTACAGACAGCGGCTACACCTTTTTCTCCTTTCTTAAGAGTATGGCACAAGTGTCCTACGATTCTATTTCCAGACGCGCCAATAGGATGACCAAGACTGACACTTCCTCCATGTATGTTGATCTTGGTAGGGTCAATTCCCAGAATTTTTATAGCACCAAGACCAACAACGCTGAAGGGTTCATTAATCTCCCACATGGCAATATCCTCTTTCTTAACCCCAGTCTTTTCTAAAAGCTTGGGAATGGCAAGGGTTGGTGCAATTGGGAAGTCAACTGGGTCACACTCGGCATCAGCATAACCAAGAACACGTGCAAGGGGCTTCACATTCAATCTTTGAGCAGCTTCAGCAGTCATGAGGATCATAGCTGCAGCACCATCGTTCAATGAAGCGGCATTTGCAGCAGTTACAGTTCCATTTTCCTTCTGGAACACAGTTGGCAATGTTCTTAACTTTTCAAAGTCGACCTTTTTGTACTCCTCATCTTCGGAGAACATAACAGGTGCGGCTCCCTTCTTCTGAGGCACAGGAACTGGTACAAGTTCATCAGCAAAAGCTTTAATTTCATATGCTGCTGCACTTTTCTTATAACTAGAAATAGCATAGTCATCCTGCTGTTCCCTAGAGAAGTTGAATGTTTTCGCTACATGTTCGGCACAGTCGCCCATGTGGAACTGGTTGTAAACATCAGTCAGACCATCATACAAAATTCCATCAAGTAACTGTGTTCCTCCTTATGGGATGTCACCTCTCTTCAAATAGAATGGGATATTTGACATTGACTCCATTCCTCCAGCTAATATTACATCTTGCGTACCAGTTTGTAAGCCTTGAACAGCTAGCAGAATGGTCTTCATACCAGATGAACAAACTTTGTTTACAGTTGTGCAAATAGTGCTTTTAACCAGACCCCCGAAAATTGCAGCTTGCCTCGCCGGAGCCTGGCGCATAGCGGCTGAGCAGACATTTCCCATATAAACCTGGAATAAAAATAAGGAATTAATAATTTAAAACTTTTAAAACTAACATACGTAGTTGAGTTAGGTCCAAGGTGTGGTCCAAGCCTAACACTTTGGGGGGGGGGGGGGGGGTCACACAGGGCCGTAGCCAGGAATTTGGTTGGGACGGGTAAAACGCCATCAAAATCTATTCACTGGAGTTCTTGACTGAGGTTTTTCACTTCTTACGAGTAACGATAATCCACTAAACTGTGCGTGGTCAAAAAAAAATTGAGAGGTGTCAAGGGACCCCCGGATGGAACGAAGTTCATTTCGATTAATGAGTGAAAAAAAATAAAACCTTGGCTGTCGTTGCTTAACCTTGATCACCCATCCACAGACCAACCTTGGCAGTCGTTGCTTAACCTTGATCACCCATCCACAGACAGACCTTGGCAGTCGTTGCTTAACCTTGATCACCCATCCACAGACCAACTTTGGCAACCATTGCTTAATTTGGATCACCCATCCACAAACAGACCTTGGCAGTCGTTGCTTAACCTTGATCACCCATCCACAGACAGACCTCGGCAACCGTTGCTTAACTTGGATCACCCATCCACAGACAGACCTTGGCAGTCGTTGCTTAACCTTGATCACCCATCCACAGACCAACCTTGGCAACCATTGCTTAATTTGGATCACCCATCCACAAACAGACCTTGGCAGTCGTTGCTTAACCTTGATCACCCATCCACCCACAGACAGACCTCGGCAACCGTTGCTTAGCTTGGATCACCCATCCACAGACAGACCTTGGCAGTCGTTGCTTAACCTTGATCACCCATCCACAGACCAAAGACGAAACGAAAATATCTGGCTTGCTTTCTATAAGAGAGAGAGAGACAGACAGAGAAACATGCGCACGCCGCACGGCTTACAATAGCTTACTATAGCAAAAACACATTACCCTCCTTTGCGTCGCGCAGTCGGGTAAAAAGTGCCGTTACAACTTTTCGTCTGAATTTTTTCGTCTAGCTCCCTTTCGCAACGCGCGATAAGGAACTTCGTTCCAAAACTTCGTTCCAATAACTTTAAATCGATAGAATTCATAAAAGAAAGTAGGTACCTCTTTAACTTCCTCCGCGGGAATGACGGCTCTTTCCACTGCTGCTTTCACGACAATTGCACCAAGTTCCGTAGCTGGAACGCTCGCCAGGCTACCCTTGAAGGAGCCTATGGGAGTCCTCACCGCCGATGCGATAACGACTTCGTTGAGAGAAACTTTTGAAGAATACGGTGCCATCGTTAAAAAGCTGTCGTTCAAATGGTCAAATCAAAATCAATTAAAACTTATTAATAACACTCGTAAAAATTACTTAAGAAAATGAAAAATATGAATGCTTGCAGTGACCAGTTACAAGGCAGGCACACCGGCTACGACTGAGTCCAAAAATAAACTACAAAGAGTTTTATTAGTCCGTCCGGCGCATATTTGATAAGTAGGCAGGCTATCTGTATGGCATGATCATGGCATGATCATGAATTTAGAGCCCCGCCCAAGGCAGTAAGTACCTTCCGCTCTACCTTAAAAGAACTATAACATATTAGCATTAGCAATAAAGATCATTTTATGAAACTTCACAAACTGATCTATGATCTATGTGTGTGATCTGTTGAAGGACGTTAGGATAAGATAATTATGACTACGAAGATAGGATAGGATAAGATAATAGGAAGATAATCTATTATTAGCAATGACCAGTGGGATAATGCAGGCCTGACAGTAACAGTGAATAGTCCATCGACTAGGTAGGTACTAAACCATCGTGGTTTAGTGGTCGCCTGCATAGAATGGGGTGGGGTCCTCCGTGGGTTCGGATTCCAGGACGTCTGACGAGAAGAGTATTAGCCCGGCATTAATTACGATATATGCTCGATCGTCGGCAAAAGACACGCCCCCTTATAACACGGTGTTACGTCCAGTACAAAGTATGGTATAAAAAAATGTCAATGGTCGTAATGATAATAATTATTTTTTAAAAGAATTACGTTTGGTTGATAAAATTGATTGATTAGGTACTTACATCAATTGCCTAAGCTCAAATGGTTTTCGGTATTCAAACATCCATTTAAGATCTGCATAATCGGTAGAACTTGCAGACCTATAGTTGTGTAGGTACTTAGGCTCATTGATAAGATACCTGCTGGGAGGCTATGATAGGGAAATTCGGAGGTGGAGACAGATGGCTTAAAACCGCTATAAGCAAGATTATGAGCAAGATAGACAAATCTCCAATAGCACCAAGAAGAGATTTCTCAGCAGTGGTGTTCTCAATATTTCTTTAAGGCTCCAATTCCTGCTGGTTAATCCGCACAATGGTGGAGGAAATATGTCGCATATGGTTAAAATATAACTATCTAGCAATTAAGTTCGTTCTCGACCAGCAAAAAGCTAAACCTCAAAATCAGTCTTTCCAAGATATGCTACCGACGGGTCCTAAGGTAGTATGGTCATTGAATCACAACCAGATAACTTAGAAAAACTCGTTGTTGGGAAAGTGGAAGGAAAACCTTTCACTTTCCCTACTATAAAGAGTCATATAGACCACTCGGGCGTTCACCTCTACTCCTTGGTCACACCACACCCGATGAACTCGGGCAGGTCGTGGCAACTCACTGTTGTGTGTTGCCACGACCTTTAGTAATGAAGAACTTATTAAGAAGGAGCAACCTATCTAACTACTGAGTTTGTCATCCGAACCCACATTTACACGTGATAATTGCTTTGCCTCTTCTATAGGGACAAATAATTAGGTACAGACGCCAGCAAATCAATCTACAATCTATAGATTTTCAACTTTATCGCTAAAGTATCAGGTTCAAGGTTGATTGGGAAAATTTGACAGTTTCGGTTAGCTTGATGTGTCTGTACATCTTGGAATTTAAAAATAAACAATAATCTTAGCAATTTTTTATGCTGTCTGTATCCTAACATGAGTATAAATGATTGATTTAAACTTGGCCTTCACAACTCGTTTATGTTATTTCACAGCAGGTAGGTACATTGCTTGCTTTAATCGTATTCATGTATGCATGACATAATAACTACCAAGCAGACTCAGGAGGTACCTATATTACTGAACTAATAGAGAAACTTGATTTTCTAGATTCACGGCCTTCGGTTTGTGTTATTTGTTTACACTTAGTTGTTTTTCAAACTAAAATATTTGTCCAGAGTACCTAAATGTTGTTAGTTCAACCTGTGAACTCGCATTTGATGTCGATAGATTTTGTGTTCTGAACACTATTATTATTTATTTAATGCAATAGTTTGTACATATAAGTGCGTTTTGTTTTATAGTATTAAAATCGGCTGGACGATTTGGATAAGATGACCTGATGGCTGATATACATAATAGATTTTAAAGCCAGCGAAGAGGCGCGCTTGGACTTGTTAAAAATAAATAAGTTTGTCCCTCAATCGTGTCCATATTATTCATTTGATTGCGGTAAATAAAACTGTAATTGTGTGCACGCTCTCGCGAAGGTTTCTGTCCGAGTTGGTAAAGCTATCTTAATTCGTAAGCGCAGAACACACTGACCACACGGGAACGAAGTGAAACGAAAATAAGTTCATTTGGCTTCGCTTATGCAACTATAAGAGCTAAAGGAGTCTAAATAAAAGGGCACACCGGGAACTAAATTCAAAAGAAAGATGTACTGATGGGAAGGCCTATTTTCACCCCCGGACGAAAGTCATCACTTGGTTCAGGGCTGTGGTAGGGGTGTAAATGCCCTAGGTACTTTAAAATACCAATACCCTTTTTTTTTTTTTTTTTTTTTTTTGTTGGGGGTGAGAAATCATCAAATGACTCCTCCCGCTCTGGGCGGAGCGGAAGGGAGTGTCAGACTCTTACTGACTAAAAAACACCCATGTTCCTTCATTGGCCCTTTATGTTCCAGGGCCGCGGTATCTCTTTCGAACAGTCCCGCAGCCCTGGCAGGCACCGGCCCTTGCGGGCCCCTCCCGTTTGCTGACATCTCTTTGAGGCGCGCGTGGAACACGAACGCGCCGTCGACACGGCCTGCCCGTCGTCACACGACGGACGGACGGCGAGCTAGCCCATTACTCGCCGTCCACAGGCCCGCGCCTACGGTGGCCGAGAGCCATCACGGCGTGGCCCCCGACGCCCGGTGCTTCTCCCGCGGCGGCTGGGACGTGAGGAGGTTCTCTCCCTCTCACGTTCCGCCGCCTCCTTCGCTAGCATGACTGCTTCGCAGAAGGAGGCGACGGCTTCCCATTCCCTCTCGCCCCGGACCATGGCTTGAACCAGGGCCGGGCGCGAGAGGTCGCCGCCGCCAATCGCCGCAACGAGGACACGGCGGTGCTCCTCCCAAGCGGAGCAGACCTCGACGGTGTGCTCCACCGTGTCCTCCGGTCGATCCTCGCAATAGTAGCACCCGGGCGTTTCCTCCCGCCCGATTCGGTACAGGTACCTCCCGAAACAACCGTGTCCGGTGAGGACCTGCGTCAGGCGGAAGGTGAGGGCGCCGTGGCGCCTCTCAAGCCACTCCTCAAAGAGGGGACTTATCGCCACTATCGTGGCGTGCCCTGAACGGGGTTGCGATAGTCGCTCCCTCCATGTCGCCATGAGATCACGGCGGAGGTCTGTCCGCCGCGCGACAATATGCCGCGGTAGCGGAGTTACCCCCCGGCTCTGTACCTCCGCGCGCCACTCGTGCAGGCGCGCGAGGACTATGGCCTCCAGATCCCATGGCGGCAATCCGGCAAGGAGGCTCGCCGCCTCGCGGGAGATCGTGCGGTATCCACGGATGAGCCTTACGGCTACCACCTTTTGGGGCGCGTTCAGGTAGTGCTTGGCACGCAACCTCAGCGAACGCGCCCACACCGGGGCCCCGTAAAGGGCCATGGACCGCAAGATCCCCGCATAGAGCCTCCGGCAGGAGGCGTTTGGCCCCCTCAGGTTGGGCAGGAGCCGCTTGAAGGCAGCCCCGGCCTTTTCCAGTCTGGGAGCCAAACGTCGGAAATGCTCCACGAAGTTCCATCGGCTGTCGAGGACGAGTCCAAGGTACCTCAACGTCGACTCGACGCCGACGGGAACCCCTCCTACCGTGAGTATGGATCCCGACGGTGGCGCGCTCCGAGGCCCATGAAAGCACATGGCCTCGGACTTGTGCAATGCCACCTCGAGACCCAATTGCCGGATCCTCTCAACGACTATCGCAACCCCGCGTGTCATCAGTTCGGCCGCCGCCTCGTGCGACCTCCCCTGCGCCAGCACCAGCGTGTCGTCAGCGTAGCAAACTACGCTGACGCCGCTAGGGAGGTCGGCACGCAGCACCCAGTCGTAGCCGATGTTCCACAAGGGCGGCCCTAGAACCGATCCCTGTGGAACACCGCACGACATCTCTCGCCGGTTCCATTCTCCGTTGTGACCGGGATAAATACCAATACCCTTCATTAAAAGCCACTTCAAACTTTAAAACAAAAGTAATAGAATTGATTCTATTGACACTGACCGCCAATTCGCAAAGGTAGTTTCGTATGGAGAAGAATGGGGAAGAAATTTCATCGCTACTCTTTTAAAATGTTTAATTTTGTATACTTACATAAATATAAGTAAACTGTTTGTTCATAGTATGATATGATGGAAAAAATACTAGTAGCGCATGCCTAGCGACATCTAAACGATTCCGAATGAACCACAGGGTTTATCAAACTTTAAACTTTTGCAATCGACCCCACCCCAGAGGTTGCCAATGAATCATGCATGAAAGACTGTCAGGCATGATATTCCTGGCCTTTGAAGCGAGAAGGACGAAGATCTGAATAGTCCTTAGCATGTTTAATAAGTAACATACATACGTGTAGATAATTCTTATTTTTTTATGCAAATAATTATATTAATTTTATGCTTAGTACCGATATTCAAATGCATCGTACCGTACTTTAACGTCCTTCCACAAATAACACCGTCTAAATCAATTAATTGGAGGGTAGTTTTGAAAAACAAATAAAGTCAAACTTTTTTTAATTACTTAGATCCGTATTAAAAGCTATAAGGTGAAATGATTTTATAACACTATTTGTTCCATATTTTTCAACAATCGATTGCAAGAAAAACTTAATATTGTCATTAAAAGTTCAAAAATACCTGTTTTTGAAACTCAAATTATGATCTCTTTCGGCCATTTTTCGGCAGGAAAAAAATTTATTGGATGAATTTTACTAGACGCGCGAAAATTTGACATTAGACTGTTAGTCCGCGGCATTTTGATGTTTCGCGGTGTTTATTTCTTGTTTTTGAATTTGTGTACTGAAAGTACCCATTAGGTATTGGGAGCGTAGGTGACTAAAGTATTATTATTATGAATCATTCAAGAGGTAAATAATTAGCCGAATTGACAAAGAAGATACAAACGCACACGAGTTTAAGGCTGATTTTATAGTCACGCGTTTCAGCAGCGCCGCGCCGTCGGAAGCGCGCGCGCTCGGATATGTATTGGGGTAGTAGTAGCGTTTCAAATTCGCGCGCTTGAGCAGCGCCGTTCGGTGTTCCTGTTCAACAGCGCGCTGCCCAACGGCGCGTCTAGCGGCGTGACTATAAAACCAGCCTTACAAGCTGATTTATTTAATGCTAACGTACCTACAGAGGCAGACTTAAAGTTTATCATAGATTTCTATTATGCTCAGTAAAATTTAATAGAGTAGGTATTCCTGGCTCAAAAGCAGTGCATTCGCGCACTTTATAAGTGTATCGTGCACGTGCTTCATGCAAACCATTGTTCAAAAAGCTAAATTTATTAACAGCACCAGCACCGTCCATGTATTTGAGTGGTGTTTTCGTCAAGACTTGACTTGACTTTAGTTTGGAAAATATGAATAAGTTTAGAAAATGTCTACAAAGCATGTCTTTTTCAAATGTTTATGAATGCGACGATCCAGATAAGGCTTACAGCCTATTTCTTGAGACTTTTTCCATGTTCTATCGTCTGTGCTTCCCATTTAAATTTATAAAAATAAGGCTACACAAACGACCGCAATGGGTGTCGCGAGGAGTAAGAGCCTGTAGTAAAAAGAAGAGAACACTTTTGTGGAGTTACCGACTAAACCGAAATGAGGCAAATAAAAGAAAACTTAATGCGTACACTAATACCTACAAGCGAATAATTAAATTAACTAAACGTGCACAAAATACTTATAAAATTAAATCTGCAGTAAATAAATCAAAAGCGACATGGGAGATCATAAATGAGACAAAACCAAAATTACCTAAAAACGCAATTTCAAACATTACAACTGGAAATAAAAATATAACAGATCCCCGTGAAATAGCTAATGTTTTCAACGATTTTTTCATTGACAAGATTAAACCTGTCAATAATACCGGAATACGACCCACTTCGAACATAACCCAATCGAACAACTCGATGTTTATGGCGCCTAGTCACGAAGACGATATAAAACAAATAATTAAATCCTTAAAAAATACTAGGAGCGTAGGACATGATGGTATATCCACAGAGACAATAAAATATGTGTCAGACATCATTAGCGGCCATTTAAGTCACATAATTAATTTATGCATATCGCGAGGTATATTTCCGACCGAACTAAAGACTGCTATTGTAATACCACTTTACAAAAAAAACGATCGAGATAAAACGGAATCATACAGGCCAATCGCACTTATTCCTATATTTTCTAAGATATTTGAAAAATACATTTATGAACAAATACACAAATATTTGGTACAGCAAGACATATTGACTGAAGAACAAAAAGGTTTTAGGAAAAACAAAACCATTAATATGGCTATATACCTATGACTTTTTAAATAATGTAATTGCAAATGTTGACCGAAATATACCGGTATGTTCAATTTACTGTGACATGACTCAAGCATTTGACTATGTAGATCACAATATATTACTTCTTAAATTAGACGCGTACGGAATAAGAGGCAATATCCTACAACTTATCGAGTCATATTTAAAAAAACGAAAACAATATGTGGAAATTACACAAGTGGATCAAAAAACAAAGAAAGAAAGAGTTTATCGGTCGCGCGATAAAACAATCGAATATGGTGTGCCGCAGGGGAGCGTGCTTGGACCCCCTCTATTTATACTTTACATAAATGACCTGCCAAAAGTAACTGAACATCACATGACATTGTTTGCCGACGACAGCACAGTTACCATTGACTGTAAAGACAAACTAAATTATGACAAACTAATATATGAAAATGACGTTACTAATACTATAAAATCAATAATAAAATGGCTTAATAACAATAACCTTAAGATAAATATAGACAAGACTAAATTAATGACATTTACCCAACGCAAAAATTTGACTATGAATATTCTTTACGAGAACAACAAAATAAATCAAGTTGACACAACCAAATTCCTAGGGTTAACCATAGACCAGCGGCTAGATTGGAAGGCACATACGATAGATTTGGCGAAGAGACTTAGCAAATCCGCTTATGCTTTATACAAACTTGCGCCAGTCATAGGAACGGACGCTATTATTACAGCATACCATGGCATGGCTAGTTCAATTTTAAGGTATGGAGTTATTTTTTGGGGAAACTCAACCAATAGGGAACTTATATTTAAAGCACAAAAAAAGTGTATCAGGGCAATGTTTGGATTAAAATCTACAGATACATGTAAACCTTTTTTTGTTAAATCTAAAATATTGACACTGCCCTGTATGTACATATTCGAAGTTGTAGTATTCGTTAAAATCAATCCTAATTTATTTCCCAAGCTATCTGACAGAAATAACCGGAGTCGACGACACGCCAATATGTTGTGCTCGAGACAGTCCAAAACAGCTCTGATGCATAATAGTGTTTTTTGTATGGCACCAACTATTTATGACCATTTACCAGAATCAATTAAAATATTAAACATTCACCAATTCAAAAAACATTTAAAGAACTTTCTGGTAAGTAGATCCTATTATAATGTAAATGAGTTTCTGAAGGAAAGTAGTACTATAATTTTTTATTTGACATTTCTAATTTTTTTATTTTTTATTAATGCAATCTATTGTTTTGACATTGAATTGTGTATTTTGTTAATATTTGTTTATGTTTATGACGAAATTATGATTGAATTTTTTGACATTTTATTTTTTTTACTGACATCTGTTGTGATAGGTAATCTGATAATTTGACATCTATATTTAATGATAATTTATATTGACTACTGTTTAACTTTTATTTTTTTCTTTATTACATGACATCATCTTAAATTCTATTAATTTTTGAAGTCAGAAATCATTTATTTTGCAAAGCTTTTTGCAAAAATTTTGCTAATTAATTAATAATTTGGTTGTTTGTATGTTAATGTTTTAATTAATTGTCATTTTATTATGTAATTTATAATAATATTATATGTAATTGTTCAATTTATTTTCTAATTTAATACCATAATTATGCATGATTTTCAAATATTTTAGTAAATGATTGTAATCCTCAGCTAGATTTGCACACCATATTTGTACGCCTCCTGGCATAACATAGCGCTCTGTTCATCAAACATAAGATCTGTATTTTTTAAACCTATGTTAACAAATAAATTATGATTTGATTTGTTTTGATTTGAAGACACATAACTTTAGGCCCATCTCCATTCTTCCTTTCCTTTCCAAAGTTCTCGAACACATTGTTCATGGTCAAATTTCCAAATATCTATCGTCTAATGCTCTTACCTCTCCATTCCAATCTGGCTTCCGTACTGGCCACAGTACTGTTACTGCACTCTTGAAGGTTACTGACGATATCCGCTGGGCTATGGACAATAAATCTCTGACTGTTTTAGTGTTACTTGACTTTAGTTGCGCGTTCAACTCAGTGGATTTCGACATCCTTCTTGGGATCCTTCAATCCTTTAACTTCTCTGCCGCTGCGTTAGCCTGGTTTGACTCGTATCTTCGGGGTCGCTCTCAGTGTGTCCGCCAAGAAGAGATCTACTCTGACTGGTGTGATCTTACTGCTGGTGTTCCTCAGGGTGGCGTTCTCTCTCCTCTTCTTTTCTCTATCTTCATTAATACTGTTACCAAAGTTATCACCTCCAGCTTCCACCTCTACGCAGACGATTTGCAGCTGTATCGACATTTCTTGCTGGCTGATGCGGAATCAGCAATCAATGCCATGAATCATGACCTGGAAAGCATCTTTCAATGGGCCAAGTCGTTCGGCTTACAGATTAACCCTGCTAAGTCGCAGGCTATGATCATAGGCAGCAGATACTATCGAACTGCACTTGACTTGTCATCTTTGCCTGCATTATCTCTGGGTGGCACAACTATTGCGTTTACTGAAACAGCCAAGGACCTTGGTGTCTTAATTGACAGCAATCTGTCTTGGCGAGCTCAAGTGAATGAGGTTAGTCGTAAGGTTCACTTTTCTTTCCACTCGCTTAAATCCTTACAGAGCTTCTTACCTTTTAAAACCAAAATTTACTTAGCTCAAACTCTGATTCAGCCGATCATTGATTACGCTGATGCCTGCTATTTGGATGCCACCGAGGAGCTTTTGAATAAGCTTGAGCGCTTGCAAAACCTTTGCATTCGTTTTGTGTTTGGTCTGAGGAAATATGACCATGTTTCTCACTTCCGCAAGGAACTCAAGTGGCTCCCTATCCGTCTTCGTAGGAACACTCGCATATTATGTCTCCTCTTCAACATCCTTTATAACCCTACATATCCCAGCTACCTGCGCGATCGTTTTTCCTTTACCCGTCCTTCTGATGCTCTGTGTAGATCGCACCTTAGGCATCATCTTAATTTCCCATCCCATAAAACTGAACTATATTCTTACTCCTTCTCTGTTCACGCAGTACGTTTGTGGAACTCACTTCCGCCTAACATTCGAGATTCTAAAACATTATTTCTCTTCAAAAAACAAGTTAAAGAACATTACCTCTCCTCTATACAGTAATATTCTGTATTTATATGTATGTATATATAGTATAGGAAAATATTTACAATACTAGTATGTAGTAAGTAGTATGTATGTTTATTTTTATTTTTTTTATATAGATCTTTTTTTGTTTTAAGTTAATTAAATTTCCATGTTTTGTCTTTTCTACACACTTGTGTCTACATCTCTAATCCATCTTTCCTCTCACAGGTCTGCTGGAAGAAATTTCTTATGAAATAAGCAGTACCTTTGTGCTCTTCTATGTTAATATAATTTGTCCTGTTAAGTATCTGTGTGTACATAAATAAATAAATAAAATAAATAAATAAATAAAAAAATTGTTGACAATTGGCGGGACAATTTTTTTTTTTATAAATTACAAGTTCTATACAGAATGAATTTTTCAAGTGGGCGTGGATGGCCAAATCCGAAACTATGAGGAATAGCAAAAAATATACAGGAATCTCGAGTCCGATTTTGATGAAAACTAAAACTGCATCATAAGATTTTTGAAAAATCAATATCCTAGCCAGGAATCGAGCCCATTGATTTCGGGAAAAAACACACACTGTATTATTACACTATTCGATAGTGTCGGTAATAAGGATAAAATTCTGGGAAATAATGACATACCTACGGTAGACTTAAGAAAAATCTTTTGTTTTTTCGTATTTTGAAATCCCCCTGAAACCCCTGATATATAAAGTGGCTGAAAGACGCCACTATCAAGTAATTGCCCGGCTACAGCAAATTCGAGGATCCGGGGCTGTTTCTTCTGCCACACTTCCCGGTTTCTGTACATCCTTTATCCAGGTACCTACTTTACCTTAAATTCACTCTAGTTACTGCTCTGACTTCGTTTCGCTGAGATCGTCGGGTTCGCAAGCTCCAAGGTCCCATCGTTGGCGTTCTTTAGCTCTATAATAGGTAGTTCGCGGTGTGAACCAAAGTATGAAAAGACGCGGTAGCTTCGTGAGCAAAGCTAAACGAACTAAGCTTCCTTACGCTTCATTGCCAGTGTAGCATGTAGTCGTAGCACTCGTAGCCGCGGGCATAAGCTAGTGTGCAAAAAAATCTGGTACCCACAACAACCTACAATCTGTCAAATTTCTTTAATAGATTTTTAACTTTTATCAGTAAAACATTAGGTTCAAAGTTGATTGGGGAAATCTGACAGTTTCGGGTATCTTGATGTGCTGGCGTCTGTACATCATGTTGATTTTTTCCATTGTTCTCTGAGTGAGTTCGCAAAAATGCATTGTTTGTGATTAATTACAAAATTTAATATTGTTGCGTATTGCGTATCGCATTAGGTAACCCTGTAATGATAGTCGCAAGATGGAGAAAAAAAATGTATTCATGAAGTCTGTCTGTAGACCAGGTACAATCTCAAATTCTCACCCAAACTGTTGTCATTATACAGTCCATTACCATATCATAATCGTATTCATATATGCACATAGCCACATAAATGTACCTACTACAAATCAGTACTAAGTACTACGTTATACAGTTAACCACGGCAATTCAACTACACAAAACCGCTCATATTGCTTTGAAATAAAGGTGTCAACGTCAAATTGACCCCATGACGTGCAGTCGACTATTCCATCGATCAAAATCAAGGAAATCTCTAGGTTGCAAAACAAAATGTAAAAAATGAAGTTTTCCCACAGTTCTTGTATATTAATGTAATTTTCCATCCTCAATCATTTGAAGTCGTTTGTCTAGTAAATGTTTGTTCAACTTATGCATGCACAAAAATTCACCATTGAGAAATAATACTGGAATATCATGTCTATACAATCTCAACCACCTTACATTTTCTTTTTCAGTAATATCTACTTTTTGGATGACTATTCTACTTTTGTAAGGCTCTAATTCTTCCACAACTATGTCACACAGTCCACATGGGTCTTTAGTGTAAAGTGTCAAAACTGGTGGTCCATCTGAAGTGTGTACTCTGGAATAGTAAATCAAAGTACTAGTCAATTGAAAAAATCATTTAGAAAATATATTTTATTGATTTTTAATCACATAAGCCATAGATACAACCATTAACACTTTTCCATAATGAAGTTTATTTACAAGATATAAAAGTTACATATTATTTCAACAATATAATAAAATCTGATAACTCTTAAAGCTGTCTAGCAAACACACAAACCATTCATTAACAGCAAATAATTCCTAAAAGGCACATTAGATAACAAAATAAAATGGTCAGAATATGATGAAACTTACAATTTTTCGATCATGATAGATGATGCACCACCACCACCATTACAGATAGCAGCTACACCCTTTTCTCCTTTCTTAAGAGCATGGCACAAGTGTACTACAATTCTATTTCCGGACATGCCAATAGGATGACCCAGACTGACACCTCCTCCATGAATGTTTAGCTTGGAAGGGTCAAGTTCCAGCATTTTTATGTTAGCAAGAGCAACAACACTGAAGGCTTCATTAATCTCCCACATGGCAATATCCTCCTTCTTAACACCAGTCTTTGCGAGGAGCTTGGGAATGGCAACAGCTGGTGCAATTGGGAAGTCAATTGGGTCACATTCTCCATCAGCATAACCAATGACACGTGCAAGGGGCTTAACATTCAATCTTTGAGCAGCTTCGGCAGTCATGAGGACCATGGCTGCAGCACCATCATTCAATGTAGAGGCATTTCCAGCTGTAACAGTTCCATTCTCCTTCTGGAACACAGTTGCCAGTTTGGCGAACTTATCAAAGTTGACCTTTTTGTACTCCTCATCTTCAGAGAATATAATAGGTGCAGCCCCCCTCTTCTGAGGCACAGGAACTGGTACAAGTTCATCAGCAAAAGTTTTATTTTGATATGCTTCTGCACTTCGCTTGTAACTAGAAATAGCATAGTCATCCTGCTGTTGCCTAGATATGTTGAATTTCTTTGCTGTGTTTTCAGCACAGTTGCCCATGTGGAATTTGTTGTAAACATCAGTTAGGCCATCAAACACAATACCATCAAGTAACTGTGTACCTCCATATGGAGTGTCACCTCTCTTCAAATAGAAAGGCACATTGGACATAGATTCCATTCCTCCAGCTAATATTACATCTTGCGTACCAGTTTGTAAGCCTTGAGTTGCCAGCACAATGGCTTTCATACCCGATGAACAAACTTTGTTTACTGTAGTGCAAATAGTGCTTTTAGGTAGACCCCCGAAAATTGCAGCTTGTCTTGCCGGAGCCTGGCCCATAGCGGCTGAACATACATTTCCTATGTAAACCTGGAATAAAAATAAGGAATTAAGAATTTTAAACTAAAATACTGACAGCACAAGATAACTACAAGTTTGACAATTCTTCAAAAGTAAATACTTTTGAAAATATTTAGAAAAACAAAAAATTTTAATCAACCCAATTTACAACCATTTGAAGTATTTTAATGACCTAACAAACATTATAGCTAAATCATTACTGGCTACATAATGAAGAATTGAAAATACAGTCTTTATGTTACCATTCATGTGTTGCTATTGGTGATAAAAACTCATCACTAAGCACTAATCTTAATATCTTTAAATAACAACTTGGCCACATATATGAAGTTCATTGTAACTGTTCATAGTCAAATGATAACTGTAAATCGATGGAAAACATAAGAGAAAGTAGGGTGAATCAATTAACCTCTTTAATTTCCTCCTTAGGAATGCCGGCTCTTTCCACTGCTGCTTTGACGGCAACTGCACCAAGTTCCGAAGCTGAAAGGCTCGCCAAACTGCCCCTGAAGGAGCCTATGGGAGTCCTGACCGCAGATGCGATAACTACTTCGTTGAGGGAAACTTTTGATGAATACGCTGCCATCGCTTTATAAAGCTGTCGATCAAACACGCAGTATTAATAAACCTTATTTATCAACACTCGTAAGAATAATTTTAAAAATGTTAATATTTTCGGAGAGCAGTGACTAGGTAGGCAAACCGACTACTACTGAGTCGAAAAATAAACATCGGTTGAAGGAAGACGAACCTTATTTGTTGGGCGCATTTTGATGGTAATAATTCTACTTCCTTTTAAAAACAACATGATTTATTCTTTATAAAACTATTGTAAGTATTCACCAAGAAAAGCTACTGACGCACTGATAGCAATTGATAATACTTATCGGCCGCAATTATAAAAAAATACATTTACATAAACTTATCTATTTGAGATACCCCACGAACTTTTCAAAATTTCAATTTATATGCTTATTCTTCAGGAGATAAGGTTGATTTTCGATAGACAACTGTAGTAAAAGATTTTGCGAGAATGATACTTTGAACCATAGTTTGTTCATTTCATGCGTTCACCAAGACAAGTAACACATTACAAAACTTCCAAAGTTCCAACCGCTTTATTTGGGAATGACATAAGACAGAAATGCAGGGTCGAAAATTAAAAGCGTGTATAAAATAATACGATTTAAACGTACATTAATTTAAATTATGCGTTTTTTATTTATAATTATTGTATTGATTAGTTGTACTATAAAACGAACATGCATGCACTCTTTGCGCCGCAAAGAGAGGGAATACGATTTGACAGCTAATGAGCCAATCATTGAAGTTGCACACAGCTGTTTATTTTAGACAATTTTGCTGTCAAAATTGACAAACTCAACGGGAAATTATGACTGACCTACGGCTATGTTCAATTATTTCACTCGACTTGACTCGACTAATTTTAGACGACTTATTACAGAACGTTTATTGTATGTACCCACCGCACTTTGAAGTTTGGGCATTCACGGGCTAACTATAGCTCGCACCAAAGAGTATAATAATAATAGGGGAGGTTCGTACGCTCCGCACCTCGTCGAGTGAAATAAATAAACATACGCAATCCATTGAGCGTTCGGGACTAGTACTTCCTAGTTCCTGCTACCTACTTCCGAACTAAAAATCAGGAGTTTTTCTGAAAAGTAAGAACTTAAGAAGGACAAAATGTTGAGTCCTGAAAATAAATAATTACTAAATAAATACTCAATGTAACCAAAAATAATGATGCTTATTAAAATTACACATACGGGAAAGACATTCCTTTTAAATTCAAATTCTTTATTTCAGACACAGTCCAGAATGGGTTTTAAATCTTTGTATGTACATAGGAAATGAAGAGTGCTCACTTTTAGAACAGTAAAACCGGTATTGATTCGGTACAGACACCGATACCGACGTAAATGTTGTTTTATAAAGTAAACGCAATGTTAAGAATGGTATACAGAATATTTTTTTTAACTGTGAATAAAATTGTGCAAATCGATTATATTGTTTGAACATTATAAAAATCGACTCTTCTAAAATCGACTTCTGTTTAATTGAAATAAACGCACGCAAGCTTGTCTCTAGTGCGTACCTGCTGGTAGGTGCATTAAATACAGTTTCGCAATATTCTCATTTACTACGAAAAACATCACAATTATATATTTTTCAATTTAGTATTCAATTAGTAGTCAATTAAGAACACGTTAGTGAAACAAATGAGTGTCATTTGATAATAATATTTTCTTAGACAGCTGACGGCTGATGGGCTGAAGTGTACAAAAATCGGGAAATCAGGTTAGTGTTTTATATTTACTAAACGGTAATTTGTAATATTAACCTATTGCTTCTGTTTTGCCTACATCTAGAAATAATTGAAGTTTTAAAAAGAAAAACTTGGACTGATGATTTCAATTTGATGGGGTTGTTCCACCTTGCATTCATACAAAAGTACTGTTGGTTGGTTGCTAGTTTTGGTATACCACAAATTCGATATATGGTTTCTCAATATCCTATGTCTAAATAATTCAAGCAGTAATAACAGACTTCATACTGGTTAAACCAAGCTTATTACCCAATTTGCTATAACTTGGAATGGGTTTTAATTTTGTCTGTCTTTAAAACTTTTCTTGAGATGTTAACTCAAGTTCAAATAAATTAGTGCTTTACATAATGTTGAGATTCAGGGTAGGTGTTTTATTTATAATTCCATAATTCCTTGATATGAAAAACCTACTCAAAGTAACTGCATACAACTGTTTTCATGGGTGCTGTGCAGTTGCTGTGTATGGCACATTCAATTTGACATGCTCACTTGCATGTTACCCTTAGCATAAAACCAGTGTGAAGCAAAAAAGCAACATAAATATGTGTAACACACATCATGCATCTATTTATTCAGACCCCTTTTTATAGGGAGTCAATTCAGTACAGAGATAAAACCTGTCAGTGTCCCTTAATTTGTTTACAGTACAAATGTGGGTACACTCCTTAATGTGTGTTACTGTGTTCATTAACTCTTCACCTGTTACCTTCATACTGCTTAAAAGTCGCTAAACAGTTTAATCCTCATAATGTAAGTTTCTGGCTGAACCATAACTCAAATGTAATCAAATCCTATCTAAATATTTATTCACCCAATATGGCCAGTACTGGCAATAGGGCCACTGAAGCCCCGGGCAAGAATATTGAGGTGCCCTGTTGTGCCCAGATAAGGAAATCATTATCAAGTGTTAATTTTTGGCTGAACCAATGTGAGTGTATAACGTAACGTTTGCAGTGTCAGTCCCAGACCTCGCCGCCCCCTAAATTTGGCGCCCTGGGCCGTCGCCCTATCTTGCCCCGCCTTACGCCGGCACTGAATATGGCTAGATAAGATGGTATTTGAATGTTACCTTGCATTTCATTAATACAATCTCCATAATAATGAAATACCACTGTTGATGTTCAAAACTTATCTATAGATTCTTGATTAATGTACAAGCATCTACAGTGTCTTGCCCGTTCATGTCTACAAGGCCCACCTATTCAGAACAATAATCGCAATTCTCGAACTTTGCTCTCAGTCTCTCTCTCTCTCAGAATAAAAGCCCACTATACGATACTAATTCTTAAACTCTCATGTAAGCATGTGAAAGCATACTATGAGAAAATTATTATATGTGAACAACCAACCAATTCAATTCTTCGAAAAGACCATTCATCTAACAAATTATTATGACATCATGAATTGAATAATCGTAGCAAGTATGAGATCAGATATTGTCTAACCTTATCTGTTTTTGTTGGGAAATAACATCTGTTACTTTATAATTTATCTATTTTACTATCTGTGCATTGTGAAAGAATTGCAATTTACTTAGCATGTGTTATTTGTCATCTTATCTTAGTATTTCTGAGCAGTGATACTTACAACTGTATTGCAGTACTGTTATATTAATTTGATAGTTGTTTTCACTGTATGTTTTAATTGTTTAAGTGATTATAGTTAATTGGTCATTAGTCAGTGATTGCTTTATAAACATTGAATGGCAAATGAAAAGTGATTAAGTTGTGTAAAGCGTCATTCATTGTTTTCTCCATTGTTTCCATCAAACAAGTTTGAAGGTACTTTAGATAAACATATTTTGTGGTTATTTGTCTTTCATGTTTGGTTTTAACATATCCTTGTAAAATATTATTATTATGTGTAAATGAAAATTATGTGCTTTCAGTTACACACACCATGTTTACTGTCAAGGTCTTGCACATCTACTGACATGGTTGAATTCTTACTGAAAGAAGTAGAATAATTATAGTTCTAATTTTTTTTTTCTGTCAACGGTACAGTTCCTTAAACAGTATAGTTTGCCAAATTCAAATTTTGGCAACTGGAGAATAACGTTGTTATCAATGTGTAACTAGAAATAATCCCAAGTGATTCATACCTATGTACCATGTTGTAACTACTTACCTGACACTTGGCATTACTGTGTTAACATTAAGCCACATTTGACGTGCTGCTACATACAATAATTAGGCTTATTAGCAAGTTTATTCATATGTAAATACAAACAACATTCTGCATTCACCAACTAAACATGTACAAACTGTGGAAAATCATCACTACAAAATGTGCCTTTTTGTGTTAATTAATTTTTTTTTTTTTCATATTTAGACCATGATAATTAGTGAAGTCCTTGTTGCAGGGTCGACAAAGCGCGCGGGCTATGACTTAGGCCATGCGATAAAAATGGAAGTAGTCAATATAGGCGAAGGTCGGTACGAACAAAGTGAAAATGTACCGGGAAGCAGTATCGACAGTGATGCCTCCAGCAGCGCGTTTGAAAGCAACGACAGTGATCACTACAGCGAGGACTTGGACAAAACATCAGAAGATGGTGACTTGAAAGAGGATCTGCAAAAGACAATACCAGAATGTTACAAATCCGACTCAAACTTTTCATCACACACAGCAAGCATCACAAATGACGAAGAGTTTCAGGCGACGGCATTGTGCCAGTTTATGGATATATTGAATGATTTAGACGAAGTTTTAGATAAGTCTTTACTAGCATGTCTTGACGATGGAACGAAAAACTTCGACAGCGACGAAGAGGATCTCATTTGTAAGATTAAGGAAGTCATTGGCGAGGCTCAAGGAGAATCAGATCGTTCGGAAGCGCAAAGTTCTGTGGATGACAATACTCAAGTAATAACATGTTCCAACGTTCATGCGTCAGCGCCGCTTTTGGAGGATATGAACATCACACCAAGTATATCTGAAAGGTCAAATCTTACAAGCCTTGGGCGTTCAAAAAGTTATTCAGAACTCACTGACAATGATCGGCAAGCTTTAGTTTCATCATTAGAGAGAGCAAGTACGACGAACGACACATTGCGAAACTCAATGAGGAGATTAGACCCTATTGTTCTACCGGCGATAACGGCGGAGTCGTCTTGCGAGCCTCTTACGTTGCCAGTGATACTTTTTTTGGAGCATAACATTAACATGCGGCCGACAAGTGCTCCAATACAGTTGCAAGTGACGGCGGCGAATCTCAGTAGTGATGGTGCTTCGGGACCTTTGATTGTGGGGCGGCGTGCTTTGCTCATGAATCGCACGCTTTCACTCCCATCTCCGGGGGATAGTGACGTAACGGCTGGTGACTGGACTGGACGGAATACTGCGAGGAGTACCGCTAGGAGCACTAGTGCGTCCAGTTCGTCCTCTGACTCGTTGGACGTTGCTCCCGTTATCCAAAATGCTTCAAGTGCCACTGAGGAGAGGTAATTATAAATATTCATTTTGAAACCTAATTGTGTATTTGTGTTACACTTTGCAGTTAACTCAATGCATTAAGCGACCTTCGCGATTTCGGTAACACATTACTCACTTCATTCTCGTAATGAGGTCAGAGGATGTGATTTGATGATTCACGAATTTATCGTCATTTTCTCCAAAAATTCGATGAATAAACGGAATGTTTTTTTGCAGAAATGAAGAGACTGAAGAACCTCCTTTTGGAGTTTGGCCACACCGTATGAGTGCCATGCTGGCGTGCCTCAGTTGTACCGTGGGAATATTTAATATATCTAGATTTGCCATATTCAGTGTTCATTTTGGAGGTAATGAATGGACTTTTACGTAATTAATTGGATTCACCTAATTTCCTGGTATCTTTATAATGGATCTTTTTTTATTGTTGCAGCGAGCTTCATAATACAGTTTTTTATACTGTCGTTTTTAATTGGAATACCGCTATTTACTTTACATTTGTGTTTGGGCCAAGTGTTGGAGTCGGGCCCGGTGGACATGTGGCGTATATCGCCAATATTTCAAGGTGTAGGCGTCTCGTTGCTCATTACTCAAGCCGTGATTGGCATGTACAGTATAATAGGCCTCTCTTGGATATTTGTTTACTTTAGAGACTCTTTTATAACGTCCAATGACAAATACAAATGGGCGTTACCACATGAATTCAATTTTGAAGGTGAGTTAATCATTACCTAATTAAATAAGGCTTTTTGTTTGGACAATGTCAACAAATTCGGTGATATCAATCAACAAATGAAGCAGGAAGTAAGAATGAAGGTCGTCAAATTACACAATTAGTTTTTTTGTTAGTGGAACAAGGAAATAGGGTCAGACTGAGAAAGTTTTTTTTTATGTTACAGATGGCTTTGCGAAGAATGGTACTTATAAAATTCAGGAGACTTTGCCGCAGTATTTTCACGGCGAGGTGTTGCAAAGGAATTTAGGGGCCAATAGTTCTTATTTCGGCACAATAAAGTTTCAAGTAGCGTTCAACTTAGCGGTAGTGTGGATGATTGTGTTCGTCGCGCTGAGTAAAGGATTGAGGTCTTACGGCAAGGTAATAGGAATTACAGCCTACAATCATTGTTACGTAGAGGTCATTTTCCCGCGAAATGGTAACACATTATAATTTCAATTGCAGGCTGTATACATGCTGATATTCCTGCCGATCTGTGGCACATTAGTGCTATGTACGAAATTGCTCACTTTAATACCGTACGACACCGTCGTCAATATATTCTCCGAGACTGAATGGAGTGAATTCTTCATTAATAGTAATGTATGAATATTTTTTTCACCTTAGAATAATTTAGAGATCTTATCTCGTTTACGTACTTGCTCTTACTAACCTCTAATTATGTAAACAAAAGAATAACTTAACAATAAGTACAGCTCTATTCAATCCATGGTCACAGTCTCACAGAGAGTTCTCATTTCAAATTTTTTTTTTCATTCTGCTTCGTTGGTCCAGTGGTTGCTACCGGTACTGCTAAGTGTGAGGTCCTGGGTTCGATTCCGAGGTCGGAAATAACAGTGTTGTGCTTTTGCATCACGAATTTCTCATTAGCAGCCTAGTCTGGTTGTTTATATATTTGCGCCCGAACTGACGAAATGTGGATGTATGTACTATCGGTAGATACATCTCTGCCTAACCCTTCGGAGCAAAACAAACGTGAAGTTATATCATGTTGTTTTTTCAGAGTTGGGCAGCGGCAGCTCAAGAAACGTTCCTAACATGGGGTCTCCTTGGAGCTTGTATAATGCAACTAACATCACATAAAAACGCAAAGAACAAAACTAATATAATACTGCAGAAGGAGAGTGCGTGTATAGTGGCATTTACGTTCGCAGTTTTGCTACTGGGATCGTTTTTGGCCAACACTTGCGTGCAAATACTGAAGAATTATGGCTACGTTTATATACCGGGCAGTTTTGGTGAGTTTTACATAATTAAATATAGGCAGACTATTGATTTTGATGTTCTTGCGAATATCTTGTAACTACTATTAACTTAGTCTCGGTATATTAATTGGATACTAATCAAACCATCCCGGTTTTCGGAAGCCTTCTCTTACCTATTAATCTGCAGTCTGACCTTTCACATAAATATGCCTTTTTCTGCATATACATCGATTTGACGATTGTATGATCAGATCATAGACAAATTTGGATCAGGCTTTTAACCGGTTTTGTTCGACGTTAGTCACTCCTGTTTATACATATTTAGCTGCATTTAATGATTAGAAACCTACGCAATTTACTAATGAACTTGGAGTACAGGCTTTATTTACTAAGACGCGACACCTAAACGAATGCTTAAATATGCTGTGTTGTAATTTCGACTCTCAGTGCTGAACCGAGCATTGAAAATCTAACTAAAAAGAATATTTAGTTATTCGGTTTTTATTATTTATGTAAAGCATGCATAGGAATTTGCTTTACGAAATGTACATTTTAGGCTTACAGCCATCGCAAAATTAAGTGTTCTGTGTATAATATCAATTTCGCGGTCAATTCTCTACGCATCGGAGTCGTACTAATATTAAAAAAATGAAAGTTTGTTCTTTTCAAACAGTTTATTTTTATTTTTATGGAAATTGTAGTAAAATACTTTTTTTTATTTTTTTCTTTAACTCGGCTTTTATTTGGACGTAGAATATGAGCAATATAAATGAGCATGTTAATTAATAATTATTTAACACGCACACGCATGCAGCGACCCCCCCCCCTGCATCTCGCGACGCTGCGGGCCACTGCCGGGTCCATATATCCTATCTTTCAAGCTGGAACCAACCATATTTATCCACATTTTTTTTTCAAATCGGTTGAGTGGCTTCGGAGATCAACGTGTACGAACATAGCAAGTGATATTTTAAAATAGTTAAAATGATATTTGAAATTATGTAGTGTTCTCTGTAATACCCATAAAAAGTGTGTCTCATGTTCACTAGATATTATAATAAGTATGTACTTGTGCATCTAATTGGCTACAACTTATTTATTTACTGTGAAATTACCAACACAACTCGCGATGTGCTAATCGGTCTGACGATGATGTAGTATAATGATTTGTATACCATTGTAGTGTTTTGTTTTGGCTTTAGTTTCAACCACAAGTGCTGAAATCGACACTGAAATATCTCTATTATGGTCCATCCATACATATCGACGTTGGAAAGAAGTGTCGTAAGGGACATTGAGCTGCTGTCGGATTTTTAACTTTCCGCGCTGAGCTGAACATTGCAAATCCTACAACTGCTCAATGTCTGTTACAAAGTTTAAAATTTCACTACTCAAGAAGTCAGCGTCTTCAGGGTAAAGTGCAGCTAGTGACATGGACTTGATATGAACCGCACTTGTCTGGGATCCAATGTATCCACTCTCTATGGCGGTATTTTCTCTGAAAAACACAAGAAGCCACTTTTTGTGTTCTTCAGAGAAGTTGTCCTAAGTTCTGGGGTTCGTGTCGTCCTGTGTTCGAACCTGGGTGGGGCGAAATCTTCGGCGGTGTGAAAACCCCGAGCTTCGCATAGCGCGATAACACGTTAGTCCTACGCCAGATTGCTTCTCGGTCGTGTCGGATTGCTCTCCCATCAGAATAAAAGAGTAAAAGAACAGAGTGCACCTGTGTCTGCGCACTTGTACACTATAATATCTACTGAGTACTTGGCTATAAATCTCTATTGAGAGGACTTCGAGGCCGAAATGCGGTCGGGAGAATATTATAAGCAAATTCATTCTAATGTATTAATCCTCTTCATTCCAGAAACGGTAAAGTCGACGCAATTCTTGTGGCCTATTTCGGAGCCCATGCCAGGCAATGCGGTCTCCACCCCAGTCCGGTACATGGGCCATTACGGCAGCTTAGTAGGAGTTACGGTATGGAAGAGTGGCAACATCGCACGCACGCTAAGCGGCTGGCAACCCTTACAGCTGGCAACTCAGATTGTGCCGGCTACTCTTGCTGTGTTACCTGCTAATTTGGTAAGTTTTATAAAAAAAATATGAAAGTTAATACGATAGCAACATAATTTTTATCGGTCAAAAAGTTATCAGTAATTGAATTGTCTAATCTACGTAGGTAATCACGGTGTTTGTAAAATTATGATAACGATAATTATGTCATAAATATTCAAGAGCATTTATTTTATAAAAAAAAGGTATTTAGATAAAACTTCTCTGTGATTTTATTTAATCTATACTTTATTGTCCACACTACACTATAATATGCCTACGAATAATGTCGACATAAGCTGACCTCGCATCTTATAGGCTTTCCGCAAAATGAGAGGTCGGCTAATACTGGAAATATAATATGGATATAGCTTATTATAAAATCATGCGTACGAGCACTAACAGTGATTTTCTCATAGTGCACCTATTGCCTGTTTTATATTGTAGCGAACATATATATATTTTTAAACCAATCTAAGGCCTTGATAAATCTACCCACTAATATGTCGCGATTTTACGCACTAATATGTAGCGACAAATTAGTACTATCTATTGTACACAATACAATATAGTATGTAATAACAATTTCTCAACGACAAATCTTACATAACTTTTTCATAATTCCATATTGATTCTTCAAACTGGCATGCATGAAAGTATTAACCAACAAAATAAGCATAACAATGTTATCTAACTCGACAGTCCAATTATTTCCTACTAAACTTTGATAATAGTTAGCCCACCCTACAAAGTTATATCTTTTTATTGCCAAGACTTTGAAATATGGAATATGACCTTGATTCTCAGCGGCCTAGAATTTGTTTTACAACTTTTGGTATGAAACTAGAGTAAAATGTAATTGTTTGTTGAACTAACCTTGTTTTGGATAATCGCGGGTTTGAAGATTTGATGTGTGACTGTGTGTTTTAGATTTAATTATGAATTAGGCTAGAACATTTCGTCTTGCGATTTGTGAAATATGTAGATCGGTGTTATCTAGTCAATGAGCTTGTCATAGAAGACATCATCTGTCTAGACTTTTAGCTGTTGGGGTCTGCTTCCAGTCTAACCGGATGTACCTGAATACCAGTTTTTTACATGGAGCGACTGCCCATCTGACCTCCACAACCCAGTTAGAACAAGATAATATGAAACCTCTTGGTAAGACTGGTTGCCGGACTTTCTGGCCACTGACTTTCTTAACGACTGTCAAAGATCTACAATTGACAGCCGGGACCAATAGCTTAACGTGCTTTCCGGGGCACGGTGGAAACTGTGGTCGTCCATCCACGGACTAACCTACGGTAAGCACGGCGTATAACCTCAAGATCGACCCGGGCGTGTGTTTTTATTTAGCCACGAGCTCTTAGGGCTTGTCATAGAAGTAAAACGAACTTGCTTTTGCCCGAGCCTTCCAATTTATCTTACGGGAACGGTATTATACCGGGATAAAAAGTATCCTATGACATAAAATACTTGACTATCAATAGAAGACAGAGACCATGTATGGTAGACGATGTCCATCAAACAAAACCCATTCAGCCGTTAATGCGTGAAGAGTCTGTGACAAACAAACAGACAAACCTACAGACTTACTTTCGCAACATTACATTTGTACTTAGTAGTAAAACTAAAGACGGGATAATATGAAACTTAAGCGTTGTTGTTAGACTTGTGTTACGAAAGCTTCACGGAAGTCAGGCAGTGTTGTCATCAGTTTGATTGCATCAATTATAATGCAAATTATATATGGAAAACAAGGAAACGGCCAAGATAACAATGTGTGTGTGTGTGTGTGTAAGTGTGACGGACGAAACGTCTACATTGTGAATTAACCCTAAAAATTACCATACATTGATACCATGCTATTTTGCAGAATTCTGAAATTATATTTTATCTCTAGTCGTCTCTGTCTAGATTCTGAGGAGCTCGTGGCTAAATAATAACAGCCACACGGGTCGATCTTCAAGGTTAAGCAGCGCTTGCCAAGGTCGATCTGTGGATGGGTGACCATCCATTACTTACCAAGTTTCCTCCATGCCTCGGAAAGCACGTTAAGCCGTTGGTCCCGACTGTTATGTATAGGTCTTTGACAGACGTTACAGGTAGTCAATGTCCCAAAAGTCTGATAACCAGTTTTATAGTCTTGTGTAGTGACTTTAATTAAAATTAAACAAAAAAAAGGTCAATGGTCGGAATGATTACCTAGTTTTTTTTAAGGAAAGGAAAAGGAATTACGTCAATTGAATAAGATAAAATTGATTAATAAGGTAGGATATCAATTGCCTAAATCTGCACAAAATAGTTTTCAGCATGCATAAATCACGTAAGATCAGCATGATCACAGTATATCAGCCTAATCTAGGGTACAAATTTCAAGTCAAACTTATGATCATGACTGATCTAAACTACTCGCAGGCAGACACGGGAGAACTTACACATCATCATCTGCCTAGCCTTTTCCCAACTATCTTGGGGTCGGCTCTACACATAGATTGCATAATCCACATGGGTCTCTGGAATACTTAGTAAATCAAAGTAGTAATTAGTAATTAATAAAAAAATAATTTATAAAGTATGTTTTATTGATTTTCAATCATTTAAGCCATAGATTTTATACCATTTACACTTTTCCTTAGATTATTTAAAATAGATATGGATTACTGTAAAAAATCATAATATTTCAACAATAAACTCTACTAACTCAACCACACAAACCATTCTTTAACAGCAAATTCCTAAAAGGCACACTGAATAATGAAACAATATGGTCCGAATGACGAAACTTACAATTTCTCAATCATCATAGTTGTAGCACCACCACCACCGTTACAGACAGCGGCTACACCTTTTTCTCCTTTCTTAAGAGCATGGCACAAGTGTCCTACGATTCTATTTCCAGATGCACCAATAGGATGACCAAGACTGACACTTCCTCCATGTATGTTGATCTTGGCAGGGTCAATTCCCAGAATTTTTATTGCACCAAGACCAACAACGCTGAAGGGTTCATTAATCTCCCACATGGCAATATCTTCTTTCTTAACCCCAGTCTTTTCTAGAAGCTTGGGAATGGCAAGGGTTGGTGCAATTGGGAAGTCAACTGGGTCACACTCGGCATCAGCATAACCAAGAACACGTGCAAGGGGCTTCACATTCAATCTTTGAGCAGCTTCTGCAGTCATGAGGATCATAGCTGCAGCACCATCGTTCAATCCGGCGGCATTTCCTGCTGTGACAGTTCCATTCTCCTTCTGGAACACAGTTGGCAGTGTTCTTAACTTTTCAAAGTCGACCTTTTTGTACTCCTCATCTTCGGAGAACATAACAGGTGCGGCTCCCTTCTTCTGAGGCACAGGAACTGATACAAGTTCATCAGCAAAAGCTTTAATTTCATATGCTGCTGCACTTTTCTTATAACTAGAAATAGCATAGTCATCCTGCTGTTCCCTAGAGAAGTTGAATGTTTTCGCTACATGTTCGGCACAGTCGCCCATGTGGAACTGGTTGTAAACATCAGTCAGACCATCATACAAAATTCCATCAAGTAACTGTGTTCCTCCATATGGGATGTCACCTCTCTTCAAATAGAATGGGATATTTGACATTGACTCCATTCCTCCAGCTAATATTACATCTTGCGTACCAGTTTGTAAGCCTTGAACAGCTAGCAGAATGGTCTTCATACCAGATGAACAAACTTTGTGTACAGTTGTGCAAATAGTGCTTTTAGCCAGACCCCCGAAAATTGCAGCTTGCCTCGCCGGAGCCTGGCGCATAGCGGCTGAGCAGACATTTCCCATATAAACCTGGAATAATAAGATTAATAATGTTAAACAAAAGTATACTACTATAGTAGTAATCATGATTATATACATTTTGTTAAAAGCATAGGAATAAATAGTAATAGGAATTTAAGAATTGTGTAAAAAAAAATCAAATCTAAATGAATCAACGTAATACTCGTAGATAACTCTGATTAGATTGGATAATTTAAAAAAAAGTATCCAATCTAATCAAAGAGGTTGGTTACTGGTTGTTAGTTTTTGTTTTTGATTGGGTGTATGTATAGTAACAGTAATAAAAGTGATATTCAATTTTCGAATATAGAATTTATCAAAATCAGTTTTTTATTTATAAATAATCAAGCATGTGTTGCTATTGGTTATTAATAATAAAAAAACTCAACAGTTAACACTAATTTTGCATGCACTAGGTATACATAGCTTGTTTATTTAAAGTATTAATAAACATATTAAGAGAGAGAGTACCACCTTCCTCATTAAGCACTAGCATCATTAATTTTCTTCTTCTTTTAATTAATGTTCGGCAAATTCTGATTAATAGACTTTATTAGTAAGGGGCTTTAGCAGTACAATGTAACACACGCAATCAAACAAAATCTATTCACTGGTGTTCTTGGTAGAGGTTTGTCACTTCTTATAAACTCTAACTCAAAGCATTTATTATTTATTTCAATTCGACCATAACAGGCACTTTTGAATGTCAGAACCATGTCATGACTAAGAACACTCGAATTAATTTAGTTGAGTGTCCTTGTGTCATGTGTCATGGTCAAATGATAACTGTAAATCGATAGTAAACTTAAAAGAAAGTACCTCTTTTACTTCCTCCGCGGGAATGCCGGCTCTTTCCACTGCTGCTCTGACGGCAATTGCACCAAGTTCCGTAGCTGGAACGCTCGCCAAGCTGCCCTTGAAGGAGCCTATGGGAGTCCTCACCGCAGACGCGATAACCACTTCGTTGAGAGAAACTTTTGGGAAATTCGCTGCCATCGTTTTAGAAGCTGTCGTTCAAATGGTCAAATTAATGAAACTTATTAATAACACTCGTAAGAATTACGGAAATTCAATATGTTAATGCTTTCGGAGACTGGTGACTAGGCAGGCACACCGACTACGACTGTGTCGAAAAATAAACTTCAACGAATTTTATATGTCGGGCGCATTTTGATAAACTGTAAGATAAGGCTATCAGTGACATGACCTCCCACTTTAGATAGGCTCCAGGATTCGAACCTGGCTTGTTTGGAGGAAGCTGCGATCCTTTCAGTTTGCGCCTTTTAATCTTCAGGGTGACTGAATGTTGTTGATCTACTTCAACACATCATCATCTGCCCATCATTTTACCTTTGTTAAGGTCAGCTTTTAGTCTAACCGGATGCAGCTGAATATTAGTACTTTTCATGGAGCGACTGCTCTGACCGTCACAACCCAGGTACTTTTTAACTCGGTACCCGATACGATACCGAACCCCTTGTTAAGACTGGTTATCAGCCATTTGCGGCTGTTGTTATTTAGCCATGAGCCCTACGGAAAAAACGAGACCTTCTTCAAGAGATCTTCATCAGATCCTCACCACATTTAAACGGGTCCACCCCTGAGAAAACAATAATCTAGCTAAGATATCCAAAATAAACAATCATCGAATTAGTCGACGTGGTAAAGAATTATCGCTGAACAAAGAGATTTAAAAGACTTGTAGAGCGGACTTTGGGAATATTTTCATACAAAAATTTTGATCCAGAAGATTTTCGATTTTGACACACGAACGCTACCTGACAAGCGGCGTGTGACACTAGACAGAACGATTTGTTACTAAGTAGTAACAAATAAACGTTTCCAGATGATAGCGATGCGGAGGAGTACTTTGACGCCTAAGACGTGTCATATTGTCATCGTTGTATATACACTTCTCATCAAAAAAATCGAAACACCTCGCAGTTTATGATTTGATAAGGATTATCAGAAAAATGTGTATATTTAGGAATAAATGTAAAATGTCATTTAATAGTGAGTAGTATGAGGTTTTTAAATCCTAATGTTATTGTTCTAAATTCAAATTAAGTCTTCATAGGTTTCGTATTTTGTATAATGAGTAATTTTTACCCTGTATGGAATATGAAGGAAATGGGTAAAACAACACGCGTAAATGAAAAAAAAATGTAAGAAACGTTTATTTAATAACTTGTATTCCCTCCGCGAGCTCTTATTACTGCTTCCATACGGTTCTTCATCGATCGGATGAGAGTCACGATCACATGTTGTGGTATATTATCCCATTCCTCTTGGATTGCATTTTGCAGCTGGCTAAGTGTTTCTGGGGCTGGATCTCTTGCTCGAATTCGTCTCTTTAATTCATCCCATAGATGTTCAATGGGATTCATGTCCGGGCTTCCTGCTGGCCATACCATAATGGAGATACCGACTTCGGTAAGATAATCTCGTACGACGCCCGCGGTGTGAGCTCTAGCATTGTCGTGCATGAATATGAAGTCGTTGCCAATAAAATGTGCATAGGGCATCACATGAGGTTCAAGACACTGTTCGATGTACCGATGAGAGTTTAGTGCAGGCAGCCGTGGCCCAGACACAAAGGCAAGTTCTGTCTTACCGTCGGCGCTGATTCCTCTCCAAACCGTCCACGAACCGCCACCATAGCTGACCTTTTCTTCAATGCAGCATTGTGCAAAGCGTTCTCCATCTCTTCTGTAGACCTTGTTCCTTCCGTCGTTACCATACAGCATAATTTTACACTCATCAGAAAACAGTACTTTGCTCCACTGAAGGTATGACCAAGTTAGGTGCTCGCGTGCAAAGTTAAGGCGCGCTCTTCGATGGTCTGCAGTTAATTTCGGCCCATTCGCTGGCTTATGCGGTGCCAATCCGCGTTCCTTCAACCTTCTTCTTATTGTAGAGTCACTTACAGCTACTCTTCGTACAACGCGAAGCTGCTGCTGCAGTTGAAAAGCGTTAAGGCGTCGATTTCGTAAAGAAGTTGTTACAATAAATCGATCATCTCGCTCAGAAGTGACCCGATTCCTGCCAGATCCTGAACGGCGCGTGAACGAACCAGTCTCCCGATAGCGTCTGTAGACTCTATGAACAGATGATAAGCTTAGATGCAATCTTGCAGCCACAACACGCTGACTAAGTCCAGAATCCAGCAATGCCACCACTTGGGCGGCTTCTGCGGGCGAAGTATCCATATGTTTTAGAAAAAAAAGTTTTTTCAGACGTCCCAAAGTCACAGTAAATAAAATAAGAAACAAAAAGTTTAAAGACAAGCGCTAATTTTTAGTTTTTAAACGAGAAACGTACTCCAACCCTAAATACACATTTGTCTCAAAACAGTGATTAATTTCATTTATAGGATAAACAAATGAAATTCTAATTTCGAATTTTGATTTTTTTCTTCTTACTTTAATGACCAAACTGCCAGCTACACAATAATGTTTTTTTTTTCATGGAATTAATTCTCTTTTGTAAAAAATTAGGACAAAAACAATAAAAACGAAAGTGTTTCGATTTTTTTGATGAGAAGTGTATATAGGTACTTTATTTTAGTCTTCTTTTTATATTTATTTTAGTTCTATTTGTAGTCTGTATATAATGTACATAGCAATAAATGTTTGTAGTAGTAACAAGTATTGTATAATGATTTCCTTCGTCTTGTCCCGTCTATCGCTCGTAAATATTTGAATGTCATTGTCGCTGAACAAACATATAAAAAAAACCTGATCTTGTCATGTCTCATTTAGATCTTTGACAGTCAGTCATTACAGGTATATAGTTAGTGGCCCCAAAGTCTGACAACCAGTCTTACTAAGGAGTATCGTATTACACGGTACTAACTGGGTGGCGGAGGCCAGATAGGCAGTCGATCCGTGTAAAAATCTAGTCGGTTAGTACAATCCAATCGGTATAAAATATCAGTAAGCCTGACATCCAACAACACACCATCTAATATTCTAATTTGTTTCCAGCTCTCCCCAGCATGGGCAGTGATATTCTACTTCATCATCATCATGTTCGGCATCGCACAACAGCTGGCGATATGGCACTGCGTTATAACGGGCATCATGGCTATCAACGCTGAGGCCCTCAAAGTGTGGGAGACCACTATCACATTCCTGAGCTGCGTTTTTGGACTGGCTATGGGGTTGCTGCTAAGTACTGATGTAAGTAAAATGCACATTTTTTTATTAACAGGACCCTAAATGAGTGCCATGCCTACACGGTTGGGATTGCAAATCTCAGAACTGAGACGAGGGTCGAAACTGAAAAAGTGCGTTTACATCTAGGTGTCGTTTTTGCATTTTTTTTTACACATGTACCACGTGTAACCACTATGAAAACATCCTTACTGCTATAATAAAAAGGCGCTGGTTAACATCAAAACTGATTTACGGTGTCGTACTTACCATAGGTAACGGATAAACTTTCGACACACAATTTCATAAATTGTGTCAGAATAAAAATATATCATGGGTCGCAATGAGGACCGACCAAAATGGAGGTTTTGGGGGCGACATTTATTAAACCTTATGATTAACCTAGAAACCGTCTAAATAAGTTAGTACAAACTTGGTTAGTACCTACACTCCTACAGTAAAATTCGAGTTATATACTGATTATGAATATTCCAAGTGTTATTTTTCTCATACTATCTATCGATTTACCCAACGGCCTCGCCTTGTGGAGCGAAGGTCATGGGATGGACGAGTAAATATTGAGTAGTATTTTGTCCAGTGGCCACAAACGCTATTTTTTCTGAGTATGAGGCTCTGTGTTTGATGCCCAGATCAAGCAAAATGGTGTTGGGTTTTATGTCAAGAATTACTCAGTAACAGCACAGAAAATTTGTGACCGGTTTATAGCAATTGCCTTGCCCCTTATTATATAGGACTCAAACATCACTAGCGAAATGTGGATGCACCATATTATAAGTAAACCACTGCTTTTTCCCATGGGGCTAAGCAGAAATTACAGACCACTAACGTTTTCATTTAAGTGTAAAGAAAATAGTACCTATATATTGGCCGTAATAGCCCTATTACGGCCATTACTTCATGTGATATTCGCACGGACGGATTCGCAGCTATTTTATGCAAAAAAGTCGCCTCCTTATTGAGCAGAGTTCGTGCTAGCAGCAATGGCATTCTGGCGGTGATTGCGGACAAATATGACTATATTCTAAGTCATCACATTAGGGTGCTGACTAAAACGAGTACCATAAAAGTGATGAATTAATTATTTGAAGAATGAATTTGAATAATTTAATTGTATCTTAATCACCAAATTCTTACCACTAACATAGTTCTTAAGTACTTATTTACTAACACATTTGGACCTTGTTGTTCGGAATAAATAGTTATTTGATTTGATTAGATTTGATTTGATATTGAATTCGTTCACTAGTATTTTACGATTGTTACTTTAATGCTTAATAGTCCCTAAACTAGTTATTTTGAACTGGTTACTCTAGATTCTGTAGAACAAGCTAAATTATTTCAATGTATATATTCTAATGACTTTTGTACTTAACCTGAATTCTTGGACCTATAAAGTAATCGTAACTTACCGACTTGGAACGTATGATGCGGCTAAGGACCTTACTAAGGTTTGAATATTTTGGCCTGCTTGCCCATCCGCCATTTTATTTTTTCCTTCGAAATTGCGGCCACACTTATTACCTGTTTATATAAATAGCTAGAATCAATACAAGCAAGTATTGTCCTAGACAAAATGTTCTAAAGCGTCACGAATCCGAAGTATAAGCTATTAAAGTTGTAATGATGACTTACTTCTTGTTCTGACTTTTTTCTTGTTTATATTGGCCCAGCTAAAGATTTATAGAGCGTTTAATGCGTGGCTGCTATTGAAAAAATATAATGGTAGAAAATAGGCAGGCCAGGCTCATACATAAATATTCAACCCGTTTAGTTTATCCAAGTAAAGATTATTATTTGGTGTTCGTAATAACCAAGCAAGTTGGTCCCTGAGAAACACTTTCCCATTATATAAAGCACCACGAAAGACTCCCAAAAAATCATGCCGTTTTTAGGGTTCCGTAGTCGAATGGCAAAAAGGGAACACTTATAGTTTCGTCATGTCTTTCTGTCTCGGCCTTCCGTAATCACGGCTTTTTTATTCCGAAACTATTAAGACTACACAGTTGAAACTTGGTAGGTAGATGTATTCTATGAACCACTTTACGATTTTTATTATAAAAAAATAAAAGGCAAGGTGGGGGTCGCACTTGGCCGGTTTTTAAAAGCTTCAAGAAAATATGGAACTTACACGGTTCGTTGCTGCGAAAATCTATTTCGTGCTTCGTTTAGTTACGTTCCTACGAGTGTAAAGCTAAATCCAGCCGAACATCGAAAAATAACCGTATTATAGCTGTATATCGTGATTGCGTACGTAAATACACTATTGGTACGCGCTGGTGAATGGGAGTGATCCAACTAGGTTATACCAATAAAGCAACATTATAATGACCGGTTTCACCAACGGTTGGCCTATTTCAGTTTAGTTTAGGCATTGTAAAATGTAGAAAATAAAACATTTTACCTGTTTAAATGTATGTCTCTAAAATATGGATCTCTTACAGCATTTGGTAACCGGTTACGTTAGTACTATGCGTTCAGAATGATATTTCACTACAGCATGGTGTGATGTTTCCTTGACTTAATACGTAATCGCAAAACTAATTGTTTAGCTATGCTAATATTAGCTGCACGACGTTTGTATTTATAGTATCGTGTTAAGTAAACGTTATCATACTAGTTTTTGAACGTGGCTTGGATCGCAAAATATACATATATAGAGAACTTTTTACAATAATAAATAATGCTATGTGTAAAATCTTAATAATAGCCGCACGGTTCGATCTATGATTAAGCTACGCTTGCTGAGGACGATGGTTGGATGGGTAGCCATTCATTACGTACATCAGGCTCAGACTCCTTCAGGCTCCGGAATGCATTGGTCCCGGCTATCATTTCTAGATGACGGTCGTTTCTGGTACGGGTACAGTCAGTGGCCCGAAAGTCTGACGACCAGTCTTATCATGAGGTATCGTGTTATCCAGTAACAGGATTGTGGTGGTTGGATAGGCAGTCGCTCCATATAAAATAATGGTATTCAACTGCAACCGGTTAGACTGAAAGCCGACCTCAACTTAGGTGGAAAAAGGCCAGCCAGATGATGATGACGAATAAATTCATGAAAGTTAAATGATTTATTTCGTCAAGTAAGCATTTTTATTAACGCACACTTAAATAAAATTTACTCATTAATTTGATAGAAGAATAGATCGAGAAGCGGTACATACATACTACGCATTTTTTATTCATATAGACAATTTGTCATAAAAGCTTCTAACAAAATGATAATAAAGGTAAACACAGTTAAATATTTCATGACATAAAAAGTATATAGTAACATTTTATCTATCTGCATACACATTTACTCGTAAGTTAAGTACGTATAAATATTTTTATGCAAAAGTATACATAGCAATAACATGCATTTGAAAGTAGATGGGTATCTAAAATGTGTAATTATCATCATTATTATAAGTTATTTTGATCAATTACCATCTTCGATTTGGGATATCTATACCTCTTTGTCTACCTACGATAACTACGTTGACTTAGTTGGTCTTGTCGTTGTGAGCGCTACTGTTGAGCATGAGGTCTTGGGGTCGATACCCAGGTCAAGAAAAGTGTTATTGGGTTTTTCCATTAATTATTTCGCAGTAGCAGCCCGGAGTTAGGATTCCTGCTCGGTTGATGGCAATAGGCTCGCCTTCTATTACTTGGTAACATTTGGGTGTTTTATACCTAACCTATACCCATACCTTTGGTGATAAAAGGCGTGATATTTTGTTAAAATGTAGATAGAAAGTTGGCTTGTTGTGCAGAAGTAGGTATGTCTAGAAGTAAGAAAATAACATAACTTATTTTGCGATTTGGGATAGAAAATACTAGATCTATCTTTTTACTACGAAAAGACAGTAGATCAACAACATGATGATGCATGATGGTATGGGTTTATTGTAGAACCCATACTTTTCTAATTATTTTGAAAACTGTAACCGTGGAGTTGCTTGCCGGTTCTTTTCTATATGAAACGACCAATTCTCATGCCAATGTAAAATAAAATATTCTGAATTGAATTAAAATACCGCGATATGGGAAAAGAATTTGCCAAGCAATTTTAAGTGTTATTTCTACCTACAAAGACATCACTTTATTCTATTCCCCAGGCTGGCATCCGCATAGTCCACTTCATAGACTACGTGTGGGTGGGGTCCTGGTGGCAGTGCGTGATCCAAGTGGCGCTCGCTTGCGGCGTGTTCGTGGTGCGAGGCCGGCCGTACTCTCCCGACGTCGTCGTCGCCGCGCTCTACTCGTCGCGAAGCAGGCTGTCGGCGACGTTGGCGGCGCTGCTGAGCTTTACCTGGACTGTGGTGTTGCCTGTGTTATTGTGTGTAAGTATATTAGGGGTTTCTTCGTTTCAACGACAGACTATAATGTCCGATCCTAATGTAGCTGCTTGGCTAGCTATGTCGTTAGCCTCATTCATGTTCCGAAAGGTGTAATTGGATAGATAGGAAAAAAAAGTCATGGTGGACAGTGTTTGGGATGGGTCGAGAATACCTCATTTAGATGGATTGTTTTTACAGGAGACAACCTGCTTAAATTGAAAATCTGTAAACCCATAATAGCCTTTATGAGTTTCCAGATTTTCAATTTAAGCATACTAGGTTTTAGCTATTCAGAAATTCAAGAAATCCAGAAAGCTGCATACTTTTTGTGTAATGATTGTGATGAATATTATGCGAATGTTATCTTTAAAAATATGATATTATGTATTATTTTCAGGCAATTTGCGTAATGGATTTCCGAGTGGGACAACAGAAACAAATGTACAGTTGGAGAAAACCAGCCGGGTATGTGTTACTGATCATTTTTACTTTTAGTGTCAGTGAAATCATTACCATCATTCTTTGTATACGATGCCCTAGAATAATGGCAAGAAAGCCGATTATCTTTGAAAGTAATACAAAATTACATATCCATCACCTGCCTAGCCTTTTCCCTACTTTGTTAGGTTCGGCTTCCAATCTAACCGGATGCAGTTGAATACCAGTATTTTACATGGAGCGACTGGCTTTCTGACCTCCACAAGTTCCACAACCCAGTTAGTACTGGGTAATACGATACTCCTTGGGAAGACTGGTTGACTTTCGGGCTACTGACTTCTTGTTACGACTGTCAAAGATCTACTACATATAACAGCCGGGACCAACGGTTTAACGAGCTTTCCGAAGCACGGAGGAAACTCGGTATACAATGGGTTGTCACCCATCCACGGACCACCCAAGGCATACGCGGCTTAACCTGAAGCGGCTTATTTAGCCAGGTGCTCCTACATAGTAATACAGAAAACTAACGATTAAACTTTGAATTTCAGTTACTGGCCAGTATGGTGTCGCCAGGTAGCAGTGTTTCTGCAACAAGGAGCGTTGCTACTAGTGCCTGTCGCTGCGTTCATACAAACGTGGCGCTACATGAACAAGGGACCACCGGATATCCTCGATGTAAGTACTCAAAATTACCTTCTTGTAAACAACAGGTTTTTCTATGAGATGTAGTTAAAACCATAGAAATTGAAGTACTTTTCTCACATAACTCAAAATTATGAGAACAAAACATTTATCTATTCTCAGACAGCTTTGCACCTGACTCACCTATGGCAGGGAAGCAATTTAGTATCGACTATGTATTTTATCGCTAAAGAAACTTACAATAATTTTTAGAGTTCCGTACCCAAAGGGTAAACGGGACCCTATTACTAAGAGTCCGCTGTCTATCTGTCCGTCTGTCACCAGGACTCATGAACCGTGATAGTTAGACAGTTGAAATTTTCACAGGTGATGTATTTCTGTTGCCGCTTTAACAACAAATACTAAAAAATATAAAATATCAAAAATATAATAATAAGTGGGGTTCCCATACAACAGACATGATATTTTTTGCCGTTTTTATAGATAATGGTACCCTTCGTGCGCGAGTCCGACTCGCACTTGGCCGGTCTATTTTATTAAGCGTTGAGCGTCCCTCTGCTGGGCAAAGTCCTCCCTCCATCCATATGATTCTCTATCCAAAATAGCTCTAGACTTTAGATTGGATTAAAGTAAGTCCCGTGTTAGAACAATAGGCACATATTATCAGCTATTAAAATCCAACTCTTAAAAGGCTATTAAAGCACCACCTGAATAATGTATAAATTGTAAGTTATTGCCGTTTTTATAACTTAATTTTAGTTTGTTACCAAGCGAAACCGTCGCTTATTTCGTCTTAATTATTAAGTTTACCTGATAGGAGTGAATAATTGTATTCTTTTTGTGCGAAATAAATTTTCTTAAATTAAGCGCTTAATGTGCATACTGCCCAGGATTCTAAATGTTTCCTGTTGCTCTAGAGAAGTTTTTAGTTGCTAGCTTGACTCGTTTCATGCTCTAAACTTCGGCGGCGAGTGCCGTATCAGTCATGTCATCTTTTGTTTATTTGTTATTATTTTAGACAAGGATAAAACCGACTAGCAGTATACAGGGTGGCACGGAAATCGACGCACTAACGATTGCGACATACTCACTACATCATTCGTAACCTCCCGCATAGATAATTACTAAATTGCTTACGATCTAGTCGTTACTAGAGTAATAGTTACTTATTATAAGGTTTCTCGTATTTCGGACTATGTGTATGTATGATAATATACTCGTATATATTAGTTTATTTTATCTGTATCCATATATGTATTAGTATGTACCCATTTATGTGTATCTATTTCTGTTAACAAAATGGTAATTTTATAATTTTTTTTTGTACTCTACCACAGTTTTGTCCTATTTGACCCAAAGGTTGACTGGTAAAGAATGCCTTGTGGCATTAAGTCGGCCTATGTATCACTCGTGTACATGAAGTTTAAATAAATAAATAAATATTTTTTATCGGAAAAAAAATCTCTTGTTTCCTAAAAAAGTGCAAAACAGCTGTTTTTTTAAATTACCTTTAAAAAACTTCTATGTTTCGGAATGATATAGTGAATACGCGATATCTTATTTATATTGAATACCTAAATTTTCTGACAAATACCCTTAAGATTTAGCAGGTTCACAAAGGTATAACAGATCATTAATCTCATTACTTTCACATGAACAGTCTGAATAAATATCTCAACATTTTTTCCACCGATAATGTATTTATCTGAACAAGGTGATATAAATCGAACGTGTCATGAAAACACAAGTCATTAGCGACATCATACAATTAGATTAAATGCGAAGACTCGACAATTAGCAAGTTGTTTATATAAGAACTGTTGACTAGTACATAAGGTATTACATTACATCTGAATGTTCATTCGTTACATAATGTTTTATGTTAACGCTACAAGGATTATGGATCCAACGATTGTATTGAAGAGCTGGTAAGACAGTTTTTTTTCTTATTTGTGTACTGGTGACCGAAAGGTAGCAGATTTACATAAGGCAGATGCTTTACGTGTTTGTGTCACTCGGTTCATCACTACTGTTCCTTTTAAGAGCAGGGGGTCTAAAATGGCCGCTTTAGCAGAATCTTAAATTCTTAAAATAGTCATAGACGTACCTACTATTATGAATTGTCACCTTGTGACCATTTCACGAATTTAAACGTAATTCATATTATTATCCTATTATGATTCTGCTAAAGCGGCCATTTTAGACCCCCAGAGCTTTGTAGGATAATAGTAATGAAAGCGACAAGTCTTAGAACTCAAGATTCCAAGACATGTGCGTTCATGAACCCTCATGGTGCATTACTCCTTATAGTGAAGAGAGTCCCAGCTGTGGAAATGTTAAGAGGTACTGCCGAGGTCACTGACGGTCGACTACTTTTCAGCCTTACTCCCTGAGTAATAAGGTCGAAAAGTGGTCGACCGCGATAGTATCTACAAAAGTAGCATAATCAGCCTACTTAGTGTTTTTTTTCGTAGGTACACACTGCCCACTTTAATATAAATATACGCAGATGTTTGCACTTCAGTAAAGATAACGCTCTGTAACTTCTTATTTTCATGATGAAATTGTTTGACGTTTCAGTCTTATCCGTTGTCTATTTTTATACGTTATATATTTTAAAAATATACTAATCAATAACCCTTAACACTAAAATTCAGATAGAGTTATAAAAATAACTGTTGTTAATACTGGTATGTTATTTTTATAATTTTTCAGTTACTGGGTTATCGTATTTGATAACACTGAAATGTCTTGCTTATATTATGCAATACATTATGACATCACAAACATTGACGTCATCGTATGAATGTCGGCTTTTTATTTTCAGTTTATACTAGTTTTATATTTTTATTATTTTCCATTTCAGTCATTTTTCAGGTTCATCAAAACTGATAACACTGAAAAGAGACTGACATGGCTTATTTATATTAGGCAATACATATGTGTGACATTACACACATTGACATCATCGTATGAATGTGGCTATAAGAGTATGGGTAGATAAAGAAACGATTGAACTGTATGACAGATTACTAGAAATGGGATTACTGAGATGACGACAAAAAGGAAGTATGGAAGAACACATTATGTTCTGTCGCCAAATACAGTGTGCAAGGGACACCAACACACAAACGGTCACCACATATTCAGTACATCATTCGGAACTCCCCCACATTGAAACTTTTCATCGGTAATTAAAAAAAAAGTGCAATACGTAAACGGTCAAAATGTATGGAAAAGCAGATTTTTTTTTTTAAATTACTGGTGGGTTCAGATTCAGAATGATGTACACTAGACACTTAGACACTACGTAGAGTGCCTTGTTCCCGAAGGGAAGCAGACAGGAATCGGCTTCTTAGGTGCCTTCGGGCCTGATGTACTGAATATGTGGTAACCGTTTGTATCCCTTACACCCTGTATATTGGGATAACGATGAGGCCGATCGCAGGCGAATGATGATGATTTCACATGTACAGTAAAGTTTCATGTTTTAACAAATTGATGACTTAATCTTTAGATAAAACCTTGACATGACCATACGTAGAAAACATAATAGTTGCTTAAATCATTCAAAATAACAAGTATTTAGTACATTCGTGATTTTATTGTGTCACTAGCAAATCTATAGATTTCACGAGTATGACATTGCAGTTTTATGAAATGTGAACTTATAGAAGGTTGGGAGGAATATTTGATTTAGTCTTAGTTCTGGTATAATAGTTAACAGTACGGTTTTTGATAATTGTTGTGTAAATAAGAGAATTCATTGGATTGTTTCTGCGGTTGTAAAATTAGCATTCCATTCTAGTTATTTTGAACTAGAAGGATAATTAATGAACTAATCAGTGCCCTGTGTGTTTTAAAAATGGTGTTAAGCTGACTGAAACAGTGATTTTTCTTCAAGTTCAAATAAGGTTGATTGGTTGGTTGGTTGGGTTGGTTGGTTGGTTGGTTGGTTGTTGGTTGGTTGGTTGATTATTTTATTTTTTTATTTTACAAACATTTGTACGCCCTCTGGCATAACATAGCGCACTCTTTATTTCTTTGATATACCATTATTAGTTTACCTATGTTAAACAAATGAATAAATGACTTATGACTTAAGGATTATTTGTAATGTGCCAATTACTTTGAATTCGTTAGTATTACGTGGAACTTTGTAATTTTAACGATGTCCATTTCAACAGTGGATTTTCACAGGGTAAAGATTTTTCTCTACCAAATTTTTAAAAATTCCACGTTTTCATAATCAAATTTTTCAACTTGAAATCCTAGATGTGTGCATGATAGAGGCTTTTGAGTGATTAAAACTGCAGTTTTTGCTAATATTACGTTCTATGATAAACCATACAATGTTGATGGTTAAGTATCACATAAACACACCAGTCACACATCACGCCTGTTTCCCACGAAGGGTTAGGCAGAGGTGTTACCTATAGTACAATCACATTGTGCCAGTTAAGTTTATGTTCCATGTGGGGGTGAGCAAGATCAGCACACGTAATGCATTTTTATGATTAGACTGATAATGGCCAGACGGGAATCTTATTTCAGTGTTGTTTCTAATTCTTAGTTCTTTCCTCTAATTTCCAGCGCATCCAGAACCTGTACCGTCCCCGCATGGGCGTGGCCAACGAGCCCCTGCCCCCTCCGCCGGCCGCCCCGCCCGCGCCGCCCGACCCGCCCCCCAAGTACACGCCGCCCCCGTCTTACTCCACCGCGACGGGCGCCCGGCTGCTGAATACTATTAGGAGAAGCTTTAGGACGCTTAGAAGGTACAGCTTCTATGTTTTTAGGATGGTAACGGTGGGGTTTGGGGCCAGGCTCCCCAAATGTGTGTGTGTGTGTGTGGACCCCCGCCTACAACAAAACTCGAGTGTCAGATTTGCATCGTTGCTGGTCACTAACCATTATTGTGTCTTTCAAATCATAATTTGTGCAGATACTTTTGACTTGTAGTTGACTGTGTATATCTATCCTTACTCACACACACACACATCTCTATTGTACGTAATTTAAGGAAATTTCAACCTTATTTCTAAAGCAATAAAGTTTTTTTTAAATACATGACTGAATTTGTAAGGGAACACTGTAGATTAAAAATGGTCATCGGCGTTTTTACTATCTACGTTTTAAATCTGGATTAGTTCGAATGAATCATGTATTTGTCTTATTACATTACAGAATCACAACAGCGCGTCCCGAGCAAACCCCTGCCGAAGACACAACGCAGCTCCCGATAACCGTCAGCGAAACCGTAGAACGAGACGCCCTCGTCTCCCTGGAATCACAGCCACCGGATTACAGCGGCGTTTTCGCCACACCCTCTATAACCATCACAGACGAAACCGACTCAAGAACAACACGCCCTAGATCGTCTACATCTAGGAATTCCCTATCCCTAACCAGAGACTACCTTCGAAGATCATTCGTTCGGAAAAGCGATTCGGCGAAAAGTATTCGTTCGAGTCTTCGAAGGAGTTTTAAGTACGGCGGTGCCTTAACCAGCAGTCATGAACATTTGGTGAGAGGTGCTGAGCCCATGTCCAGCACTGTCGCCATGTCGGCCGTCAGCACGTCGCACGACACGCACAGCCGCGCGTCCGTCATATGATTTCTCTTAGTCCGCCTTAGAATATGGCATCACGAATATTTTTAGAGAATGCCTCAACCCGTTACAATGTATTTTTAAGCGTAATGTATAATGGGTGTAAAAGTACCCTTAACGAAACCACTCGTTCCCTCCGTCATTGCGATCATTTTTTTTTGTTCTAGATCATACCTGGGAACCTTCTAGTTACGGAGATATTGGGGGTCAAAGTTCCAACTTTTTCACCAAGTTTTTTTTTTAAATACATTTTTTTAATGTTGTAACTTTAAACACATCCACGAACCGTACTATACAATGCATCCATCAGCATAATGTGTTGAGTGTCGTACCGTAAAACGTGATTTTTTACCAAAAAGAAAAGTCGTTTTCCAGAAACATTTTTTGCGTAGAGTTACTTAGTTTGATGTACAGAATGCTTGGTGGACGGCCTCGTGAAGGGTCCGTTTACACCTGGTAGATGAATTACAGTAGTAGTGCATTGATTGGGTAGCTCTGATTACAAATAAACTTATGCTGGGTACACACATTGGGTGAAACATAACATAAAATGTAACACGCTGAAACAATTTCGCCTTGTTGTTGGGTTACATTTCGTGTTGCATTGCATACATTTGGACGGCTCATTTGTTACATTTCACGTTACGTTACACCAACGTGTACCCGGCATTAGAAAAAGGGTAATCATTTAATGCACTTGAACGTAGGTACGTAACAAATAATGTTCCCATTCCCGAATAACCATAATTATGTGTAATGGACCCGTTTTCAACGTTTTTTTTTTAAATATTTTTTTCACGACTGTTTGTCGTCGTTTTGTTATTAATTCGTGTTTAAATGTTAAGCTTAGGATCTTAAAATTGTTAGTACTTAATCGACCCTAACATAATAAGTAGTCATAATGAAGAGGAATCTCAGTTACTCCAATATTTTTTTAAACATTGTTAATCCTTTATTTTGTGTAAGCACAATAAATGAGCCATTTAGTTAGATGTATAAGTATAGCCTATGTGTACTTACATTGTATACTTAAATTGATAATAACCTCAGAGCTTAGAGAAAATGTGTTTAACATTTGGAAAATGTGAAGACGATTGTTGACAGTTATTTTTTAATGGAAAATGTGAATCAAACAGACTAGAAATGTGTTCTCGTTAAATTATTATGAGCGTGTTTTTCTAAATTATGAGAATGAGATGTTGGCAATGAATGCAGTTGAGTGTTAAATTTATTAGTGTGATAACTTGTAAAGAGCCATGCCTCTACCCAAATAATGTTTAGAAATGTGTGAAAACCCCATTTTATTCTAGAATAGAATGTCTATTTTAAAACTCGGTACATAAATATCGAAATATGTTGCAATTTTTATATTCCATTTTATGGAAATAATAATAATCGTTACGTAAAAATTAAAGTGTTCTAAATATTATAAAATCAGTGTTCGATAGTAACTGAGAACAATAATTGGCAGCAACCTCTTAGAAAATCGAGTTTGAATCGATATTGGCAGTTAAGATTTCGATATAAAGAAAACGAATCGAAGCAACACAATAAATCAGAGAATGAGTGTCGAATGCGTCAAGTACAATGAATTTAGTTCAGTAAGCGAACCGGTTGTTCGATAGTTTATAAGTAAAAAAAACGGCTTCTTTAGTTCCTTTCTTGCATTTATGTGAAACCGGCTACTCACTATTAAAATTGATATTGTTCTACCATTTATTTGGTATTTACGGGAATCATTTATTCACAAAGTTTGTAAGGGCATAAACAGGCGACGGACAAATTCTTGGCGCACTTTTTATACAACAACATGACCAACTCAGAATATGTACTAACAGAAATGACGCGCAAAAACGCACATCTCTGCCGTCTGTTTAGCCCTGTGTAAGAAATAAACGTCGAATTTTTTAGGTTAGTCATCTTTTTTTTCGAATTGAAATCTCAAAAGATAGTTTCAAGCTTTCGTGTCATACATTATCTTTACTATCTTCTTCGTCGAGATTAAAAGTTCGATCTCAATGCGTTGTGAACTGAAGCTACTTAATCAGTATTAATTTGGTTGTACTTGCAATATAAGTAGTGCGTAGCTGGCTCAGTGCATTTTGTGTTCTTCAAAATTTTATTTTTTTAGTTCTAGTCACCAATGCTTCCACCTTGTAAGTTTAAAACAATTTCGTAAAGCATCACATTTTACTAAAGCATATTATATTTTATTATTATAGCACGTTTTTATTGCACTTCTTTTATAATTTACCCTTTTATCTTGATTTTCCGCGTTCTTTTACATTCCGCATTGTTGCAATGTTTATAAATTAGATATTAAACATTTTTACACTACCATGAAAAAGTCGTTTTATTTTGAAAATACCACATGGCATCTGGTCGGTGCCTGACACACCGAGGGCGAATGGACTCGGGAGGTTGAGCGAGTGTGTAATCCAGTAAAAGAAATGGGGACAATCGCAATCAGACTGAGGTCCGTTGCTTAACTGGAACTCTCCAGGGCCGGATGGGCTGCACAACTTTTGGATCTCCAAATATCACACGCTCGCCTGGCGGCCGTTCCAGTCAGACTTAGAGACAGGGTTTCTGCCCGAGTTCCAACAGGAATAACCCACTTGCTCCATAAATCGGGGAGTACTGCGGAGCCCAAACATTATAGACCAGTTAGGTACCTGTCTTCCGACGGTCTGTAAAGTTCTTACATCCATTTTGAAAGCTATAATTACCAAAAACATTGGCGACATGCAGGAACGGGTGCCGCGGCTCTTAGCTATCAGGTTCGCCGTTCCTGAAGGAATCTGTCGACATGGCGGATAGACTCAGGATGGAATTTGGTAGGGACAAATGTGCTGTCATGGATGTAAAGCTCGTGGCTAAATAAGAACAGCCGCTCGGGTCGATCTTTAGGTTAGGCCGTGCTTACCTAGGTTGGTCCTTTGATGGGTCCACGAAGATCACGCATTACATACCGAGTTTCCTCCGTGCCTCGGAAAGCACGTTAAGCCGTTGGTCCCGGCTGTCATTTGTAGATCTTTGACAGTCGTTACAGGTAGTCCGAAAGCCCGAAAGTCGGACAACCAGTCTTACCAAGAGGTACCTAGCATTAACTGGGTTGTGGAGGTCAGATAGGCAGTCGCTCCATGTAAAATACTGGTATTCAGCTGCATCCGGTTAGACTGGAAGCGGACCCCAACATAGCTGGGAAAATGCTAGGCAGATGACGATGGATGTAAAGCGAGGACGAGGGGAGATTGCGGAATCTGTGGTTACCCAGCTCTTGGATTCCATAAATCTTAGATCCCTCTCAGCTACCGAAAACTATAAGTATTTGGGTAAGACAATAAGAACACAACCTCATCTAGCAGCACGGAATCGAAAAGTGCAATTCCGTGATTCCGTGCTTCATGCATTATACTTTTCTATCGCTCAGAACAGTCATTTGTTAGAGCGGAAGTGCTATCGCACGCGGCAGCATTGACGATGTCGTAGGTAACCGGCCGCCGCCGGCCGGCCGGCCGGCCGGCGGCGGTGGGTGGTCGGCTCCTGCCATGAGCGACAGAAAAGGACAGGAGCATATAAAAGTGCGATTCGGTGCTGCTAGGTGAGGTTGTACTCTAAGCCTGATATTATAGAGAGGGATAGATTAGGTTAGGCGGATGGCACTGATTGTTGACACAACGGTCCCACATGACGAGAATCTCGTGAGAGATAAACAAACCAAGTATTTTGATTTGCTTTGCGAGTTTGTAGGCAAGTGGGATGAGGGCTCAGCGATTTTGTGCCGATAGTCGTGTCAACTACTGGCTTATTTGCTAAGAGACTTAACAATACCTGAGTAGGCTCTCGCTAGGCAGCTGGATCAAAGGCTTGATTCAGAAAGCGGTACTTCTGGACACGGTTCGTAAGTTGTATTGGTAGGAGGTTACTCTCTTTGGAGCCCTGAGCGCCGGTAACTGGGACCCTGTTCTCGATACCGGTGGGCTACTATTTTATTGTTTTTTAAAGAAATATTTGAAAAAATGTATAAAGAAAGTTAAAAAAAAATACATCCTGTACTTTTATGACATCAATCGATAGGGTTAATCGTATGGATCAAATCTGTCTAAACACCAAGATAAATTAAATGAAAGGAGAACCATGAAATCTAAACTTATAAATTCAATGGGATAAGATAAAGCACTTTTATTCATGATGGATGATCAGAATGTTGGGCCACTAAAGGGATGAATGAAAGGCATGTGGCTGAGATGACAATGTCAAGGGCGATGTGTGGTGTAACGCGAATGGACAAAATATGGAATGAGTACATAAAAGGAAGTATAAAAGCGGCGCCGGTGACAGAAAAGTTGTGTGGTAATCGGTTAGGTATCGTGGTATGGACATGTAATGCGGAGGAATGAGGAAAATGTTGAGTATGAATGTAGATGGCTATAAGAGTAGAGGAAGACCAAAGGAACGATGGATAAACTGTGTGAAGGATGATGGATGATATAGCTAGAAAGGAGATGACGAGTAGTAGAGAAGAAAAAAACATGCTGCGCCAACGCCAAATAAATTGGGATTGGGTGGGTCTCATCAGTCGCATGCAAATTGACTGCTGGGTAAGTCTCCACACAGTGGGGGCCCACAGGTGGATGGCGCAGCTGAGGCAGATAGGTGTCGTGACGACCTGGACGCATACCGCGAGGGCTGGTTCTTTAGGTTTAAGTATTCTAATCTTTGGCTGGTTCGAGGTGGCGCGGAACAAGAACTTTTGACTTGAGGAAGGCCTTTACCCAGCATGCAGGGATAAACAAAAAAAAAAAACAAATTTATGGGAATGTAAATCTTTATTTTCACAAACTGTAAAAATTACATACATAATATTGAAAACATCTTAACACATACTTAAAGTCTTACAAATAGTACAGTTAGTTAAACAAGAATTAGTTATACAGTCCTTTAAAACAAGGAAGCCGAGGTAATGAAATGGTAATAATAGAATAGTTAAACGCAACAAGAGTAAAAGAAGAAGGAATGAAATAGAATTTTCTAGAATTGTAGATAAAATCGTTAAAAGCCGCAACCGCATTTTACGACCTCAACTTCTCTTGATTTGTCAAAAACCAAAAACGATTAACAAACTACGATTCCAAACACCGAGACTCATCAAGTGTTATTCGTTAAAACATGGAGAATAAGTTCATTACAAAATAATATTCAATATTTTTCTAGTTAATAAGCATGCAATGCAAAGTAATGCAAATGTTGGTCAAAAAAATCACGTGGATACGAAAATTTTATAAAAGTAAACATAAAATAGTACAACACAGTTGTAATTAAATTAATTGTAAGATCACAATGTCAGTCAATTCAATTAAATAGTTCGTACTCGTAAACTCGAGTTATCTAATCAAAGAGTTCATATTGAGTAACGATTTAGCTGCTTTCGAATCAGTTGGCTCTTTCTTCTTTGATGGGTCCAGCATGAAGCATTTCCACAATCTGTAAAAGACAATTTAAATTAATATTCTGGCGACGATCCCAAATAAATTGGGATAAGGGGCAGGAGAATGATGATTGATGATTCTAACTGACGGATAGACAGCGCACAAGGTATATCAAGGGATACGCGTTTAATAGGGCAAGCCTTACCTATTAAACGCGCGACGGAAAATCGTGCGTACGTTTAGGGCTTAATTTGAACTGTGCACCTAAATTCTGGCGTTTCATAAATGGGTAAGTGGAAAACAAATGCGGAAACATTAACTCATTGGGGGTCTTTATTTTAACGTTGACTGTCAATACTTGCTGCTCGGTCTGTACCATACAGGGGATGCCCTTACTGTGGTCGTTTAGTTTATAAGTTTTTTTGCACTGGCTTGGGACGTCACAGGATTGCTCGTTTCTAACTGCAAGATGCAATATTAAAAAAAGAAGTTACCTGAGTGTCTCATCAGCTCCAGCGGACAGCACAGTGGTCCCGTCAGGCGACAGCGCGAGATGCAACACTCGCGCCATGTGACCGTTGAGCTCGGCCACGCGCGTCATCACCGGGTACTTCCAGATCACCAGTTGATTGTTAGCGTAGCCGTGGCCTGAGATTAGTTCCTTGTAGTGGGTGCTCCAAGCTATTGAGCACACCTGGAAAATGGAACTGATGTAGTGTTTCATTGAAAGGAAAAATACTGTAATTTGGTACGTTTGGGTCATTCACAGGGAGCGATTTTCTCAACCGTCGGAAGGCGAGAATGCCTATGCAAGAGTTGAAGGGCGATAAGGCCATTTTGTCGAACTGTGATTAGAAGTAAACTTAATACTCACAGTGACAGTTAAAACTGTCCAGTAAAACATAGTTTTCAGGACATGTTTCAATATTTTTGACATACAAAATAAAATGTTGTAATTACATTAAATTAAGGTGAAGTTATACCTGTGACTTAGTATCAACAGTGTTAAGATTGGCTCCAGTCTTGATGTTCCAGATGCGTATAGTTCTGTCGGCAGTACCACCGCCACTGGCTAAAATGCCCGCACTCCATGGACACCAGGCAAGACCTTTCACTGCTGCTAAATGCTGACTGAAAGTGAGGAAAATTATGTAAACTAGGAAGAAATTGGCAGTGAAGTATAAAAAGATATAAACCTTTGTATAGCACATACACTGTAACTCCCTTGAAAACGATCAATATTGCTGTACACAAGATCTTCGGAGTATTATTTCAAGAGTTCAACATTTTCAAAACCGTTGATGAATTGTTAATTTCACAGCACCCGCTGGACCGCGATATAGATAGAACACGCTCGAATAGAAGTCGACTGTTCCTACTTCGCACATCGTTTATTACCTATTTATTGGATTTAAGATAATATTAGGTTTTTAACAACTTACTTGAATGAATACAGGTACTGTGATTGCGAGTAGTGCTGTCCTTGTGCTAGTGGCCAGATATTCAGTAAATTGTCATTGCCGCCCGAAGCAAGACATTTACCGTCAGGGGACCATTTCAACCCGCAAATCTGTGTAATTAATGAATTAAGATACAATTATAATTTGCTCTGGAATGAAATGATGATGATGATGGATTGATTTGTTCATGAAATTCGCCATGCAAAAGATTATATTCGCCATGCAAAAGATGAAATTCGCCATGCAAAAGATGAAATACATATTCTCTCAATCTGATTGAAAGCGGTTATAGATCAATGCTCTGTAATCACTTTTAATCAGGTATAATTTCAGAATACGATTCCTTTAGAATTTATAATACAATCAAAGCGTTCGACATTTAAGCGTCGTTCACTGCAACGCCTTATTTGTGAACCACACTTAGGCCCGTATTACAGAACGTCACTCAATACTCAAGCATCATTTAAAACTAGTTTCAACCAATCAAATGGCTTGAATCTAGTTTTAAATGATGCTTGAGTATTGAGTGACGTTCTGTAATACGGGCCTTAGACGTTAAGAGCATGGTGTTTAGTTGCTGATTGCTAATAATGATCTGCGAATTACAGCGTACCTCCTGTGTATGCGCATGTATGGTAGCTACAGCGTGGTCTCTCTGGCGCACGTCGTGATGCACAATGTTACCGTCGCGAGCGCCGCTGCTCACGACGTACATGTTCCATGCGAGGGAGCCCACCCGGCCAGTGTGGCCGTCCATTACCTGTAAGAATATATTGATTGATAAGGAAAACAGCTAATGCTGATGTGAACTTTCTTCTATCGCACGCAAGCAAAGTCTTTTTTGCGTGTCAAATTCACTCAAATTTTATCTGTCTAGTTTGTAAGCGTAACAAACTTAGACACACAGTGTGTGGCCACCACTCAGTCAAAGCCTTGCTCCATCGGCCATCTCCGCGTCTAGCCAGATGCCCTACCAAAGTCCACTTGAGGCGCACCGCTCGGACCCCGACGTCGGCGTCGTAGACCTTCGTCGGACGGTGGATTTCGCTTAGATATGATTTAAAAAAAGGGAATTTGCTTATCATTTTTTAGCAAATGTGTATGGATTTCACATTATTTACTTACCCTCAACCTCTTAATCTTCTCACAATCCCACAGTTCAACTGTTGCAGCAGAAGTCCCCACAGCGAGGTGCGACCCGCCTCCCTGCACCCATTGCACTGAGCAGACGGTCTCGGAACCTTCCAGAGTGCACAGCTGCTCGATCTGGCCCGAGCCGGCGTTCCACAGGTACACGGAGTTGCCGAGAGCGACCGCGAGGATGTTTGAGGAGCTCCAGTCGACTAGGTTGAGGTCTGGTTGGCAAAATATGGTTAGAAAGACACTAATTGTGAATGTGGGTACAAATGAACAAACATAAGCACTAGTTAGGATAGGAATCGCTAGTAGGAGATGAAATATGATTTACTATGTAAATAACAATACTTTCTAGAATAACTCCTAGTTGGATCCAATTCTTTCCCAAATTATTATTGCAGCTTTCATATAACTCATAGCATTGCTATACCATTATATTTTCAAAGAAAACTAAATAACTTCGACAAATAAAACAGGAGTGGAAGGAATGGGGGGGGAGACCTTCGCCCAGGAGTGGGACACATAAGGCTAGCAAAATATAAGAATAAAACAGTCTTTTGTGATCTATACCTAGCTTTTTTCAAGAATAACTTGTTAATCGTCGAATTGTTAATGGTGGAAGATTGGTACATATACATAACAAATACTTACAGTAGTCATCCAAGATATCAGGTGCATCCAGTATTCTGTCAGGAGCTTGTGGAATGTATCTTGTTGTATTCTTTACTGAAGATGGAACTTTAGCCTGAAAAGATAATTGCATGTTAGTAGTTATAAAACTTAGTGTTTCTTTCATATTTTGCAGGGTAGACCAAAGATGGAATAAGCATCTGTCCAAATAGGCAAAGAATCAGCATTTTACGTAATTTCAGCAGATAGTTCCATAAACCCTTCACCTATGAAAGAACTAATTGAAACTAAACTAATAATAATTATTCATTTTCTGTACATAGCATATTATAGCTCCAAAGAACAATAAGATAGAAGCTGTAAGTAATTATTTACAAGTTGTAATGAGAACTAAATATCACCAAATAGATCAACATTATGCTATAGACTCCCATTTAAGTACCCACCAATAGACACACAATGTAGGTGTCTTGACAAAGTAGAGACTTTAAGACCCCTTCATTGTAGAAAAGAGTTTAAACTGAACTTATAAGCCTTGTTAGTGAACAGCATAGTGTAAGTGAAAGCAAGCACAGATATACCTGTGAATACACAACTCTAAGTCTGTTCTGGTAGCCCTCAGGAGCTGCCGGTGCTTTGCAAGTGTACTGCAGTAGTCGTCCAGGTTCTGTGTCAGTGAGTGCTCGGCCGATCGCTTCTCCTGCTGCTGTTTGAGCTACTACTTCTTCGTTCTTGTCTTCGTCACGGCTCAGCTGTTTTAAAATAGGTATGAATGTACTGCTCATTTTATTGTTTTTAGTATGAAACAGAATTAGCATAATACAATATTAATGTACTAGTAATTTGTTGTGGTGGGAGATAGGAAAAACTGATTGAGAATACTTTGTTTGGTTTAGCTGTAGGTAACATCACTAGTGATTTTTGAAAAGGGTAATCTTCACAGATGATGATGATGATATAATGTTGAGCTTGATACACATCAAGCTTAAGATCACTGAAAAATCCAAGCTCTGTGCAGAATCAATGTGTGAATTATGAAAATGTTACAATTTAAGTAAACATTCAAATGTCTTACTTTAAATCCATGAAAGGCTGAAAATAACAAAAGGTACACATAATATTTCAAACAAACAGTAGTTTGTTGTTTTACTCACAAAGAAAATGCAGTAGATTATAACAATATTTAAAATCATGAAAAAACTTACCATATAATGGCATAAGTCATAGTTAGAATTACTTCTTGACGGAATGAATCTGTCAGCTTTGTTGGGAGTCTTCGATGCTTTGTTAGGAGTTGGCGTTGTTGAGCGACCTGCAAGGTATAGACGGATAACTTTTCCTTCAAGACTTGATGCTTACATTCCAAGGTAACATTGCAGGCATGGTATAGCAAAGAGAGCTGTTTGAGACAAGGCAAGGAGAAATAGGTAATAAAGCTTTTAAGCTGTTACTAGTACTGGGGACTTTATTTAAACTACGAAAGCGAACACAAAAGGCCGAAATGCCTTTAAAACATACACATGCCAACTTTATTACAAAATTCTGTCTTTTTTGTAGTTTATTCAACAACTTTACCTGGAGATTTGTTCTTCGACGGCGTCTTCTTGCCCTTCTTATTTTCATTGCGCGTCGGTGTCTTGTTACTAGAGAGCACGCTATTGTTACAACTCTGATTTGCCGACAGAGACAACTTCTGCATCGACTGGTTGCAAGCACTCAAGTTCACATTTGAATGGTTCTTGAAAGAAGTACTCAATGGATTTATGTTCTCACTATTGGACTTTTTCGCCCAGCGCTGAAGAGGGCCTCGAGTTATCGGTCCGTCCATTGTCGCTAAACTATTTATTTCATTTAAATAGTTGAACTGGGCCATACTTCCACTAAATCACTAACTACACTAGCGATCCTTAGAAATCAAATACTGTCCAAAAAACACAAGTTTTATCATTCATAAATGCACGATAAACACTCAATAGAGATAAATCAAATTATTCATCAAAAGAATAAAATCATAACGTAATGACAGTCGATTGTAAAAATACGTTGGTTTGAAATGTTTGAAAAGATATTTCTAATTTAAAATGTTGCCAGCTTATTGAATTTACCACTGGAAAGTGGAATGAAGAGTAAATCTTGACTTTGGCATGTTCGAAGAGAAAACCAAATAAACAACAATTTTTTTATCTCATTCTTTGAACCGAGAGAAAGATTAATCGTACTGCAAGATTAACATGTGAAATAGAAATTAGGGCAGCAAAAAAAGAAAAAAACCATTCTAACGCGTAAAATTGCAATATTATTATTAATACTGTTAATTTAAATATTAGCAAGATGCGTGTTAAGTTATTCAGTTTCATCTTTTACCTCACATCTGTTTATCTTAAATCTCCAATTTTATACAATATTTTCAACATTCCAAAATCATATTTTTTCTTTAATTGTAAGTATTTATTCTTTTGAAATATTTTAACAAAAACGGGTGTTTCAAATTTATGCATGGACACACCTTATAGTGTTGCAATTTAAATAAATTCAAATAAATAATAGAACGGCTGAAGCAATTATTTGTTTTTTTTCTTGTATTTATCGAAACGCTAGTGCCTTTAAGGTGAATGCTCCAACCAGCCCGCGAAATTCAAAATTTCTTGCGTTTTTTGCAATTTGCAGGCCAGTGCTAGGTTGTATGTTGATTAAAATATTATTCGCGGCTGTAAGACATATGTAGTTACAGAATTATAATCATCAAAATCACCAATACAACCCTCACCGTTCATAAAGGTGTAGGAACAAAAAAAAAACAGAAAAAGTAATTCCTACAGCTTTATGAACTTAGAGCGTTTTATTGATGATTTTGATGATTATAATTCTGTACCTACATATGTCTTACAGCCGCGAATAATATTTTAATCAACATACAACCTAGCACTGGCCTGCAAATTGCAAAAAACCCAAGAAATTTTGAATTTCGCGGGCCTGGTTGAAGCATTCACCTTAATGAATAATTCTGTCACAATATCAAAGTTGCAGCAAATTTGAAATCCAACAGGGCTCCAGTGATTTTGTTACTATTTATCTACTTTCTCAAGTCGCCCTAAAATATGAATATAATCATAATTGAATAATATTGCGCATTGGTCGGAGTTGGATTGATTGGGTGATGTACAGTCGCCAGCACATCAAGTAACCACAAACTGTCAAACTCTAAATATTTACTTACGTTATAACGTTAAGTTCAAAATCAAATGAGAAAATTTGTCAGTTTGTTGTAACTTGGTGCTCTGGCGACTGTACATCAAGCTACTACAATCTGTCTTCTTCAATAAATTTTCAACTGTATCGGTAAAGCATTAGGTTTATGGTTGATTGGAAAAAACGTCTGTACATACGTCGTTTCACAGTTTATTTATGCTGCGGCCACACTACCGTGCAGTGGCGAAGGGTGAAAATTGAGTCAGGGCTGGGAAAGCCGAAGAAAACATATTTTTTTTGTTTTTTTTTTCTGTTTTTTTTTACCTCATTTTCGTTATCAGTGACCTCAAAAACCATGAAAATGATAAACCTGATGGAAAATAAAAAAAAAAATTGTTGGCACCATTTTGAAATTTCATTTTGACCTAATTTTCGATATCATCGAACCTGAAAACCATGAAAATGACACCCATGACGAAAAATCCGAAAATAAAAAGTGAATCTATCTAGTTGGTACCAAATACGATATCGACCATTACTCATTCTCCCCTACATGCGTTCTTTTTCTGCCCCTGTAGTAACTCGATAATCTTCGGTACTTTACTGAGCTCCCTACAAAACGGTACTACCAGCCACAGTAGTGTGCGCGTCCATTCGATTTTGGTTCTGAATTCTGACACCGGCTTATTTGGCGCCACCTGTTGCTTTATTTGTTGACATGAAAAATGTGACTCCGCTACTGAATGTGTTTTCAATCCTATGATGTATTAAATGGCTGTATGTACTGTGATGTGTTTGTAATATACTATTTGTCTACAGTAGACACAACACACCAGGTCCGAGTGGATGGTTCTCGAAGGGAAGCCGACATGAATCGGCTTCTTAGGTGCTTTCGGCCCTGCTACCGTGATATGGCAATAATTATGTAGCCACGATTATGCTGCGGCCACACTACCGTGATATGACAATAATTATGGCCATAATTTTAACAACAACTAATGTTACGGCTACACCTCTACCGTTCTACCGGGTTGTTACCGCAATAATTATAGCATTTAATTACCGTTTAAATTACTGCGTGAAGTGGTATGGTTACACTAGAGTTTACCTAGATATGTCAATATGTAAATTAGGTGGTAAACATATCATTTTTCAAGATGGAGGTTGAAGCTGCAGCTGTGTTGTATTTTATGAGAAGTACTACTACTACGATTTTTATGGGCTTTTTGTCGGGTATCCCAAAGAGACGGTTCCGATTGGAATAATTCCAAAAATTCGAGCGCTTTTTCATTTGACCACTCCATGTCGGTCGATACGTGCGTCGACATTAAGCTCATGTTGCACACTGGACAAACGGTAGTGTGGCCATAAACGCAATAATTACTGCGGTAATCTTCTTTGATGTGCGAAAAAAGACCGCCGCTGGAGCTATTGTCTACCGTCATTTGCCATATTGATTGGCGTAGACAGAGATACTCTGTCTACGTTGATTGGCATTGTAAAATTATGACCATAAATCGTGGTTACACCTAGGCGTTATTGAAGTTATGGCAATAATAATTGGCATATCACAGTAGTGTGGCCGTAATGTTACGGCCATAATTTTACAATGCCAATCAATATGGCAAATGGGATACCCAACAAAAAGCCCATAAAAATCGTAGTAGTAGTACTACTCATAAAATACAACACAGCTGCAGCTTCAACCTCCATCTTGAAAAATGATATTTTTACCGCCTAATTTATTGACATATCTAGGTAAACTCTAATGTAACCATACCACTTCACGCAGTAATTTAAACGGTAATTAAATGCTATAATTATTGCGGTAACAACCCGGTAGAACGGTAAGATAGTGTAGCCGTAACATAAGGTAGTGTGGCCGCAGCATTAGGTACCGCTTCTTGTTATTATGTTGTCTAACCTGATTGTCTAAATGTACACTAGGCAGTGGAACCCATAGACATATACAGTATAAATGGGGGAACCATTCAAACTCGTAGTATAAATTAATTCCCATCAAGTTAGCCAGCGTTGTGTTTAGCCATAAATAAACGATCAAAGGACTGTATGTATCTAGCTTGGAGTAGCATTCGAAATGAGTTGAGGGTTAACTTTTGCATGTTTTTGACTACTCGCTCTCCTGGCGAAACGAGATCTCTTGCTGTGAATTTAGTTCCGTTGGTGGGTCTGGATATTCTCTTTGCATACCTTCATTTGATAAAGACTGAAACGATAAGGTTTTTTTCATGTATGTTCTTACTAGAAATAAAATAAATAAATTTATTATCAAAAATATATTTAAAAAAATATTTTCCTTATTACAAAACCAATTACTTTAATAAAATATAATTTCGTTGTTAGCTGAAATATTTGAGACAGTAAAAATTTAAGATTGCATTGTCATTAAATTATGCTGGGTTTGATATATTAATTAAAAATAACATACTATTTGTAAAACACGAATTGAGCATTATAATGGTAAAGTTCCGTAGTCCAAAGGGGATTTATTTTTCAATATTGATATTAAGTGCTCAAATTCATTTAGGGGTATATTGAGCAAAATGATAGTGTTTTAGAAGTGGAGTAATTTTCAGAATATTAGGTAGGTATCATTTATTGATCAATATTCCTCTTTGGTTTGAAATCAATTTTGTATACTAGGCGGATCTTGGATACATCACGATTGAGTTTTACGTATATCACATTAGTTACTACGGAACCCTACTTTATGCGCTTACGACACGCAATTGGGCGGCAATTTTTGATTAACCTTTCTGTGCAGTGGCATAAAAATTAAGATAAAGCTATAATTTTCTAAAGTAATAACAAAATTTTGAATCTAACCACTGCAGCAAAGGTTAAAGTCTCATTTAATAATTATTATAATTATTTTCAGTAAAAAAACTATTTACTGTATAAAATCGGAAAACTATAAAATAAAATGTCTAATAAAATTATGTACAATTTAAATCGTTGTTCATACTTGTTCCTATCTTCGTGTGGGTTCACAGAAAGGATGCATGCTAGGACTTAGGACCTCGCTCACGACCACAACTTGTCGCATGACCGGCCGCTATCTTGAACAAAACTGGTCGGGCGCCTGGTCGTGGGACCTTCTTTCTGGTTTCGACCAAGTCTCTTCTGCGGCCAAAAGACGTGGTCGTGGCCGCGTAAAGCGCGAGGTGTTTTAATGCTTGCACCACAAGGTAAAGCTATGTTCTTCACTCTTCTCTTCTCCTGTTCGTTTACACTATTAGAATCCTAGAGCATTTAAACAGGCTATGGCATTTATAATGCGTTGTTCTCGTATATAAAAATAACTTTAAATACTATATTTTAGTATGAAAAACTTGTGCGTGGTTTTCTAGTAAAAAGTGTCGTATTTTGCCGTTTCTAGTTTACATGCTCTAGGTTCATTTCATGGCATACGCTTCCCTATAACTAAAACATTTTTCATAAGAAGTTTTGATTTTGTTCAGAAAATTAGGACTATTTTCTACACTTCTACATATTTAGAAGTGTCGGTAAATATAAACGTTTATAAACTACGTCTTATTATTTAAGCACCATTACATTATTTAGTTCATAATTAAAATATATATTTACGTTTAACAGAGAGATCTATTGACTTAAAAATAATTACATAATATTTAAGAATTGCCTACAAATAGGGTAATTTTGGGATTTATGCAGCCATTTTTATTTAGATATTTCTATTGAATTTTTAGTTCACAGTGAGCAAACAACATGTGACCATTACGTTTGTTGTCTGAATTATTTGGAAGCATAAATGTCTTACTTCAAATATACTTTTTCAAAAGAAAATTTAACTAGTAAAGCCGAAAGATGGCACACATTTCATACGTAATTCCTGCTCACTTTAGAGATGTACTTACCGAATTTTATTTTACTCGACTAATGTAAGTCATTACTTCTCTACTATCATATTATTGCATTTTTTTTTAAATACCGAAGGGGTAAAATACATAAAACCCTCAGTATCAATAAAATAAAAAAGAATTGATTTATCTATAGAATAAAAACATTCAAATTAAAGTACCTATTTTGATCCAGGTCACCCAAATCCAGTATTTGTTTAATTGGATATACTTATCCAAAGGACAAAAATAATTTAATTTCGACTAAACGAGGAGATAGTTTACCCAAATCAAATAAAGCATACCTGTACTGGTGGGATCAACATTACAATAATCTCATACTTAAATGTACTATTCTAAAATAACAGTTTGTTCATGATTAATATAACAGGATTGTGTGAAGCAATATCCATTTAAAAATAGGGTGTGGTTAAGAAAATGCACTGGACTAGCACAGAGAAATGGAAGTCTCAAATAATATTCTAGTTTAGTTGTCATTTAGGCTTCTGAGGCATTAGGATGAAAACCCACAGCTGCAGATCTCCAATAATAGTATTCGAATGGCTTTAAATCTCTTTAAGCTGTCATTTCTAAACACAGCATTTGAACTACAAACAATCGCGAAGACCTTAAAGAAAATAAAAGTTACGAGTAAAAGTTTATACTATTTAAAAATAAATGCATTCAAGGCAGTGTTTAGTATTTTAGTCCTTAAGTATTTCATTGAGCAGTTCGTAATATTATAGTTTTAATCATTGATATGCCATAATACTTATTGCCCTTTGACCGTCAACGACATCGTTTATTGCAAATAAGTATTAGAATTGATTTACTTTCTAACAATAGACTGTGGTATAGCCCTACCTTATTTGGCGCTTCACAAAAAAAAAACAAATGGCAACATTGTTTTTAAACCTAATCAGTAACAATAGCACCAAAATTAATCGAATTACTAATAACGATGATGCAATAAACTTGACAGTAAAAGGGAGGTATGGATACTGCTTCACTTAACCATAGAAAGAAATAATCCTTCGTATAGAAGCGAAATTGAGTCTATTATATGGATACAGCAAGTCATAGACTAATATTAGCTGTGGATTGGTTGAAAGTCACACGGCTTATCAACGCAACGCGATTTAAACGCGTTCGAAACGAGAATTTCGTTTCTGCACGAAGGATATTCCTTTTTTAAATGACATAACATTAAATGGCAGTGGCGCTATGCTATGTGTTGTTCGTCCGCATTGCGTTCATGATATGGATGTATCCAGGGTTGTCGACTGTGACAAAACATGAGAACTTCTCGTCGTGACTCAGCCTCTTCGCGTTCATACCTGATAATTTGATGCATGCTAGGATTTCTTTCCTTTTGGAGCCTTCTTTGCACCTGTTAATGAAAAATAATGATATACAGGTTGGAATTGAAATCGTGTGACATATCGAAACAGGAGATTTAGTAATTACTTAATCGTTTTAAATTGTCCCACGCGAGATATTAAAATTTATGGGAAAAATCAAATTAGTCAGCAATGAGACTTACAGCCATGGTTGGCAGTGTAGACGCCATCTAGATGAACGACCTTAAAAAAGGAGGCAGCCAGACTGTCTTACAAAATGGCTACAGAGGGTGGAGCTCAGAGTAATGCGGTACAACTCGAGAAAGACCTATGTCAACTCATTGATGATGTGTGTAGTCTATCTTACTGTCAACACTCCTTTTCTGTACATGCAGCAGACTGCAAAAACCAGACCAGTAATAAAAAAGCATAAGACTCACGTTTTCCTTTTCCAAATAACCTTCCAGCATTGCTGCGGTAGGTCACCGTCTCCAAAGAAGAAGTTGCAAGTCGACGATGTAGCGTTCGAGCTGTTATTTGTGTTTGGCGTGTCACATCTACTCTCTAATGGACTGCCGATCGGTGTCATGGCGTTGTAAGTTCTGTAAGTATATAAGAAAATTATTTATTTAATTTCAGTAGTGACAAATATGTCTAGGAGCAGTTAAATGTGTGAGAGACGGAATTACTAAATAGGGATCAATAGAGTAATAGTCTTACTTAATAGAAGTATAATAGCGGGTGTGAGAAAAACAAAGTTACTGATATTCGACTGGAACCGAATTTTTATGGAGGTTTCAATGGAGTAATTTTTTACTAAATGATAGAAAAGCAGACGAAAACTTATTCTCGTAAGGTGAGCAAGCAATCTAACCTGCTAATAAAAGTGTCATCCTCTCCCGCACGACCATGGATGACTACCTTAGTTTTAATGCGGTACATTTTCATGAAAAAATGTGTACTTTATTGTACTAGCGAGTTTAAAAAATGTACTATTATTACTACTTACTATTTATTTATATTTTTAATCTAATTTATATCCCACTTTACGAATTACGTGTTGCAAAATGTAATTTTATTGAATTTTGCCTACTTAGAAATAGTAATAGCGTAACATAGTGCTATAGCTGCACCGCAGAAAAAAATCTCTTTAAAACGGGCAAATGACTGCTTAAAATTATTTATAAAATGGAGTAAATTTCAGTACAATATATTTATATAACTTTTCATGTTAAAGTTGATAAAAATACCTAAAATCTATAGTGGTCGTGGCAGAAAGTTTCTACCTAGCACGGCCACGGTCGATATGTTATAACAGCGAAAATATGTGAGTACATTTTTTAAACTCGTTAGTACAATAAAGTACACATTTTTTCATGAATATGTACCGCATTAAAACTAAGGTAATCATCCATGGTCGTGCTGGAGAGGATGACACTATACTCCATCGGTTTAGGTAGTTAACTAAATGTAAACAATCTTAGCATGTCTTTTATCTAAAAAAATGACTAAAAATTGTATCTAAAAATGTTTACAATTAGGTATTTACTTAAATAGATGTTAGGTAATTAACTTCATTTAAATAATCTTTGTATGTCTTTTATACGATTTATTTTACATAAAAAGACATATCAAGATTGTTTACCTTTAGTTAACTACCTAAACCGATGGAGTATAATAAAAAAACCCTCAAATACAAATAAAATTTAATTGAAAAACATAATTTACCTCTTTCCAATCTTATTCTTCTGCGTCTTCATAACCTGGGTGATATTCCACCAAACAATCTCCGTTGCCATGGTAACTAACACCAGCGGTGGTTGTTCAGTATCTGCGTCGTCATCTTGTGGTGATGAGAAGTGATACGGTGATTGGACCGGATGCGGTGATGACGTCATTGAGTTGCGGTTTGAACGGTTCGGGACGGGGGAGAATGAACACCAATGGACTTTGGACTTGTGGTGTTTTAGTAAGCATAGTTGACGTCGCCCTCTGATGTTCCATACCTGGAAAAGGAAAATGGTGATATAAATCTATATGATATTTTGTCAGCACGTGGCGCAGTGGCTGAGCGATTGCCTCCTGCTCTGCGTGCCGCGGGTTCGATTCCCGCACAGAACAAAATATTTGTATGGCTTATAGGTAGTTGTTCCGAGGCTGGCTGTTTGTGTATGTGAGATTTAATTTTTTGTACACGCACCCACGATACAGGAGACATTCCTAGTGTGGGGCAACGTTAAAGAGATTATATAGAATACATTTTGATTACACCAATATTAAAAAAAAATACCAGAACTAAAATGGTGTATGCATAATTTCAGCTCAATCGTTTAAAAACGCATTATGATATAAACTGTATTTGTGGCTTTCGTAGTAATGAATTAGGAAACAATAGAGAGATATTTCGCGTGTTTTCATAATATTTTTCTTAAGCTAGTTAAAATATATGTACAGTCAAATAATTTTCTACACTACAATCTACACTTCTATACTAATACTAGCTTTTGCCCGCGGCTTCGCTCACGCCGTAATCACTTAGCGGTGTGAAATATACTTTACGACGTATTCTCATACCTACCAAATATACGTAACAAATTTCATAAAAATCGGTAGAGCCGTTTCGGAGGAGTGCGACCACAAACACCGTGACACGAGATTTATATTGTATAAGATTATAAAGAGGTAAAATTTGCTTGTAAGTTTGTATGTAGGGGGTAATCTTCGGTACTACTAATCCGATTCAAAAAAATCTTCCATTAACGGGAAGCTACATTACATTTAAAACGTCCCCGTGGGCAAAAGCTAGTAATATTTTAAAGGTAAAGTTTGGAAGTAATCTTCGAGACTACGTATCCGATTTCGAAAATTCTTTCACTGATGTAAAGCTACACTATAACCAAGTGCCATAGGGTACCTTTCTTCGACGCAGACGAAGTCGTGGGCAGAAACTAGTTAAAAATAAAACTACAAAAAGCAGTCTTTAAAAACTTACCACGACATTCCCGGAATCAAGTCCCAACGCTAGAACATTTCCGTCCGAAGTGAGATCACATGACACAATAACATTGTTCAGTCTGTACTCTTGAATAGTTTGCAGTTCTACTTCATCGCGTTTTAGCTCAAATGTCTGAAAACACAAAATTAAATATATTTAATAAAAACTCCTTCCGCTTAGCGCAAATTGTCGCGGTGCATGATAATTGTAGCTAATTCACTGAGGGGTCCGAGCTCTCAGGGGGTTGAACCCCAGCACACCCACCATGGGTGTGCATCTTAGAGCATCGAGAAAATGCTGCAGGAAAATGCTCTTTGGAATCCGACCGACGTAGTATTAATTGTATGTTGTACAGTGTGATTTCAGCAAATCCGACGCCGTAAGAAATATTAGACCGCAGTGGTAGTTTATTCTTGAGATATTTTACAAGTTTTTTTTTGAAAAAAAGATTGCTTTTTCCAGACATTATTTGCAAAAGATTTTTGTAAAAATAAACCATTTCGTTGATTGGAATCGGAACGAACTCGACTAAGCGATAAGTAATAACGGTCTTGATTACTGACAAATCAATTAAATAAAATATTCACGCTGCTTCAATGTATCCTTAAAAATATTAGTGAAATATACCTGAAACGCTTTATTCTTCTTCTCACAAATGACAAGAATATTATTCTGCAGTGCCGCAGAACTGATGAACACATCAGATTGCCTTCCGTTCAGTATTGTCAGCAACTTCAGATTCCTGCCACTCCACAGTTTGATAGTCGCGTTGAATTCTACTGTGATGATACCAAAGTCTTTTACGAAGAAACAGTCGACCAGGCCGCTGCCTTTGCAAAGACTTTTGTGTTCCCCGTTGGGGAAGGCGCGGTCTCGTGAACTGATGCTTGTTTCGCTACTCGAACTTGATAGCCTTTCTAAGTGGCCGTTCTTTTTCTTAATTCCTGAATAAATCAAATGTAGAATAAGAAGCTGTATTAGAATGTGAACATCGTGATCGATAGCTGTTACGAAATCAATGCTACATAATGTTTTAATGTCGCGCCAGTAAAACGTAGGTATGTAGTTACAGAATTTTAATTATTAAAATCATTAATAAAACCCTCTAAGTTCATTGAATCCCATTGAATGACTTTTCCAACGTTTTGAATGGGGTTAAATGAACTTTTTACCCCCTTTTTTTACTGGCGCGACTCATTTTTCATCGGCTTACAACCGGACATATAAAAAAAAAAACATGCAAATTGCAAAAAACGTAAGAAAATTTGAATTTCGCGGGCTACCCTGGCGCTACCACCTTAATATAAATTCGTTAGCCAATATGCTGACAACTTTAGGAATAAATTGAAATGAGAATTAATTTCCCTTTAAAGTTTTCTTGTATTGCACTTTCAAATATCTTAAGATACTAATATCCAGAAACATCTATTACTATATAAATGTTACCGGCCAAACTCGATTTCAGTCCAAACTAGATTGTCCTAGGTCAAACTGGTTTACTGGTTTATTGTGTTAGGATACACTAACCCGAACAAACCAATTACACTGCAGCCAACTTGGATGTGGCGCTCGCCGGTAGCTGCCGCGGCACGCCACGCTCGCTCGGCGCGCACGGGGTTGGTCAGTTAACTAACCTAACCCATTTAGGCGGGTTGCTCTATGATCGCCCTTTTGTAATGAGCCCTAGTTTGGCCTGAAATCGGGTTTGGCCGGTAACATATATATATAAACATCTATCTATCTATTGCAAATGTCGAATGACACTTGTCCCAGAAAATGATCGCACAAATTCGCACTATTAATAAGAGACTAGTATAGTAAAACTCACCCTGAATATCATTCAGTATCTCCTGCGAACCAAGACTATTATTGCCCCTCTGCATCATCTCAGGTTTCCAATCCCCATTCGCCATCAAGCGATAAGCCATCAAACAAGTATTTTTTCCCGCAACAATTAACAAATTAGGGTTAACAAAGTTTAGGTATTGCACTGGGCTATATACATCCATAATGGCGGCATTTTCTTTCGTTCGGAGCGTATATTTCTTCACAGTACCAGATTTGAGCCCGTAAATAATGTATTGGTTGCACGGAGAGATTTTCACTCTGGTAATATATTCGTCTGCTTTTTCTGCGATTTCTGTTAGTACTTTTCTGCCGCGCATAACCTGGGAGGCGGATAAAATTATGATTGTTAAATGGCAGTTTTTATAACCTTGAAAATTCATCATCATCTACTAAGCCTTTTCCCAACTATGTTCGGGTCGGCTAACTGGATGCAGCTGAATACGAGCGACTACCTATCTGACATCCACAAACCAATTAATACTGGGTACTATATACCCTTTGGTAAGACTGGTTGTCAGACTTTCGGGCCACTGAACACCAGTAACGACTGTCAAAATTCTACAAATGACAGCCGGGACCAACATTGAAAGTTTACACAAACTTTTAATTTGTAAACATGCACTACTAATGCCTCATATGACTCATAAGAGTAAAATAAATGAAGGGAATGTATACGATACATTTGCGCAAAACGATCATAGCTCCAGAATGCGGCAGTTGATGAATGATAAAACAGGGGTGTTTTACCTATCAGTGGACGAAATTATGTTTATAACTTAGCGAGGGGATGGTGAGAGGCAATTCAGAAAGCTGTTTTAACAGGGTCTGAGATGGTAAACAAAGAAAAATACAGTTCATAAATATATGTAAAACTATCGTTGATACTATTACATACCTGAATATTATTTTTATCATCAACCACAGCCAATAAAGGTTGTAGTACACCATCATTGTTATTGCAAATCCCCTTCAAATTCAGTGGTTTTAACGAACCCCTGTCCAAACTCATAGAGTTCTTGAGCAGTGTCTTTGGTACTTCTCTATGGTTAAATGATTGATGCCTCCTTGGTGTGGTGTTAGCACTTTCGGTTCCACTGTTTGGTGGTGATGTTGAATTTGGCGTATGCGAAAGCGGGGTGATAAAGCTGACGTCGAATTTCGTTGTTAGTCGTACTCTTCTGGAATTTTGAATGTTTGTGTTAGTACATTGGTGTTGGGGTACATCATTTGCCTAGTTCCTTCACAACTACAATGGGGGTCGGCTTCCAGTCTAACTGGATGCAGCTGAATACCAGTATATTACATGGAGCGACTGCCTATGTGACCTACACAACACAGTTCTGGGTAATACGATACCGGTACGGTGTTAGCATAAAGCATAATCAGCCTATAATGTTCCCACTGCTGGGACACACGGTCCCTCTCTATGAGAGGGAATGGGCTATAATCCACCACGCGGGCCCAGTGCGGATTGGTAGACGTCACATGTCTTCGAATTTTTGGTTCTAGGACATGCCAGTTTCCTCACGATGTTTTCCTTCACCGTTTCTAAGAGCAGTGGTGATGAAATAAATTACACAAAGTAATGCGCCTGCCTGGGTTCGATACCACGACTTCCTGTTCGTAAGTCGGGGCCGCCACCACTGGGCTACCTCTGCTCTCACGTCCGCTACGGTGTTAGGCGTAATTGAACGTAATTTATGAGATTCATTTTAAAATAAATAAGTTTTTGTAATTCTAGTCAATTTGCATGGACATGCATAAGTTATTAGTTTTTGTTGACACCTACTGACATTTCTTAGAGGAAAATAGCTTGGTTATTTTTTTTTTACAAAGTCTTTCTTATAGCTCTCGGCAACTGAAGTCAAGGTTGTGGTGCAGTCGCGTCGAGTATTTTCAATAATTATTCTATTCACTGTTTTAAGCTTTCATGGTTTAAAACTAAACTTATACTGTCACTTACGGGATATCTTCCGTGATTGTTCATGATTGATCATGGCGCTTGCAACAGCGTCGAAACATCGGGAGCTCAAAATCCGATATCCCGTAAGTGACAGTATAAGTTTAATTATTCTATTGTGTACACTACTTTAAACTTCTATCTTTACAAGAAAAACATATTTTTTGCCATTATAGGGCCGGGTAGTAGGGCCGTATGGCTGAGATATAATAATATTCCTTCTTTACGAGCAAATAACTGATTTTTATGACTTACCCATTCCGTTGCGCCGTTTGTGAGACATAAGAAGCGTCCAAGTACCATACTTTAGCTGAATCTTCGATACTTCCCGTGCCTGTGAGTAGCACATCAGAACCGGGCTCGAACTCGTCCCACATCATCTCGCTAACTGCCATTGCTACTACGTTCCTGAATTTAAACCAAGATTTCAAGATTAAAACTGAGACATTTCAACATTTTGTATTATCTAAGATTAGAAGTTTAATCTTCACATACTTAGGTTTTTGTTTTTACACTAAATAGGCTTGCCTTTGGTCGCAACTAGCCTGATGTGAAGCGATGTTGCGTCATTAGATATTCTGAACTGTAAATAAAAGCTATTTCTACCAATAATAATACTCTATATGCTCATGACAATGTCAGCCAGTCTATAATGTACCTATTTAATTTACAAGTAATTATAGTACACCCTCATTTCGCCAGTTATGTTTAAGTCCTATGTAACAGGGGGCGAGCCTATTGCCATCAACCGGACACAAATCCAGACTCCGTTGCTGCTACTGTGAAAATTCCTGATGGAAAAACCCAATAAAACTTTGCCTAAACCTGGAATGGAAACCAGGACTTCATGCTCAGCAGTCGTGCTTGCGACCACTCGACCAACGAGGCAGTCAATAAAAATTATAAAAAAAGAATTCAAAAATCAGAATAGCAAAAAAACACAAAACTCACCCTCTCCGATTATCCAAATCAAAGTTATGCGTGTAAGTCTTCAGGTCAACGCACACCACTCTGCTATCATCTGTAGCCACAAACAGCAATGTGCCAGTCTTGTTTACAGCAGCGGTGATGAACGACACATTCTCCTTAATATCTTCACTCCCGATCACCCGGCTTGGGTATGTGTTCGATTTAAGCGTGTGCTCCATTACTTCGTTGGGTTTTAAGGTGATTATTTTGTTACTACCTGTAATAGAAGATATTAATATAATATAATAATATCTTGGGACAACCAACACACCGCCATCGATCCCAAACTAGGCAGAGCCTGTACTATGGCAAACAGACAACTGACTGAATGACTGATATTCAACCAGTTGTAGTGTTAAATTCATGTTTGTATGTTTTTAGGGGTTTATCTTGTGGAATTTATCGAGATGGCTATTGGCTGCGTTTCTATCAGATATGTGCAGCGAGGGACGTGCGTAAAACTAACCGATCACATGGCTAGATTAGTTAAGTTGAAAAGAAGTGTTATTATTGGATAGTTTCGCACACATCCATCAGGTTTAAAGGCAGTTTTAAGGTGGAAGCGTGAAATTAAAAATAAAAATTTACAATTCGCAGGTCAGACTATTTTATGGAAAAGTCATTCCATAGAATTAAATGAACTTAGAGGGTTGTCTTGATGATTTTCACTCTGTTAGGCCATATTTGTTACGGCCGCGAATCATATTTTAATAAATATACAACCTGACACTGTCTAGCAAATTGCAAAAATGGTAAGAAAATTTGAATTTCGCCGGCTATCGCTACCGCTTCCCCCTTATGGTACTCGAGTTCACTGACGATCGACCACTTTTCAAACTTATTACTTAGAGCATAAGGTTGAAAAAGGCAGACTTTCTGTGAGTTCAGTTGTACAAGGTCCATCTGCGGAAGCATTTTCATCGAGCTACCAATAAACCAGCCGTGGCGCTACAGTTTGGACTGTTACCTCGACTCGGTCACTTTGAAAAGAGCACGTGTAAAGCCAAATAAATACTTATAAGTAAAAATAACGACTATATAATAATGTCTTAAATGAAATCGGATTAGAATAATAGATACGTATTCAAATGAATCAAGGATTTCAACAACATTTTTCCTTAATAAAAACTATTATATTGATGACGCGATATGATGCGAATTGATAAAACAATTTGCATAAAATTTCCCTTTCAAATGACCACATTTCATATTTGACGTCATCATCTGTCACTACGATTGCGTAAACTTCAAGTGATAAGTGACGTCAATCTACACTGATATTATAAACAGGTAAACTTTGTAAGATTGGATGTAGGAGGTAATCCTTGGAACTACTGATCCGATTGCGGAAATTCTTTCACCAATAGGAAGCTATATCAGTGGCGAAGATTCCATATAACTCGATGCCTACTGGCTACCTTTTGAAAAATGGCACAGTCAGTATTCTATAGATAAATAATATAATCACATTAAAGATTATGTACTCCACCTTACCTCTTACAAAAATTGACGCTACTGAGCTATATTATCCCTAAGTGTCATATATATATGGCTATTTTTGAAAATTTGTCGTTTGATAATGTCGGACCATAACGTGAGCGAATCCGTAGGCAAAATCTACCTACTAACGTTACTATTATGGAGTGGATCCATATTATCCGTAGTAATAAAATGCTTTACCAGCCTACTACTATCCTACTGCTGGGCAAAGGTCTTTTTCATACAGAGAAGGCACGAGCGTTGACCACCACGCTTGCACAAGACGGGTTGGCGATTTCAGACTTATATTAATTATAGTATAATTCGTCCGCAAAAATTGTGATAGCTGGGCTAATATGCATGATATAAATAGCCCCACGAATAATTCTATGCGTAAAAAATTTTTAGAATGGGATCATTCGTTCCGAAGATTTACCCTTTTTTTTTTTTTTTTTTTTTTGGGGGGTGAGAAATCATCAAATGACTCCTCCCGCTCTGGGCGGAGCGGAAGGGAGTGTCAGACTCTTACTGACTAAAAAACACCCATGTTCCTTCATTGGCCCTTTATGTTCCAGGGCCGCGGTATCTCTTTCGAACAGTCCCGCAGCCCTGGCAGGCACCGGCCCTTGCGGGCCCCTCCCGTTTGCTGACATCTCTTTGAGGCGCGCGTGGAACACGAACGCGCCGTCGACACGGCCTGCCCGTCGTCATACGACGGACGGACGGCGAGCTAGCCCATTACTCGCCGTCCACAGGCCCGCGCCTACGGTGGCCGAGAGCCATCACGGCGTGGCCCCCGACGCCCGGTGCTTCTCCCGCGGCGGCTGGGACGTGAGGAGGTTCTCTCCCTCTCACGTTCCGCCGCCTCCTTCGCTAGCATGACTGCTTCGCAGAAGGAGGCGACGGCTTCCCATTCCCTCTCGCCCCGGACCATGGCTTGAACCAGGGCCGAAGATTTACCCTCACATACAAACTTACAAACAAATTGTACCTCTTTATTTTATTAGTATATCTAAGTTCAGGTTACCTTACGATGTTTTCCTTCACCGATGACAATGATTTACAAGATAAACTTAAAAAATACATATGAATTGAAAATTTGAACCAACAACCTCGTATACGAGAGGCGCGGCCTCCACCACGATAAGCCATTCATATGCGTTACAATTGTCTCGTTTATTTTTATAATGTTAGTTACTATAATTGATTTGTAACACAACCGTTGTAATTAAATAAATAAATAGCGGTCAATACTTAAGGCCGCGGAAAAGGAAAATATTGTGATGATAATACTTATTTATTATAAATACGTACACCACAAACAAATAAATAGCTTACACTCAATCACCTACTGTGACGTAGAATTTCACACGGTATATTTTTACATTGATATAGTCACGTTTAAAATTATTATTATTCGTTAATAAGTAATATCGCAACGCCAAAGTAACGTATTTTTCGTCCTACGTCAAGAATAAATCCCTACTTTAGGTACAAATTTCCACATACGCGAAGCGAGACGCACTTGGTTTGTCTGAAACATTTTCACGGAACGGAGTTATTACCATTCCTTAGCGTTCTTATGTGTAAACCAGTGAACCGATCGTTATGTAATGTGGCCTAGGAACTGGACGATATACAAGGTGTAACATAATAAACGCAAGACCTCCCGTGTGGTCTCTCGGACCATAGCATGAGCATAATCAGCCTGTAATGTTCCCACTGCTGGGACACACGGCCTCCTCTCTATGAGAGGGAATGGGCTATAATCCACCACGCGGGCCCAGTGCGGGTTGGTAGATGTCACGTCTGAATTTTTGGTTCTAAGACATGCCGGTTTCCTCACGATGTTTTCCTTCACCGTTTTTGAGAGCAGAGGTGATGAAATAAATTTCACAAAGTAATGCCGCCACCACTGGGCCACCACTGCTCTCTAGCTTTTTACTGCGTCATAGTCTGCATTTAGGGATTTAGCATATACAGGGTGTAACATAATAAACGCAAGACCTCTCGTGTGGTGTCTCGGACCATGAAACTGAAGAACTTCTGTTCTACGAGTTTTTGAAATTCGCAAAAAAATATATTGGACTGTATAGAAACTCACGCGATCAAAAGTCAAAGCATTTATTTCGATTAGACCATTACAGGCACTTTTGAAAGTCAAAAACAAAAAAGCTAAGCTATAGTCACAAGGCATAATAACTTGCGAAAGTACTGTAGTTGCACATTCCAAATCGTAGATCTCTATGGAAAAGATCAGCTGATCAACATGTATGGTAAAACTAAAAAAAAAGTTATGAATTCCCAAAAGTCATAAAACAAAAGTTGTTCAGTTTCATAGTCTGAGACACCACACGAGAGGTCTTTTTTTTTTTTTTTGGAGGGTGGGAAATCATCTAATGACTCCTCCCCCCCCCCTCCTCTGGGCGGAGCGGAAGGGAGTGTCAGACTCTTACTGACTAAAAACCACCCATGTTCCTTCTTTCGCCCTTCATGTTCCAGGGCAGCGGTATCTCTTTCGAACAGTCCTGCAGCCCTGGACACGAGAGGTCTTGCGTTTACTACGTTACACTCTGTATATGCTACATAGTAATAAATAAAGTATATTTTCAGTACTTACGAGGAACTGTGATCATATCTAGAACGATATCGGACTCTTGAAACGAGCTGAGCCTTTCCTTAGTCTTCAAATCAATGACATCAACAATGCATTTATCGTCCTTGCCATTCGTAGCAACGATTACATTCTTATCATAATTACAAGGGATACAGCATAAGATCTCCCGGTCTCTTTCGAAGTCTTGAATGGTCTTGAAGACTTTGTTCTTCTCGTTTCTAGAAGGATTGTAGAAGATGATCTTTTTGTTTGTGTGCATGATTAGGTATTCTTCGTTGTTAGACCATCTGCAGTTTAGGTAGGAGCCTTGAATCAGTTCTGTGTCGGCGTATGTGTTGGCTTCTTCTGGTTCTGTGAAGGGTAAATTATTGCGCTGTTAAAGTGTTAATTTATTGAGTTTTGCATTTTCTTAACTTTTAAGAGAAACATTTTGTGTATGCCTTAATATGTGCAGAGTGGACTACTGAGACCATCATGAAGTGTCTGTTTGTGATTACAAAATATTTAACAGCATTTTACTGAATGCAGATTATGAAAATATGCAGGATGAATTTTCCAAGTGGGTGTGAATGGCCAAATCCAATATTATACGGAAAAGCGAAAAATACTCAAAGGAGTTTGATAAAAACTAAAATTGCATCATTAGATTTTTGAAAAATCAATATTCCTCGAACCAAAACCGAATCGAACCCATTGATTTAAAAAAAACCACAAGCTTTCATTTATATTACTAGTAAAAAAAAAACTGAAACATTAGGAACTAAACTTTAAATGAGTGACGTGAAGTTTTCTTCAAAGGTACGGCGCACTATATCGCTTTAGTATCTTCATCCGTAGCGAGCCGTAATTTTGAAAAAAAAAAAAAAACATAATTACATTGGAGTGAACTGTGCCAGTTTCAAACCCATTCGTTTTGGAGTAGTTTTTGGAGCTCAACATTCCAAATTCAAAGCCAAAAAAACAAGTAAAAAAACAAAAGAATACCTTCTTCAATAATATCATCAGTCTCTTCACTCTCTACGTCATCGACGTACCACAGCTTGATAACGCCGTCATAGGCTAGCGCGGCTACGATTGGTGGGTTTTTAGCGAGGGACACACCGATCCATTTGATTGGCGATCCTGTGCCGCGGAGCTCCTTCCTTAGTTTGTTTGTGAAGATGTGGAAGAACTGGATACAAAAAAAAAGTTACTTTATTAAAATACTGGACAAGACTTTTTTTTAATTCGATGCAGAACGACCGATTGGTAAAATGTCCGGTTACGAGTCGGTAAAAAGTCCAATGCGTAGAATGACCAATTCGCAAAAGCATTCAGTCCTGTTTTATTGTATACTTCGAAATAAAAGTAACACGTTTTTTTTTCCTTTTATTTTGTTGGACATTATGAATTTTGACGGTTCAGTAACATTCATAGCCTTATTTACGCTGTCGAGAAGATCAATTTTTCAAATCTATAAAGCTATAGATTAGTAACGACCTTCTTTGTCCTACGTGGTGCTTAAGTTGTGTTTAGTACTTTTGGTCAGGTCCTAGGTTTTGATCATTGAACTGTTTTCACTTGGATTTTGATACTTGGTTAAGTTAAAGAGTTTTTTTACATAGTAATTTAGTTTCTACATTATATAAGACAACAATATATAATATTTTTATGTATAGATTCTATTTCACCGATTGATTGTGAATGTGTGAACTTTTCATCTTGTTCTACGTTATTGTGAAATAAATAACGACTTTTTGTCGGGCCTACCGCTGTCCTCCAATACTTAAGTACTAACACTGTAACATAATAACATTGTAAAACCAAACAATTTTAAAAGATTAACCATGGAGTTTCTTGCCGGTTCTTTTCCTTAGAAAATGACCAATCCGAACCGTGCACCTTTCCTCGACTTTTTTAAGAGCCCATTTAAGACCCCAAAATAATTTGATATTGAACATACCTTAATAACACCGGAGTAAGTCCCAACAAGAACGTAATCTCTTAGAAAGCATACTGAAGTAATCTTTTCCTTCACGTCGATGGTCGAAGGTTTGATCTCATCTACATTTTGTTCATGCCTATGGATAATAAAAATGAAACATTAAATTATTCTAGTATTAAGTTGTGCTCTCAAGTCCTCGAATTTGCATAAGAAATGACATCAGGACGAGCAAAACGGGTGTGTAAGGATCGTATCAGTTGGCGTTCTGTGGTTTCTGCCTACCCCCATGGGAAAAATTGCGTGAGTTTGTTTATGTACATATGTATGACATCATAATATGGCTTAGTAATATTTTAGTGTTTAGTAATTTCGTTCATAATATTATGCCTGGTAGCATTATTAGAACAAGGAAAGGATTGACAGAAATAGTAGGGGAAAACCGACCTTAATACTAATATTATCATGGGTTAGGATAAACGAAATTTTATCAGCCGTATGCCTTACTAATGTTTTAGTGTTTAGTTATGTCGTTCATAATATTATGCCTGGTAGAATTACTAGAACAAGGACAGGATTGGCAGAAATAGTAGAGGAAAACCGACCTTAATACTAATATTAACATGGCTTAGGATAAACGAAATTTTATCAGCCGTATGTACTAATGTTTTAGTGTTTAGTTATGTCGTTCATAATATTATGCCTGGTAGAATTACTAGAACAAGGACAGGATTGGCAGAAATAGTAGGGGAAAACCGACCTTAATACTAATATTAACATGGGTTAGGATAAACGAAATTTTATCACCCTTATATGTATTAACGCCTGAAAATGGGAACGCCGGAATTGTAACTAATAATTTATGTAACAAATCATCTAGCCTTTATTTACTAAAGGGATGAACATAGCTTTCATTGAACATCTCATTTTAGTCAGTAATGTAAACCATTTAACTAAAAATATGCAAGAATGAAAAAACGTGACAAGAATTTGTTAGTAAGTATTGGAACAGAAGGATTATTCTTCTAGGTTCATTGTCCTAATTGATTCCAATTTGTTCCGCTATTTACAGAATTGTTTTACTTATGTATGCTAAACAAGTTTTCAACAGTGTTGTGTGATTTATAAACTTCTACTCCAGCAGATGATATAGTCACGTGATCTATGAAAAGGATCTGTTGCGCAATATTAAATGATGCTAGGCCAATTTATGAAGCTTTTGTGGGTCTTGATTGTGGAACGTTAGCATTAAAATTGTTGTCGAATGGCGCAACATGTTTCCCGCAATATAAAAACATGTTGCACAACATGTTTCCCACAATATAAAAACATGTTACGCAACTTTGTCCCCAAAGACCCGATTTTAATCGGGCTTTAATATGCTTTTTTTTTAAAACTCATCAGACAGAAACGGATTTTTATTAATGTGTAGGTAAAGTAGGTACTTGAACGGCAGTCGGGTGACATAAGATGTCTGGGTTTGATACAATACAAATAGTAATTATTAGATTGGTATCAAACCCCCAGAGATTTGTATCAACCGACTATAATTTATGATTATTACCCTAATTGTCTAGACTCTAGATACGAGAACGTGCCCACTTGTATAGTCAACATCGCAAGACAGTAAATTGAAAGGTCACTAAGGTTAAAACTATCTAACTGACACATAGACCTAATCGTTTATCGGTGTAGAAGCAACTTCGAGGTCGACTATACAGTTTGTATGACAAGATTTTGTTTGTAAGATTGTGCTTTCAAATTTAAATGAAATGAGGAACATAATTGAAAAATACAATAAAAAAGCAATAAAGAAAAGAGCAAATTAAAAAAAACATGACACAAAAAAAACAAAAATACTTACAGAAAATCAAAATACAGCTCATTACTATTACAATTCTCCTGAGCGATTTGCGATGCTTTCGAATAGAGTATGCCTTTAGACTCGTTTTGAAGGATGCTTTGGATTATGTCAGTGCAGGGGTAATGAAAGAGGTCATTTCCATGGGTGCTTAAGAACGCTTTGATGTTGTTAATAAGTTCCTTGTCTAACTCCTAAGAAAATAAAGCATGATTAGACTAAAAATTACTAAAAACAAAACAAACGGTGGATAAAGCAGTGTTTGTCAATGTCAAAGCTTATGGTGCATCCACACCGACGTTACTTTTTATGGAATTTTGTAAGTTTTAGTAGACAAAAAGTTGTATGAGAAGAGACTTTTGCCCTGCAGTGTGGCATTCATAGGCTGGCATTTTTATTCAATGTTGCCGTGTTATGTGTTGCTCAACTTATCTGATAATCGTTATGATAGGCGGAATGGATGCGATAGGCAACATCCCACAAATTGACCACAAAAGTCATGAAAGGTTACTTAACGTCATGTTCTGAAATGTTGTTCTACAAAAGTATCTGCGGTGTGGATGTAGCTTTATAGGTATAATGCAAGGTAATATTCTAGTTTACAGATTTGAAATACAGCCTACACCTATTATTAATGTTACATCAGATTTGAAACAAGAATGCGTAGTCTCCGACTTGAAGTTACATAATAAATATTATTTCTCAAGTGAAATATGAGGATAAAAATACTTAATTAATTAGTTTTATTTTTGGCAAAACCTGTCTTATTGCTATACGGAATAAAGGTACTAGGGAAGTCAAATATTGTTTCCATGGTAAACATATTTGTTGCTAAGTTATAATTATTTGAGATTATTATAGTTATCATGTCACAACGGAGCAATTAAAAAGATAGAGATGGTTTCATGGCCTTCATTTTGTATTTTTGCTGTTTTGCCGTGTGGTTTCCCGCCATAAAAATAATGTTTTGATGACATTGACGTGCGTTCAATGTCATCAAGACATTATTTTTTCTTCTGCATTTTATTAAAATTCTTTTTTACTGGTTTTACTTCAACTTGATTGTGGAGGTCAGATAGGCAGTCGCTTCGTGTAAAATACGGGTATTCAGCTGCATCCGGTTAGACTGAATGCCGACCCCAACTTAGTTGGGAAAAGGCAGATGATAATTTTATTCAAAATCTTTGGATTACGCGGACTTTCCTAATGATGTATGATTCTTGCGACGGACGCGTGACGTATTATCACGCCACGTACGGCTAACCACACGTCAGTGGTAACACTTGAACTAGGAAAACCATTCTTGAATCTACTAGATAGGATATAGTATAGATTAGCTTACAGCATTTACCTTGTGAGACAGCGAGTCTTTGACAGTGACTTGTTGAACTAGGATTATCTTATAACCGGGTTATGCTTTCCAAAGACATTGTAAAGGTACAGCCGTTTCGTTGGGACTCAGGCGTTGTCTAACCATTGGGTGAAGACAAAATATATGCATACGCGAAAAAGAGAACGTATTTCTGTCTCGTTTACTCATATGTGAATCCAATAAGTGTGTCCTATTCTCATTACTATTTAGTGACTTGCCTATTGCTCATACTGTAATCACTGCCCTGTTAAATTGAAACCACTAACTTTTGTGCCATCTCTATCTTATTTCTCACTCTGTCTCTGATTAAGTAACAAAATAATAACAATACTTACATATTTAACGATATTATTCTCATAGTTCTGTAGATCAGACATAACATCAGCTGGTCCCGTTAGTCTCACTTTGTTGCCCAAAAACTTCAAATTCAGGAACAATTTGTTAAAAAGACCCCATTTATCATTAAAATTATCAGTGTGTTTAATATGATAGCCAATATAAAACGCGATGTAGCCATCATCAATGATTTCAAGCGGTGGGGTAAGAATATTGTAGTTGTAACTGTTAAGGAATTCTGAATGTAGCTTCTTGCTATCGTCCTCTCCCGTAGTTTTCAAGTATTTCATTATCAGTTCATGTATTTCGTACATATAGTTCCTCTTTTCTCGGTCATAGAACTCGATGATGAGTGATTTGCTTCGCAGTTCTTTCATGATTAATTCAACCTGTGATGCTTCTCTGTTCCACAGTTTACTCAGCACATTGGCTGATACTTTTACATTGTCAGGGAGAATTTTTAGCTTCTTGAATAAAGGCAGTATTGAGTCGTTTAGAGAGTTGATGCAAACTTCGATTGTTTTCATTGGATTGTAACTTTGATTTATTGGGATGCTGAAACATTAAGAATATTTAATTTTGCTGTATGTACGAATATTTATAACACTTAATTAGGGGAAAAACATGAATATTAAACAAGATATCATTGTATCTATGATAATGTAGATAATATAAATACATAGATCAAGCTTTTTTTTGGTTGATTTACAAAAATAAATTCTGCTAATTGCGACATATTGCAAAAGATAATTTGGTAATATTGTGCAATTTCCAACAAAAAAAATGTTTGCTCTTAGTTTTGTGTCCATCGCAAGACGAACCCAAATGTATAAACAAAACCACACTTACAATGAAAAATGATTCTTATTCTTCAACTCTTTAACATAGTAATTCCAGCGTTTTGGATCATCAATCAGTCTTTCCCGGTTTTCTGCTAACTGCGCTCCAATCAAGCCGATATTGAATGGACTGCCTTTACAAATCTCATGTATTTTCTTCGCTTGCCATGGCAACTTTGATGCAGGCACTTCTAGAGACAATGCAAAGATTTCCAAGGATTCTTTTTCTTCTAGACTGTTTTCTATCTGTGGATTGTAAAATGGGTAAAAACATGTGCCCTGTCGTTTTTTTGCTGAATAATGCGTGGGAGCAATGACCGTGCATGATGTAATGAATCAAATTGATTGAAATAATGTAGGTACGTACAAGCAGTGTGATCTGGGATTAGAAACTCTAGTTTCAAGTTCACTTAGTTCAAATTGCATTGTAATAAGAACTGTTTTCAATAGCCTTGTCAATTGTCATGCAGAAAATAGCTTTGTTTACAGTGTTTTTAAAGATGACATTTGCATTTTCTAATAATGAGATTTTTTTGTTAAGTATATTTGTATTAGAGACAAAAATAAATTGACTTGGAGAGTCCAAATTTTTGGTACAAACAAAGGACCACTGTATTTTAATTAATGCATAAAACTGATGAAAGAATAATTTCCTTGTGTTTCTATTCTACAATAACCAATATCGATAAACATAACAGGGAAAGATAGAGTGGTATATAATAACATGTAGTATAAATGTGACGTCACAGAATGTTTTTTTACTATCACATAATAAACACTTTATACGATGTCGATAAGTTAAACTAATAGACGAATGATAGAGGTACATTAACCACGATGATCCACCGCCTACAGTCAGATTTTTACATGGAATTGTTAAGTCAGCTAAACTAACTCTTAAAACGCAGTAAGATCACAGGACTTGCTCTGTCCAATAAGCCCTCGTTCGTATGAGCGATTTTTATCGCACACCTGATTTTCAACCCTCTGTATTGAACGGAGCATTCACATTCCAACACAGCGTGTGTGCATCAAAAATGCTTACTGTTAGAATTTTAGGTCTCTGCGCTAAGCCAATGCGCTATAAATAGACGTCGATAGAGAATCGCCTGTACTACGAAGGCTAAGGCGGATGGTTTAAAGATAAACAAAAGAACTTACTTTAATAATCTGCGGATGATAATTAGCAACCACACCGACGTCCCTCGTCGTCACCAGAATCTTGCATCCAATATCGAAAGCTTCCACACACTTCTTATCATTTACTTCGTCCAACACAAGGAGGCATTCCTTCAGTGGTTGCTCGGAGAACTGCGCCTTAAGTTTGTCTTTGAGATCAATCATGGTCCACTCGTAATTGGAAGACGAGTGACTATCGCCATTGGAACCAATACTTGACATAGAAATTGAAGAGTTCATGTACGAGATTTGCGTGTACATTGAGGTGGCTTTTCTTAGTAATCTGTGAAAAGGACAGGCAATAAGTAACTATGATTAATTAAGGGCGAATTTCTTTAAAGAATGGAACGCGATCAGCTTATTCGTTCAAATATCGTTTAAGAGCTGCCAGTATAGTCACTGCTATGGAATATTGACACAGAGTTCTTAAATGCGGTTTAAATGTGCTGATCGCATACAAATTAATTGGTGATATAATATGTGCACTATAACAGCTTCAGCTGTGCTTGAGAGTAAAAAAACCAAAAAACATCGAAAACATGGAAATCTTTGCAAAAATTTCAAATCTGTAATTTGAAAATAACAGCTTTTTACTGAATGCATATGAAAGTATACGGGGTGGAAGGGACATCGACGCGAAAGCGGTTACCACGTATTCAGTACATCATTCTGAAACCCCGACAACCACATTAAAATTTTTCATCGGTTATTAAAAAATAAACAGCTGTTTCCTACAAGTACAATACCTACACGGTCAAAATCTTGACGGAACGTTTACTGGCAGATAGCTTATTTTAGAAAAAGGATTGGGGTTCCGTGCAAAAAATGAAAACCCTTGAAATTGTTAACAAATTCCGATTCGAATAGGGACGTAATATTTTTATAATAATTTCACGCGAACGAAGGTCACGGACTCACGGGGCACAGCTAGTTATTAATAAAGTTGTTTCGTCAGAGTTTACGTCTAGGTGACGTCGAATTGAGATTTTCGATGTCATCCGGAATTTTTTAAGGAAATTGCCTGAAGTTTTTCTGGTGCGACGACGCATCGCTTTTATATGAGTCGGCAGTACGCCAAGACCGCTGGGAAATTTAGTAGAAATAAAAAAAAACAATAAGGAAAATTAATACTCACTTGCTTTGTTGAAAAATAATGTCATCATCAGTCTTACAGTTGCCAAAGTTGACCCAGAATACTACACCATTGAAGTTGTTAGTGACCAGGTCAGGGTTGTCTCTCAAAGCGCTGAGGACGACACAGGTCTTGCCTGATCCGGGCATTCCGTGGAGAGCGACAACTTTGTGTCGCGTCAAATGCTTCAGGCTATCTGCTACATTTTGTTCCTACAAGTTAATACAGAATAAAATTATCTAAAAGAGGTAAACGTTAACATGAGGATGGTTTGTAGTATGCATGTCGATCTTTGGATTGTTAATAATAAAATGAAAGAGTGTATGGTCGAATTCATCTCATTTCTGAGCATATACTCTTTCTCATTATTTATTATTCCTTTATTTAAAGTTAAATCAAGGAATAATAATTGATGGGAAAGAGTATATATTATGGTCAGATATCGGGTAAATATGACTTAAGATGATGTGTACTAGATGTAGAAGAACATATCGATGGCAGCAAAGTAGAAACGGACATCTACAAAATCGCAACTTTACAGGAGAGCAGATTTAGTTTAAAAGAGTGGTTATTTTGAGAGTTATGGACCGATTAACCTGAAATTTTCTATAATGCTTTAAAATAACCTTCTTTATGAATTGTGTAATAGGTTTTATCGCTATATCGTTGTTTTACTTAAATAATGTAGATGTCTTTTTTTACTCTGAAAAAACTTTGACGTAGAAGAAGACATCTGCCTGTTATCCGTTTATACGTTGCAAACATGCAAACAGATATCTTTATTTACTTTTTTTTTAATATTTAACATTTTATTATTATCAATAAATGAGTTATTTACCACTAAACTCCATCGGTATCTATCAGTTAAATTCATTTATTTAGTTACCAAACCACGTAAAATATATATTTTTAAATAAAAATGCTATTTATTATTATGTTTTATTATTATCAAAAGCACCATTACCAAATAGGTAAATAACAGACTGATATAAAATTAAAATAAGACTGATATAGGAACACGCCAGAATGTGACAAGTGACTGATGTCTTTGTTGACGTTTCATTCATCTGTCAAAGCTCCGAAGTAAAGGCGGACAAATTCAAATGTCCGTTTCTACTGCGATGTTTTTTAAAAATCCAGTGTAGATGTCTTCATTTACGTGTCAAATTTTCTTTATTATTTTGAATTTTGAAAAAAAATTAATACAGACTTGTAGATAGGATTAATGTAAGCTCATTTTTGTAACAAAAGCATTTTCGAAAAAATGTAGATGTCCGTTTCTACTTTGCTGCCATCGATATGCTGCGCGCACCACAAATATAATGGCATAACTGATTTGAAACCAAGAATACTTGTTTCCCAGACCCGTTACCCCAAAACAGCGACCGGGATATTCTGGATGCAGTAAGCGGACAACTGGATGAAAAGGACGCAATTTGGGTATTTCCAGGATCGATTTAGACGAATGAGTTGATTGATCACTGATCGGACAGCGTTTTTTACACAACTGCCTAAAAAAAAGTTGTTTTCTGGGTTCATGTATGCTTGTATTTTTGTGTGTTTCTTTCCGATAAAGAAATGTTCCACAGAACTGTCCCCCGACTGAAATAAAATGTTGGTTTTCAGTTTTAAATTTTTGCTCACAATCTCGGTTAACTTGCACAGTAAATTCAACTTGTATTAGTATTTTTAGTTTTGTCTTTGGCATGGCAGGCGTTTTTTTTCTTCTCTAGTATCGACATGATTTAAAAGGATAGGCCATCAAACTATAAAGACACTCAGTAAGGTGGTACCTCGGTTACTGTTCAGGGCGTGCTAGACATACTTTAAAGTAACACAATTCGTCACTGAAGGCTATTTTAAAGTAACTGTTTACATACATATGTCCCTTTTTATTGTGATGTATTCGTCACTTCTCACTTGCAAGTGAATGAGGCTAATGTTTGTTTGTAGGAAATCCCATAGATGTTTTCGAAAATACAATCTCATACTGTATGTCATATAATTGATGGGGAAATACGTAATAAATTCATCAAGCAAACAGGATTACCTCTTGCCAGAAAATTTGCAATTGGGATTTTTTATTTGATATTAAGGATGACTAAAGTTTGGTAATTATTCGTGGAGACAGTAGAAAGAAGATTCCGTGGCCGCTGTGATAAAAAAAAGATATGTGTCCGTCATATTGGGTTTCCCAGGAATTTCTCAGTAGTAATACTAGTAGTCTGGATCTGTGCCCGAATGATGCCAGGCTCACCCTGTATTACATGGGACTTCAACATATTTCGCGTAATCTATAATCATAATAAATATCTTGGGACAACCAACACACCGCCATCTGATCCCAAACTAGGCAGAGCCTGTACTATGGCCACCAGAGAACTGATAAACATACTTATATATTTCTAAATACATACATATTATAAACAAATTACCACCCAGACAGAACAAATAATCGTAATCATCGCACAAAGATTTGTCCTGTGTGTGAATCGAACCCACGACCTCCGTCCTAGCAGTCAGGGTCACTAACCACTAGACCAACAGGCCAGTCAAGTATCTGGGTGTACTATATAGTTATCTACACCTCTGTCTAAAACCCTTTGAAGATAATAGGAATTGTGCTTTTAATAAAACATAACAATGTTTTATTAAAAGCACAATTCATATCTACACAAATAAATACAATTAAATTTCTATTTATAATTCCAAACAAACAGCTTTTTATTGAATGCTTAAGAATATACGGTACAAGAAATCATTTCTTTTTAATTTTTTGTCTGTCTGTTTCAGCTAATCTCCGAAACGGCTGGACCGATTTTGACGGGACTTTTACTGGCAGGTAGCTGATGTTATAAAGAGTACTTACTTTTTAATTTTAAAAGGAATAGGGACCCGTGCAAAAAAATTAAAACCCCTTGAAATTGTTAACAAAATCGAATTCAAATTGTTAAGTAGTATTTTTATAATAATTTCACGTGGGCAAAGGTCACAGCCAACAGCTAGTAAATTAATATTAATTTGTAACTAGGTAGGTACCCATATCTATAAAATCTATGTGAACCAAATACGTTGTCCTTCAAGATGATCAAAGTCATCGATTGAATTGTCTTCGTATATTGATCGTGTGATGACGCATGATTTACGAATTAACATAGTTGAGATTGAAATGCTATGTCTTACATTAGATAACGCTTACTAAGTGGGTAACAATGGAGTAAGATAAAAAATACTCTTTTTAAACCATTTCACTAATTAATTATTATTGTTGTATCCTGACAATTGTTTTTAAAGTGTGCCCTTGAGTTAATGTCTAACAGTTAAGTATCAGTTAAACAAGAGCGGATATGATAAAACAAAACCTTTCAATCAGTGGTCGAATTTTATGAAATCATGATGTGTGCGACCAGTTCTAACTCAGAGAATTGCGTTAAGAAAAAAATAAAAATAAAGATGAATTCCAATTTACAGTGATGTTTGGCGTCATTTGTTTTTGAAGCAGAATGTAGTATACTTTGACAAACCGCACGCCCCATGTGGTTTCCCTTGGGTTTACCTTCGGGAATATAACGAAGTTTAAAAAAACTTTCGTCCCCCACTTTACCCTTCTAAGACTATATATATAACTTAACTCAGAGAACCCTAACTAGAGGTTAATTTACAATATTATATGATAAACTGTCAATTTAACCTCGTATTAGCAACTAACTCTCAGTCAAGTTGAAAAATGCTTAAAGTACCTAAAAGGAACTTTTGTTATAAAAACAAATGCTTCTAAAGAAAAACAGTTACGCTTGTGTGTTGTCTGTCAGTAGACTAATGAATGAATTCATGATTTTTATTTAGTAAAATTTTTCTTACCACTTTACTTCTCCTCACATGATGGTCAGGTAGTCTAGGCACATCGCCCTTGCTAAGGCTGTCCTCAAAACTATCATTAGGCATCGGGTTATTATTTTCAATCGCCAACTTCTCCCAAAGCCACTTGTAGTCTTTAAGCAGGCAGTCTACAAACGCTTGATAAGACCCGTTGTTACCATTACGAATCAACGAGTCCAGTAAGAACCGAGCTTGTTCGACGCGGGATGACTGCAAAAAAGTTATAATAAATTAAATAATACATAGACGACACTACACACGACGTCCTTCAACAGAAGCTGCAATTCAACTGACACTTCTTAGCATTACTATGACACCGTTTAATGTTTTAACGATTACACATTTTCATTCATAATAATGTTATGTGCTGTCTTCCTTCCTGTGTAAGTTGACATTTTTGCAGAAATAAGACAAACTTTTGACAAATCGGAAATAAATCCTAATGCGAAAGTTTGTAAGGATGTATGGATGTTTGTTACTCTTTCACGCAAAAACTATTTATCGGATTTGGATGAAACAGAGATACACACACAGATAGTTTATGATTTGGATTAACACATAGGAAACTTTTTATTCCGGTAGTATGATCCCGTCGGACAGTTATCGAACTCCATGCAAGCGTGCGAAGCCGCGGGCATAGGCTAGAGATATAATTAAGTAAATAAAACTCAGCAGTTAGGCTAAACAAGAAAATACCTTCAGAAAAATGGAGTCAATACGTTATTGCTAAAGGTGTAGGCAATTAAATATGTAACTACTTATTAAATTAATCGAACAAAACAATTACTGACTTGCCTATTCAAACAAGGTAAACAGTAAATGATTAATTTTAGCTAAACGAACAATTTCACATGTTTCATTTTCCTTAATGGTTAAAGTTACAATTGATGCAAAAACAGATCATCACCCACTACATTTACGATAACTTAAATATATTTGATGTAAATAACTCATAATTAATAAAAATCGCGTGTTGTAAAACTGATTAAGCACGCGTGGGTTTGCCAAGAAACGAATGCTTAAAAAAATATTGGTGTGTCATACCAAAATCCATACTCATAATACTTACAAGGCTGAGAATGTGATCAAACTCCTCGGCAGAAATAACACGTTTCGTGAACAGGTCATCATAAATGTAAGTTACTTCTAGATCGTCGATAATCTCCTGCTGGTGCTTCTGCAGCAGCAGCTTTTTGTTACTGTCCATTTTCCCGGCTCGCTTTTCATCTGAAACCACTCGGAAATCAGAAACTCACACAGAACACTCAATCCTTTAAATCTAAAACACCACACACCTTCACAGTAAAAAGAAAATAAATAAAGAAAATGTAACAAACGAAGATGAAATCTTGAACTAATCCGAGACACAAGTACACGAATGTAAATTAAGTTTCACACTGAGAATAGCCAATGACTTAAACATACGACCTTGTCAATAGCAGCCTCCTACATAACAAGGTAGGTAAACAACTAAACACATATTTTAAAATTCGTGATCAGAAGTCGTTGACCGCACTATGATTGAACGATGGTCAAGGCTGATAGGAAACTGAACCGAGAACTGAGATGACTCTGTAAAGTCATCATTATATTACAGCATTGCTGCGGAAACACCTAGGTTGAAGTAGGTACTAAATAGAGACCTACGGACAATTTAAATTGAACTCCTCCTGCCCCCTCCACCACCCCCTCTCCTCCTCCTCCTGTCTGGTTCGGTGTTAACCACAAAACGTATGATGTTGATATTTTCGCCCAGCCTAATTAATTCAATGATGAGTGATGACTGATGACTCAAGCAAGAGCTTATCTCCAATATCGTTTAGCAATATTGTAACACAATACTTATGTTTAAGATTTAATCATATTTCAGAAGTGGCGATAGGTGGATCATCAATCAGTCTTATCAAGCGGAACTAGTTCGTAGGGATCTCAGATGTCATCGTTGCCAAGGGCAGCCAGGTTTTGATGGTAGTCTTTATTCCTCTTATGGTTTTTGTATTATTTGTTCTAATACCACCTTTTATAGGTAGTAATAATTTTTGCACGAAACTTTCTCTTTCTAAATGCACTTAAACAATGTTCTCTCGGGTAAAACCCATTTCGTGTAAACAATGTGGTTTACAACAGGTAGAAGGATTAAGATGGCATGTTATGTCGAGCATGAAAACTGACCTGAAGTATGCATTTGTACAAAATAAATATTATAGCAGTTATCACCAATTGGCAATCACGACAGCTCAGCAAAAGTAAACAAGTATCTAATAATAATGGTGAACCATTCGGGTGCAAATGTCGTTGACCGATGGGCAATGATAAGCAGCTAAACAAAATACGCATCATATGCCTAAATAGGTAGGTAGTAAATAAAATATTATCAAATATAGGTCTGATCCAAAACACGAAGTGAATTCTCATAGGAGGTGAAAACCAGTTTTTTTAACAATTCGTGGTATCGGCTAACAACATCTTAGTCATAAGCGCAGCCTAACGGGACTTAAGTGCAGAATTGCTCGTTAATGCGCAGTTTTCTACGTAATTTTAGGCGTAGATTTAATGTATCGATTGTTGGTATTTTGCAAACGTTTTTCCTTACAAGTATAAATTAGGGTTTAGCAGTGCAGATCAACTGGGTTCACATTCAGGAATGCTCTCGTTTTAGATTCAATGTCGTAAGTACTCATCAGGACATAGCATCTCCCCTAGGCGGTTAGGAAGGACTTATTGTAGTCGTATCCTAGCAGTTTGGCATAATTAGTGGTTAATATCAAACACCGCAACTAACAGTCGATCGAATATTGGACCATTTATCGACAAATAGTTTGCAGTATCTTGTCACTTTGTGGTTACAGCAAAAAGTCGTCATATCCTCTTTAATAACGTATTTTGACGTAATCGATTAATGATACCGATCGATACATTAGTTGCGCAAATGAAAGAGATAAACAAGACCTTGACTAAGACCTGCTTTGGCTTGCGGATTAAGGTAGAAGCACAAAATAATAGTAGAGCAGCGTTCAGGAGCTCATCAGCGAAAGATTCGGGCAAACTTTGAATGTTTGCGTTCGCTTATATCATTAGTAAACGCTGGAGACAGCATCGTCAGCCCCATATTCCTGGTTCTTATTCCGCCAGGGGACGACGACAAAGTCTTCAGTATATTCCGTTACCTTTCTGATTCTGAACAACTAATGGATCTTTCTGTTCACAAAACGATCATAATAAGTCTTGACGAGGATTGGGGATTCGATATTTCAACAATATTTCTATTCATTTAAGTCTGATGCTGGATTTCTGTTTATATCGTTCGTCAGATTGACGTGAACAAACATTTAATTGATCCCTATCGACACATAGTTGTGTGAGTGAAAGAGATGACCACGACCTGCAGATCTGCGGGTTTGCGGATGCACAGGACACCAAATAGTAGGGTGTTTAAGAGCTCATCAGCGAAAGATTCGGAGCAAGTATTATTGAACGAGATTTGCTTCCACGAAAAGCAAACTGCAATAGTAAAAGCTAGAGGTAAACTCACCATAAAAGATCTAGCCTGCCGAAGGACTGTGGCGTAACTCTTCCACTACAAAAGACGTGACTGGAATTGACTGATCGATACCACTCGGTATTCCTACTTCTTATTTCTCGGTATTTCTAGTTCCTATACCTCATTCAAGTTTGCAATTCATTCAACGCTGACAATTTTGTACGCACATTATCGCGAGTGTATTCTTTGTTTATTTTTTTTTGGGATGGGAAATCATCAAATGACTCCTCCCGTTCTGGGCGGAGTGGAAGGGAGTGTCAGACTTTTACTGACTAAAACCCATCCATGTTCCTTCTTTTGCCCTTTGTATTCCAGGGCCGCGGTATCTCTTTCGAACAGTCCCGCAGCCCTGGCAGGCATCGGCCCTTGCAGGCCCTCCTGTTTGCTGACATCTCTTTGAGGCGCGCGTGGAACACGAACGCGCCGTTGACACGGCCTGTCGTCATAAGACGGACGGACGGCAAGCTAGCCCGCGCTTACGGTGGCCGAGAGCCACCACGTGGCCCCCGACGCCCGGGGCGTCTCCCGCGGCGGCTGGGCCGTGAGGTTATCTCCCTCTCACTCCTCTCCTTTGCTAGCATGACTGCTTCGCAGAAGAAGGCGACGGCTTCCCATTCCCTCTCGCCCCGGACCAAGGCCGGATCGCGAGTGTATTCTGCGTTCGCAATTTATTTCGCTTCCAAAAAGGTGTATATTTGAAAAAATAACTTAAAGTAACTAAACATAAGGTTCAGTTTGCACTACAACTTCACAAAATATGAGTTTTTCCATCAATCCTTTTAAAAACAACTAAATGTACAGTTACACTAGCATAAAGTTTAAGTGGAATTAATATCAATTGTAAACAAGGGTTTGAATGGACTACTGTCCAAAACAATGGGCGTATGTCGGACCTTATTGTTTTTGAACCAATGAGGTGCAATTATTATAGGTACTTAAAATCACATTTCTGAAAGACAGGTCAGCCATAATTAATGAGTGCCACCTTGTAACAGCGTTTGGCATAATGCACAAAACAAAATTATGTTTCTATGCCAAGGTCACCTTATCTGGTACTCGTCAGCAGCAAATTAGTGTCATTTGAACGGAAATTGGTCAAGTAGACCGATAACAAACACTTATATTTGTGCAGTACCTACTTAGCAGTGATTCATTGTGTTTCCCGAGTCCTGACCATTATTGGACAGGTGGCAACAAGTTGCATACTACAAGTTGCCTGCCACACATTATATTACATCCCGTCTGAATTCTCCGAATGATCAGACAGAGGTGAGCTACGGTACACCCACATTTCGCCAGTGACGTCAGGTCTACCACCACGTTAGGGACGTGGTGGTAGACCTTTTACGAATAAATACCTACTTTTGGTCTATAAAATGGTACCATTCGTTTGTTTTTCAAGGAAATGATGACTGCGTTATTTCCCGTCACAGATTCATCTTAGTTTTAAGTTATTGGTAATTTAATCCACTGATTGGAAAACCAGAATTTTGGATAGAATCATTCGGAATGTTTACTAATTCATCAGCTATTAGTGTTCAAAATAATTCAAGGGCGTAAGAACGGGATTTACGTAGCGATTTTTTTTTTAAATTTGAAAAAAGTTTATCTCCGAGTTTCGCCAGATCTACACCTCTCAACCGGAATTTCTAGTAATTCAAAAAATTCGCTTTTCAGACATTATTTTTCTTACAAAAAATATTATGATTGAACATTTTTATTCATAAAAAAATTAACATTAAAAAGCATATTTTGCAAAGAAATGCATACTATGAATAAATTAAAAAAAAACCTTACCCTTACAGGCTCGTCGTTGTCGGAGTTGTCGAGAAGACAGACCCCTTATCAACTTCATGGTTCAGGCAATTATGAATACAACTTTTTAGGATGAATGTTTGCACAATACTAATAGAAAAAAATTAAGATAGCACTGAACTGATACTAGTGATAGCACACACTGAAATTGTTGTGAAACTTCTATGTTGAAGAAACATATTGTAAATATGCGAAATAAATTGCAATAGTTGTGACGCTTAGGCTTTGCAGGTATAGATAAAATATTACAATTAACAACTTCAAGTCTAATGAGTACTTAGGTAATTACTGCCCTCACAAAGGAGGCGATAAGGTGCATTTTTTAATGACATTTTGAAGGCGATAAAAAGGCAGCCTTATTAAAGAAGGCACCTACAAAGGAGTGCAGTTTCTACAGTCACTATGAATTAAGATAAGATTGTTGTATGCTTGGAAATTATAGATTTAAATATTTGTTTCTAAGCAACCAGAAGATAAATTTACCTAAACCTTTAACATGACATGATAACATCAATATCTCTACAAAAAACGCAAATAAATGTTAAATTCAAACAAAAAAATTTAAAAGTGAAGCAGCTTGTAATCCTTACAGGGCTCCAACCCTTATGATTCCCTTATGATTAATATTGGTATTAATTGGTTCTTGGTTTTTTCATGATAATGGTCATTCTCCTTTGTCTGTTGCATTGCTAGGTGTTAGCTCTTTTTTAGAATTAGAATGAGATTGGTATTGCCTCTACTTGAGTCTGGGTTATTTTTTGATAATGGTCATTCTACATTGTTGTATTGTTAAGTGATAAGCTCTTTTAAGAACTAGAATGAGCAATGTTTTTCTGTTAGTTGAGAGCTTTGTGAAGAATATCCACGGCAAACTAAACTAACGAAACTCAAACTTTTCCTTAAACTTGTAAACAAACAAGTCTAGTTTGTTAAAAGGTTGTCTACTAATAAAAACCGGCCAAGTGCGAGTCGGACTCGCGCACGAAGGGTTCCGTACCATTATCTATAAAAAACGGCAAAAAAATCATATCTGTTGTATGGGAGCCCCCCTTAATATTTTTTTTTTTAGTTTTTAGTATTTGTTGTTATAGCGGCAATAGTAAAACATCATTTGTGAAAATTTCAGCTTTCTAGCTATCACGGTTTATGAGATACAGCCTGGAGACAGACAGACAGACAGACACACAGACAGACAGCGAAGTCTTAGTAATAGGGTCCCGTTTTACCCTTTGGGTACGGAACCCTAATAATCAAAAAAACAATCAATATCAAACATATAACCATCATCATATTATATCATTCATTATTATTTTTTTCCATTTATTTATTTATCATACATTAATTTAATAATCTTGTTTCTTGTCTTGTATTAAATTATGCAGGTATTGAAGAAGAGGTCAGATGGTCATTTAAAAAAAAATACTAGTTTATAAGTGCAACTTCGGTCGCGTGGACTTTAATTAAGTATACCATAAACAACCATGGCAATGGTTGAGCTTTCTATCAGTGAAAGAAGTTTTTGTTTGGATGGGTGTTTTTGGATACTATCACATACATTCAAACTTTTACCTCTTAACACCATATAAGTGTGGCCAATTTTTATGGTTTGTTCTTGTGTTAGCATTTTGCTAGCACACTTGGAATAATATTTTCTATGCATAAGTTTCTAATTACAGCAGCAAGATGGGCAGATGACATTTTTGTCTTTGCGGGTAAAACCTGGATGAGGCTGGCACAAGAGCGTAGAGACTGGCACAAACAAAGAGAAGCTAATAAACAGCAGTGGGTGAAGTGGTGAAGCGATACTGGATGATAATAATGATGAAGTTCCAATATATGTATGTATATTATGTTTTTTAACAAACATTCACTGTTTATTAACAATTTGAATTAAAATTTAAACCATCTGAAATTCTCGAGACTTGTTTACTAGTTTTAACTACTAAGTCAAGGTTATTATCATTTAGAGGGTATAAAAATAGACTAAAAGTGCAGTCTAGACGGCACACCAGTGATGTAATAAAACTATTATGCTGGATGATAAGAGTAATGTGAATTGCTGGCCAAGAAAGATGATTTTTAGATATTTAGAGGGTGAAGATTATAGTAAATTTGCAGCAAAATAATATTGAACATATTTTATGTGAGATTTTTGGTTTCAAAAGTTTGTATGTGAGTATGGTTGAAACTGCATACCAGCCACGGGGGATATCCGCATTTTGCTGAACTGGGTCTATTTGCGCAGTCGTGTTGTAGTTCAGATTGGGGAGGGCCTAAGTCCAGCAGTGGACTGCAAAAGGCTGTACTGATTGATGGATCAAGCTCTTTGTTAATAGAAAATCAGCCTATTCCCATGTTTTCAAAAGTTATACTAATATTACTTTCATTGGCAGATGACAGAGATGGCAGAGAAAAAGTTGTTATTTTTAGTTTCAGAAAATTACAAAGGCTACTAAGTGGAGTTATGCTGTAGTACAAGATATGCAGACATATCTTAAACACCTTACCTACAGTAATTTAAGAATCACAATGATTTGGGAACAATGAGTAAAGACCTGACACACCAGAATTTACACTTTGTCATAAGCAGCCATGCTTTTCTAGTCTTTGTGAGTCACAACCAGTTATTACCCACAATCTTCAGAATGTTATCAAGCCATCTGGTTGTCAGTCTGCCAACACTTCTTCTATCATCAATTGGCAACCATTCAGTGAGGGCTTCACTCAACCAGCCATTGTTTCCCCTTGCCAAGCGTCCTGCCCACCTCCATTTCAGAGCTGTTACTCGTAATCCAACATGTTGGACATCAGATTTCTAGATTATGGACTCGGTCTTTCAACGAAATGCCTAACATTGACCTCTCCATAGCCTTTTGTGCACCATGGACACTTATATGACAAATGGAATCATTGAGTAAATCAAGGTCCATGCACATCTTGCTTAGAATTATATTTAGAATCTTAGAAAACAAATTAACTTGCTGCTGTTGAGCCTCATAACTTAAGTATATTTGTATGATACCTTGACTAATTGAACATCTTTATAAGCACTATTAATGAGGAACATGAGGATATCACAACAATGTATTTGTGTATGCTGAAATGCTTTTCTAATATTTCCTACTCAGGTACCAGAAACAGCAAAAAAATAATATTGTACAATTGTTTTGTGACACAACACAGTACCGGCAACAACCAGTCATTTTCGTGGTCAATCACCTGTAGTTCCTAGTAAAATGTTCGATGTTGCAAACTGATCATGTAATTTGATAGCAATAAATTGTTTCAACAATACCATTCCTAGTATAAGACACACATATAAACAAAAAGAAAATTTATATTTAAGTGTTCATAACATCAGTAAATGTTGCGCTGATGTGATGTTTTCAGTTAAAATTGTTACAATAGTCAAATCTAAAGCTTTTGCTTCAATTTGTTGAATTTACACAGTTCCACTGAGTTTGTGCATGATATCAGAAACAAAAGCTGTAGATAGACTTCTATTGTTATCACACACAGTAGCTTTGATTATTATAAAATAGAATCTGTGCCCTTAGGCTCGTCGTTCTTTCATTATAATATTGCATAGAAAATAACGTTCAAAAAGTTTAAATAAAAAGTTGTACTCACTCCTTCACTCGTAAACTTGTATCCATATTTCAACGCAGGCTTAATTTTTTCTATATTATGTTAGGATGTTATTATCACGGCACAGTTGAAACTTGTTGAGCTCTACCTGCGTTCAAAACAAAGCAAACAAAGTGAATGCAACTAAATGCAATGGATCACGATGTCCAGTCTGTCAAACTGCGAAGTTACAGGTACATGACTGTAAACATTACATATTTGTAGCATCAAAAAGTTGAGCTTGTACGAAACCCTATGGTAACAACAAAGAAAGCAGATATAGCAATGCTCTGGATGCGATTTAGACGACTGACATTTGTCAAATGCATTTTCTTTCGCTTGGGTTACTAGAGTATAATATGTAATTATAAATATAAAAAACTAAATTATTGAAATTGAATTTAAGCCAAAGATAAGCCAGAATTTAGGTTACACACATAAATAAACGTGGAATATAATAACAATAATTTAAATCAATCAATTTGGAAAGGATTGCACTTTGGTCCAAGTGTGAAGATTGGCAATTTTGTAAAGCATTTTTTTCGGAATCCTCATTTTTAGAGGACTAAAAGAATGATTATTTGGTATTTTTATTCTTAATAAAGTTCTTCAGTCTTTATTGATATTTATTTATGTTTTCCTTCTATCACTTTGACAAAACCACGCAAAGGTGATACTAGTACCGCCATCTGTCGGATTTATCAAGAACTAGAAGCTAATCATGGCCGCTCGAGTTTAAATAAGTTCCCGCGAAAAACGCATGCGTCTGAATCACTGAATAATTACCCAGGGTCTATCAACCCAACCAGCCTGTCGATTGTTGTCATCTCTCCAGTGAAGCCCGTATTTCACAAAAGGGGTGGCTTAGCGGCCATAACGTTAAGTCGCTTAGATTGATAGTTACAGTTATAAGTATAACCTAGTAAGGTTATAAAGGACAATGACCAAAGTTGGTACCAAAAAGTCTCGCGCCTCAAAACCAAAATATTATAGTAATTAGTTTCATATTTTTTTACGGCATTACGCGTCGGGGATTTGATTTTTGAACTGGAAATAAACTTTTCGAGTTTAAAAGTATGAATATTGTTTTACTCCCTTTATATGACGTTCCGTTTCAACTGAATATAAATGACGTTCCGTTTCAATTGAACAAACCCTTGTCTGTCGAGCGGACTCTAAAATTAATTACAATTAAGTAAGATCAGTACACCAAATCGATTTAGTTTGGTTTATTGCTATTTGCAACAAAATAGATTTTCTCAGCCTAAAGATTTTGATTTATCGATTAAATCCCGACTAGTTTATAGTTATCTTATCTGTGGCATCTGACATTTGTAGTCTGTACTGACTACCTACGTTAAGCTAACTTTGCGCTAGCGAAAACGACCGTCTGTGTTTTAAGAGTTGAGATTGAGATTTGTAAATTATTGAACTGTGTGTTGAGAAGTAGAACTTGTATTTTGTGAACTTTTTTCTGTGTATTCATTTGTGCAAACATGTTGAGTCGTGGAGTCAGCCAATTGACACCGTCATTATACATTCGACGATGTATCAATTGTTCATTTTTGATACCCAGAAATCTATCTACACATTCATTAGAGCACGTGTCTACTCCTATGATTAACTTGTTACAGTCGTGGATAACTCCTACTCAGGTAAGCAATCTTATTTTACTCTTTGAATATATACTGTCAGGCACCTTCCATTTCCTGACTTATCATCTCTGACTAATCTGACTGTACCATCTCCACCACGTACCATCTTACGACACATTTTATATAATGAAAAAATATTTTAGAATAGAATCGCACAGAAGATAGATTACGCCACAAAAACACCTTTTTAATTGATGGTTTTTATTGCAGTTGTCTTCAGAAAGTGTGCTCTGTACAGAGTGTTTGACACTGCTTCAAGATCGAGCAAACACAATCAATGAAGGAAGTTTATCTTTGCCTGCTATTGGTCATAGAAGATTATGTTTTTCTTGTGGCAAATCTATTCTACATGCTACTAGAACATATCCTGTAAGACAAGATCGACAAGAGAGAAACATTTTAGTTAGACATGTTCCGCTGCATTTGGTAAATGTTTTATTTATATTGAAATATCAAAAAAGTAATTCAATTTCTTATTACAATTACTTCTTGATCATTATAATGTATTCCTAACAGTTAGATCACACTTACATACTTTTATTAAATCTATAACCCATTGCAAAATGTTTTGTATTACATGTTTAATCATGTTATTTTTTTAGGTCTCAAGATTGGAAAGAGTTTGTGCTGCTTGTTGGAGGTCAGCTAGAAGAGAAATACAACGTCATAATCAGCATGACCATAATCGCCCTGGTCTATCAGATCATATTTTGCCAGACGCTGGATCAAGTGGGGATCTCAATATTCCTGAGCCGCCTCCTCTTCCACAACAAAACCTACACACTGCTCAAGTTAGATCAAATCCAACAATTATGTCTTCTGTGTATAAGCGTGCTGCTAGCACATCCAATCACTGTATATTTGTTAATTGTTTTGAAACAGAACGTTTACTGGTACCCTCATCTATAAAGGATTTGTTATTACTTAATTATAAATTCTATGTGCCGCCAGCAGCACGAATCTGTCGTCACCACCTGGATCATGGCCGTTGGAATGAATTAACTTCCCAGTTAAGAGATTTCACTGGTAGTCAATTTGACGCAATCATGAATATAATGCAACGAGCTGCCAATTACCATATAGATTTCTCAAATATTTTAATTATGCCTACATATTTATGTCACTTTTGGCTTGGCATGAACTCGGATCAATTTTATGATTTGTTAAACTGTATACCAAGTCTAGCAGGACAAGTACCGAATGCCACGATTGCATTAAGCATTTACTTAGTTAAGCTGAGAACTGGTGATAGTAATGAAAGATTGGCAACTCTCTTTAATAAATCTCGTGTCACCTTAGAACGCTTAATGAATAAAGCCAGACAATGTTTAATTAATGAGTTTCTTCCATTGTACTTAGGATTTAATCATATGACTGTTGAAGATGTTGCTTCTAGAAATAGAATAATACCAGAAGGATTATTTGGTAATCCTGATTTGCCACCTAATTCTAAACCAGCAATAGTAATATGTGATGCTACTTATGTATTTATTCAAAGTAGTTCTAATTACTTATTTCAAAAACAAACATACAGTTTGCAAAAACTGGATAATTTGGTCAAACCATTTATGATAGTGTGTTGTGATGGTCATATTGTGGATTGTCTCGGGCCATACAAGGCGACCACTAATGATGCTGCTATTACTAGTTTAAACCTACGTGATGAGGAATCTTGTTTAAGATCATTTTTCCGCAGAGGTGACGTTTTCATCCTTGATAGAGGATTTAGGGATGTTATTAATGAACTCCAGGGATATGGCTTTATAACACATATGCCAGAGTCTCTACTTGAGAATGAATACCAATTAACAACCCAGCAGGCAAATCGGTCTCGTCTTGTTACTATGTGCCGCTGGGTTGTAGAAGTGGTTAATGGGAGGGTGAAAAGGGATTTCAGACTTTTTCGTCATGTTTTCAACAATAGAGCAGCTTTGCACCTAATGGATGACTTTAGAATCTCTTGTGCCCTTATTAATAAGTTCCATGTTCTTATAGAAGACCCACCAGAAGCCTTGGAATATGTTAGAATAGCTAAAGAGAGGCTTTCACTAACAAACCATTTGGCAACTTACGTTGAACAGGAAAATCTCAATAGAAGGAGAGTGAATTTTCAAATGATTAATAGCAATAATCCACATTTAGATGGATTTCCACAGTTGACAATAACCGATTTAAAACGGTTAGCTCTTGGGACTTATCAGCTTAAACAGGCTAGATCGTATTATGGGGAACATATCCGTCGGACTGGGATGTATTCAGTTGAGGTGAACGATAATATTGATGATGATATACCCTTGATTTTAGGTCTTAATAATTACCTCTTAAGAGGTAGGATTAAATCTAGACATGTAACCAGTCGTACTTATCATACCTATTTATTGATTAGCAGAGATGATGCTGTGGCCAACACATTAGAAACCATAGTAGGTTACTGCTGCAGCTGCCTCGTTGGTAAGCGAACAGTGGGCTGCTGTGCTCATGTGATGACCATAGTCTGGTATTTGAGCTGGGGACGGTATAATGACGTAACTGCGCCGGCAACGGCTTTAGATGATTTTTTTCAGGAGTATGATGAATGAATGCGTTAGTGTAGGTAGGTAGGGTAGGCAGGTAGGGCAGAGGTAGGGCGGGTAGGTAGGGCAGGTAGGTAGGGTAGGTAGGTAGGTAGGGCAGGTAGATAGGGTAGGTAGGTAGGTAGGGTAGGTAGGTAGGTAGGGTAGGTAGGTAGGTAGGTAGGGTAGGTAGGTAGGTAGGGTAGGTAGGTAGGGTAGGTAGGTAGGGTAGGTAGGTAGGGTAGGTAGGTAGGTAGGGTAGGTAGGTATATAGGTAGGTAGGGTAGGTAGGTAGGTAGGTAGGTAGGGTAGGTAGGTAGGTAGGTAGGGTAGGTAGGGTAGGTAGGTAGGTAGGTAGGGTAGGTAGGTAGGGTAGTTAGGTAGGTAGGGTAGTTAGGTAGGTAGGGTAGTTAGGTAGGTAGGGTAGTTAGGTAGGTAGGGTAGTTAGGTAGGTAGTGTAGTTAGGTAGGTAGGGTAGTTAGGTAGGTAGGGTAGGAAGGTAGGTAGGTATGTAGGTAGGTAGGTATGTAGGTAGGTAGGTATGTAGGTAGGTAGGGTAGGTAGGTAGGGTAGGTAGGTAGGGTAGGTAGGTAGGGTAGGTAGGTAGGGTAGGTAGGTAGGGTAGGTAGGTAGGGTAGGTAGGTAGGGTAGGTAGGTAGGGTAGGTAGGTAGGGTAGGTAGGTAGGGTAGGTAGGTAGGGTAGGTAGGTAGGGTAGGTAGGTAGGGTAGGTAGGTAGGGTAGGTAGGTAGGGTAGGTAGGTAGGGTAGGTAGGTAGGGTAGGTAGGTAGGGTAGGTAGGTAGGGTAGGTAGGTAGGGTAGGTAGGTAGGGTAGGTAGGTAGGGTAGGTAGGTAGGGTAGGTAGGTAGGGTAGGTAGGTAGGGTAGGTAGGTAGGGTAGGTAGGTAGGGTAGGTAGGTAGGGTAGGTAGGTAGGGTAGGTAGGTAGGGTAGGTAGGTAGGGTAGGTAGGTAGGGTAGGTAGGTAGGGTAGGTAGGTAGGGTAGGTAGGTAGGGTAGGTAGGTAGGGTAGGTAGGTAGGGTAGGTAGGTAGGGTAGGTAGGTAGGGTAGGTAGGTAGGGTAGGTAGGTAGGGTAGGTAGGTAGGGTAGGTAGGTAGGGTAGGTAGGTAGGGTAGGTAGGTAGGGTAGGTAGGTAGGGTAGGTAGGTAGGGTAGGTAGGTAGGGTAGGTAGGTAGGGTAGGTAGGTAGGGTAGGTAGGTAGGGTAGGTAGGTAGGGTAGGTAGGTAGGGTAGGTAGGTAGGGTAGGTAGGTAGGGTAGGTAGGTAGGGTAGGTAGGTAGGGTAGGTAGGTAGGGTAGGTAGGTAGGGTAGGTAGGTAGGGTAGGTAGGTAGGGTAGGTAGGTAGGGTAGGTAGGTAGGGTAGGTAGGTAGGGTAGGTAGGTAGGGTAGGTAGGTAGGGTAGGTAGGTAGGGTAGGTAGGTAGGGTAGGTAGGTAGGGTAGGTAGGTAGGGTAGGTAGGTAGGGTAGGTAGGTAGGGTAGGTAGGTAGGGTAGGTAGGTAGGGTAGGTAGGTAGGGTAGGTAGGTAGGGTAGGTAGGTAGGGTAGGTAGGTAGGTAGGGTAGGTAGGTAGGGCAAGTAGATAGGGTAGGTAGGTAGGTAGGGTAGGTAGGTAGGGCAGGTAGATAGGGTAGGTAGGTAGGTAGGGCAGGTAGGTAGGGAGAACGTCTGGCGGCCAAAGGCGGCGTTGGTGAGGTCCTCCGTCCAATGCAGGACGATGGCGTCCCTCGCCTCCTGCCGCACGGCCTGGAGTGGACGGCGCACCGGAAGGAGCTCGGGGAGCGCCCCGTCGCCGAGGAGCGGGAGGCCGTGCGGCAGGAGGCGAGGGACGCCATCGTCCTGCATTGGACGGAGGACCTCGCCAACGCCGCCTTTGGCCGCCGGACGTTGGACACGCGCGGTCCGGCCCTGCGGGGCTGGCTCGAGCGGTCCCACGGTTACCTCTCTTTCCGTCTGGCGCAGGTGTTATCCGGACATGGTTGTTTCGGATCGTACCTGCGCCGGATCGGGAGGGAGGAAACCCCGGCGTGCCACGACTGCGGCGCGGCGGAGGACACGGCACAGCACACCCTCGAGGTGTGCCCGGCGTGGTTCGAGCTGCGCCGCGGTCTGATCGCGGTGGTCGGACCGGACCTCTCGCTTCCCGGCGTGGTCGACGCCATGCTGGGGAGCGAGGAGGCCTGGTCAGCGGTCGCCTCCTTTTGCGAGGACGTAATCTCGCAAAAGGAGCTAACGGAGCGCGCGCGGGAGGACGATCCTCTCGCCGCGACGCATCCGCAGGCGAAGAAGGGGGAGAAGGCGTCGTGCCCTCCTCCTCATGGTGACGGGCGGGCGGCAGGTACGGGGGTGCCTTCGCCCGCATTGCACCCGTCACCTTCGTCGGTCATTCCCGACCCCCCACACCCATGAGGGTGTGAGGGGTTGTCTTGCGGGGCAATCGTCGGCGGAGGACTGGAAGTAAAGGCTGTGCCGGTTTCCCAGTCCCCCGCCACTCTGACGAAGCGGGAATGCGCTGGGTCGTTTTAGTGGGTATACCGGGTCCGCCCGGGGAGTCCCACATACCCCTCCTGTCCCCCGATGGGAGGGTATGCGTAATGCATTTTTTCCCAGCGTCAACAAAAAAAAAAAAAAAAAAACTGGTGCTTGGTCAGAAAACCTCCTCGGGGCCCAGTGGCTGCCGGTCCTTCTCGATACGTCTGGAGGGAACAGCAGCTGCTGGGACGGTGCACCCTGGGCGCGGCAGTATCCTTCCCCGATGAATGGGAAGAGATTCCTATTCCTCGGGGAATGTTACTGTCGTGGCCAATATTCTGACACGGTGGGGCGACCTCCGCGCGACCCTCTGAACCGCAGAGGGCGCAGTGGAGGAGCAGGGGCGGGCTCGGTGTGCCGCCGGGCGTTGGGCGCGCTCGGTCCGGACTGGCGGGGCTGGCTCGGGCGGTCTCGCGGTTTCCTCTCTTTCCGTCTGGTGCGGGTGTTGTCTGGAAACATCCATGCGGGGGGGGGGGGCCTACCGCGACAGCGGCGCGGCGGAGGACACGGCGCAGCACACACTCGAGGTGTGGAACAGCTAGTTTTAAATAAATATTTTTGAATTTGAATCGCTATTAAAAAACCCAAATAGACTTGTTTGTTTTATTTTTTCTATCACTTACCTAGTCGATTCACGACAACAACATGAGCATGAGGAATAGGGTCTGTCATGAATAGTATCCTAAGACTATACCTGCCTCGCTTCAAATTACTCCAACGTGTAGGGCATACAATAAAAATGAGAAGATTATAGTTATTTTGTCTATGGTTAATTGGCCGTTCACAGAATAGTCTTATTGATGTAGAATGCAATGGAATCGATTTTTTGATGAATCGATTAACCATTAATCGTTTCTTTTGTTTATTATACATAGCTATAACGTTTGCTTGAAAAACACTTCAAGAATTACAAATATGTATTTGCTTTGCTTTCTTTGAATAACAGCAACGATTAAGTAAGATCAGTACACCAAATCGATTTAGTTTGGTTTATTGCTATTTGCCACAAAAAAGATTTTCTCAGCCTAAAGATTTTGATTTATCGATTACATCCCTAAATCCCGACTAGTTTATAGCACTTACTATACTCTATGGTTTATAGTTATCTTATCTGTGGCATCTGACATTTTTACTGTACTGAAGTGTACTGACTGACTAGACTACGTTAAACTACCTTTGCGCTAGCGAAAACGAACGACCGTCTGTGTTTTAAGAGTTGAGATTGAGATTTGTAAATTATTGAACTGTGTGTTGAGAAGTGCAACTTGTTTGTATTTTGTGAACTTTTTTCTGTGTATTCATTTATGCAAATATGTCGAGTCGTGGGGTCGGCCGATTGACACCGTCATTATCCATTCGACGATGTATCAGTTATTGTTCATTTTTGATACCCAGAAACCTACCTAAACATTCATTAAAGCACGTGTCTACTCTTATGATTAACTTTTTACAGTCGTGGATAACTCCTACTCAGGTAAGAAGATCTTATTATTACTCTTTGAATATATACTGTCAGGCACCTTCTATTTCCTGACTTACCATCTCTGACTAATCTGACAATACCATCTCCACCACGTACCATCTTACAAAACATTTTATATAATGAAAAAAATATTTTAGAATCGCACAGAAGATAGATTATGCCACAAAGGGTAAAAACAACTTTTTAATTGATGGTTTTTATTGCAGTTGTCTTCAGAAAGTGTGCTCTGTACAGAGTGTTTGACACTGCTTCAAGATCGAGCAAACACAAACAATGAAGGAAGTTTATCTTTGCCTGCTTTTGGTCATAGAAGATTGTTTTTCTTGTGGCAAATCTGATCTACATGCTACTAGAACATATCCTGTAGGACAAGATCGACAAGAGAGAAACATTTCAGTTAGACATGTTCCACTGCATCTGGTAAATATTTATATTGAAATATAAAAAAAAGTAATTCAACTTCTTATTCAAATTCAAAACATTTATTTCAGACTAATTAGGTCCATAGAGTGTTAGTAGTACAATAAGATGACTTAAAACTATGTTAGTAATTACACAAACACAACAAATAAGAGGAAAAGGCGCCAGTCAGCCTATAATATATGCAGCAGTAATATATGCGCCAGTCAGCCTATAATTATTACAATTACTTCTTGATCATTATCATGTATTCCTAACAGTTAGATCACATTACACTTACATGCTTTTGTATACATGTTTACTTAATCATGTTATTTTTTTAGATCTCAAGAATGGAAAGAGTATGTGCTGCTTGTTGGAGCTCAGCTACAAGAGAAGTGCAACGTAGTGATCAGCATGACCATAATCGCCCTGGTCTATCAGACAATATTTTGCCAGACGCTGGATCAAGTGGGGATCTCAATATTCCTGAGCCGCCTCCTCTTTCACAACAAAACCTACACACTGCTCAAGTTAGATCAAATCCAACAATTTATGTCTTCTGTGTATAAGCGTGCTGCTAGCACATCCAATCACTGAGAAACAGAACGTTTACTGGTACCCTCATCTATAAAGGATTTGTTATTGCTTAATTATAAATTCTATGTGCCGCCAGCAGCACGAATCAGTCGTCACCACCTGGATCATGGCCGTTGGAATGAATTAACTTCCCAGTTAAGAGATTTCCAGCAGGCAAATCGGTCTCGCCTTGTTACTATGTGCCGCTGGGTTGTGGAAGTGGTAAATGGGAGGGTGAAAAGGGATTTCAGACTCTTGCGTCTTGTTTTCAACAATAGAGCGGCTTTGCACCTAATGGATGATTTTAGAGTCTCTTGTGCCCTTATATTAATAAGTTCCATTTTGTTATAGAAGGCCCACCAGAAGCCTTGGAATATGTTAGAATAGCTAAAGAGAGGCTTTCACTAACAAACCATTTGGCAACTTACGTTGAACAGGAATATCTCAATAAAAGGAGAGTGAATTTTCAAATGATTAACAGGAATAATCCACATTTAGACGGATTTCCACAGTTGACCATAACCGATTTAAAACGGTTAGCTCTTGGGACCTATCAGCTTAAACAGGCTAGATCGTATTATGGGGAACACATCCGTCGGACTGGGATGTATTCAGTTGAGGTGAATGATAATAAATAATTGATGATGATATACCCTTGATTTTAGGTCTTAATAATTACCTCTTAAGAGGCGGATTAAATCTAAACATGTAAACAGTCGTACTTATCACACCTATTTATTGATTAGCAGAGATGATGCTGTGGCCAACACATTAGAAACCATAGTAGGTTATTGCTGCAGCTGCCTCGTTGGTAAGCGAACAGTGGGCTGCTGTGCTCATGTGATGACCATAGTCTGGTATTTGAGCTGGGGACGGTATAATGACGTAACTGCGCCGGCAACGGCTTTAGATGATTTTTTTCAGGATTATGATGTATGATGAAATAAATATTTTTGAATTTGAATCGCTATTAAAAAACCCAAATGAACTTGTTTGTTTTATTTTTTCTATAACTTACCTAGTCGATTCACGACAACAACATGAGCATGAGGAATAGAGTCTGTCATGAATAGTATCCTAAGATTATTAAAGAGTTATTTTTCAAGACTCTCTCTAGGCTCAAGCGTTTTTTTCAGTCTGACTGTTCACCCTTATGATAATGTTCTATAGGTACTGGTGTGGTAGCGTGATCGTGGTGGCGTCCAATGATATAATACCATTATATACGTTACCCGCTCACAGTATTGGCAATATAAAGGTCTAAAATAAAATCGAGTTTCAGTCAAGCATACCTACAGTGGATGTTACTTTAACTCGTAATTCTTACTAATATTAGTGTATTACGCTGTTTTTAGAGCAATAATGTAATGTATGTGTGTTAAAATGCGTCGTTGGTAGCGTCGAAAAAATAGACCTACTTTTTAGGTTAGGTTCGATTTTATAAAATAACTCTGAAACGCGGGTTTTTTTTTCAAAAATAATTTTTGTAGGAGTTAATACGATCAGTGTAGTCTATAAAAAACAAGGTTTGATTTTGAGGCAGCATGGTACGGGATTCCATACTTAAATGAGCATTCTCCTTTATTGCCCCAGCTGTAGGCTCTCCAGCCTAAGAAATGCCCGGTTTGGAGCTAAACTCTCCATCTTTATACCTTTATTTAGGCACCACAGCTGACCAAAGAATGTCCGGTTAGTGTTGGGAACAGGTAGGACATGCGGAACCCGGTTCCGAAACATAGGAACAGGCAAACAGCCTCTTCCGCACGGCGCGGGCTCCGTTTGTCTTTAAATCCAACTTTGATAGGCGGATACTTTTATTGTAGCGATGTCTATAAGGTACTAAGGTAAGTCGTAGGTAGATACTAATATTTCCTACTTGATCTATGCTGTGCCCGACAGGGTCCATAATTGTGACTAGTGTAAGTATTTATTTTAGAACTCAAATGCATAATTATGTGTGTGTAAAACGTATCCACGATCGGCAACACAAGCGAACGATACCCATTGAAAAATTCATTCATCGATCGATTCTCATTATTTCACAAAAAAAAAACATTTTATTACAGCAGAAAACTGAGTTAGACGTCATACCAGTACCAAAGAAAATAACCCACAACTTCTTCCTTTTTTTTGAAGTCGGTGAAAAATTGCTCCATATACTCTTCCTTGCAAAACCTGACACAAGTATATTCAAGTCTAACATTTCTTACCCTATCACGTGCCTTCAGGTAGGTAGAGCAGATGCACGCCGTGACAAAGGCTTTTAGCAATATCTGTAAACAAACCATTCTTTTGAGGTCGGATCAAGGCCGCCATGAATGGCGTTGTGGCGGGCATAACTTTTAATAAGATTTATTGTAACCGATCTTGTTTTGACAATCACAATGGTGTGATTTTTGGCGGTAAACGGACATCTTTGTGTGGTCTTGAGGTTTATTGAAAAGGTTTTAGTAAAGTCAAAACTGAGTTTACACCTGGCGTAGAAAAAAAAAGTGAAATTAAGTAACGATTTCTTGGGTGTTTTTGCATGAATAATGAACTTAAAAGCTATGGTTAATTTTGGATTTATGGAAAAGTGGTTAGATTTGTTAGAAACTGATTTAATTAACTTATAATTTCAAAATTGATAAATCGTTACTGGTTTGTTTTGGATACATCGCAGAAATATCCAAAATAAAGTGAGAAAGTTAGGTGAGTAGCTAATTGGACGTAGTTACACGAAAAGGATCCAATCCACAAAACTACCAAAATTGAGTTAAGTATACCAAAGAGACCGTAAAGGTCGATGCTTTCGTTCAGCAAAAAGATCCCAGTGAAATACGAACACTGCCGAACACATGACATTGATATCAACACGAGGTACCAGGTACCAGTCCACATGTAAGTATGGCGGGCATTTATTATGAATCCACTGAAACAATTCAATCTTCATGGATCATTAGCGAGAAACAGTATTTATTGGTACTAGTTTAAAATATATAATCTTCTATGACATTCAATTCACTTGGATCCTTTCTGATAATTAATTATTGCTACTTCAAAAACCGATACATAAAACGATCCAAAATACTTGAAGCCATTCTGTTGAATATTGTTAATAACTTATTATTTTAAACAGTATTAAAAACCTTAAATGCACGTGACTCACTTCTGATATATTTATTGGAATTTTACATATAACATTTATTATATTACATTATTATTCTTTATTTACGGGTTGACACAACGATTTGTACAATGATCGCTGAGTCCACATCCCAGATGTACCTCGCGAGCCAAGTACCTTCCCAAGTAGCAAATTGTGGTCATATAAATGGTACAATAAGGTTTTGTATTTAACTTTCAGCCATATGAAAATGGTTTTCTAACAGTTTTTTAAACGTAAATACAACGCTGGTTTGATAACAGTTTGTTATTTAAGTGTTGAATAAAGGGTTCTAAATTTACAAAACATGGCGACTCATCACTATTTTCTAACTGAAACGTTTACTCGACTTAACGTTATATGACCGTCATATAAATTATTGCGATGCCTCACGATTGCTTCATGTCTGCAACAGTAAAGCCCAGCGCTTCCGATATACCCAAATACTTACAGGTTTCGATTGCTGAGACGGATCTAAGATTTACGGAATCCGAGAGCTGGGTACCCATAGATTCCTCAATCTCCCCTTGCTTTACATGCATGACCGCACATTTGTTCCCACCAAATTCCATCCTGATGACGCCACTGAAAGTTTCAGCTACCTTCAGTCGCTCCATCACTTGCAATTCGTTGGGGGCAAAGAGTTTCAGGTCATCCATGTAAAGGAGGTGAGATATAATTTGACCACCTCTCCTCAACCTATAACCTAGATCTGAATCCTCCAGCAGCGTGCTAAGAGAATTCAAGGCTAAGCAGAGCCAAAGTGGACTCAAACTATCGCCCTGAAATATACCTCGCTCCATCCTTATCGGCTCGCTATTCCTCTAGATTTGATTTGTTTTGTTTTGCAACATCCTGGATAGCGAAGGACTGTTCGACTGTACTCCATTGCCCCATACACGACATCAGGAAGGTGCGCAGAGTTGCATCAACTTTATACAAGATCCCTTCCTTCGGGAACGGCGAACCTGTCGACTAATTAATTTAACATTTTAGTTAACTAATAGTATGTAGTTTTATTTATTTTAATGATTTTGTTAACATTTCATGAAGTAGTGTCTTAGTGCGAAACATAATTGTATGCTGGTTTTTATTGAGAATACTATGTACCTATTTATCTAAAAGGATCCAAACCCCTATATTCATGAATAATATTTGAAAAATTAAACTAAACTTAGTAAATTTGATTTAAAGTTAAAATATAAACAGTTTTCCTTCTAATTCCAATAAAACCAACTTTACAGCACCGCCTCATAGAAGAATTCCGATGCAAACTTTAAAATTCAGTATCTCAAAACAAGCTTAATGTGGATTGGGTTTTTACCGTGTAACTACGTCCAATTATTGTAACGAAAAAATGCAGGCTCTGGAGTTTACATCAAATTCCAAAACTGCAGAAACATTCAGCATATCAAAATCGATTGCTATAGATTTCACATACAATTATCGCGACCACCAGTCCACATCTTTATCTAAGAAGCTTCATTTCGAACGACTTTAAAACTCATGGGTTGCTATAACAACTCACAAATGCTCCATAACACCGATAGCGTTGAAACTCACCTGAGTTATGGTAATGGCTCCAGAGATACCTCTATAGAGGTCCCTTTACTCCCTACAGGCCGGTCTGCCGGACTCATTCGAAACGTAGGACCAGTTAATCTTAACGACTTATGAACATAAAGATGTCTACTTCCACGTCACTAAAAGGCAATTGTTGTTAAATTTAATGGCACATAAAATAAAATAGTCTGACTCACGATAATTATTGACGGATAAAGTAAAGTATTTGGTGTTAGGTCTTGTTAGTGTTGCATAGATTTATGGTGTTAACAATCATGTACAACTTACAAGATTTTTTTCGAAGAAAGATCAAAATTAGCAAAGACTGAAAAAGTTTTCCAACGATAAGAATTTAGCCAATAGTTTTCAAACAAAACAAATATTATGGTCTTTCATAATAAGATTTATGCTCCATCTGTAGGTACGTATGGAGACCTCCACATTGGGCCTACTTCCATACCTAGACTAACACAAGTGGGCAGGTAAATAAACAATAGACAAGACTTCCTCGATTTAATATTTCTGCACGGATTATCCCTGAAACCATTCAGCACTTTGCAAAAGCCCTAAATTATTCTATGAAAATCATGTCCCATGTCATTGTTGTCCTGCACTAACAATCTCGACACAAATAAATTAAGTAGATGTTATATGTTAATGAGCCAATTAACGTTAATTTCAAGAATGAGAGGTAATTACAGGAATCGTCTAATTATGTTTGAATTTATTGTTGACAGTATAATTTCCGCTATTCATCGTTCTTGTAGTAATAGGTCGTTAAACTCTGTTTATAAAATGTTTGGGGGAAGTGATTAGATGTTCTTTCGGTAGTCTAAAACTTGGCTTACCTAGCTGTGTTTTTAGAGATGATCTGAACTGATAAAATCTTTTTCAGCGTTGTCACTGTTGTGCGCCCACTTACCACCAGTTGTCCTACTTACCATCAAAGGGGCTCCTGCTTGTCAACATCTTCAACATCATCTTCCTATCCTATTCCCATTTCACTAATGGTCGGCGCAACACGTTTTCTTCTTCCATTCACGGCATTATTTACTCCTTTCTCATTCATAATATCATTCCTCTCACAATCCATCCATCTTTTCTTTGACCTTCCTCTCCCTCTCCATCCATCAACATTCATATACATCACTCTTTTAGGGTACGTGTCATCCCTGCTTGTCTGCACTAAAAATGTCATGCTTAGTTTGGGAAGATAAGCAAAGCAAGCCATTATTTTCTTATCCCTACCTTGTTCCCAGTGTATATGGCGACCTCTCTAGAAATATTCCCAAGTTCTCTTTAAGTTTCTGCGTCTGCCGTGATGAACGATTGATGAACTCTCGGTGGTTTGTTTTAACAATATATTGTGTGGTACAAAAATGTGCCTTATCCGACATAATGATCGTACAGTTAGAGCTTAATGAAGTGAATAAGACTTCCATTATTTATGTGTAGGAATAAGTTGTTAGTGTTACACTTAGCTTTCAGTGTAGGTAGGCAGGTAGATAAGATAATAACAACATTAGAAATTTAGAAATTCTGGATCAACACTCTCATATATTTGAAGGCTCCACCTACATACTGTTGAACCTTTTACCAAAGGGATAAGACCATTAGATAAGTACCAACATGCTTTTCCAACATCTAAAAGAAATCACATTAAACTAATGGACATAAAAATAGTCGATTTCGGAGCAAATGTAACTATCGTATCGAACTTCAGTGCTGGTGAATGTTTACACCGAAATTCTTTTGCGAACAATCTTTTATGGGGAAGCATGGAAAGAAAAGCATACCGTTTATATAATCTTCCTTATCTTATTTCTTTGATAACAGGATTAACACAACAACCATGAAATGACGAAGGCTTTATGTCCTTTAATCACTAAAAATCAAACATGCCGCAAGCAAGTGTGGTGATCATTGATAAATACTTGGCTGAAAAAAAACGTCATTTGAAAAATAAACGGTAATACAAAGTTCACTGACGTTCTGCCACTTTTCACCCTTATGCCCAAAATGATAAGGTTGAAAATTGGTCAACGGTGAGTGAACTGCACCTAGGTAGTGTCATAATTGTGCATAATTGTTTGCAAACTTCATTAATTAACACTGATTATGTTCTAAGGACCTTGTTGTTTAGGATCATTAATGCCATTAAGTTCTGTTCAATTAGTAAATAAGATCAAAATTAGGACGGACGTCAGTTTTGGACCTAATTATTCATAACAATCATTATGATACGGTATTATTTGTTTAAGAATCCGACATTAGCCTTCTATGGCGAGACGTTCAAAGGTAAGACCTATAAATTGGCTTCATAAATATTGCTAATATACTAACAAGTCGGTGTGACAACAATGGTAAGGCTGAAGTAAACATGAAGTTCGATAGTCCGCGCACGTCCGTGATTGGTCATTTCAGTATATCTCTGTTAGACGCAAAGCGAATCTCGAATGAATTACGGGAATTGTTTACAACGATACACGCCGATTTGGTCAAGATTTTCGATAAAAAGTTGAAGAAGTAAGGGTGCGCCTGTCGGCGTTTAAATAGCAAATTCTCGGATCAGCTCTTTTGAAGTTTA